>OY987319.1:2063836-2748448 GCA_963920655.1 Geranium rotundifolium
GCGAAAAAAATCATGCAAACTATTATTTGTTGGGTACGTACAAGAGTGTCATCTTCTCCATTAGCTTGAGCTCCGAAATCATCGACCGTATGGGTCGGCTCGACGAATATTCTTCGTCGATAAACCTTAGTTTCGACGAGATTGTAATGGTACGAGGTACGCGGGTCTTCCTCGTGGACATGATCGTGGGAGCTGCAACAACACTCGAAGCCGATCGTGACCAAAACAACGAACAACATTATCTTCATCGTCGTCGAGTAATGGTGAAGAGAGATTAGTGATGAGTAATGATGTTGATTGTTATGTGTTTATTTATATGTAATTTATGAGAGTGGCTAAAAAAAATATAGAAATCCAAATTCGATATGGGTTTGTAATTAAATCGATCGAAAGAGTTTTGATTATTGTTTTTTAACTAAATAAATTACTAAGCAACTTGAAGAAAGAATTCGGACAGGACTAGGAGTCCTAATTTTACAAGTGTTTGTTTATGGATCAAATTGTCAATGTCAGTTCCTTAAGTACCCTTAATGGTCATTTTTGGTTATACAAAAACCGGATTGAATCGTTGAAGTTTGGTTCGGCTTATGAAATGATTTTTATGAGTTTTCAACTTTTTGAAACCGTTTCTGTTGATTGGGATATTATTGTCATTTCACATTATATTAAGATTTTGAAAAGGAGGTATTTTTGTTATTTTAAAAAATATTAACATGATATGCTAAAACAGTTTATTTTTGCACAGACTTTCTCTTCACTTTATTTTTGTAAAAACTCCCGTCTGTAAAGATCAGTAAAAATTAACAGAAATGTCACTCTGGTGTTGAACGTTTGAGTCAGCACGTTTAGGGGTGGATATGGGTAAGAAAATCGAGCTAAACCGGTCAAGAATCGGACTGGACTCAACTGTTCTTCATTTTAAGAACCAGAACGGAACCGTCACCCACAGTTTTCGGATCTCTGGTCCCGGTTTCTGTTCGTTCGGATGTAGTCTCCGGTTTCGTTGCTAAATTGCCCATCCCTAAGCACGTTTGGGTTAACACTTATGCGACACTTATATTAAGTTTTACGGATTTGCATAGACGGTGCAGAAATAAAACGAGCAATTGAATGTTTTTGCTTGTTTTGGCTACTTTTGTGAAGTCCTGCGCACTCAAATCTACCGCGTTAAAAGATAACAGAAAAGTCAGTGACATGACTTTTCGTCTCGTCGTCAACAACCTCCAAATTCAGACTATCGAACCAGACGAAGAACACTGTATCAATTTCTCTGAACACTCAATTTCTGTGAACACTGTATCAATGCATTGCACCAATTCACTCATCATCATCATCATCATCATTATCATCTTCCTCACTCTCAATTTCCTGATTCTCAGAGAAGCACAATCCGAATCCGAATCAAATTTCGATCACCACGTCTGCACGAACACCACCACATACGCCCCCAACAGCACCTACCGCCGCAACCTCGACCTCCTCCTCTCCTCCGCCGCCGCCGCCGGCGGCGGCGGATTCGACAACCTCACCGCCGGCGCCGTCCACGTCATCTCCCTCTGCCGCGGCGACCTCTCCGCCGCCGCCTGCGCCACCTGCCTCGACACCGCCCGCCGCGAGATCCTCCTCCGGTGCCCGAACCAGTCCACGGCCATCCTCTGGACCGCGGAGTGCATGATCCGCTACTCCGGAGACCCGATCTTCGCCTCTATGCAGAAGAATCCTAGCGTTTTCTTCTCCACTGAGGTCAATGTCTCGGATCCGGAGGGTTTCATGGATCTGCTGGGGAGGACGCTGAGCGGCGTGGTGGCGAGGGCCGTGGCGGCGGGGGAGAGGTTCGCGACAGGAGAGGCGAGGGCGGCGAGCGAGGGCGCGACGCTGTACAGCCTGGCTCAGTGCACGCCGGATCTGAGCGCCGACGACTGCAATCGGTGCCTGAAGGCGGATATGCCTGACTTTCCGGCGAGCTACTTTGGGGATCGAGGGGTTAGGGCTTTTTCTCCCAGCTGTGTGATCTCCTACGAGCTCTATCCTTTCTACGCGATCGCCGCCGCGTCGCTCCGATCTGGTAAACTTGAACTCTAGTGGCTCGTGGAAATGACTAGTTGAATTGATCACTGATGAACTAAGTAGGTTAGAGAGTTAATCAGGGAGATGTGTCATTTTCATTGAATCACTGATGAACTTAGTTAGATTTGATCAATATTATAATCAATTCACTGTTTCCATAACAATACGACAAGGGGTGTCATAAGCAATGCAGATAGGTACTTGTTTTGATTCCTAAGTAAAATATTTCTGGCATGTCTGCATGGAAGAAGATCTTAAGATGGATAGTTCTCATCGTTGTTGCTTTGGTAGTTGCTTACTAAGTATAATCAATTCACTGTTTCCATAACAATGCGACAAGGGATGTCATTAAGATTTGCAGGTTGTTACTTGATTTGATTCTGATTAAAATATTTCTGGCATGTCTGCAGGGAAGAAGATGTTGCGACGGATAGTTCTCATCGTTGTTGCTTCAATTGTTGCCTGTGCTGTGCTCTGCGTTGTTATCGTATACTTTCTCAGGCTTCATAGAGTGAGGAAACGAAAGGATAAACAGGAAGATATTGGTAAACATTCATCCTATCGTGTTTTGTGTTGTTTGTGTGTCTTTGCTTCCATTTCCAATCAAGTTCTTAAGATCTTAATGTTTGATTGTGTAGCTGGACACTTTACAAACTTAAGATCATTGCAATTCAAATTGAGTACAATAGAAGCTGCTACAAACAAGTTCTGTGATGATAACAAGTTAGGACAAGGTGGATTTGGTCCGGTTTATAAGGTAAAACAGTTGATTGTTTCTAATGTAGTGTTGCAGAACAAATTATCTCTTTGAAACTACAGTGTCATGTATATATTCTCAGGGAACACTTCCAGATGGGCAAGAAATAGCTGTGAAGAAACTGTCCAACAACTCTGGACAGGCTGCAAAAGAATTTAAGAATGAGGTTGAGTTGGTAGCGAAGCTACAACATCGAAATCTAGTGAAGCTGCAGGGGTTTTGCTTGGAAAGAAAAGAGAAGATGTTAGTCTACGAATATGTTTGTAACAAAAGTCTCCGATCATTTCATACATGGTATGTTCTCTCCTGAAACTTGTCTGTTCACATATCCATTGTGAATGCTTCTGTAATTTTCTTCTCATCTCTGTAATGCTTCAAATTCACATATACTTATCTCATGATGTAGGCTTTACCTAGCTCCTTGATTGATTTCGCCTTTTGTCTTGTGCGGCAATGCATTTTACAGATCCTACTAAAAATTAGTTACTGGATTGGCCTATGCGCAAGAAGATCATAGTGGACATCGCTAGAGGGGTTATGTATCTTCACGAAGATTCTCTGCTCACAATCATCCATTGTGATCTGAAAACCAGCAATATCTTGTTGGACGAGAAAATGAACGCAAAGATTGCAGATTTTGGCATAGCAAGAATTTTCAGTGGATCTGAAACACATGAAAGAACAATGAACATTGTTGGCACACAGTAAGTACTCATGGGCTCCCCAATATTGCAAACCAATTCATTACTAGAGTTGACATGTTTTGACAATGTTGCATCTGATATTGGCTTTCAGTGGCTATATGGCTCCAGAGTACAGAATGCACGGACAGTTCTCAGTGAAGTCGGACGTGTTCAGTTTTGGGGTCATACTTCTGGAGGTCATCACCGGAAAGAAGAGTAATGAATCCATAAACCCAATACTCTGAAACAGAATGTAGAACATGTAGCGAGTGCTCAGTTTTGTTTTGATGAACTATATCAGGTCTGGACACACTGGAGCAATGGCGCGCCTATGAAACTGATGGATCCATCGTTGGAGGAGACTTGTTCAGAGAGAGAGGTGATGAGATGCATTCACGTCGGGTTGTTATGCGTTCAGGAGAACGCAGGCGAGCGACCTGTAATGTCATCGGTGCTTCTCATGCTGAATAGGTACTTTGCATTACCATCTCCTCAGCGACCCGCGTTCCTTATTTGGAGCAGAACAGATCACTGGAAGCTGCAAACACAATCAACTACTACTCACTGTACAGAAGAAGATTCAGAGGTTTGCTCTGTTAATAAACTTACAATTACTGACCTATATCCTAGAGACTGAGATTAACTGATAGATAGATAGCACCAAAGATGAGGTCACTGGTTTCAATCCTCGTGTGCATAGATGGATGTTCGTGGTCTAGAACCGAACCAAACCGGTCTAGGTTGAATTCATATAAGAATCAATGAGAATGCAGTTAAATAAGTTTTTAATTAAATAATCTACCGGTAGTGGACTATCCAACCGTGTCGACGTGGCACAACCCAGTTCACTTCGTCCCGATCAGGCACTTCACTTTCTCTTTAATCTTTTTTTCTCCGACGGCGGCGAAAGGTCAAAGTCCTTCCGTTGACTTGTGCGCCTCCGTCGCCATCGTTAAAACCCCTCACTCAGCTGCTCCAACTCCAAGCCACCCAATTGAGAAAGCTTCTGGTTTCGATTATTCGATTTCGATATGGGTTTCTTCGTCATCTTCTTCTTCTTCTTCTTCTTGCTCTGCTTCAATGGCTGCTCTGTCTCTGCGGTTACCTACTTAACTCACAACTGCCCCAACACGACCCTCTTCGCCCCCAACTCCACTTACCGGCGCAACCTCGACTCCCTCCTCGATTCACTCTCCTCCAACGCCTCCCGCCCCGCCGGCTTCTACAACCTCTCCGAAGGCGACGCCCACGGCCTCTTCCTCTGCCGCGGCGACCAGTCCCCCGCCGCCTGTAGGGACTGCGTCGAGACCGCCTCCGCCGACCTGCTCCAGCTCTGCCCCAACCAGAGGACCTCTTTAATTTACTACGACGAGTGCCTGCTCCGCTACTCCAACCGCCGCTTCTTCTCCGTGTTCGCGACGGAGCCGTCGCTCCAGCTGCTCAACACCGGGAGGGTGTCCGAGCACGACCGGTTCATGGAGCTCCTGGGCGGCACGATCCAGGACACGGCCGGGAGGGCCGTGGAGGAGGAGAGGGACGACGGGAAGAGGTTCTACTCCACCGGAGAGGCCGAGTTCACCAAGTTCCAGACGCTCTACACGCTCGCGCAGTGCACACAGGACCTGTCCTCAGGCGACTGCGAGCGGTGCCTGAAGACGGCGATCGCGTACCTCCCGAGTTGCTGCGACGGGAGGCCCGGCGGCCGGGTGCTCTTTCCGAGCTGTAATGTTAGGTTCGAGCTATACCCGTTTTACAACACGGTAGATAAATAATATTATGGTTCAATAATGTGTTTAATATAGTTTGTTTCTTATTATGTGTCAAGTTATGCTATTCATCAATAATACGTTATTTCTGTTGAAGTTGAAATTCGTATTAAATTATAAAAAATTATAAATTTATTAAATGTTAAGTAAACTGTCTCTCGATCGACTCAAATTAGTTAATTAAATATTAAATTAGCCGGTTCCGAGGCTTTCGAGACTCGGAAAGTTAGACTTCAACTAGATTATAACAAAATTTAACCGAAAATGATGAATTGAGCTCGAGCAACTCAATTACAGACTTGCTAAGTAGTAATAACATTAAGGAAAAATGACAAGATAGACAAAAAAATGATGTCAACTTTGATTTTTTTTGTTCAAATCGTGGATATTTGTTAATCAAAGTTCACATCATATTTTTGTCATTATCAAAATACACAACACTTTTTTACAAAAGTGTGATAATATACAACACGTTTTTGCCGTTTTCCTTGAAATTAAACAAAACAACCTCGATGAAATAATGAGTATCCAACAAATCTGAATTCTCTGAAAGCAAATAGGAAATCCAAAATCAGGCAACAGATGATATGATTACCAAGGTTCTAAATTTCAGACAAATAAGTTCCCAAGGCTTGAGACTCTGTTACCTGTCTCGCCCATAGTTAACCACAGTTGCTTCTGAAAGTGAATTTAAGCAGAGTGAATCAAAACTTATGTGGATAGGAGCTCCATGTTTAACCATTCCTCAGTTTGATGACTGCCTATCAGCCATTGCAGACAGGAGATACATGAACATGTTCATGATGTCCAGATACAGGGCAATCGAAGCGCTGATGTACTCATCGTACGTGTAGCGCTTGATGAGGCTGTATATGATGTATCCGGCAAACACCAATGCTGCCCCGAGAGAAAATATTGCGTGCGGGAGCTTTTCCATTGGGATCATTACCTGTTCAAGAACAGCGTTTTATTCAGAGTTTCGAAAAACGTGAAGGCTGATTGTGAAGTGATAGTGTCTGGTGGATGTACCTGAATCAGAGAAAAAGCCAGAATCACCATGAGAGAACAGCACAAAAATGGCCCTAGGTAGCTAAAATCCGCGCCTCGCTTCACCGCCCAGAATGTGTACAAAGTCAGGGAAACCACCACAACAGATGTTAGTATTGCAGCCTCGAGAACAATCTTCCCTGTTGGCACAAAACCCGCGAATTGTCTCAGGATCAAAGGCAATCCAGGCACAATATTTGTAGAATATCATATGCAGAACCAAGTGTAGGTGAATGTATATGTGATATAGCATATAGGAGTAGTCATGAAGTAGCTTAATGGAGCCATATAGAGATGTTAAAATTTTCAAAGCCATGTAGGTCATAACTTCAATTCCAAAAAAACAGTGAACCCACCAACCCACTTTTTTATGGCCACTAGACCTCTTTATCAGGAAGTTTCATGTAGAGGGAAGAAATCACAACTCATAATAATGTATGAGACATAATATGGGAAACAAGATATGAAGCGATCCATACGTATAATACAGAAATGTGGAGTAGGTCAACTATCAAAACACGACGACTCTCATACAAGTAAAAACAACGGGATTACTGTACAAGATGGCGTTTTTTCCTCCGACAGAACTCAGCTTCTAGGCTAAAAAAAGTTACTCAAGAAGCGAATCAATTTGACACACTATAGCCTTACACAAACAATGTTTTCAACAATGAACAGAGTCACATGATTCTAGTCGAGGCTGCATCAGAAAATAACAAGTGACCAAACTAAGCGCGGCCTTCCCTTGACAAAGATGAGGGTTCTGGCTTCCAAGAGTACATAATGAATGCGTAATGTAAGTAATGGACAAAAATTTATGACCGAATTATTTCACATTGAAATAAAGCTCGTGAACAACACAACACAACATTCCATTTAATTTTCTATGGAGGAATCTATGTGCACAAACGAGTTATGATTCCATCGACCAACCACTTCAACGAGAATCAAAGATAGATCCAGCGATGCATTAAATGGATAACACAGAAATTAACAAAAACCAACATTCCAAAATAGTCATGTTGATCAAAATCCTACTGCTAGTTGTATTTTCACTCCCAATACTGAAACATGAACATACAACAGATTTCAATCCAATATAAAGATTGAGTATACACAAAGAATCATGATCTTCTCCAAAAACCCACAAAAGACATCCAAATCAAAGAAACACTGAAAAAATTTCAGGTACCTTTCTTGGAAGCACAAAACGATCCGATCATTAGAGCCACAGCAATGGTGAACAGAAACAGGAAAACCAAATTCAGGGGATGGCTCTTCTCGTATCTTTCCAATGGAAAAATCACTGCACGAAACAAAAGAGCAAATCCAGCCACAATCACGACAAAAACTCAAAACCCAACAAGTAATTTTCACGATCAATCAACAAAATCGAGAGATCACGGAGCAGAACGTACGGATCAGTGAAATCAACCCGAACCCTATCGTCACCAGAAAGCCAAACGGAGAATCGCCCAGAAACTGCGAAACGGGCCTGGCGAGCACCGCGACGGCGGCGACGGCGGAGGTGAGGATCAGCTGGACGGTGAGGATCGTGTGGACCTTGCGAACAAAGGCCCACCGGAGCTCGGGACTCTCCGTCATCGCTGGGTACAGCAGGACTTGGCTTGGATCGCCGCCGGCGGCGGCGGCGGAGCCAGATCCGGCCTCGATGTCACTGGATTTGTCGCCGCGACCCATTTTGGGGGTGTTTGGCTGGCGAGAAAGTGGGAGGGAAAGTGACGGAAAATGAGGCAGAGGAGGATTTTATTTCATGGGTTTTAGTTTAGAATTTATATGTTTGTTGTGATCTGTTAATTTTTGTGCCGCTTTTTACTAGTAAGCGGTTTTGATTTAAGTTTATCGATTAATAATTTGATTTAGAGGTTAGTTAAGTTAGTTGCTAATCAATGTTTTTTTCAAATAAAAATAAAATTGTGGGAATTAATTATCTGTGCTTCACAATTAAAATCCAAATAGATATTTATATTCAATTATTATTATAGTGTCTGTGAATATATTATCAGAACGTCTAACAAAACAAACATAATGATTACAGAAACACGGAAATAATTTCTGACAATCGCCCAAAATCAACCCCGTCCGCAAACACTAACGATCGTGCCTCGCGCATACGCTCCACCACCTGTTGATTGTCAGTCTCGAGAACCACATGATCCTCACCCAATTTGATCACCCTCATCGCCGTCGCCTCCAACAATAGGGAGTCCACGAGACCATGCCGAACTAAACCCCAGCGCGCCCATACAATGCCCCACCTTCCGAGCCTCCTTGTCGACTGCACCATAAGAGTTCATTTTGGCAAAACCCGACGGAACAAAACGCACAGTCCGAGCAGGGAATTAATCATGTGATTGCTCATATTTTAAAAAAATGAGCATTGAATCTAAATTGGCATTGCCATAGTCAAATAGATAAACCAACTAAATACTAATAACTAATTTTTAAGGTGCCTTGGACTGCAAGTCACATTTAGACCTACCTTATATAATTAAGGTCCAAAAGTATTGTAGAGCCCTTGGGCCTTGGGTCACCACACTGTCCACAATGATTCAATGCGAGGCCCAATAAATTGGGCTGTACGGTTTTAATGGGTAATTACAGTTCACTACGATATACTCTGAGAGTTTTACAATTCACTATAATGTGCTTTTTTACACTTCCTCGTCTATAACTATGTTAAATTTATCGTACAATGTCTAAATTACCTTTAATACTAACAGATTTAGAGATCGAGGGTGTCGAGGGAGGAGGCGATTGCGTTTCCCGAGTATCCAGCGAACTTATGACTTAGTGTAATCAATATGCTATTTACTTTTGTTTCTATCTTGACACCCAAAATTACACAACTTGATGTTGATGAAATAAGCTATTCGTCGATTTCAGGTGGTTTCGAATCAAATATATCGAAGTAAAGATTCACGACGTGCACAAATATTAAACGAAATAAGTTAAAATATAAATGTGAGGTTGAGAAATTTCATATTTATAAATTTTAAAATTATGTGACACATGCATAAGAGATGAACAGATTCAATTTTTTTAAATATTTTAGTTATTGAACCCTACCGTTATAGTACAGAGTACCAACATCATCGATCTCGAATATAATAATTAGAAATTAAATACATTGAAGTAAGGATTTATTCGTACACTTGTAAAAAGAATTAAGTCGAACACAAACACATGAGAATAAGAAATTAATCGCACATGAATAAATTTGAAAAAATGAGTCATATTTCAAGGGAACGAACACCTAGCTGTTGATAATTTAGTTACTGAACCTCATAAATATAACACTACATTTTTAAAATACGTAAATTTGTCATATCGGTTTGGATAAATGATCTCTATCTTTACATCAGTTTAAAGAATATGATATTATAATTATTCGCTGGATTTAGAAGTTTCATTTATTTTGCGGTTGAGGTTCATGAATCAGATCTTATTATATGTACAAGCCCTAGATTTTCACCTAAGCTAATTAATACATATTTTTCGAAAACTGCAACATATTATATATATATATATATATATAACAAATTATTTCACACACACATGCAAAACATGTCAGACTGATAAACAATTAATGATTCGATGCAATCGAATATAACACTGGTAAATTAATATATTTTATAATGCAAGAAACTGGTAATTTAATTAATATAACAATAACAGAATAATCAGCATGCATGCATGCAAGAGGCGACACTAATTAATCACTATTTCGACTCTAAATTAAACCCTTAAATATTAAATAAATACTATACGTACGATTACAAAATAAATAAAATATAACATATGGTATCAACTTTGTCATAAAAGCACATAATAATAATAATAAGACAATAATATTAATGTTTCTGGAAATAGATAAGATCTATTTTTTTCGTCAGTTCATCAATCGTCAGAAATGTTTTTTTCAGCTCCATTCCATAACACTATTTATTTCTCTGTCCCTTTAAATATATATCTGGAGACAAAAACACATGCATCAATTCAGTTTAATAGTTTTAAATTTGATTTTACTGTTTATAGTCAATATATACAATTAATGGAATCAAAATATGGCAACAACCCATAGTTATTATTATTATTATAATAATAATAATAATAATAATAATAATAATAATAATGAGTTCACGACAAATATTAAAGTAACTATTATTATAATAAAATCAAGAAATAATTATGTGCATAAACACAAGATTCAATATAAATAATTGATTACCTGGAAATGCAGTCTCATTTATTTGCATTTATATTAAGTATGTGATGAGCTCGGGTTTAGGTTTTGTTGCATGCACTCTGCTTGTTTGGCCTAAATTCGAATCATGAATTCATGTAAATATTTTTTGTTAATTAACTTGGTTTAGTATAATAATCATGTCAAAATAGAAATTAGAGGGTAATTAAAATATTATTGAGAAGTATAAATATATATGTTGAGTTGGTACCTTTTTTGCTAGCATTCTGTGTTTGTCACTCAATGTCTTCCCCTACAACGTCAACGGATCAAAAATGTCGAATCATTTATTTTATATTTTGCCAAAAATATTTATAGTTTTTTTTATCGATGATTAGGGCTTTATTGAAAATTGAGAACATTAGCAACTGATTTCCGAATAAGAAAAAAAAAGGTTAGGGAAGTATATTAATAAAAAAAATTATAAATTAAAATAAAACTGAGATTTTGAAGTTGAAACTAAGAAACACTGCATATATTAATATACGTAATAGCAAAAATTAAAATTAACCTTTGTTTGGAGTTGTGTGATTGATTCGTTCATCATCTGATTCTGCATATCAATTTCAACCGTGCACATTAATTAGTATATACGTAGGCATTAATATACACATTAATTAGGATATGCACTCCAATATAAACCTGTCCAAACCGGTTGGATTGTTGCAAATTTAACAGCGCGCGAAACGTGGCCAGAAAGTTAACCCGCGGTGTTTTTATGGGTTTCAAACATTCTATCAATTTGCACAAACATTTCACCGGTTTGGACGGTTTGGATACTCCGCCCGGTTTATAACAAGATTTAATATTAATGATTAATCACCAAATTTGCTTCCACTAATCACCTTTTTTCCTCGAATGCGTTTGAGCGATTGGTCAATCTGTTTCTCAAGCCTTTGAAGCTCTCTAAGCCTTAAAGAATCAATATCTTCTCCGATCAAATGACTGTTTATATTATGAAAGGTTGTGAATTATTGATTCCTAAATATATAAATGTTAATTATTGCCTAGTAATTAATAAGCCAAAATATATTGTTAATTAATTACCTTATATTCTTTTGAAGAGCTTGGACTTTCGACAATAACTTTGGGTACTCCAGAGACCAATTTTCTTGCATAGTGATCTGCATGCACATATATACATATATGTTTAATAAATAATCATAATATAATTATAAAAGCTTGATGATTATGATTAAATATATTTAAAATATATATGTGTTTATGGAGTCTGAATAATGAATGTGGATTCAAATATACATATATATGTAATAGATATATAAAAAGTTGTGTTTTAATTAATTGATGTATCAACAATTCTTAAATATAAATATAATAGATAAGAGTACCTTTGACTCGGAATCAGATCCTCCAATTTGTCTATCGGCAAATGAATTTGTCTCGTGTCGTTCCAAAATTTGTTCCATTCTATCTCGTTCCAAACAAAAAATTGAGCGAATAAAAATAATACGTATGAGAGTATCACACACACACATATATATATATATACATGAGAAATTATAAAAACAATAAATAAAAGAACTGTAGAACATCTGCGTTTAAAATATGTGAATCTTTTAATAATTTTATAGTTTCACTTGTTAATTAAGATTGTTGTAACAAATCAAATGAACATCTTATTTAAAGAGATAAGAAGTTCAAATTATAATGGGCGCGTGTTAGGAATTGCAATATGCGTCGCGTTAAGGACGGATTTGACAATTTCATTCTTATCTCTGTTAAAAATGGGAAGGGTTTGAGACATTTTCAATAGGGGCGTGGATTCTCCGATAGGTATGAGAATTTTCCGTTTTACATTTCCAACCCAAAATAATATTAAAATATATTTATCAATAAAAATTGTATTAAAAATAATATAATTTCATTAAATATGTATTAAAAATAATATATATATATAATATCGGGCAAAGCAGGATACCTTGCCCCCTTCCCGTTTGGATTTGGGACGGGGAAAATTGTCATCTCTAGCGCATGTTTGGGGTGGACGAAGTTAATTAAATTTTTATTCAATATTATGTTAATTTTTGATTAATTTTTAGTTAATCTTTTAAAGATCTTCTTAGTCTGACTGGTTCCTATTGTGATTTAGACAAATGTTTAATAAACATTACTATATAATTTTTAATTGGGTCGCTTGTGGTCATGGGATCGAGGTACAAGTCACAATAAATGTACTAATAAAAACTAACTTAACCTTAAAAAAATACTTGACCCGACAGTGAAGTGAACCTTAATTTTACCACAATAACTTCAGTTGAACAGTAATTGAACACTTGATGGTTTGAGTTTGAGATATATATATATATATATATATATATATATATATATATATAATGGTTTAGGGTCATAATAGTAACTTCAGTTGAACAGTTGTGAAAGTGATGGCACTGTGCAGTTCATATGAATCTGCATTTATAATTTTCAGAGAAACACAACTCAACAACACATTCACGTCCACTCAACAACCCTTCATCAAGTAAAGATGCATCTCAGTGTAAACCAAGGTAGAAATTCGAACCGTGTGAGTTTGTTGAGAGCTGCTCATCTTGTGAGATTATGCCTGCGTGTGACACGTGGCAGCGACTCTGCACCACGTTCCTTTCGTATTTCTACCGTGTCTAATATGTTTTTACTATTTCACACTCAAGTTCTACCGTATGTATTCAGTGTTTCCACCGGGTTTACACTACACTGCACTCATGTGCGCAGCGGCCTTGAGGGAAATATATAACGAGGGTCCCCTTCTGTAACGAGGGAGGAACCGGGTATAGGCGAGGGTACGACCGGATTACGACATCCGACCGAATGTCATAATCAGCCTGGACCTTCGCTGACCCGGTTCCAACTATTGTTACGAGTGGATCGGGTTTCATATTTTACCCTATAGTGAACCATGTTAGGAGAGAGGTGTAACGAGAGGGTTGGGTTCTATACTAAACTCTACAAGTGAACGTTGTTGGAGGAGAAGTGTAACGATGGGGTCAGGTTTCATACTAGGTTAAGTGAACATTGTGTTTGCACCGGTTCACAATCAAGTTCTACCGGTTCGGATGGTTCATATTTCTACCCCAGGTTTGTATTTTATTTCTTCTCATAAGGTGCTCCTCAGTAATAAAGGCTATGAATCCCCCTAATAATTAGTATCAGAGGTTATGTTCTTGTAAACTCTCTCCTTGTAATCGGGGCAGAGTATTCTCTTACGACAATAATACTTGTAAACCATGATGAGCCCCTGAGGGATTTGGTCGAATCTTGAGATCTATTATGAGGTGAAAACATAGTTTATATACATAATAGACCCACTATATACTGTTATTCTGAATCAAAAGCGAGTTTTAACATGCATAGGTGTCTCCTCGCGAGTACTTCGACATGTTTGTTTTCTACGATACACGTTCAAGAAAAATTCTTTTTATCAGATAACGGAAATATATTTGTACTTAAAAAGGATAATTCTTTATAAGGATTGCACAATGTTTTTTCATTTCCAAAGAAGACTGTATTATCCGTATATTACTACCATATTAAAGTTAGACTCACCAGAACACTCAAATTAATATCTTAAATTACATACTTTCTTAGTCAGAGAAACTTTGAGTCATATCAATTACCTAGAATCGGTGGAGAAGTGAAAAAGCTTCCCTTTGTCGGAGAAGAGGATCAAAGCGACGTCAGAGTCACACATGACCGATATTTCTTGAGCTTTCTTGAACATCCCAATCTTCCTCTTCCCGAACGTCACTTGTCGGGTTATCGGGTTTTCGATCCTCTTCATATCCACCTTTCCTCTACCCATATTAATTTCTATGCTCTCTTCTCCTTCTTTTTTTTATCAAGAAAAGAAAATCTAAAGTTAAAACCCTAGCAAAAAACACATAGAAATTAAACAATGTGTATATATATATATACAAAGATGGAGAGATCTATATATGGTGTTGGTTGTGAAGCCTTCATTTTGCATATTTATAAGCTTTCAATGTTTACAGCTAATTTAATTGACTCTGATTATATATCTTTCTTAATTAATTAAATTAATTACTGCCATGCATGGACAGAGATGATATGATATAGTGATACTATTTTATTCTGTATAAAATATAAATAAATATATAAATCTCTGTGTGTGTACAGAAATCTTATTGTGGCCTCCAAATTTTAATTCTGGGTATGTATAATAATTAATATAGTTGTGCATCTTTTGGTATGTTTGCTTATTATACTCATCCATTAATTGTTTTACTAATTTATGTATAAATATGTATGGATTTAATTTCCCTAAATTTGCAGCATATTGGTTGCATTAATATTTGGAGGATATGTTCGGCCAAAATGAATTATAAAAATTATAGCAAAAGTTTAATTATATTCTCGTCTTATCGACCTACAAACCAGTGATATTCGGTTTAAAAATATAATAATTTAATTTTAAAATATTTTCATAAGTTTTGAATAAATTTATACATTTGGTAAATAAAATAATAAGTTTACATCTACTTTTTACGATAAAAAAAATCACAATATAGTTTCATAGTAATTGGATATATAGTCAACACATGTCTTTTACGATTTCTCTAATGTTTAAACTAACATACAAATTAAAATATTGATTCGTAAACTTAATAATGGAATAAAACAGTTTAGAGTTTACGGACAAATATTAGGTTTTTGTTACTTGAAATTCAATAATATTCACATGTTTTAAATCAAATCAAATGTAGTTTTTATCGCATCAAGACCTAATTTCACCCTCTGTTCCACCAAAAGACATAAATTATATCAGACAAGCGAGACTGAATTGAAAAACCCACAAAACGAAAAAAAAAGAAAAATACCCACAAAACAAACGTAGATACTTGTTCAAATCGAAAATCTGCTGACGAAAGAGGACTCTATAAACTAACAAAAGACAACAGAGGCAGACAGAGAAACCGTCGCTGAACCATCCTCTAATAACTACGGCCAAGATGACAAATCCCATTAATTTCTTAACAAATTAATTAAAATGACCATCAATTATTTGGGATGATAACATTTCGAAGTATATGGATGATTATATATGAGGTTAATTTAGCAATCCTATTTTCCACCCATTAAATCAATTATACCAAATCCTCTTTAATCAATACCAAAAAGTACAAAATTTGTCTCGATACTTTATTTCCGTACCCCTACTTTTTGATATAATATTGAAGCAATCAAATTTAAGATAAAGATTTAAAAAATATTTGAACCAAATAGTGCCTAATTTAATTTAGTCTTTATTAGCAAATAAAACAATGATTATTAGTGACACCAATTCAAAAATTCTGTATTATATTTGTTGAAAGAAAATACGAATTCCAATGTTTCATTAACTGACCATACTTATTAGTTCAACAAATAAATTGATTAAAAAGTACAATGTCTTTAATTTACTGAAATCTGATGAACATAAAATAAGATATCGGTAATAAATAAGGAATCGCCAATAATTAATTAGAGCTTCTCTCCAGAAGCTACTGTATTCAATTTACTTCTTTCATTTCAAAAAACACATAATTTATTAAGAAATTAAAGGATGTTCCGATGCAACGTACGTGGTTACGAAGAATTCTCTATCAAAATTCGTTGATTCGCAAGACTACCGAAGATGGTAGATTTTGAAAAAAATCTCAATTTTATTAAACTTCAATAATTAATTAACAAAAACGTATAACCGTGCTTAAATCTCCCAATTGGCCACGGGTCGAATATTATATATATACTCGGAGTAAGCTAAAGCGGGGTTTGGATTAATTACAAAATGAAAATTCTTCTCGACCTGAAAAATTTAGATATATTTTATATTTGATATGTCGGTTCCCGACTGTTAATATCTTACTCACCTGCCACATTGAATGTCAAGATCACTGTTAACACGGTTGGCTTCTCAAAAATTGTTATTGGGTCGATATTTAATTTGGCCTAAAAATATCAAAAATACAGAGGTCTAACTTATTCTACTAAGATGGGTCTACCCGTCAATCTGCCTAATATCAAGCTCGAGTTCAGCCCGACATATCAAATTCAATAAGTTCGGAGCCATGTGATGCATCGTCGAATTCGACATCCCCGAGACAAGTAATAATTGAATGATGTGAACTATTAGGGGTCCCGATCCAACTCATGCCCTACTCCAAATGTTATAATCATTGGAATGCGATATTTGAAAATTAACTCTCTTTTTTCTTCTTTTATAAGTTAGATGTGACATTTATTTAGCGTTGAAAATATAATCACTACTAAAATTAGAATTTCAATATATATATTGATGTGCATTGTTGATCTAATAAATACAAAGTGTGTTTATGTGGCTTGAATTGATCAATCTGTACGTAGACCGAAAATCATTATTCAACTCATTCAAATTGGAAATTTAATTACAAAAACAAAAAAGCTGCAAAAAAATTGAATTATAGGAAAAAGAAGAAAAAAAACACCCAAATAAACCAAACTCAATCCAAATAAAAAAAAAAATATCCTTTGTTTAAACTCAAATCAATCATTTCATTTCAAATCAAAGAACACAATAAATTATAATTGAATTTGTCTATAATGCTTCACACCAAAAAAAAAAGAAAAAGAAAAAAGTACTCAAATATTTATCACACCAGACGATAACTATGTTTGCACTTCGTATATGTAATATTTAATATGTTTATACAATCTTCACAATATGTTTATATCAAGTTTATTCGATGGCTAAACTTTGTTCACACAAATTATAGTCTATTTATACCAGTTATAATGTAAAAGACGAAATTTTCTTTCTCAGTTTCTCATTCTAACATAACTAAACATTAGTGTAACGTGCTGCTTGTTGATATAATAGTGTTAAATCAACAGTTATAGTTTAGATTCAGACATTTTGTACATAGATTTTGGTTTGTATTTGATTTCCCCGATATATAGACGTTGCATATAAAATAATTATTATTAAATAGTTAATTAAGACGTGTACCTTGAAACAATATATAGTGTTGTAAATAAGAGCCGACCTAGTCCCCTATGCTCTACGAGCCGATTGCTTAAAATAGAATTAAACACATACATATATAGAAAGATCCTTTAGTGGGTCCTACAACACACCTGTCATTATTGATATGAAGCTATGACCAATGAGTAAATCATATTTATTATTAATTAAAATTCAACAAATTATCTAAATTTAGTATTATCACATGCATTCAATTACAAATTAGGGTGGAATGTAAAACGCTCGAACTGACTGACAGCCGCCCATCTGGCGAGATCATACCAGCGCGCGACAACGAATTTACAACATGTTCATTTCGTATTTATACCGCGTGTGTAAGGGTATCTAATATGTTTATGTCATGTTCATACTCTATTTATACCACGTTCTTATCACGCGAGTCCAATGTGTACACAATTTAAATAATCCGAAATCAGTTTGTACCAGGTTCGCGTTATGTTTTCACCATGCATATGTGTATCGTGTCTATACTGAGTTATTTCGTGGGTGAACTATGTTTGCGCAAGCTACAATGTGTTTATACCATTTCGGACGGTTCGTATTCAGAAGATAGTTTGCATTAGATTTCACCTATATATATATATATCCCATGTGTAATTGTTAGCTAGGCCCACTGGGTTAGATTGTGAGTCCCAATAAGGGCCCATAACCAACCGAATTGTAATACCCATTCTCTTGGGCCGGTACTCGGTTCTTTTACTAGGCCCAAATAGCCCGTTAAGCCACGTATATAAAACTCCAACTCATTACATGACTATTCATGTTTATGACTCTAAAATTAAACCTTCTCTCAAGACACTTTGAAAGATTAAGCTAAACTGGTGATATAAATAGGGCTCAGAGCGCGATGCGAGACGCTGTTGCAGCGCACTTGCGCACTGCGAGAAGCGCGCGGCCATAAGATCGCTGCGAGAAGCTCCGTTAATTTTTCACACGGTTACTAATTTTATAAATTTTTTAATTTTGAAAATGACTAAAATACTTTTATATTCATCATTCAGCGCTGTTTCAAGTTAAAGTGATAAAAATGTCATTATCCGGGCTTAATTTAGATTTAGATTCAGGTGATCACCCTTACAAAATAATTAGAAAAAGATCGCGTGACAAAATGTATGTGCCCATATGGTTCGAACCATCGCGACAAATTTAAATTTATTACTCTTCAAAACTAGGTCTAAAATTTCAACGAGAGTACGATAAGTACCCAACTAATAACAATTACACGAATCAGGTGGAGGAAGCGAGGAAGACGATGAACTGATATGTCCATGATTTTGCTCCTCGGCGTGTTCAGTCAACGTCGCCGCCTTGCGTTTTATCTACAATATTATAGATCATGATAATATGTGATTATAGTCTTCGTAATTTCGTAATTAGATCTTGATTGAGTTATTGGTACCTTCTTGGCTATAGGGTTTTGGTTTTTCCTTTAAATGTCTTCTCGTATAATAATAAAATATGATAAAAACTTTAATCATAATAAAAATATCAAAACAATATATATCAAAACTAGCCTTACCTTTTCCGAAACTCTGATATGGCTTCGTTCATCTTTTGATTCTACGAAAATTTAGTGCAACAATTATATATAATTAAGTACATATCCATAAAAATATATATAATGATCAAATTAAATAGACAAAAAAATGTTTATGTTTGGAGTAATTATTATTAATCACCTTCTTAGTTCGTATGCGCTTGAGAGCAATGTGAAGCGGTTGCTCTAGTCGTTGAAGCTCCTTCAACTTCAATGAACCAAGATCTTCGCCGATGAATTGACTAAAATATTTCATGTGCAATATATACGCGCGATCAGCATTTCATGTTTATAAGTCAGTTGTAAAAATTGATAGGCGCTAGTCAGGTGGAGATGACATTTTAGAGACTAATCGAAAATTAGTCGAGATTAATCAGAAAATAATTGAACAAGTTAGAGATTTTTACAACAGTGATTAGAAGTCATTGTCAATTAATGCATTTTGGAAAACATTTTCAAGAAAATCAACTTTACTCGGAATGAAGGAGAGAAGAATTAAATAGCTTTCAACATTAACTGAAATTTCTGAAAAATTAATTAAACCAAAAGTGAAATTTCTGAAAAAATTGAGCCACGACTCGATGAAGGAGAGAGAGATGAAAGAGCCAAAAACCCCAAATTAAACAACAAAAAATTCCTCAAATTCAAAGTTCAACAAATTTGTAACAATTACTCAAAATCAAATTAATTTATTTTATTAGGTGTTTTTATTTGAAAAATTATATTTTCAAAATTTTGATTTTCAGTTAATGGAATTAACACACACGTCCCGAAATAAAAGTTATGGTATGAAAAAAAAATTAACTTAATGAAACGTAAAATAATTATAATTAAGTGTAGTAAAATGTCTTTTCATTTAATCATATGTAATTTAATTTCGTGCAAAGTGTAATAATAATGTACTGGGAGGAAACGGGGGGTCTCTGGCGTTGATAGGTTGACCCCAAGTAAGCCCAGTGAGCTTATAGGATTTGAATTTTTAAAGATTCGTGATTCCCGTATTGATTACAGGGTTGATCGAGGAAGCTGGTTAAGGCGGTCTGCAGCAAGATCACGGGGTTTCCCCATCCGTATGAGGTGGAGGTCGTGACTCTATTTGATGCTAACTGATTAAATCGAATTGTATCGAAAAGCAGTTAAATTAAAAAGAATCAAATTAATTTGATTCATTTGTGAATAAAATTAAAATTCTATTAGTTCGGTTTTGATTTATAAAATTATAACCGATAAAAATTGAACTAAACTATGTATAAACCGTTTAAGTCTGATAGTATTAGTGTAGAAAGTAACATTATTAATAATAATGTAGAAAATAAAAAACCATAATACCTAACTCAAACCCTAATAGACTAACGAAAATACAGTACAAATATAAAATATAGGAAAATATTCTAATATTGCAACATGTTTGAATGTGTGACTCATTTTAAGTCATTAGTTTTTTTCTAATTAGACTATAAATATTAGGCCAACAAAATAGAAATTCAATAATTAATCAAAATCGGCTCAAAATGTGATAACTTCATGAAATTCAATTAAAATCGGCTCAAAATATAAAATTTAGTTCATAAAAATCTGAACCAAACCGAAAATATCAACCATCAGATAATCAAACCGCATGTTGGATCCTAGCGAATCAATTTAGTTTTATTTTTTTATGACTAAATTAATTGACACAATTCAATTCTAAATAAGTTTGGTTATGTGAAATCGAATCGTAAACAGCCTTACATCTATTTATATAGCGTGATATAAAAAGAGTAAATCTTAAAGGTAAGAACTACGACGCTTAATCAAATTGGATATAACTAAAAAATTATAATTATATATATTTGAAATCTGAGACATTATGTATCAAATAGTCACAACTTTAATTACTTAGATATAAATGCAAAAGACAAAGTACTGTTCATTGGAAACAATTCATTCATATTAATTACTGTTGACTGATGACGCCATAATTAAGCAGTTCAATACCCTCATCATCAATACACACCAACTATATTAATTAACTTTGAGTTTAGTAGTAGGTCAATTTAAACAAATTTAAATTGGTATAATTTGTTTTTAATTATTCGAATTTATCTTTTATTGCTTTCGAAAAATAACTACTAAGATTCGAATTCATAAAACATTAATATATAGAGTCTGTTATTCACGTTTCGGAATCTATTTCTCTCTTTTACACATTAATCATATTTTTTCATAAAATAATAAATAATATTACATAACTGATTCCTAGCTAAGTATATGTTTAGACGAGTTACTCTAAGATAAAGGTTGAGTGTAATTTAGTGACTGAAAGACACGGCATTCCTTTCTTCTCAATTTATCGTCAGAGAGTTGAGACAGACAGCATGCTCCCGTTAATTTTAAGAAAAATACAATTTTGCACTTGTTTCAGAATATATATATATATATATATATATATATATATATATATATATGAATTCAAAATTCTAGCATAGGATAAAAGTTACTAAACTCTTGTCCAACTAAAAACTGATATAGATAGAGTTTTTAAAATATTTATTATGTTGCAAATGCACATATTGTCTTTTATTTAAATGAAAAGGATTTTTATATATTATACAAGACTATATAAAACAACAAAAGCAATAACTACATACATAACCTTAACAAGACTAAAATAATATTCTTTAAAAAAACAACTACAAAACATATGATAACTTTTCACTTCCAAAACTTCGTATCATATATATATATATATATATATATATATATATATATATATATATATATATATATATATATATATATATATATATATATATATGTAAACTACGAATTTGTCTGAACTTTTGAATTTACAAAATACAATGCTGAAATTAAACTATATCATATTAATACTAAATAAATCTGATAAAACTTTAAATAAGTAGTTTAATTCAGTGAAATAACTCCATTTTATCTATATATATTTAGCCTTCCGTTTTTGTGTGTATATATATGATTGTTAATCCCTTATTTCACAAAAATATGTATGTATAGGGCCTGGATCAGGTGAGAACTATGCCTCTTTGTGAGAACGTAAGAACTGAGTTTGTGCATTAACAATAAGCGAATGTCCAATAAAAATTGTGATATCCAATGGAAACACTTTATTCATTCAAAATAAATGAATGTCCAATGAAAATAAATGAATGTCCAGTGATTCTTATGTTCTCACGACATATTTAGTTCTCAGCCGAATTCTTCCACACACATATATATAGTAAATATACATATGTATGTACCTTGAATGAGTGGGAAAGTGAAAGAGGTTGTCTTTGTCGGAGAAGAAGATCAAAGCGACGTCGCAGTCGCACATGACGGAGAGTTCTTGCGCTTTCTTGAGGAGCCCCCTCCTTCTCTTCCCGAACGTCACTTTCCTCGCGATCGGGTTCTCCATCGCCTTCACCTCAACCCTACCTCTCGCCATTCCTCGACGCCCAAAAATTATAAAATTGTGCATGTACGTGAAAGAATTAATACATGAAACCCTAGCTATATATAGTATTTAACATATATATATATATAGATAAGAAGAAAAAAAACAAGGCCACTCGTGAATATATATGTTGTTTTGTTTCTATATTTAGGGCCATTCATATATATATATATATATATATATATATATGTGGAAATTAACGGCATGTTTTTTTGTCGGCAGTGGTGGGTTGGTGTAGCCATAATTTTCCAAGTAATTATAAGCTTTTAATTTTCGCAGCTATAATTAACGTACATATATAATTTTCACAACTTTATAAGGTAAGTTTCGTGTTACTTGTCAGGACGTTGCTTGTTCTATTCGGGATCAATATTATCATCTAATGCAATTTATTAATCCATGCACATATAGCATTGATGTGTGTCTATATATGTGTGTCAATGTGCGTACAAATGTGCATTGCGAAATGGTAGAACGTGATTGACTTTTGTAGAATGTGTAGTGCTAAATGGTAGAGACCATGCGAAACCTTGAAAATATGTCCGTCGTAGAACATTGATGTCACGTGTCGTGCGCTGTGACAATCGCGCGTCCAGATCTTTAGCAATCCAACGGGCGCGGCTGTGTGACGTTCAGATATTCTACAATCGTTTGTGGCGGGGTGCATCCCTGAATATATACATATTCACTGTCACAATGGATCAGTCTATTGTACGAACAATAAAATTCTAAAAATTCAGGAAGTCTTACACTAACCCTAATTAGTATGTATCAAGATCCGTACTCAGAATCGCACGGTTTACATGTGCTTCTCGTACTATGATGTCGTTATTCGCATTTTCAAATATGTTCGATAGTACCTTATCTCAAGGATTACGTTAAGTTTTCATGCAATGCAGCTATATGGCGTTACATGATTATTCAGATGCTGATTGGTCTAGTGAACTTACTGATTGTCGCTTTCTTAATGTTGTCTACTGCTTTTTTTTTTCTGATGAGGTCGTTTGAGGCGAGCAAAGTATACTTCAATGCATTTATTTGATATTGTGTTGTAGCTCAGTGCACCTTTATAAATCTACGTATCGCTTGATAATAAATAATGAACCGCCATTATTAATTAGAGCCGCGATTTACAAACTCTTTTAAATAATGAAAGCGAAGTAGCTAGATGGATATGAGTGCTGGTGACATTTATATTTTGCTCACACTTTTCATTTATGCTTGCCAGGTCTTGCCGGAAGCTAACTAAACAAATATTTATATTTAACTGCAATGATTACTTATTACATATATAGTATTATTGGAAAAATAATTAATAAGGATATATAGTTTTAGATGATTAAGGGATTTCTGATCGCTGGATTAACAAAATGTAAGTTTAAGATTAAACCCATTTTGGAAAAACATACGTGATTTTGAGAAATTTGGATTAATGACGTGTTTTAATCGCAATAATTTATCATATCGAGTTAACGGTTAAGATTGAGTATGAGCCGTCGTCACATTGGGTTGGTTCTTTTTGAGCCTAAACCGACTTTACCAGTTCAACCTTATTCTTCACGAGCCCATCATTCTATCTAGGCTCACCTTCATGAGAGTGCGATCATGGTTTCCAGGTGTTACTGTCTCTAGGAGAACACTCCGGTCTGCTTACCAAGAGTGAGTCCACTGAACCTAACTTTTGATACCAATTGTTGGGAAGAACCTTATCATTTACTAAGTAAGAGCGCCCCATGAGAAAGCTCTTACCCACATTAGAGCTCTCTTCAGGCTTAAAAGACGTTGTAAGAAGAGTATGAGATATAAGAAGAGTTTATATATTAATCAGACTCAAGACTCACCAGACTAGTTTTTTGGGTCGTATGAGGACTTTAATGGGTATATGAGCTTCTTTGTTGTGCGTTTCTCATTCATAAGGTCCGGTCCTCCCCTATAACAAGTAGTATCAGAGCCCGTTTGCACATATCTCATAGTGGATCGAGCCAGGTGGGCCAACATGATCTAAAACCATGATTGTTCATGCCAAGACTGCCAAATAGGCCACGGATGAGAGCCAAAGACGATTTGAGCTTGAAAACTCATCAGACTAATCTTTTAGATCAGACGTAAGATTTAGCGTGTATATAGACTTATTTTGTGGTGTGATACTTATTGAAAATATAATTATTTTTTCCATATAAATATATAAGTGACATATACAAAAACAATGAGGCCAATGCATAAATAATTATTATATTGTCCTATTATTATATAATAATAAAATAAAAGTGAAAAGTGAACTACTAATCAAGGACATATATATTAATTAGAGGAAGTTTTGGGGTGAGTTCATATATATATAATGCGTCGGCTAAACATTACTGGCGATGGTGCCGCCGATCCTGTCCTCTCCACAACCTCTTCTCCACTAAATATTTTCCTAATTAACACAAAACAATTACATATATATATTAGAAAACACAAAATAAATTAGTTTGAAATTAATTAGAAACATATGTGAGAGAATTATGTGAAATAATAATATAATTAATTAAATATTAAAGAACCGGTTTACGAGTTTATCAGGTCTTGATAAGTTGGGCTCGAATGCGATTCAAGCTCAATCGAGCGGCTCGTTAATTAAAGAATCAGCCAGTTTACATCCGAAGAATGAAAAAAAATGTCTAGAGCTAAAAATTTATGATTACGGTTGAGATCCGAACAACCATACGTGGGGGTGTAAACAAGAGGAGTCGAGCCTTTTTTGGCAGGGCTCGACTCGTGAAAAAAAATGCTTGGCTCGAGCTTGGTTCGGTTACGAACGAGTTTATACAACTAAGCTCGAGTTCGACTCAAAATAAAATAAACGAGCTTGAGATCGGCTCGATTCGAAATAAAATAAACGAGCTTGAGATCGGCTCGATTCGAAATAAAATAAACGAGCTCGAGCTCGAGGTCGGCTCGATTCGGTTCATTTAAATTTAAATACAAATATTCAACAAATAATAAATGAGCCAACTTGATATTGGTTCGATTTGGTTCGGCTTATCTAATTCTATTATAATTATTTTATAAATATATAATACAATAAATATTAAACGAGCCGGCTCATGAACCTATCGAGCCTTAAAACGTTAGGCTCGAGCTCGGCTCCTTTATCAAACGAGCCCAATCTTGAGCTCGAATTCAGCTCGAGCTCAATAATAACAAGCCTAAACCAAATATTTAACGAGTCGAGTTTGAGCGGCTTGTCAAAAGCTCGGCTCGTTTACAGCCCTAGCCATGCGTAGACTAATATAACGGAGACATGACGACAGAATAAAGAACCCGACCCGTCTTGTGGTACGTACATTGTTTTAAAAATTTCGGGTTTCTCTGATTAAACCTCTATTAATTAATCAATGACCTTATCGGTCTATGTCAATTCTCTATAACATTCTTCAATCTGATTTATTTTCCGACCGACCAGCGCCTACGTCGTAAACTTACCGTAGTCCATGTTGAGCCCATTGAAATGAGGCTGAGAAGGCGTTTTCGAGAGCGATTAGGTCTTGACTGATTTCTGAAACCGCGAGCGTCGAGTGAGCTGAAACGAGAAGCAAAATCAATGATGTGAGCAACACAATGTTGCTTGTGTTGGCCATAAATGTCTTCTCAATCTCAACCCACAAACCCAATCACTAATTGCCTCTAAATATGCTCTCTAATCCTATATTATTATTATTTTTAATTTATGTCACAAATCAATGTGATTGAGACACCATTTTGTAGGGTTTTGGTTTGCTAATAAAATTAAGATGGGCCATTTTATTTGCCATTTCTCTTGCCAAAAATTGTGGGTTTTCTATGTTTTTATCGATGGTGAAGATTAATGAACACAATTGAATTTGAATTTACTGGTTCGGGGAGACGGTTGGATACGGCTTGAATTATCGTTGATTATGTTACGTGAATAATAAATACGGCGATCTTGTTGATCAGTTAACGAGTCGAAATTTTATTGTGGGCAAATTTTCATCTTATTTGTTAAAGGTCCAAAATAAATGTTTCAGGTGACTCGATTGCTTTAGGCCTTAACAGAGGTTGAGCCGTTCTTGATTTTTTTATGGTTAAGTTCGGTTGTTTCAATTTATTTCTCATTATAACAGTCTATTGGGGGCGCGAAGTAACCTCCAATCAAATTACAAATATATTATGCATTCGGCATTCTAATTTCGGCCGCTAAATGGATTAGAATTTCACATTTCTCGTTACTCATAAAACTAATAGAACGATTCGATGCTCATTCTGTTCTAAACGCGTTTATATTGTTAACGAATCGCGTTAGATATGATGTTCTTGCAACAAATTTGTTAAGGTAGTGAACATGTCACATATAAATTGGGACCAGAACATAGTATATGTTTCTGTTTCAGACCAACAAAGTAGCTTTTTATTAAAGATGAATAAGGAACCTAAATTTCAAATTTATTCTAGACCAAAACTTACGTGACCCGATAAGACACACTCAACAATACCCAAAAGGAAATAAGTAACTAGACGATGTAATAACCTATGGACTCTTATATTTACATGAACTAGGGGATTTGATGTATCCATCACATGTCGGACGGCCCGGGGACTTGCCGGAGCTGAAGGGAGTGGTCGTAGCAGTGATAAAACCCGAAATGAGGGAACCTCTCGTACCATGTCTCCTGCGGCTCGTGGGTGTCCCAGTGCTCCCCGCTGCTGCTCTTCCCGTACTTGTGCACCCATCCCGACCCGTCGTGCCCTTCCCCCCACGTGCGGTTCCACCTCTCCCCGCGCTCCCCTTCCCACCACGTCTCCCCCTGCTTCACCCCCGACCCGCTCTGGTCAAAGTTCTCGTCCCACTTGTCGCCCCATTTCGCCCACCCGCCCTCCTCGCGCCGCTCCGCCCATTTGTCCGTGTACTTCACGCTTCCCCCCTTCCCGTCGTACTCCTCGCCCCACCTGTCAATGGGAAAAAAAGCAGTGAACGCAGGGCATTGCCCTTGATATCAGGTCTCTGCCACTTTACCCGCAGTTTTTTTTCCAGTGATTCACATATCACTAACTGTATGTTTCTGTCATTTCGTTCACAACCTTTTCAGACTTCATATGTCACTACTATATGATTTACTCCATTCCAATTAACCCATTATTATCAGCTGATTTCAAGATTCCAATCTCGAGATTCAATATAACATATCAGAACAATATTTAAGGATTCCGAGATTAAGATTCAATGTAATATATCAGGTCTCTGTCAGTTCACTCACAATCTATAATCAACCGTCATTTGAATATACGAGATGGGTTACCTTTCGTGCCAGACGTGGGCATGGCCGGCGTCAAGGGGGGTGGTGGGATCGATGCTGCACCATTTGTGAGCCCATTTGTCCGCCTGCCCCGAGGAGTCGTAATGCTCGAACCATTGCTCCTGCCACTCCTCGCCCCGCTCGTTCTTCCCCCATTTGTCCGCGGTTTTCTCGAGGTGGACGAGCCCGGATTCCTGTCCAGCACAGACAATCGATCAGGGCTTCGGTTTCATTACCCTATTCGAAGAATAATTGAGTGTATCACAATTGTCCCTACCGACCTGTCGCATTGATTCTTTCCAGTGCTCGCGCCAGGCGCTTCCCGTCGCGTTGCGGCCAGATTTCTCCGAACCGAGCTCCTTGTAGCCGAGCTCGTCAGAAGCCTCCCAGTACTTCTCCTGCCACTCCACGACCTCGTCAGCGCTGACGCCCCTCTTCAGAGTCCACCTGCAGATCATGCCATCGGCCCTCTCCTCGATCCCAGTCTCCTTCCACCACCTCGATCCGTCGGGCTGGATCTCGTGCCCTTCCGCCGCCTTGCCAAGGGCCTGAGCAGCTTCGGCTGCGAGCGCAGAGAACTCGACATTGTGTTGAAACTCCTCGTTCAACGACGGTGACTCCTCCGTGACCTCCATCAGCGACTGGAGAGGCGGGAGGGGGGGATTGGGGCTGGTCTCGTACGGGAGAGGGAGGACCTCTCGGGTTCTCTCCTTCTCCGCCACAGGCCTCACTGGAGCTTGGAACGACGACGGGGCTGCTCTTGCCATCTGCAGGTTGCTGAAATCGTCCGCGCTGCTGTCGCTGTCTTTGGGGGGAGTCCAGGACCAGAAATCGGGACCTGGAGTCCCGTTCTGTGTTCCTAATGGAATTTTAAACATTTACACTTCAAAATCAGAACACCAAAAAAAATTCAATCATAACTTGTACAAATACTAAGGTTAAAACTCTATAAAAAAAATCAGGATTAATCCCGTATTAGTAACTAAAAGGCTTCTCTGACCGACCAGCGTCTCGCGTTTTTTTCAGCACGCTATGTAATTTGTTCAATTTTGTAAAAATCTCACATTAGTTCCAAATTAATCCTCTATAATTCCCGACTAATCCTCCAGAATTAGTTCTCTTAACATTCCGATTAATCTTATATTAGTCACTAGAAGGCCCTCTGTAACCGATTAGTGCCTTGACACTGAATTGAAGCATTAACAAAATGAATATACCTTGCCGGGTCTCCTTCTTCCTTCCATTGCTCCCCAATGTAAGCTCTTTCGGGCCATCGGGATCCTCCGGGTCGCCCGAGCCCGACTCCTGCTTCGCCGCCACCGTCTCCTTGAGGGCGGCGCGGGCGGCGGAGATGGCGGCGGCGGCCCGGTCGATGACCTGCATCCGCTGGACCCGGTCCCTCTCCTCCTTGGAGACCTCCAGAATCTTCTCGAACTCCTCGCTCCTCTTCCCCAGGTCCTCCGCGGCGGCGGCGCCGGGATCGCCGCCGCCGGGGGCGTTCTCGGCGATCTTCTGGAACTCGATGGCCTTGCGGCCCCGATCCACCGCGCTCTTCCACATGTCCAGGTACGAGTTCGGGCCCTCCGATGACGCCCTGGCCCTCCAGGCCCCGATCCTCGCCGGCGCCGCCGTGAGACGCGGCAGAAGCGAGCTGCGCGTGGGGAAGACGGTGGCGGCGCGTGGAGGAGCGCCGATGCGAGTCGCCATTTCTGTGGTAGAGATTGGAATTGCAGTGGAGAGGAAGGAGGCGATCTGGGGATGTAAAGGGCGGTGGAGATTTTTTTTTGACCGTTGCAGAGCTCGCCGATATTTGGGGATTTTTGGAGATCCTTGCGCTTATTTAATTACATGTTGACGTGGCCCTGAAGGAAGATACTCGCCACGTGGCACGAGATCCCGAATCGGAGGTCGGTCAAAGTCGGCGAGTGCTGACGTGGTGAGTTTCGATTCGTTGATTCTCAGGTTGTTCGGATTTTGTTAGTTTAGATTTATTAACTTAATCGTTTCTGTTAGGTTGATATATACTAATTCATAGTCACAGCAACAACAAAACAAAATAAAATCGCAACAACAAACATTTTAATTCACGAAAAAAATTAATAAAATAAAGGAAAATTATATATCACTACACCTATTATATATCACTACACCCAACTATCAGTTATCCTCGATTTGCCACATCTGACCCTCGATTTGCCACATCTGACCCCTAAAAACAAACATGTAGTTGAGATCAACACCGGACTTTCCCTTCCTACTAAGAGACGTCGTCCTCGCTCTCGCTCCGACAACTAATACAGGCTCGACATACCAACATCAATCTTTTGGCCGACATCACCGTCGGCGTCTGTGTTGATATGTCAATAACAATAACTAAGCTGAATTTGAACCGATCAAATTAACATAATTTTAAATCAATATATAGATGACATTTTGGCATTTTTATCTTAAATTAAATTCTATTAGATTTAAATCAAAATCAAATTTTCAATTCCTCACAAGCTAGCTGGTGAAAACTATTTCCAAGAACCAAATGAAAGGAGAAACCAGAAATAATTAAACTAACATAATTAACACATACAACATCAAAACAAGATGTTAAGAAAGAAAAAAAAAACGCTCCTCAACACAAACACAAATTTTCTTTGTCTACGTAACAAAGGAGCCGACCGGCGACCGGCGGCTGATCCTCCGGCGGCCCCACCGGCGGAGGCACGATTTCCGGCTTCTTCGGAGGCCCTTTCGGCTTCTCCGCCGGAACGTCGGGAGCGGCCGGAGGAGGCACACGGGGCCCCATCCCAGGTCGGAGAGGAGGAACCTTCGGAACGTGTCTAGGCATGTTGTCGGGAAATTGTGGCACGTCCGGCGGAATGTAAGAAAATCGCCGGCCTCTCGCCACGCCGGAACAGTTTTTTCCGGCGCCGGACCTCAAAACCACCGAAAATCTCGACATCGACATTTTTGTCGTCAATTGGATTGTGCTTTGGGTGTTTATAAAGCGTTGAAACGGAACGGCGGCGAAGTGACACGTGTGGTGAGGCGGTGACACGTGGCGGCCATGCAGGAACTGGGAGTGCTTTAAGGATCTTTCTAACTTAAGACCTTGGAATTTTCCGACAAGAACAAGTGGGGCCACGTGTCTGTAGCAAAAAACGGCTACGAAAACACGTGACATGAACATTAATTGAGTTACACGCGCTCAAACGCCGAGGCGGTGCGTGTAGGATAAGGAATTTCCCAGCACCGACCTAACATTAATTCAAATTTGAGCATTCAATTTGAAAACATTTTTCATGCAAAAGTGCTCAAAGAATGTGTGTTTCAGGAAATTACATGAGAGCTCAACGGTCACTTATTTCATATGTTTCCTTGGCCTTTTTTATGTTTCTTGCATCACAAGGATCAAACCAAAGTGCATCTTCACTGCTTTCATTTACAGTACTTCTTGAACCACACTCCAATATTAAGAAAGCTTTCGAAATCAGATTGCGGTCTGCGAAACCCAAAAGACGTGCATCAGATACATCAATCGAAACTATACGTAAGGGTATGAGAGATTGAATCATTGATGATTGACACACTTACCGCTCGATTCCATGAGTATCCTGTGGAAATACGATGATCTTCACCTCAACTCCTCCTTTCTCCTTCAGCGCTCGCGCATACTGCGAGTTTAACCCACAAGAACAAGTCATCAACTCATTGTTTCTAGTGAGTCGTGATTTATGAACTTGCAGCTATTATTATCATAATAAAGGGCCAGAAAAATTATGTTCGCCTATAAATCTTACTTGCAGTCCATTAGAAACTGGAACACGGAGATCCTTCGCTCCTAACAGAAACAGTGTTGGTGTTTTGACCTGCAAAATTAACCATTATAAGAAATTTAGAACTACCCGTCATCAAATGCAAAACTAGTTTTAGTTAGGCTTCTTTCACACATGCATATAGAAGAAACCAGATTTTAGGCGTTGAGAAAATAATATAAGGTAAGAAAAATGGCAAAAACGTGCTCTATATCATCATACTTTTGCAAGATGGTGCGGCGGTGTACTTTGTTAATGACAAAAGGTGTTGTGAATTTTGATTTTTTGTGCATAATGTATGTATTTGTATAAAAACGCCAAAATTGCCCTTAAAATTAACAATTATTTTTTTAGAAACAAAGATTTTTTAAGAGTTTTTTTCTGAAAATATCTAAAACTTGTATAATCAAACTTTGTAATTTAATTTTTAGATAAATTATTTTATAAAATTTTTAATTCTTAGCTTCCTAAGGCAATTTCATATTTTTGCAAAAATAAAAACATTTTGCACAAAAAATCAAAGTTCACGGCACTTTTTTGTCATTAACAAACTACACAATACTCTCTTGCAAAAGTGTGATAGTTTACTACACATTTTTGCCATTTTCCCTATAAGCTATTATTGTAATGACATTAATATATCTGTGGGATATGGCTCATTGAGAGCAATAGAGCAAATGTTCAAAGTTCAATCATGTTTTGTCTAGCTATCAGAGCCAGTGTTCTAAAGAAAATGCTAGGCACTAGTCGGGCAGATAGGGCCTCTAGGAACTAATGAAGGAATCATCGTGGACTAATCAGACTAGTTGGGGAATTTTAGAACACTGTCCAGAACATAACAACCAGAATCTCTTCCATACTCTTGTGCATCTTTGTTGAGAATACCAATTCAGCTACTATGACTACATAGAGCATACCTTTGGAAGGTGTGCAATGGGGGACATGCTGTGAAAGAGAGTGAGATCTTCAGCAGATGGTGCTCCCGTGTACTTACTCTTCCCCTCGGTTCCATAAACCTCATAATAGCACCAATCGGGTATATCGCTAATACCAACCATCGATGAAAGATTACAAACAGGATTCCTTGCAGCAGCTGCTGCAAATAGATCAGGTGCCTGCAGCACGTATAAGATTATAAGTGACGGAGCAAAGTTGAAAATTACAAAAATATCTTGAAAAGGAACCATACCTGGCCGATCAGGTGTGTTGTTAAGAATCCACCATGTGAACCACCAAGCACCGAAATTTTAGACCTGTCAGCGAGTCCCATGTCGATGACATGATCTATGGCTGTCAATACATCTTCAACGTCCTGTCCAAAAATACCCGAATAAGATCCCCTAATTATTAGCACCGCAATGATTAAACTAGATTGAGAAATGGCACCTGGGAGCCGATTTTCCCCGGGAGCGACTGTAATGCTTCCTCACCAAAACCCAAGGAACCTCTAGCAAAAGCGAACATGTAAAGAGAAAACATTAAGAATTCTGTCCCCAACTTAACCCTCAAGAAATTCAAGAGTAATAGAAAAATAAAGTTTCAATCACCTGTAATTCACAATAAGTAAGCTGTATCCGATTGACGATAGAAATGCCAAGGACTTTGAAAAGCTTGATATCGAGGTTGTATGTGGGCCTCCATGAAGCATGACGATTAGCGGATCAGAGGCCCCATCTTTGGAGTTGGAAGACACGAATATAGATTCAAAAGGTTTCTTACCACCTGGAACAAAAATCATACAAGCAAGACTCAAACCCACAGCTTACACGAAATGGTAATGATTAGGACTTTTCACTCTTCGTCAAGCAAAGGGTAGAGAAAGTAGAAAATATACAATCTGAACACTTTTACCTTCTGTGAGGTTATCAGAGACATTCCTGACCGGTATCTTCATTACTTTGAATTGGAGGGACGAAAGCAAAGACGTTATCTGTAAAAAAAGGAATAAGAAAAACAGATGACATACTTCCATGGGATGTATAAGCTTATCACATATTATGGAAACTTAAAGACCTTCTCAGAGCATATTACGGGGCTTGAAACATCTAACCAATTCCACGCGGTACTTGTAGTTGCTTTGTTAACAAAACGTCCATATTTGACTCCTGGGACACTTATTGGACTGCTTGATACTTCAGACAGGAAATAACAAAAAAAAGTTAGTTATAATTCATAACACTTTAATAGGTCGGCAAAAAGGTATGGGGAAGCATTAGCATTCTTATGATACCGGCAACAATATTATCGCCATCTAGCGTAAGAATATGCCACGAATGGCTCGATTCAGCAGGGCTTATACGTGATACGTTCCCACTGCAAAATAGTAAAATAATAATCCACATTAAGGCGTGACATTGTAAGGTAAAGGAATGCAACACATGAAATTGCGGCTTATTTAGTCATTTTCCCCATACTCTCAACCTTAGAAGTTATTGTAGTTGCTAAATTGTCCATTTCATAATTTATAACCGAATAAGCAAGAAAAAGTTATGGTGTTGCTACTTTAAAATGAAGTGATAAGACACAAAATTTTAAATTCAATACATGGAAATGGAAAGAAGTACCTCAGTGCATTCACGGAAAGAATTACTTGAACGCTGCCCCAAATGGAAGGTATAATCATTGTACATCCATCAGAAAGCCATGGACTACTGAGGAAACTCGGACAATATAGCCCGGGGAAGCAACCATCCTCAGCACATGTCACCACAGGAACCTATAAATGTTGTACAAAATGAGACAGAAAGATGTACATATCCATCAGTTCTTCAGACCTCTTACTTTCAATATCTATATGTAAGATAAGCCTTTCTTTGTAATTGGAAGTGTATAAAAAAGCACCGATGTCATGCTAAATCAGCTCTATGATGCATGGTTATTTCTGTGAAATTTTGGAGTATAATCGGCCAGAATTAGGATTCCAATTATAAAACTCACCACATCAACGATTTTTGAAGATGAGCTTGGCTTTCCATCAGTTGGCCAATCAATTCTGTGGAGGGAATTTGTAGCACTATGTGCCCCAGAATCAACAGAACTTGCTGCAGATAAAAACACGAGAAACTTCCCATCGGGGCTGAAAAGAAAACAAAATTCTAGTTATCCGCCATAGTATTTCTCATGGCATATCCATTCGCTGCAATAAACTGAAAGTCTTTGTACATTTTCACAGTGCACTTTTTTTCTCAGTACAAGGAGTGTTAAATGGTTTGGAAAATTCGAAAAGAAAACAATAATGGATTGCCTATATATAGGTTGTGTCTGCATGACGTTAAGAAAAAATATGGTAAACTGGATGGGCAGATCCCAATAACTTCTAGAGTTTTAGTAAGAAAAACGAAATAATGCTTTCACTCAACATAAACAATGCTCCCTGGAAGACACGAATTTCAGGATTAGCTCATTAGCTCATTTCACTCCAGAACATAAATGATTATCTGTGTGCATTCAACATCCATTGTCTTTTTAAACTTTACTTTCACCATAATATCAAAAATTAAAAGGGTAAGGGTTGCAAGTTGATATCCTAAAACAAGATATGTAAGATAACATACCTGAATCGTGGAAAGAATGCACTACTTATGCTTTGAGTTAAACTAAGCAGGGGAGATTCTTCAATCACGTTATCTCTGAAATGTGATAAGAATTTGCAATCAGTCAAAGGATCAAAACAAGTCACATTGCAGAAAAGAAACTGAGGGAAAAACAATTTACAAAAGGAGCAACCCACTTCAGCCGATGTTCATCAACTCCCGATTCCTCAGAAAGAGCCCTGATCGCGTATAATGCACAAGGCCTATTGTAGCAGTACTTTATGCCAAGTTTTCTTGTCTCTGCCGACCACCCAACAAAAACTAAATATTGATGCACGCCTTTAGTTGAAGGAGCCCACACGACTTGACCAATACTCAAGGATTTCTTGATTCCTTCAACTGTGTGTACCTTTCCACTGCAAAATAGATGGAAGTTCAAGCTTATCATCTTGTCGTTCAATGTAACAAGTTTCACATTTTAATTATTCCGATTTGAGATAGAATAGACTGGCAATTAACCTGTTAATGTTGATGACAAAAAGAGCAGGTTGTCTTTTCCCCTCATAGGTTTCCCCCCAATCCTCCTCCCAATCGCCTTGACCTTTCCAGCTACCACAATCTTTATCGGTGGAACCACCTTTTTTGTAGCCCGAACTGTTAAAAGCGGGCTTGGCGGGGGAAGGTTCCTCAGCAACATAAGCAATGTGGGTTTCATCAGAGTTCCATGAAATTCCCTCGAACCTATACCATCAATTGAACCAACATATCTACCATGCATGAGTTGGACTGAGACTCACAGTACAAGAAGTATTGAAACTACTGTTACATGGTCAATAATCATCATAGAATAAAAACAAATACAGTTACTACCATCCATCTGTGTAAACTGAGCCATGAATAGATTGCGGGACTTGAAAGTCTTTTTCCAACTGAAATCGACCCCAGATTTCAAATTGAGTGGGAGATTCACTTTCAGGGTTCCGTACAACAAAGAGCTTTGAACCCGATGGAGAAGGGACAATTATAGACACGCCCGTCATCTCAATAGGAAATGGGCTCCAGTCAAATTTTACAGTGCTGTCACTTCCGTTCAAAACATGAGCAGACTGAATATATTTCCTCCTCTTGTTTGCAAGGACATTTGCTTGACTGAGAGAAAAAATTGCCTGAGAGGCATTTCCTGAGGCAAAGTTGTAAGAGACACATACAGTTGATGATTATCAGTTCCCAGCTAGATAAAGGAAAAAATAAGGGTTGAGAAATGATTTGAATCTCTATACTCAATCGAAATACCATTTCCAGATTTGATCACCCATGCTTTGTCAATACTGGAGATATTAGTGAACTCTTGTAGTATCTTAGACTGAGAACAATATTCCTCTTCAGTTGTTGCATCTAAACCATGTGGCAGTTCCTTTAAAGGTCCAGATCCAGAACCATCCATGGCAATGAAAGTTGATAATCTTCTACTACAAATGCCATGGACATAAAAATTAATAAGGACTTATTAGTAATAAACTTGAAGAAGCATAAATTTGCTACTCACAAGAAGGCATAAGGAGTTCATGGAACAAGTTGAGTTTCCAAAACATTTCATATATTCATCGACTGAATTTTTAATACTTTGACGATAAATCGAAAAGAAGAAAGCCAACCAAAATTCACCCCATTTCGTAGAATAAACATGAAAAAACTGCTTCTAATACTCATGACCACGAAAAAGCTACTTTGAGCAAATTGATTGATTATTGCCAGCTGCATAAGGTATTTCACACAGTGTTCTAAAAATCCCCGACTTGCCCGACTAATGCTCGATTAGTCCCCAATTAGCCCTCTATAATCCCCAATTAATCCCTAAAAGTCCCTCTCCGCTCGACTAGCGTTATTTTAGAACACTGGTTTCACATAGCCATCACTCATCACTAAACTGTCCTTAAAGCAGCAAATAAGTGTAAGATTGCAAATCAAAGCCTCTTCCAGATTCAAAAAAGGATTTTTCTGCAAACCCATATATACACAAACCAAACCATATATACATATAAATGCCCCAATTTGGGTTCTAGCAGACAATGAAGCAATGTGTGATTTTAATCGACATCAAAAAGGAACATACAATCAAACCCAAAACTACAGATGATACAAACAAACCCAAAACTCGAATCAGTAAAAATAAGAACCACCCAATCTCCACAGCCCCTATCAATCGTTTCTGCAACAAAACAGCCCATAGCAAGAGATACCCAGTAACGATGAAGTCAACAGGAACTGTAAATCACTCAGAATCAAAACAAACAGAAATCGATTGAAGACGAAGCTTGAGGCACAGAGAGAGAGAGAGCTTACATGGGAGTAGAGAGCGAAAAGGGACTTCTCCGATTGGGAAGATGAAATGAAGAGCGAGAAGGGTGGAGAAGAAGAGGGAATCGAGAGAGAAGCAAGTTCTCGAACCAATAATGTATCATATATGCTTCTGCAAATCCACTTCTCAAGATTCCATTTTTGTTTATCACTTGTCACTACCCACTACGTTTCTTATAGATTTTTTTTTTTCTATGATTGAATGCGTTTATTATTATTATTATTTTATTATTATTATTATATTATATATAGGGATATATTAATATTTTATTCAAAATTATTTTATTTTATTTGAACTATAATATAATATATGGGAAAATTTAGAACTGACACTTTGTGACTTGATTACTCGTAGAATTGTTTTTTCTTACCTGTCGTTGACTTGGATTGACATTTTTTTTCTCATTTCGCCTATTTTCAGAATGTTATGTCAATACCTATTAAAATTTAAGGTTAAAAAGATTAAAAATGTCAGTGCTTGTGTTTTAAATTTTCAAATGACAACTTTTCTGAACCATCTCTCTTTGCTTCCTCCACCTTTCTCGTCTCCACTTCATTGACCCGTCATTGCTTTATATCAGAAATTTGAGGGTTTGGTTTTTTGATTTTGATCTATGCTGAGAAAGTCGTTGCTTGTTCCGGAAAATGTAATATGGGTTTCGTTTCACTTGTAATTTGGGTTTGATTTGGGGGGAATCGGTGAGTTCGGTGAGTTCCAATGGCGAGGATTGTTCTGAGGAGGGACTGTTAGGGTTTCAAAAACCAACGGGTCTCCTTGTTTGTGGAAAGCATATCTTCTTTAGGTTTCGTACTCGCTAGATCTTCTCTTCCTTATATGTTTGATGATTCAAAACTATCTTTATATTTTAATTAAGTATCTATCGATATGTGATTTTCTTTCGAAATTCGGTGACTTTCTAAAATTTTCTCAGTAAAAACTACATGTATATGTGACGGAGTGAAATCTATGGATTTGAAGTTGCGCACCAATTGCGGGTGTGAGAGGCAGTATGTGGTGCTACGCGTCGTCACACTCACTCTTGCTGCCTCCGTCGTGCTATAGTTGGAGTTCACCGGCATCTCTGATTCAACTATTTCAAAGCGGCGGTTTCCGAAACTCGTATTCGATGTGTTTCAGTTGATTCAGTGTGAGTAAGAAGTGATTATAACTGTTGTTGTGGTTGAGGATCTGGTTGAAGCTCAACAGTTGAGCTATGGTGCCAAAGGTCTATGCGTTGGGGAAAAATCATTACATGAATTAGGTTTTCTTATGCTAATGTTGCTCATAAGCAATCGTTGTTTTCACCGAATATAGGAATTTAGATATGAACTTGATTATAATTCAAAATAATCTGAAGAGATAATCTCACCCAAGTACAATTAGGTCGACTATTTTCTCAACTAACTACAACTATTTTTTTTTTCTTTGAGAGGTGTGCTGAATTTCGTTTTTGTCACTCAGCTACAAGCCATCATGTTTTCAATTAATTTTAAATGTAAAATGACTGAAATACCTTTAATAGATATTTAAAATTTTAAATCGTGTCATTTGACTTTTTTTCTTTTTCTCCTCTCTCTCCCTTCTCAGAGCAAAAATAGTTGAACAAATCATATATCATGAACATAAAAAAAACAATATCTCCCTAGCAATATTATTTTTGTGGATGTTTATGACATAATATCCATCATATTAAGTTTAGGGATAATGACACTTTGTTACATCTAACTATAGCGAAATGACAATTTCATACCTTAACTATTTTAGTCTTTTTTTTAGTACCCTGACAATTTTTTTTTGTGACAACCTATCTCTAAAATGTCTAAAATACCTAAACTACCTTAATTTAAGAAATCAAAAATTGAATTGATTCAAATTTTTTTCATCTTTTGTTTAATTTGATTTATATTTAAGATGCAATTACAATTATGCTCTCAAATCTAAAATTAAATTTGAACTATTTCAAATCCGGTTGGATAAATCAAATTGGACCAATTGTATTCTAATTTTTTAAACCATGAGTATTTTAGTCATTTTAACGTAGGTTGTCACAAATAATATATCAGAGTACCAAAAAAGAAAAAAAAATAGTTAATGTATGAAAATGTCATTTCACTATAGTTAGGTGTAACAAATTGTCATTATCCCTTAAGTTTATGCTAGACCGTCCACCCGGTCCAATTTTGGTCCGTTCGACCACACTACGAATTCGATTTAAACCGGTCGAAAAATATCGGCCCAAACCAGTCTGGATAAGGAAGTAACTGCTCTCCACTCAAAAGACGTCATAACGATAAAGCCACCTTCCCGTATCCGTTTCCACACACAGCCCAATCAGAAACCACCACGTGTACACATTCTCTTTGGCACGGACACGTGTCTAAATACAAATGGCGGTCACATGTAACACACAAAAACCGTACACTGAAAATCAATCCTACCGTTGGTGGCTTAGAGTGAGCTCAAAGCTCGACTCTCAGTGAAGAAGAAGAAGAAGATAGAGAACAAACCCTAGAAATGGCGGTTTGTTCGTGCTCGTCGCTCTCCGTCGTCTCTGCGAGTCCGGTGCCCAGAATCGGCAACAAGGCTCGGGCTAGGGTTTCAATCCGGAGCAGCACAGCCTCTTTTGGGCTCGAATTGAACAAAATCTCCAGAAGCAGCGGCACGAAATTGAGCGCAGGCTTGACCCAGGTCGAGCCCGATCTCAACGAAGACCCCATAGACTATTACGAGACCAACAGCGTTAGCCCTGTAAGTTATGTATTGCTTGTGTACTGTTTGTGTACGTATATGTGTATGTATCTGTGTGGTTGTGTTTAGCGATTTGGGTTTTTGTTGGTTTCAGGAGGATTTCGAGTATGGGATTTATGACGGTGCTCATACGTATTTCGAAGGAGACAAAGATCCGAGTATGGTTCTTATTTCCTTATTTTTGTTGCTGTTTCTGTTTGATTTAGAATTTGAGAAATTTGGGTGGAAGAGGTGTTTGAATCTTGTGAGATTTTAAGGTCTTGATTCGGTGTCGATTTGGTATGATTTGATGGGAATGGGAACGTCGTGGCCGAGAAATAAGCAGTGATTGTGAGTTTAACTGAAGAAAGAACTTATTGTAACTTGCTGTACTTATTGGTTCCAAAGTTGAGGATTTGTGTTTTAGGTTTGAGTATAATTTGTAGATTAAAGGGCTTTCGGTGATTGAAAAAATGTTCGCATTGTATCCATCAAGGGCTCTAACGTAAGCTGAAGGATGACATTTCTCTTAATTTGTCGTCTTAGCTAAAAAATAGCTTAGGGCCTTACGCTATGCTTCAGTATAGCTTTGTGCTTTACTTATATCTGTATAGACATTTGGGGTTTTGAATTATCCGGTCGTCATATTATGTTTTTGTGAAGAAGATTGGTCTCTCCATTGGTGGAATCGGCACATTAATATTGTTTTCTCGTTCCTACTCATTATTGGACATCTGTGCTTACAAATTCCAAAGTTGAATGGGGGTATAGAACATGTTTTACTCGTCAATCTTGCTTCCCAAGTTGAGAATTTGCTTTTAAGCTTCAAGTACATTTTGTAAATTGATGGGATTTGGTAATTGAAAATTGTTCATGTTGTGTCCTTTAAGCTTGTTAGAATATAATTTCCATCTTCCTCTTTTCTTAATGTTTCAGCTGTAGATATGTTTTTTTGAAACTAAAAAATTGCTTATAGCCTTACACTTCTTCAGTGTAGTTTTTTTGTTATATCTTTATACACATTTGGGGTTTTGAAATATCCGGTTTTTGTGAAGAAGATTGGTCTCTCCACTAGTAGAATTGACACTAATTTTGTTTTCTTATTCTTTTTCGTTATTGGTCACACATGCTTCCTTAACATCATTCAGGGTCGACCTGGGAAATCTTCAAGGAAGAGTATTTTGGAGCAGGCCCTCCCCTTGGTTTTCAGGGTACGTAACAGTTCCTGTAGCTGTTATGTGACTTACACTATAGGCTCGATCTCTCACTGCTTTGATTTTCATATACAGGGGTCATAGCATGGCTCTTCCTCCCAGCAGTCGCCGCTGGAATGTATTATGATGTTCCGGTAAATAAAATATATCATCAGTCAACAAATATTTCTGTTGTCAAATTAAAGTATCACCGAGAATGTGCGTTATTTTTATATTTCAGGGAGATTACTTGTTTATCGGAGCAGCTGTGTTCATAATAGTATTTAGCGCAATTGAGATGGGCAAACCCGATTATCCCCACAACTTCGAGCCCCAGATATACCTCATGGAGAGAGGAGCCCGCGACAAGCTAATCAGCGACTACAATTCAATGGAGATATGGGACTTCAACGAGAAATATGGCGAGATCTGGGATTTCACCGTGCCACACGATGACATAATCGACGCCATGTAAACATCACTGTAAATAAGCACATTGTCATGTAAGGTATGGTGTTATATAGTCTTTTATCGCTGTTCTCTCTTCATTCTGATTTTTTTTTGTAATGACTGGTTGTTAATTGTGTTTATTCAGTTTATGAAATCAGAGAAATTGTAATTCTGTAACTGTAATTATGATATGAACTGTGCATTCTTTGTGAAGCAGAACCTGCAGTGAATATATGTAAATTCTTTTAAATACATTATTAATTATAATTATAGTGCGTAGATTTAAATGGCAAATTCACAAACCATCTCATCTGTTCTAATTTCTCAATCACGTTTTTGAGGTTTTTATGTAGTATAAATCACGAGTTACAAGTCGACCGGTTTGAATATCGGTTTGAGCTATATAATTTTAACGGCAAATTGAGTAGAATTCACCAATTATTAATAAATTTTCACCATAACTTTGAAGTTATATTCTATGATATTTTTCATATATACTTCATTTTGATTAAATCAATTTAAATTGTAAATTGAAACAATCAATAACGGGTTATTATATGTTGAGAATTTTACTAAATTGAAGTGAACGATCAATACTGAAAAACTAAAAAAATGTGATATACTATATTAGATATTTATGGGTTCAACGACAAAATAAACAAAATTTGCACGTGTAAATTGACATTTGACCCACACAATAAATTAACATTTGCAAACACGGTTAACCAGTACATGGAAAATGTCACCTACTTTCCTGTATTATTTATAGTTTTCACTTACCTCTCTCGAGAACAGAATGCATTATATGAATTCCCCAAGCTATACGTTTCACTTAGCCTTAATAACGTTATTTTTCTTAAAATTTTGTTAACTTTTTTGAAAATGACGAAAATATCTTTGTATTTAAAAAATTAAAGATTATCTTTCAAACTTTTAATATATATATTTTTCTATAAAATAAATAATTAAAACTGATTTTATTATTTAAAAATTAAAAACATAAAAAACGATTTTTAAAAATGTTTTTATTGAGAGGTAAAAACAGTGCTTACATTTTTTTTATATTTCTACGGAAATCAGTAACGTATTTAACGGCGGCAATAAAATTACCGCGGTAAATAAAAGCAGGGACATCGCAGGAAAAGAAAAAGCCCTAAAGGCACGAAGAGACGAGAGACAGTTAAAGCATTGAGCAGAGAGAGAGAGAGAGAGAAGCGGCGGAGAAGAAGCAATCGTCGCTATGGCTCACGGCGGTTACGGCAAGCGCCGTGTGGCGGAGCGCCAGAGCTCAGGTCGTCGTTACAAAGGACCCGGTGTGGAGAAGAAGCCCAATTTCAAGTCCGTCTCTCTCAAGAACCAGATTCGCTCCATCGAGCGCATGCTCCGTAAGGTACTTCGATTTCATTCTGTCGATTCTATGGATTTTATGGTTGATTTTCGTTTTTTGATTCGTGTTTTAGCAATTAGCTGTGCTGTTGTTGTTGAATGAGTGTTAATCTGCTTACAAATGCTACTATTAGAGGAACTGGTTGTTGAAAAACATTGAATTAGTGCAGTCTATGAGTTTTGTGCATAAGGGTCGCCATTAGAAACTGTTTTTGATATAGAACTGTGGTGATATGGATAATTTTTCGTTTTTTGTTCGTGTTTTTAGCAATTATTTTTGCTGTTGTTGTTGAATGAATGTTAATCTGCTTACAAATGCTACTATTAGAGGAACTGGTTGTTGAAAAAGATTGAATTAGTGCAATTTATGAGTTTTGTGCATAAGGGTGGCCATTAGAAACTGTTTTTGATATAGAACTGTGGTGAAAGTTGATGCTTTTGCATTTTGAGCTTTAGTACCTACAAGGGTGCTTCTGAATACTGAAGACAACAATGCACTTGTTGCATTTATGTGAAACTGTTTTTGTAATTCCAAGTCCTTTCTTGGTCTCGAATGATGTTGTGTTGGTTTTTGTATCCTAGTATCTCTTAATACGCATCGTGCTATTTATATTTTTGATGGGAGGGGTGGCTTTTGATAGGTGCAGTCTCATTTTTTGTGATGAATGGAAAAAAAATAATTCGCTAGTCATTGGTCGTTTTCTTAGGGTTTTTGCTTAGGAGGTGTGGCTGTAATGGCTGACGGAGTGCATCCTAACTGGGTTTTAATGTTATGGTTTTGCGTTCTAGGGTGTAGCACCTGAAGCCAGAGAAGCCCTTGAAAAGAAACTAGAAGGATGCAAGAAACAGCTGGAGATTCATTCACGTCTCGCTGTGGAGCGCAAGATATTCTTACGGGGCAGGAAGATAAAGTTCTTTGGTATATAATTTCTTCCCTGATGTTGTTTGTAACTTTGCATATCATACTTGTGTGTTGGGTTTAACCTTTAGAACTAAACATGTGCTTTGTTTAGAGAGAAGAAAGGTTGAGAGAAGAATTAGACGTCTGGAGAAATTGCACCGTACTTCTGGTCAGGCTCAAGATGCAGAGATTGCCGAGCAGCTTTCTAATTTGAAAGAAGATCTTGAATATGTTAGGGTAAGCTATATCGTGTAGGGAGTACATGAGTTAACTCGGCCCCACATGGTGCCTTGTTGTAAGACTTGGCTTTCTTGTCTACATGTATTATTCTTCTTTTTGAAAATGTTGAGTTGATGTCATATTTTGTTTGACCTGCAGTTCTTTCCAAAGACTGAGAAATATGTATCATTATTCACTGGAGGTGATGATACAGACACAGTTGATAAAAGAAATAAATTGCGCAAGCAGATTAAGGCGAACCTGATTTCCGCTGCAGCTAGTGGAAAAGATTTGGAAGGTAACCTATTTTGTCAAAATAAACATCATACATTTGGGGAAGAACATAAAAATTCTTGTTTACTCTTTTTGTCTCTGAAATTCAGTTAATAGATATCCTAAAGGCATAAAGTAAACAGGGTGGAAGTAGTGAAGAAAGTTGGCTAATTGAATGTTTACTAAACCTGTGTCTAAAATTTGAGAAGTTAAAGCTGAGAGGCTGACATTTAGAAATCTCTCAATGTAAGGTTGATGTATGTTAACTACATTTGATGGCTGCCCGGGTTGACTTCCCTCTGCATTGCAGTGTGTAGATTCTGACTTACACCTTCAGTGGTAGCCAGTATAGCCTAGCTTAAGATCATGTACATTATACTATTGCTCTTCTGGAAATTTATGTTATAGTTGGAGAAAGAAAGATGGGTGGTTGTTGGTGATTAGAGAAAGTTCAACGCTGTGGTTTATTCTCGTGTAGAAAAATACTACATTCAATTCAATCATATTGCTTTATTATCATTTATATGATTTGAGTCTTCAATAGTTATTATACTACCTTCAAATGTAGTTATGGTTTAATGTGTATTTTCTGTTACCTATACATACCATGCTATATATTCAGTTCGTTAAAAATTGTGAATTCATGTAATTATTATGCACACATTTCTGAAGTTGACATTCTATTTTGCAACCATGGTTATTATAGTTAGAGGGGTATTAAGTTGGGTAAAGGCGCCTGGTTAACATAAGTTTCATGTGAAAACTTATGTTAATGGTCAAATAGTGCCACCAAAGGTAAATGCCAGTTAAGTTATGAGTACGACAGACTTGCATTGATCTTGGACGAATATTTTGATGTAAACTACTGAGGAGTAATGGCTACATGCTATGTTCCAACTTCCAACCTCTTGAAATGCATTGTACCGTATTTGCTTTTGACATGAAATTAACATTGCTCTTGATTCTGTGAACATGATAATTTGTTCTGATCTTGAAGATAATTTACTCTTTTCCCCTAATTCCTTTTACAGAGACTGGCAGCGAGGATGATGGGCTTTTGGATCTGAGCGACGATGACTTCTTCTTAGGTGGAAGCTCGAGTGATGAAGCTGATGCTGATGATGAATGGACTGATAAAAGTACAAGGTAATTCATATATTTATCGTGTTAGGGAGATATTTTAAAACCTAGGTTTCTCTCTTTGAAGCGGTATTGTTTTTATCTGAGAGATGCTAGATTATGGAGGTCAGATTCCTTCCTTAGAAATGACATGTCCTATTTTCTCGATATCTATAATTTGCTGTCCCGTCTTTTATAAAGTATCTTTTTTTAAAACAATTTCAGGTTATAAGTATGCACAAACCAAGTACATAATGTGATGATGATTATGACCATGCAGTTAGTATCTGGTTTTGCTGTTAATATGATTAAGGCCCTTAAACCTTGCATCCATGATCTTTGTTTGGACATTATTTTTGGAACTTCTACTGCACTCTTGGCAGTAAATTATATACATTTTCTTGTCATCGTATATGTATATATGTTAAACCCTTTCTGATGATTGGCCCATCTTAAAATTTTGATATGGAATTGCAGGGAGCAGGCTTCAAGTGCTTCTGGAAAAGCAACAACATCGGGAATGTCCAGTGATGAAAGGAATCAGGTACTTTATATAATCTATATGGTGGATCAGCATAAGAAATTATACAAATATTTTGTGTTTTAACACTTAATTTTGTCTTATATCTGTTACTCTAGAAGCATATCTCGGCTAGAGCTCTAATGCCTCCTCCCCGCCCATCAAAGAAATCATTTTCGAACTCTGTACACGCTCAGTCAAGATTTGGTCCTTCATCCAGCAAGCATTCCTCTGTGCAGAGGGCTGATATACCTACCTCCAGCCAAACAACATATACTAGGAGTGGGCCGTCCTTTAAACCTGTGGGGTTTGTAAATTCAGGGGCAGGTCAGAGCAGCAACCCAAGGAGGGCTTATGTCTCTACGTCCAGCAATACGTCAACTAGCAGGAGTGGGTCATCCTTTAGAGCTGGGGGATCTTTAAAGTCAGGGACAGGTAACAGCAGTAACCTAAGTTCCAACTCCGATGCTCACAAACCCAAGAGGAAGAGGAGACCAAAGAAGAAGAAACAACAGGTATTATATTTTTTAGTTATGGCTCTTGAATGCAGTATAATGTTTTTGGTGTTTTTCTTGGTTACATATTCATCAATGCTGATTATAACTGGGCCGGAGTTTGCTGATACTTTAGGAATTAGAATCATTGAAGGGTACCATACAATTTATAATTCATGATCAAATTGCATCTTTGAAATTGTATATAAGGCACCTAAGACTTCCTAGGCATGGATATTCATATTATGTATTAATTGAATCAGTTAATGCAAAGGAAAAAAAAGAATCATATAAACATCGCCCTCATATCAAAACAAAGGCTTGATCTGTGTTATATATCTGCTTTCAAGTGTGCCTACCGAACCGCCTAGGGTGTATTAACATGAAATGAATAAATACATGTATTATAGGTTATGCAGAGATTTTGTTGGGGTTTTCATTCTCGGAAGTCAAGTAGAAGTTAAATGTTTTGAATTTCACACTTTTAAGGGAGTAGAGTAGAATGTGAAGCTATTTACTTGACAACAATGCTTCTCACCGAATTGCTTTCTGTTAAACAATAAACACATGTTTCCAATAGTTACGGACTAGTGTAATTGAGATGCTTTCTCTTGATTTGCCATATTTTTCAAATGTATAATTCGTTTTGTTTTTGCAACGCAGGCGTGAAATTAGCGGACTTGGCGTGCACTTGCTTTCACCAAAACCAACTTAATTATAGTATGTTGTAAGATATTTTTGCTAAAATATTATCTTATAAACATTGATCGATTGCTGGTATCACCCATTGATGAACAATCAAGATTCAAGAGACTTATGTATTGAACCATATCATGAAAGTGAAACTGTGTTTTAAGGCAATCATCAAAGGAGATGAGATTGAGATAGGGTGTGGACAAGTTTGATTAAGGCTATAGATTAGAGGGTAGCTAGTGAAAGATTGGATGGTGTTATTGATGATAAAATAAAAATATTGTGTGGTCCTATGTTTGATGGATTAAATATAAATTAGAAAGTATGAGAAAGTGGTCAAAATTAGTTTGCATGTGAAATTCAAATATTAAGTATAGGTTTGGGTCAAATCAGTTTCTCTGTTTTTCTTTTGAGACCCAGAGAGAGATTTATAAGTTATGCTTCTGCTGTTGGCTTCTTCCCATTTCTGTGCAGGAGAAATATAAAAGTCCCTGAAATAAAAAAATAATATAAAAATCATGATAATTACATATCTTAATACCTTCATTAAATTACAATCCAATTTACAATTATATCATCGAGAGAAAAGTATGTACACCCATTCAAAGTTTTTAGACGAGAAATGTTAATTTTGAAAGTGAAAATGAAAATAGTAATACACTTGAGTTTGTCGATAAGAAAGACAACTTGGGAGGTAAGAATGGTTTGAACATGGAGGTGGCGTGAACTCGGGATGGAGGTTGGCGTGAACTTGGGATGGAGGTTGGGTTTTCTGGAGGTTGATTCACACGTGTTAAAAAAATATTACATATTATTTTTTTTTGAAGAATTACATTAATTTTGTTATTTGTATACAAAGGCTAAAAAATTGCAAAATTTTAGCTAAATGATTTTCCTTTTCTATACTATATATTACTTTTTTTTTCCAATTATTCCCACCCAATTCAAGCACTTAATTACCTCTTTAATTATATCCTCATCCCCAATCCCAATCTCATAAATGTAATTACCATAAATTCTTATAATTAATAGAAAATCACCACATGAAATTATATACATCACACGTCATCATTAGATAAAATATGATTATTTAATTTATAGATTATTATATGTCATCTACACTTTTAACTCATAGACAAAAAAAGAACCAAATCCAATTACTCAATATACATTGTTCACATCATAACATGTTCTTTTATGTGAGAATCACATGTTTTCTCAGTTTCTATTTTTATTAGAGCCTATCAATTTAATCAAATGAAAAAAATTATAAATAAATAAATAAATATTGACGCGTTTTGTTCTGTAAATTAAGAACACCCCCCTAAATTGCAGCAAATTATTGCATAATAAATACGATTTATTACTCTAATAGTCATTACCGGAAATAAATAATTACTGAATTGTAATGTTCTGTTACAATACAATGCATTTACCCTATTTAAATTCTATCAAATTTAAATTATTGGCTCCACCCGCATACATTTACTAATTTACCCTCTAAAATATTACGAAACCACAAATTTATACTCTTAATTATCTTTTTCGGGTAAAAATTAATATCGGATTTTAGTTAATTTCCTAAAAACTTATCCACTCAAATATTAACTTACCATATTAAGTTATTAACACAAAATTCTTAATTCAATTCATTATATTGTCAAGATAAACACAACATATATTTTTCCGACACCTCATCGTCTCATCATCGTACGAAATTAAGAAAGAAAAAAAATATTTAAGTAATAAGTAAATTTTTCCTATATATACACTTGTAATATTGGTCCTAAAGCTCTATCTATTTTCTACTCTTCAGTGAAGCACAAAAAAAAATAGTTCAATCTCTCTGTTTTTTGGTGATTTAATTTTTTTTTTATTTTACTGTGAAGCAAGAATGGCGCCGGTCGGAGGAATCGGTCCCGGCGGCAGCGACAAGGAGTATCCGGGCAACCTCACTCCTTTCGTGACCGTCACATGTATCGTTGCCGCCATGGGCGGCCTAATCTTCGGATACGACATTGGGATTTCTGGTGAGAAAGAATATCACGTCTGAAATATGTGAATCTGTTTGACCAGTTTAAATAATAATCTGACCATGACATACATTATCATTTAACCTGGTCGACTTGATGCGGGTTGATGCGGGTTTTTTTTAATAAAAAATATTAAAAATGAAAAAACCAGTTTTAACAACGTTTTGTCGGGCAGGCGGCGTGACGTCGATGAACTCGTTCCTAATCAAGTTCTTCCCGTCGGTGTACCGGAAGAAGGAGGATAACGCGACGACGAACGAGTACTGCCAGTACGACAGCGTGACGCTGACGCTGTTCACGTCGTCGCTGTACCTGGCGGCGCTGCTGTCGTCGCTGGTGGCGTCGACGGTGACGCGGCGGTTCGGGAGGAAGTGGTCGATGCTCTTCGGGGGATTGCTCTTCTTCGCCGGAGCCGTCATCAACGGCGCTGCCAATCACGTGTGGATGCTCATTGTCGGGAGGATCTTGCTCGGTTTCGGTATCGGGTTCGCTAATCAGGTACTAATCGAGATCTGGGTTTGTCTTGTTTTCGACTTCTGAATCATGAATCAAGCCTTAAACTGTTAAACACATGTTTGTTTGTTTGTTTCCCGAGAAAGTGCGAGAAAATTTAAACTTTTGTTTGTTTGTTTGTTTATCGAGTCGTCACCTATCAATTTAAACATTCAGATCAGTCTGATCAGTTCGAGTTGTGAGTTAGTCTTACTTTCAACTTTTGAATCATAAAACAAGCCTTAAACCCCTGTTTGTTTCCCGAGAAAGTGGGAGAAAATTTAAGAACCCTTCAATTTTCCCCTATTTTCACCAACCAACAGATCTATGTGTTAGTTTAAACACATGTAACGAGTATTGGCCTATTAATTTTAAAAAATGACTAATTTATTCATCAACTGATAAAATGTTCACAAATAATCTAATCGGTTCAAGATTTTGAGTGAATCGGGGTTTAAATTTTTAAGTTAGTTCGACTTTAACATTCCAATTGAGTTCAAAATTTCAATTGAGTGTTTGTTTAGTGAGAAAGTGCAAGAAAATAAAAGGTTTCCACCTAGGCTAGTCTAAAATCACACATCTAAAAACACTAATTTATTCATCGATTGATAAAATGTTCAAATAATCTAATCGGTTCAAGATTCAAAGTGAATTATAAAGAATCGTTAGTCTGGTCAGTTTAAATATTTAAGTGAGTCCGACCAGTGCAAGAAAACGAAAAGCCCCTCAATTTCCCCTGTTTCCATCGTACCATCTTATATCAGTTTGAGATTTTAAATGAGTCGGGTTTTAACATTCTTTCCTGCAGGCGGTGCCACTCTATCTGTCCGAGATGGCGCCGTACAGATACAGGGGAGCCCTGAACATCGGCTTCCAGCTCTCCGTCACAGTCGGGATCCTCATCGCCAACGTCCTCAACTACGCCTTTGCGAAGATCAAGGGCGGGTGGGGGTGGCGCCTGAGCCTGGGCGGGGCCCTGGTCCCCGCCCTGGTCATCACCGTCGGCTCCCTCGTCCTCCCCGACACCCCCAACTCCATGATCGAGCGGGGCCAGCTGGGCGAGGCCAGGGCCAAGCTCCGGAGGATCCGGGGGGTCGAGGACGTGGGCGAGGAGTACGACGACATGGTCGCCGCCAGCGAGGCGTCGAGGAAGGTGGAGCACCCCTGGAGGAACCTCCTCCGGAGGAAGTACCGGCCGCACCTGACGATGGCCGTCATGATCCCGTTTTTCCAGCAGTTCACGGGGATTAATGTGATCATGTTCTACGCGCCCGTCCTGTTCGACACGATCGGGTTCGGGAGCGACGCCTCGCTCATGTCCGCCGTGATCACGGGGATTGTTAACGTCGGCGCGACGATGGTTTCGATCTACGGGGTCGACAGGTGGGGGAGGAGGAAGCTGTTCCTCCAAGGTGGTACTCAGATGCTCATTTGTCAGGTACGAGTTAACTAACGACTCATCTGTTGTTTCACGTGCTTCGGATTTGGTTATCAGATAAAATTATAATCAAACCGATTCAATTTCCATTAGTAAATAGTGGATTTATAAGTTATGAAACGGATAAACGATCGATTTAGATATGAGGTATGTTTTAGGCTATTGATCTTATCAATGGGGCCTAAAATTTGTACTAATAAAAAATAGGTTAAAAATTAGGGGCCCCGACAACGGGAGATCGGTAACCCTCGTTTCCTTACCTGTCGGATTGGGGACAACGGGTCCCTATTAGATTTGAAAATTATTGTTTTCTATAACCATCAAGGTCACGGGTTTTGGACCAGTTTAGTAATTCTCGTTTTTTACCTCCATCGGATCTTGAACACCAATGCCCCTAATGGTTTAGGGATTTTTGTCATCTTTACTGCGACAAAATTTGATTCGAATAAAATCAACCAGGAACCAAACTCCGTTAGTTTCGGTTTTAATTGTTCTAAAATCAAGTTAATTGGTTCAATTCGATTTTAAATCGATTCGATGATTTTTACTAATGACCCATCACTATTTAATGATGATTTTTTTCTTTATTTAGCAGTTTAAATTCTTACATATTTTAACATTTGATTGATTTCTTGATACTGTTTAAGTTTTAGCATTTTTTTAAACAGAGTCGGTCGGTTCAATTTGATTTTAAACCAATTTAATTCAAAATCGAATTATAAACACTCTGTCTATTATATAGGAGTTATAACCCATCACTATTCAGTAACCATATTTAAAATTTTTGTCTACCAACTCAAATTCATACATATTTTAACATTTGACTTATTTCTTGACATCATATATATTTTAACAGTTTAATGCTTAGTGGTTTAAATTCATATAAATTAAGTGAGCTACTTACCATCTGACCCAACTTGTGTTTTCAGATCGTTGTGGCGGCGTGTATCGGGTCTAAGTTCGGGGTCTCCGGCGCGGCCACGGAGCTTCCCAAATGGTACGCGATCGTGGTGGTGATGTTCATATGCATCTACGTGGCGGGGTTCGCGTGGTCGTGGGGCCCGCTCGGGTGGCTCGTGCCGAGCGAGATCTTCCCGTTGGAGATCCGGTCGGCGGCGCAGAGCATCAACGTCTCCGTGAACATGCTCTTCACCTTCATCGTGGCCCAGATCTTCTTGATGATGCTGTGCCACCTCAAGTTCGGGCTCTTCCTCTTTTTCGGGTTTTTCGTCCTGGTCATGTCGATTTTCGTGTACTATTTCCTGCCGGAGACTAAGGGCATCCCGATCGAGGAGATGGGTCGGGTGTGGCGGTCGCATTGGTACTGGTCGAGGTTCGTGGTGGAGGAGGTGGAGGAGGATCGGGAGGTTGAGATGGGCAAGAACTTTTGAAATTGTCGATGACACTTTTTGTTTTGTTTTGTGTTTACATAAGTTGTGTGCATTTTGATTTGGTTTGTGTTTGGACAAACAATGTTGAACTCAAATTTGAAGAATGTGCATATATTTATGAAAACTTTCTATGTTCCATTTAGATTGAGATTCAATTATTATAATTAGTACACAATCATCTGATTGTCCAATCATGTTATATCAATAACTTTGTGGGTCAGACATTTCTTTATTTCTTTGCACTCCAATTTCTAAATCACTGACGGCCGAATCTGTTTACGATATTTAAAAGAAAGCAGGACTATTTTTTGAGCTACATAGGAATTTGAGCGCGCTAGAAGTTCACTTTTTCACTGAAAACGCTTAGTTTTCGTTCCGACTATTTTGAAACTGAGACAACCGTAAGCATATTTTTTAGGGTAAATTCCATATCATATTTATTTATTTATTTTAAGTTTTCACATACTAGGGTATTTTCGTTATTTCACAAAAAAAACTTAACATAATTTTGAAAAAAATCAACGAAAAAAGGTAAAGTAGAATTTTTGTATAGTTAAGGCACTTCAGAGATTGATTTTGTAGTTAAGGCAGGGCATGTAAGACACGAGAAAACATATGTAAAAACCGACAAGAACCGTTTTTTTGAAATATTGGATAATATGCTCCCAAGATAAATTCAAGTGTATCTGCTTTTTATGCTCTTACAAAACGGAAATGGAATGATATTGACGTTATAATGTCAATCATTGACCTTGAGAATGTTGAAGCTAAGATACGCCGCCAAAAGCTGGTGATCCGGGTTGTTTCCCTCTCGACGATGGAGCTTATCCCCCATTGTCTCAATGGCCGACCTTGACCTTGACCCTTGACCCTCACTTTGGTTTGGTTTAGTTTGGCCATCTAAGTATTCAGAGTTTGCCTCGATTTGGTACCGCTTTCGCAGCCCGCACCGAAACAGTGCTTTACCCCTAGATATCCATTCAACTGCTGCGCCTCAACACATTTCGGAGAGAACCAACTAGCTCTGAGTTCGAGTGACATTTCACCCCTAACCACAACTCGTCTGCTGATTCTTCAACATCAGTCAGAAGTCACAGCATTAACTAATTTAAGTGAGCCATCGTTCGATTCAAGGTATTTTTCTTCCAATGTGGACCCAACAAGAAGTTCTAAAATCAAAATAATAATAACCATTTAATCTGATTAATCTCTTACTAATGCTCGATAAGTCTCCAGATAGTTCTTTCCGCCATATCCTCGAGCACATGAACACGTGAAATAATATTTACGCGTAGTATAATTGGAATTTTCGATTTCTATACACATAGTATTTACATTATGTACTAAACTTTAACTTTGTGCCCAGCAATTCAAGAACATGACTTTGTGCAGAGACTCCTCGGCCTCTTTTCGTTTAAAATCTTCCTCTCCCCCGCCGCCTCTGTCGCCCGAAGGGCTCTTCTGCTGGCCCGAGCTCGGGGGCGAGCTCGGGCCGCCACGGGCAGTGGATGGTGACACACTAGCTGTCACGCCGAACCTGCACAAGTAACTCATTTTAGCTTCTGGGGATGTAGGAGATGAAGAATAGTAATGTACTGATTTGCAGATATTTAAAGTAAAAGAAATGGGACCATTTCGGTTGGCTCGGACAGTGGTTTCTAAATCTCCAACACAATCTGTTTGCGCAAATCCATGGTTTCTGGATTTACGAGGGGCGATTTCATTTTATTTATTTATCCAATAAAATTAAAATAATAAACGTGTCAAGAACATGTACCTTGGATGTGACGATTCCTCCAACCTTGTTCCCAGAAGATTATGCTGGTGAGTGTCGAGTCTAATGTGTATATAAGTCTTTCTTATATTATTATTCTTTTGATGTGGAACTTTGAACGTATCTGTAAACCTAACTGAATATATAATATCTGACTGAGCTGAACAAAAGAGATCAGTATAAAATAATTTCAATAAGGTCAAGAGAACGCACGAATCGATACGTATAAGGGAAATATATCTCGCCGGCCAGATCGAGCTTTAGGGGAGGCTGAGCAGAGACCGGTCACCGCTCAGATGAAGAGAAAGACGTCGGTGGTTTCTGGTCCACTATCGCTGACCCCCAAACGGTGTCATTTTCCACAAGACGGTGACGAAGACGGAGAAGAGAGAAGCCGAATTGGTATGGCGATCACGCATACTTAGGTTTAATCTTTTCCTTAAGACACTGTGTGTATTACTCTATCCCGACGAGGGGTGGGCGTAGCTCCAGAACCGGACCATCAGAATCTGGATCTTAATTACTTGACACATGCTTGTAACTGTTACGTGAGGAAACAATGTTTATTGAGATTTAATTTGAATTAGACGAATTTGAGATTAATCGTAGGCATTTTTCTTTTGAAATGAAAAAAATCAATGTCAAAATTTAATCATTAAAACTCAATTAAAACATAAAACTTACAAACAAAATAATAAAAAACAAATGACACACGTGACTGGACTATAAATGATTATATTCCCATGAATTAGTTAGTGATTCGGAGTTTTAAAAACCAGAACCTAATTAAAATTGAATGATTTTCTTAAACTCACGTAATCAAAACCGAATCATTAATATATATGGCTCACATATAGTATATTACAAGAGTTTAACAATAACATAAATGTGATTAAACTACTAATTATTTGCCCAGCCGCTCAAGTACATGACGGTCCGGAGCGACTCCTCCGCCCTCATGTACTCGGCGTCCTTGGCCGCAGCCTTGAACGCCGGCGAGTCCAGCGAGGCGGAGAACCGCCTCGCTGACTGCTTCCACAACGAGTCCCTCGAACACTTCATCACCGAATCGCACCTCGACGTCTGGTCCTTGGCTCGAACCCACGCCGACAACACCACCTTGCTCGCGTACCTCAAACTCATCTATCGATCGGTCGCTCAATTTTGCTGAAAATAGTAATTGCTTGTACAATTCGTTGGGATTTTATATGCGAGGCCGGTCGAACCGGGTCGAGCCGCCGGTTTTGTGAATCTATGGGTTGATGGATTTGGTTGACACCGTGGCGCGCTGAGCTGGTTTCTTTTTTCTTGTGTGTCTACTGACACGTGGCGGTTTTGTGGTTCGGATAAGGACAGGACCTGTCGTACGTGGGACGTTTACAAAGTTGTTATTGCGTGCGTGCGTCTCCAACTCCAATCCCTGCACTCGGTTTTTGTTCTTCGTTATCTGGTTTTGCTGACGTGGTTTGCTTTGTGTTTATTACGTAACCACTTGGGAATTGTGTTAACCTTGTCCTTTCCGGCATTTTTTTGTAATATTTTTCTTATTTATATATTTTAGGGATAATTTCAGATGACCACATCTGAATATGTCACATTATCATATGACTACACCTAAAATTTTTCGTGTCAGGTGAATAATCAAGAATTTCTCACAACTACTCATTCTGTCAATTTTTAACGTGTGAAAAAACTAAAATATCATCCAGATGTAAATAATTGTTTTTAAATTGAATAAAAATACTAAAAATACAATTCACTGTTCATTTAATTTTCAAAAAATACCTTTCTCTCTCTTCCATCACCATCACCACCACCACCTCTATCTTCTCCACCACCATTCCCTCCCCGCCCCTCCACCACCACTATCTCCTCCCCCTCCGTTGCAACCTCCGGCGAGCTTCCGGCGAGGCTTCGACGGTGGTGGTGTGGAAGGACATGGAGGAGATGGTGGTGGTGGAGATGGAAGAGATGAAGGTAGTGGTGGCGGCGGCGATGGTGGTGGAGAAGATGAAGGAGGTGGCGACGGAGGGGGAGGAGATGGTGGTGGTGATGGAGGAGATAGAGGTGGTGGAGGATATGGAGGAGGTGGTGGAGGATGTGGAGGAGGTGGCGATGGAAGGAGAGAAGATTGTGGTGGTGGTGGAGGGGGCGGGGAAGGAATTTTGGTGGAGGACGTGGAGGTGATGATGGAGGTGGTGGTGGAGAGAGAGAGACATTTAAAAAAAATTAAATGAATAGTGAAGGGTGTTTTAGTCTTTTCATTCAATTTAAAAACAATTATTTACTTCTGAAGGGTATTTTAGTCTTTTCACACAATAAATAATGTTAAAAACTAACGGAAATGGACGGAATGAGTAGCGGTGAGAAAAATAAAATTATTGAGTATTCACCCTGACACGGAAAATTTTATGTGTAGTTTGTGATAATGTGACATATACATGTGTAGTTATATGAAATTATCCCAATATTTTACTGTGTTTTAAGGATACATTTTATGAAATAAATTTCAGAATCGCAGAAAAATCTTATTTACGATTTTATAAGTATATAGTACGGGAAGGCGCGGTTTTACAACCGGACTTGCCATGAAACAGACAGAATCTCTAGTTGTTTAATTATCAAAATTATATCTAAAATGTTATGCGGGGAAATAGTTCGGTTTTTGGTTGGAACCGGTTAGCTTTTAAATTTGGGGAAATTGCGAAAAGTTACGGTAAACTTTACACCTTTTACATAAAACTACGGTTAACTATTTTTTTTGCATCATGTCACGGTTAACTTTGCTTTTTATTGCACTGGTGTCAAAAGAAACAGAATTTTGTAAAATAATGTCAGGTGCTCCTCACATGGTGGTTATGAAATAATTAGTATAGCCTAAATTACCCTTATATGAGATTTAAATAATTTTCTCTAAGATGTGATCTTATTTGTTCGTGATTTTGTTTTGCAGAGACCAAAGGGTAAGTGAAATTCGGAGGGCGAAAATTGATTTTGTTTGCTTATTGTGTTGTTGACGAGTTGATTATTGGGTTGTGAATAATGTGTTTTGTTAAGAAGAAATATTAGAGTTGTCTACTCAATATGATGAATGTATTTATTTAAATCCAATTGTAAAGTTGTTTTTTAATATATTTTAGTTTAAATTTTTTTTTGCGGGTAGTAATGATGCTAGAAAGAACCAATTTTATTTGAAGTAAATGTAAATTCTTCAATGAATGATATAAAAATGAATAATCAGTGAATTGCAACTTCAACTTATAAAAAAGTTGTGAATTCTTGCAAATATACATGTAGAATTATAAATGTGTTTTGTTCAGTTGTAAAATTAAAGGGGTTAGTTTGGTAATTAAACAATTAATTTGATGTTATTTTGGATTTTTAACAATTACATTAACGGTTGTGCAACTGGTACTATAAAATGTAAAGTTAACCGTGACATGATACAAAAAAAATAATTAACCGTAGTTTTAAGCAAAAAAATGTAAAGTTTACCGTAACTTTCTGCAATTTCTCCTTTAAATTTTAATTTAAACTCAATTAATATGTCAAATTAGATAGTTTGAGCCTTAATTTATAGTTAAAAATATTGAATCAGAACCGAATTTAACCGTTCTCTCGAGTTCGGGACCAAAAGCGGGCCATTAACCACAATTCTGATACAAAATTGAAAATCTATGCCCAAGCCCATCAACCAAGGCCCAAACATTAAACATCCAAGAAATAGAAAACTACTGGTCAGATACAAAATGTAAGCCCAAACCCATAGTCTCAGAGCCTGGGTCGGGTCCAATTACGAATCCGATCCGATCCAATCCATCGGTTTTCAGTTTTCACGGTCACAACTTGTTCATGACACTCCGAGTCCGAACCGTTGCGTTGGAAACTCCTCTCCTCTTCTTCTCCACCTTCCTTGCGATTGTTACTGCTCCAACACGGTCGAGTCTCGGCTCAGCTCTCCGGAGGCGAAATGGATCTCCTCCGCTCGCCGCCTCATTTCTCCGCCGTCCGGTTCGCTCTTCCCCGCCGCTCAACTTTGCGCACTCGCAGTCAACGCATCTTCACCGTAAGGTCTCTTCACCAGTCCAGATCGGTTCTCTTGCTCTCAGATTCAAATCTGGTTTTCTAATTGCTTATTCTGTTTCTTCTGCGGATTTTTCAGGTCAAGCTTTCCGTTTTCGTCTCAGAAAGCCGAGTATCACGGAGAGCTCCAAGCTGCTGTGGAGGCGGTGGAGAGAGCTTGTCGCCTCTGCGTTCATGTACGTGTTTAGTTTCTTGAGTGTTCTCTTTGAAGCTGGAAATGCCATGGAGCTGTTGATTTTGGACTGATTTGGTACAGAACTTAAAATGATTGGATTGATTGCTTTTTAAGTGTTTTCTTTGAAGCTGTTGATTTTGGACTTATTTGTTACGGAACTTGAAGCGATTAGAATGATTATTTTGTAAATGAAATGTGTAATGTTGTTTAGCATAGCGATTGGAACTATTTGAATCCTTTCAATTTTGATTTTGTCTGTGTATAGCCTTAAGTTTGTGCTCAGTTGCAAGGTTTATTCTGAACATGAAATTGTTCTTTGGTGCTTTTTCTTACTCCACATTTTGCAACAATCAATCGGATTGATTTGATTTTCAGAAATCTGATTTGGTCTTTGTCTAATGATTAGTTTTCTGTTCAACTGGTATGGTTGTCGGCGAATTGCAGGTGCAGTCATCACTATTCTCAAGTGAAGGGCGGGTTGTTGAGAAGAATGACCAGACTCCGGTTACAGTTGCCGACTTTGGGGTGCAGGCTCTGGTCAGCTTGGGTAATCTAATTATCTCCTCATAACTTACTTCCCACTCATTAATATTCGGCACAAGTTATTTAGAATTTGCCAATGGTTGAAGCAGGCTTTTATGTGAATGTAGTTATTGAAACCTAATAGGTTGAAAATTACAATGAACTCCAATTTATGATGAAGGTCATATTATGAACAATGAGACAGTTGGAAGAAATTTAATGAATTCGTTGCACAATGCTGCTGGCTGCTTCATCTATGGTGAATGAGAAATATGTAAATAATGCATTATGTGAAGTATAAGGATTGTGCCTAGTGCACTAAGGGTGACTAAGTGACGATTCAGTGAACATACTCTTTGTGTTGCTGTTGCTGCCTCGTATCCATATCATTCACAACTAAACTGTCTCACAATTCATTATAACATAATTAACATTAGCTTATGAAGATTCAACCAATGAGTCAATAAGATTTATCTGGAATGATGTGTCTTCTTAATTGTGCTCATCATCATCTTCAACTGTCTAGTAATATTGGGCGTGCCCTGAAATCTAGCTTGTGAATTAAACGTACACGGTAGAATAAAAGAGTTAGAACAATTGCTTAAGGTGCATTTCACATGGTCGAGGCTTCATTTCCTGTACCATAGTATTTTTTTGTTGTTGGTGACATCTCATGCTGTACCTTTGCTTGTACTGCTCATAGAGAGTAAGAGAGGAGGGTGGGTGAATGAACAATATTTTCATTTCCTTACTCTGTCTGCTTTGAAACGGGCATTATTGATTTCTTTTTTAACAGAACAAATCAGTTTAATTGATTCAGCTACTAGCCTTGATTGGAACAAAAGAAAAAGCTGATGTCAGTTTTGTGCTTGTGATAACAGAGCTGGGTAAATTGTTCCCTTCTATTCCTTTAGTTGCTGAAGAGGACTCTGCTTTTGTACGCCAAAATAATCTGACTAATTATGTGGCAAATGAGGTCAGAGATAAAGCAAGCACCAGAGACAAACCATTGACAGATACTGATGTCCTGGAGGCAATTGATAGAGGTGGGAAGGATGCTTATGTTTTTGGAGCTAAGCCAGAAACTTATTGGGTAGGTCTAAATAAGGTTTATATATGCCATGCATTATGAATATCACAGAACTGTGAAGCTTGAATATTTTTTCTTTTCATTATTATTTTAGGTTAATCCTTTTGATCAATATAATCTTGTACCTCTTCTAGAATTTGAATTCTGCAGAGCATATGCTTCATTATACCATCTACTATGACATTAGAGTTCTTAAAGATCTTAGCAAGGGTCTATCTTTGACGTTGCATGTAACTTTGTTTGTGTTAGCATTCACAGCTGAACTAGATTTTGATTTGTTGACTCCTTACATGCCAGGTACTGGATCCAATTGATGGAACTCGAGGGTTTCTCAAAGGAAATGGGGCCTTGTACGTGGTATGCATTATTTCATACTAGTATTTATTTGAGCAATAAATTCTGCTTGGTGTTGTCAAATAATCCCCTCCATAGATTGTACAGTCTATTCAGAACTTCATAACTAGTTATGAACAATTAACTCATTTGTAAATGAGAATTTTAACGTATTTATTACTTAGTTTTAGTCAACTAGATGTTCAAGTAAATGATTTCATTGACTATTATACTGTGAAGTGAACAATATACATCAGATATGCCCAGATACCCGCGAAAAAATAATATCTGACATGTGGTATACAGTTACATCTATTTTTAATGAAAAGTTATGGTTGCTATGAGAAATTTTACATGGTCTGTGTGGTGAGACAGGAAATAATGATTCTTTAACCAGATACTTGTTCTTGGATTTGTCACATTCCTATTGATTTCTTTCTTTGGCTAATGGCTTACCTGAAACTTTAGGTAGGTTTGGCTCTTGTAGTTGAAGGGGAGGTTGTATTAGGTGTTATGGGCTGCCCTAACTGGAAGGAAGAATCTTCCAATAAATCCACCACAGAAAGCATTCTGTCAGGATCAGGGATCCTTATGATTGCTCATTCTGGCTGTGGAACATGGGTGAAGGAATTGCAAAAAATTCCATCTAGCACAGCCAAAACACCCGATTCTTGGAAAAGATGCTTTGTAGACGAATGTAGCAAATTACCCAAGGCACGGTTTTGTATTTCAGATACTCAAACGTGGGATTCGTTGCCAGTGTCCGCTTTAGGAGATGCAACAACCAGAGCTGAAGATGTTGAGGATAATCAAATTCTTCTTTTGCCAGCGTTTTGTGGAAGGTTTGCTATTATTCCCTCAATTATATAATATCTGTTTCTTCTGGAAAGCCTAATAAACACATGGATGAGATGTAGGGTTCACTTACAACTTAATATTTTAGACTCAGTTGCCTAAAGCTTGGGAGAAATCACATGTATTTTAACTTAAATTTTCCATATTACTTGTCAGAATCAGACCATAATCTTATCTAGGTGAAATATGAAGTTGCAAGTCTTTTAGAGTGACACTGACCACTAGATGTAATTCTGCTGATGGTTTTTCCATATCTAACCTCCCGAAACTCCCTTAGAAGGACCAACGCTAGGTAACCAAGAGGTGTAGAGCACCAACCCTGCTTAGTTTAAATGGAAAGGTTCAGAGACCTTGTGATAAATAGCCAAATAGGTCACTATGCTTCACTTAAATGGGTTTAATATCCCTATGGTTACATCAGAATAGTTTTCATCGGTCCTCTTTATCTGCAGTTTGTGCAAGTACATAATGGTGGCTTCGGGTAGAGCATCGGTTTTTATTGCGAGAGCAAGAGTTGAAAAAACCATCAAGGTAATGTATTTCCATCAATCCTCGACTGGTATAAACAGTACAATAACACAGTCAAATCATAACTTGCATTTTTATAGGCGTGGGATCATGCTGTTGGTATGATTTGTGTGCACGAAGCCGGCGGGAAGGTGTGCATCTCTGTCCCAAAATAAGTGTCGCGTTTATGTACATACTATTAGATGATACATGAAGACAAGTTTTGCATTACATCTTAATAAAACTCTTGATGTTCTTGTGTACTATATCATTCCAATGAACTGACTCCATTTTCGCCGATCAGGTCAGTGACTGGGAAGGAAACGCATTTGATCTGGCGGAAGATGAAACTGAACGGAGGATTATTTCACCTCGTGGCGGCTTTCTTGTCAGTAACGGTCGCATACACGATCAGCTCCTCGACACTATCTCCTCGGGTTCGTCAATTGTTTGACCATATCTCAAGAAAGTACGAACTCTGCTCTAAAATAATCTCTTTTTACATAAAATTAGTTCGGTGTAGTAAAAATCTTCGTTTAGACCATTTAAAATTTTTATGACAATGTATTTTAACTTTAAATTGTGATGATAACTATATAAAAAGGACAGTATTTCGGATAAACCGAATACACCAGGATTGGCCCGTTAGAATTGAATTTTTGTTAATTTTTTTTAAATCTAGAATTAAGAGCCCGGTTTATATAGGAACAAAATAAGATTTTCTACTTGGGACCAACACGTGTCTTTCCTTACAAAACCCGAAGGCCAACCCGCCCAAAGCCCAACAAGTTAATTCCACCCTATCTCAATTTCGATGTGAAAGCAAATCGGCTCGAATCCTTGACTTCTAGGCAGGTAGAGCTTTCTTGAACCATTGCGTCAAGTACGCTTCACCAGTACTGGTAATTATAATATTTATAAGCAGTCTTCATTAAATAATTATGACCACATTCCAGAAATTCGCTTTAATGGACCGTTTCGATTAATCTAATTGCACTGTGTAGTGTCACCCTGACAACCCAGCATGAAACATTAGCCTTATGTTATGGTCTCTTTTGACCTTAGATATGTTAATCAAACTTGTGTTATTATATAATTAGTGAGGATTCATGTACTAGGCTAATGTAATAGGCTTATAATATTGATTCATTCCTTGAAGTGCTAATTTAGGGTTTAATTATAATAATATAGGGGTTTAGAGAGGGTGAGAAGGACAATTAAGCACAGTAGAAAATGGTTTGTGGCTCCATTCTAATTAAAGAAAGCTAGTTAAAATAATATTTGACCTTATTACAAAAGAAAACAATTTTCTATTTATTTGGGTGGATTGCCGAAAATGGCCCTAGATTTGTAGTGCTCGATTTTCCTGTTGATTCTCGGGAAACAAACAAGCATCTTCCTTTTGTTTACTGAAAAATGATAATCATAGCGACTCTAAAATAAAATAAATATAATTATTGTGAAGGACGTCAGATTTTGTGACGTGGCAATTATTTAACGGTTGATCAGGGAAGGTGGTCCCCACTTGAATTTCGTGGTAAATAGTACACGTGTTCAGGGAACTCCACGTCATCAGTCTGATTAAACTAAATTAAAGTATTGATTAAACAAAACGAGAGAGCTGAGCTTGGGAGTGGTTCGTAGATCGTCTTCTAGAGCTACTTCATCGTCACATTCATGCATGCCACTATGATTATTATATGAATCAATTAATTCACTAACCATAGTGATATTATATTTTAGTGGAAAAAACATTTTAGTTTATTATTTATGCGAATAAAGTAAATAAATGCATGCAAGAGATTTACCTCCAATTTTCAGAATTTCGTCTCTTCGATCGATTGTCAATTTTTCAAATTTAATTTTGAAATTGAAAAAACTTTATTCACAATTATTGACAATGGGACAAACTCTTCATTACGATTTCAATCTGATTAGTCTAACCAATAATAATTTATACTAATCTTTCGAATTTACAACTAAAATTAAGCTAGCCAAAACTCTACAATTCTTTGGTGTGAGCTCAATTAATACAAAAAAAGATAAATACCAAATATTCAATTGATTAAATTAAATAATTAGAAGGAAGATAGGGTACGTGTCCCCGCAATTAAGTTGACAGCTATTATAAATCCAAAAAGCTAGCTCCCGAAAACGATAGGTATATGATGAGGATAATTATGATAACACTTTCTAAATATATACATTTCTCAATTAATTGTGTAAAACTTGACATTATAAAACCAGACCCACAAAAAGATTTTATATACCATTATAATACAATTTTAATTTGTACATTACAGGCCAATGATGTGGACCATAAATACGGGAACACGTAGCTATATATGGATCAGATGTGCCGAGGACGGCACCGAATCGTTTTGACTAATCACTCATTGTCTATTTATATACACCATAAGCTACTACACTTATCAATTTATCATTATTGATCCTTCTCTTTCATTATTGATCCATAATCGATCGACAATATGGTACGACCACCTTGTTGTGACAAAAATGGTCTCAAGAAAGGTCCTTGGACCCCCGAGGAGGATCAGAAGCTCGTCGATTACATTCACAACAACGGTTACGGCAATTGGAGGACCCTCCCCAAAAATGCGGGTATAGTGACTTATTTGTTACGGTCTGTTGCTCTCTTTTCGGGATCTTTTTTAGTTTTTGTATTAGTGTTTTTTTGCTGATGAAAAAGAACAGGTCTCCAGAGATGTGGGAAGAGTTGTCGTCTCCGGTGGACTAACTATCTCCGACCCGACATCAAGAGAGGTCATTTTTCTTTCGAAGAGGAGGAGTCAATCATCCAGTTCCACAGTATTCTCGGGAACAAGTATGTTATGGTTTTTTCTCTTTCAGAATTCTCACATTTGTGTTTTTAGTGAAATCAGATATCAACGACAGTGTTCTAAAATTCATTAACTTGTTCAGTTAGCTTTCGATTAGTTTCGACTAATCTTCAATCGGTCTTTAGAAAGTTTTTTTTCTTCGCTTATTATTTTTTAGAACATTGACGTTATACACGCTCGAATTTTTAAGTATATCAGGTTAATGATTACTTTCAACATACCTATATATGTATAGGTGGTCAGCGATTGCGGCCAGGTTGCCTGGTCGGACTGATAACGAGATAAAGAATTACTGGAACACGCACATCCGGAAGAGGATGCTCCGGATGGGGATCGACCCGGTGACCCACCATCCACGGCTAGACCTCCTCGACCTCTCCTCCGTCCTCGCCAACCCAAACCCTAGCCTCCTCCGCCTTGCCGCCTCCCTCTTCCGATCAACCACCGCCTTCCACAGCCACCACGAAACCCAATTCCCCAACAATATTATTCAAATCCACCAAAACCCAATTCCTCAAATTTTCAGCAACCATCAAAACTCCGACCAACAACCCCAAGACTACGTTCCTGCTCCGAGCAACGACTATAATTATCACTACAACAACGTCGACGGCTCCGAACAAAAACCATTTACGGACAGTTCGTTAATGTTTGATTATTTCTCCGACAATAATTTTGGCGCCTTGGCGACGCCGTTGACTTCGAGCTCGACGGCGACAACATATGTCAACGGCACCGAGGACGAGAGGGAAATTATTAGTTATAATAATTGTAATAATTACGAATTCCAAATCCCTGAAATCTTGGATAATGTTTCTGATTTTGCTGCCAGTTTTTCTAATTTTTAATTATAATCAATTGCATAATTATTGATATGTTACTATCGATATATTTATTTATTCATTGCTTTAGATGCTGTTTTTTCCATTTAAAGTAAGCGTCATAGTATTTTAATTTAGATATTGTATTGAGTCATCGGTATTAATTTTTGTAAGGTATTCTTTGCGGGATAAAATCTGACAATTTATTGTTAGTTTTGAATAAAAAGCCTATCAATAAGTTCAATTCTTTCCTAACAAAAGGCGTGTAGCAGATTGCACGCGAGCTGAGTGACTTCGCGCCGCAACCATTTCTACAGACTGATGCATGCTGCTTCATCTGGTAGAAAAGAAGAATAGATATGCCGGTCATCATGAAGAAAAATTGTCATAAAAAGATTCTTCTTGTATCATCTGTAGCAAAACTATGAACGGGAGCTAACAATCTGGACCGCATCGAAAAGGTTTCTAAGACACAACATGGAAGAGTGACAATATTAAGAAAATAAGTCCAAGAATTTAGAAAGGGTAGAGTTACTAAATGAATACGAGATGTGGTTAATATCCAAAACATAAAAGAAGCATTTTTTACTCGATCCTGAAACCACCAACCACCCCGACCTAATTCATGATAAAACAAAAAAAAATCAATTTTTGCCCATTTCTTATCAATTTTTGGGTGTTGAAAATATTGTTTCTCACTACTAGTGGATATATTTTTATTAAGTAAAGTTAAATACGTAAAAATAAATAAAATCATGAGAAAGTAAGATTTGGTTTCACGGGTTCCGACAACATTGTACGGCGTACGTGGGCTCTCCAGCGAATGAGAGGACGACACCTGTCTCTGCCACCTGTACTCCAAACTGTCCTTTTCACGTACAAATAAAGTAATAATTTGCATGTGGACTGTATAGTTTTGACCGAAGATGGAGTTTGACAAATGTACAGGACACGTGTCCACGTCACACCGGTTCGCGACCACGTGGGGACCACATGAAATTAATATAATCTAATTTTTGTAATAAAAATATAGAGTTGTAAACGAGCCGACCTTATAACGGAACGCTCGAGCTCGGCTCGTTAAATATTCGGTTCGAGGCTCGTGCCGAATTTGAGATTTAGATTGGGCTCGTTTAATAAATGAGCCGAGTTCGAGCCTAATTTTGTAAAGCTCAATAATCACGTTAACCGGCTCGTTTAATATTTAAATATTTATGTTAATATATTTTAATTTTATTAATAAATACCTATGATATAATTAGACAAGCGGAATCAAATTGAGTCAATCTCAAGTTGGCTCATATGTTATTTAATGAATTATTTATTTAACTTTTAATTGTACATAAGGGCGTGTCTCTTGCGGTCCAACAAAGCTTGGTATTTATTGCGTCAGCAATAGGGACACGTGGGCATAAAAATATACACGTGTCGGCCGGGTGAAACCGGTTGAGCCGGTCCCTATGAGTCTTATCCATTTGCCAATCATTAATTAGATCATTGAGTACTTGTACCAGACTCAACTTGACACTTGACTACACTCAAATTTGACCATTCGACACTTCTCTCGAGTCGAGTCTTGGGTCTAATTTTTTAAACCGAGACTTGTCAGGTGAACTCAAATTCGGTCAGGTCTGTCCAATCCGACATGATGAACACCTCAATTCGAGAATGTAAAAGTCAATTCGAACGAGAAAACCCAAAGCAAGAACCACCACACCGTACACATGATTTATATATATTATACATATATGTATCTTACTAAATGTCAATAAATTTGACCTAATAAGCTCTCAACTCAACTTATATACATACATAAACAGCTGCACAAGTCATATATATATATATATATACATCACATGGACGTAAATTAATAGAGATATACTTAATAATCTTTCGATTTTCTCGGCAACCAAACAGACACATGCATGGGAATCTTGAATTAGATGGATAAGTCGTACGTATGTGTCATGAAATAAAGACATGTTTGTGGTATAAAAGGTTGCGATTGGTCGGGTGTGTTTGACCATTATAGCCGACCACAAATTTTTTCTTGATTTAGTTCAATGAAATATGTAACTCATCATTATGATCTTCATGTCTCTCTCAACCGCCCAAAGAAAAATGATCAACAAGGGTTTGAATGATTTTTTATTACATTTTCGATTAAATGGATAATAGAGAATTTATGTATATGTCCATGATTAATATTTGAGGTCCAACGTTTGCTTAGCCAATTGAGATTTGAGTCACGAAATATGTATCTCGCATTTGTTTTTAATTTTTGTTAAGCTTCTCTTTCAACTTTTGTTGGGCCTCTCTCCTGATGAGAGTCAAGTGACAATATTAAGTCTCCTTCTACGTAAATGTGTGTTTTAAGTCCGTTATTGACACAATAATCTTAAGAACTCTTAAAAATCACAAATTTTGTGTTGTCTTGCTTTATAATAGTATAGTCGAGCCCAAATTTTAATACAATTTGCCGATAAAAATAATATTTGAGGTCAATGGAGAAGATTTCACGGACAGAACCGGCTAGGAGTACTAATTAATGACTGCTTATACATTTTGAATCATTTTCCTTTTGTCTCGACGACTTTTGTGCCAAGAAACAGAATATGTGATTGTCAAGTATGTCTTATGTGAACCGATTTGGGATTTTGGAGAGGATCCTAATCTTCCTAATCTTCCTGATCTTTTAGTAGTTACTCAGTGCGATGCCGCTCAACGTATTTAATAAAATCAGGTTTTCAAAAAATATATATTTGAGGCCGATGGAGAAGATTTAATGGATAGCTAAGTTATGAAGTAATTTTTTAAAAAAACATATCAAACATCTTGGCAATTTTTATAATTTTTGTCAGCTTTATATTTTATTTTAAATATTTAAACAATTAAAAAGAAACTAAATTTACCCTACCCCACGCTAAGTCATGCTAAACCTAGTGGACACGTTTTGGCCCTATACTTTTTGTAGGCCAATTGTATTGAATATTATTTGGATTCTATTACAAAAATTCACACAAGTTTACATTGATAGCTATTATATTAATAATGATTATAGCTTTACATCGAAGAAATTTCATTATTTACACGTTTTGTCAACCGTGTGAACAAGTGTGTAATCAAGAAGCATTACATTTTCTATTTTCGTTACGAATAAGAGAAATGTGTTATAATATTTTCGTTCAGATCATAAATGAACAAGAAAACAACAAATTGGTATGGCAACGGACGAATTTGAACGACTTAATAATTTTTGTCTCCTACTCGCCAAATTGATAATTTCTATTTCGTTATTAAAATGAGGATGAAACATGTTTATACATGAGCTTCTGATTCTACTTCTATAACATTAGGGAATGAATGTTAAAAGTTAACTATATTTAATATGTCGTGTTTTATAACTTACTACACTTGTTTCGGAAAATTTGAAGCCCCCGGAGAAGAAGGCTTAACACGCCTAAAAACATCGGCTTTGATTTCACCGCCGCGACCTTCTGGGACGAAATTGTCTGCTGGGGCGAGTGGTGAGGGTCCATCAAGCCCTCTTATTGACCCACATGTTAATTTATTTTGTCCCCGGGTAACAGAAGTTAACACAGTGGGCTAACTTGAGACTTTTGATAACTTAAGAGGTTTCACAAATCGCATCTGCGTTTCAGGGGATGAAAGTAAAAATCGTATATACCTGAAATGAGAGGTACGTGAAATTATCCCAATATTTTAATGCCCTTGAAAGGGCAAGTGTAGCCGAAATGGCCGCTAATCCCACACTCGCTTCCTTCGAGCGAGCAAAGCCCGAATGTGCTTCGCCAGAGACGATGATGGGAAGGGTCATTTGTAAAACCGCTGATGGGTCGAAATCAATAGCCGATATGTTTCCAACTTTGTTTTTTCATGCATAATGTATTTTTATAAAAATGTCGAAATTACTTTAAGACATTACCACACCTAACTGTCACTGTTTCACACACTGACTTGTGTTTCGGGACAATCTTTTAGGTCATTTTCCTCGTGACTCAACTCTCTCTGCCAATAATCTCTCAATCGCCTGATCATCGAGTGCTTCGGCAGCGTTATCCGCAGAGTCCCCTCCTCCATAGAAATTTTCCGGGAAAATGGAGGATTTTCCCGAGAAAATTAAAAGAAAATCGCAGGGAGAGGGAAGGGTTTAATGGCCTGAAAGTGAATAGAGAATGGCAATTTCTGTAATAAACGATAAACAGAGAGTCCATTTTGGTTAGAGCCCACTTTCAGTTCATGAAACTTTAATTTCTGATCTTGAATATTGAAACATTTTTTTTTTTTGAAAGCCACTGACTTTATTCAATCGAGATTAGAATTACAAACTGAAAACAAGAAAAACGGGACATTTCTCCGTCAAATGAACACCCAAAACTCGACAATATAGCCCTAGCTAGAGTATGAACTACCTTGTTCCCTGAGCGTTTTACAAACGAAATAAAAATACCTGAAGTGATCGATAGATTTGTGTATATTATATGTGTGCTCATTTCATGGTGAATCAATAAATTATATGTTTTTATTTAATTTATTGTAGATGTTTGAGTTTGACCCATGATGTTGACAGGTAAGTTAATTACAATTGTTTTGCAAAACAATTAGCTGAACTTTCTATAAATGCAATTAGTGAGAAAATGAAATAGTCATGAAAAAAAATGCACAAGATATAATAAATAAATTAAAGAAAAATATAATTCGATGGGATTCGGTATTTCTAACCCGACTAATGCAAGATGAAGATTGGCCGAGCAGAAGACGAGATCGCTGAATCCACTCAGAATATTCCAAGAGCATCAGAAACATAGTTGAGAGCAGCGTTGATGAAATCGAATTCCCAGAAACCAAGAAAATTTAGGATTTGGACTTCATCAACGCTGCACTCAATGATGTTTCTTCAATTGGGAAGAATCAAAACTTGATTGTGATGTGTAAATAAAAACCACATTTATAACAACAAAAAATATATAGGCTCATAGGAGCAGTACACACATGTTTTGGTTCCTTGTACTACACATTTATTGGGTACTTGAGTTTTAACACAAAGAATCATTTGTTTCATTGACATTGAGTCTGTACTGTTTTTAGTGTACATTTCTTGACCTGTACTGTCTCAGTGTACTTGAGACTTGTACTGCAGTTCCTGTGATTCACCAAATAAATTTCTAATACCCAAAATGAATTGCAAAAATGTAAATTTTGAAATCATCATGAATATTAAAACCTTAAAAGAACTGTTGATGAACTAATTAATTACATTTGTATTAGGAAAAAGAAAATTACTCACTACTGATATAGTATCATTCATTTGTTTGTTTCCATTGTCTGAATGTCACACTAAGAGCATAAGAACCAGAAAGTCATGACAATGAGTAAGAGTAACTCAGCATTTCGATTTCAGCTGCTTGTAATGTTCAGAAACTGGATTTACCGATGAGCCATAGCCAGTCAAGAACGACTCCTGCGAAGATCCCTGCTGCTAGACCAACAGCAAGCAAATTTCCTAGCGCATTTTGCTCCGGCCCCTGCAAGAGCCCGAAAAAACCGTCAAAACACAATCTCATCTTCGAACTGACGAGCTTTTGGTAAAATATAGAGAAAATTGCAAAAAGGTGCCCTGTAGTATGACTTTTTTGCAAGAGAAAGTGTTGCATTTTCACTATAATGCAAGAAAGTGCTGCCCTATAATTCGTAATTTCAGGGGCAATTTTGTCATTTTCATAAAATATAGTCATTTTGCAAAATAATGGAAACAACACAGCACATTTTTGCTGTTAGGAAATAACATGACACCTTCTGGCAAAAATTTCATACTATAGGGCACCCTTTTGCTATTTTCCCTATAATATATGATGTAACTGACCTTGTAGCCTTTTGGCGCGGCGGTGAAGACACAGACAGTGAGGTAACCATTGGTCAGTCCTAAGAACGAGGTGAGAAAAATCATATATCCCTGATCGGCGTATTTTCCAGCGAAGTAATACGCTGGGATGAGCAGGTAGCGGGAGATGATGGCGATCATGAGGCCCTTTCTCGAGCTCAAGTTCAGGCGCTCCACGAGGGGGATGTACCTCCCTATCAGGTCAAACACGTTGTACATTGCAATCAGAACAAGAGGGTACCTAGAAAACATCAAACCATGTCAAAATTTCCAAGACTCGAGTGACTATGCGTGTTAATGAATGAAATTAAGTGAAAATGGCGGATCACCATGATCCAAGCTGATGTTGTCCGGTGTTTTCGAATAAGAACCCGGGGAAGATTGATAATGTCAGAACGTAGATCAGAAACAAGTCAAGCAAGTAGTCTTTGTTCTGATATACTAGCTGTTTGTTGCTCAGGCGCTCTTCGGGTTTAGCATTATCTTCAGTCTGTGAAAACAAAAGTTCTATGGTTAAAACTTAAGAGCTCAAAAAGTCGTTGTCATGTATATGTATTTGAGTAGAAATCTGCAGTACCGATTGGTTTGCTGGTGTTTGGATGCCAGCAGCAACAAGATCGGCTGAAACAGTTTTTGCTCCTTCTGAGGCTGCTTTGGTGCGATAGTACTTCACTATTGGTAGTTTCGGGAACCAGATTGCATATAGAAATATGCACAAGAACTCAAAGAACGTGGAGAAAGACAAGAACACCACTGCCAAAAAGAGAGCAACAACCGAACAAACAAGCTGTGTCATGGAATTGAATTGATAGATACAAAGCGTTTCTAAAATTAGGCAGGAGAAAGGAAATCACGTACTAACTCCCTTGCGAAGGCCATTGCTGGAGTTTTCAAAGGCAGCTTTTGTGAGGAGTCTCAAACCAGATGTTACGGCTCCTGAAGCAGCCAAACCAGCAAGGTATGACTGCAAAACGTTATTTCAACATAAGAAGCTAAAATTTTAGAAAAATTGTCAAAGAAGCGGAAGATTCTTCTACGAGGAAAAGATCGCTGACCTGGATGAAATCAGGGCACATGAAAGACAGATCCCCGACCATTCCACCTTGAACGTGTCCATCTGCAACGCCGAAACAACCAATAATTGCACATAGAGCAATATATGGACCGACACCTCCTTTCCCTGATGTGATCAAGTCCAACTGAAGCAAAAGGGCTTTATATTAGAACAAAGAAAAAGGCATTCTTGAGAAATTGTAACAGCACTTACTATGATGAGCATCAGAGTGCTCAAAGAGAAGATTATGTATCCGGCAATGTTTCGCTTCCTAGTATTCAGCTTCGATTCATGATACGCTAACAATACCAGAGTTCCCATTGCAAACGGTTGGTACACAAGAGTGAGCACTCTTGACGGGTGGTAATCCTGGATTGTAACAAATCGACTAATCTGGTTAAACCTTTCCAAATATTGAACATTAACACAACAGCCTCATTTTTTTGAAACAAAACAATTTCAAGCACTGAATCACAAAGAACCAACGTGGATTTTGCTCATTTGCTCACCGGGAACAAATCGTAGTAGTAATCTCCAATAGTCAGCATACTGTTCCAAGACACGAGGGATCCAAAACCAAGAACCCAGCAAACTATCATCGCTTTAGACTTCCCCTGAAATTACAAAAACAAAAGCAAAACACAAATGAGTGAATGACCCTCCACCCTCATTACTCAAATCAACAACAAGGAACACAAACCTCAAGCCTAGTAGGAGTCGTGTTTTCATCACCAACAACAGCCATAGCCACCTCCCCTCAAATGCACCACCTCCTGCAACACAAAACAAACTCACACTCCTAAGTGACATTCAATCAAACACCTGTACTGCAACATGACCACACAACAATAAAAATCAAAACTTTGCATCATCAGAATGTAAAATGCAACCCCAGAACCTAATTAGGTCAATCACTGGTGAAAACTGGATCTGGGTTTTTCCCAAATCTGGGTTTAGTAACAAGAACAATGATGATTCTGCTTCCAGTAACAAGCTATCAAAAACCCATTTCCAAAATAGAAGAAAAACACAAACTTTACACATAAAACAGAGAAATGGATAGAGAACAGTAACAGGGCAAGCACCAAATTGAAGGAGATTCAATAAAAACAATGAACACTAACCTTTATATGAGTGAAGAGAGAGTAGGGTACTGAAGATGAAGATGATGATACCTTTATATCAGGAGCTTAAAAGCAAGAAGAAATCGAAAAAATAAAATAGAGTCGATTCGATTCAGACCCTCTAAACCTCAACAGCTGTACAAATCTGAATATACTGTTTCCATAAATTCGATTTATACACGATTCTTCGAAAAATATGGATCAGAGGAATCTGGGTTTCAGAAGAATCCTAATTAATTTATGCGTGTGAATTTATTTTGATTCCATATTTTGGATAGTAACGATTCTATGTATGATAGAATTGGGAGCATTGTACAGAGCATTTGTATAATTTTTCTATTTTGTGCACGTGGTAATTAAATGTAGGATCCTTTTGGAGTTCGTAGAATCGTAACCTAGACTCGTTATGATCGAGCTTGAATAGAATCCGAGTTTAAGATTCATTATTCTTAATAAATGAGCCAACCTTGACCTTGGTTACATTTGTGTTTCGTTAGACTTGTGAAGAGGCTCGTATAATCTTTAATTAATTATAAATTATTATTATTGGTATATTTGTTTTTTTGAAGATACACTATCTAAAACCTTATTAATTTAGATCATTACAAAGTACTCGAGCAAGAGACGACGGAAATGATTCGTTCTCGAACTCACAATCAGAGTCCACACGGGTAAAACCGGCCATCACGAAAAAAATTTACATTATTTCTCTGCACAGGTAAAACATTCAAATAATGCCGGATGATTAAGCCGGTGGCGACCTCCAATCACGAAAGTTGTGTATTACCTGATAAATCTCTGCAGGACGGACGTCGCCCCAATCCCCGATAAAACCAGCAACAACTCTAAAGATCATAGTTAACTTTTAATAAATATTTATAATGAAATTATATTACTTGAATTTAATCGAGTTGACTCGTTCAGATTAAATGAATTATACTTTATTTAATTTTTAATATTATTTTCTCTTGAACCCGAGTTGGGCTCGAATCGATTTTTCTTCTTCTTCTTTTAAGGTCGATGCAAAATTAATAACTTCTGGTTAAAATATGTAAATCAAATTTATTTACCACCATAAAAAGTCATTTTATAATATAACATTTTCATCAATTTACCATACGTTTCTGATTATAGGATTGTACACGAGTTCAAGGCTTAGCATAGACGAGTAAGTTGTACTATAAGGTAATATATATATATATATATATATATATATATACACGCGTATATATATGTATATACGTATACATTTGTATATGTATACACATACACATATACGTATACACATACACATATATACATTTACTTATACATATATATAGAGCATTTAGAGCTGTGTGTGAATAAGACCCATTACCACATAAATATTGATATGTTATAAAGAGATTGTTTATTTTAATAATCTCGATTGATATATATATATATATCAAGAATATTTTCATTTCTCATATATATCCTAATCAGTACAGCAATAATATTTCTGATATGTTTCTAGTAATGTATAGTACGTGAGACTAAGGTTATTCTATAATTGGATTAAATAATTGTCTTTTATGACCCTTTATTTACTAATAGACATTCTTGAAATTAAATGTAATTGACTATAGCTTAGTTATGCAATGAAAAAATATATTTTATTACGTGCTCATTCATAATAAATGATTGGGAAAATGTTATTTATGCGCTCGTTTAGTGGAGTCCCTGAAGTTAATAATTTTTTCAGTTAACTCAACAGTGTTAGTCTTTTGAAAATGATGATTTTTTAAAACAATAATCGATTTTGAAAACAAACCGACACTTTGTATTTCAAAAAGTCTTACAAACACCAATATAAACATTACGAGGGTTGATCCATCCGACCAAAAGTTTTCACGACTATACACTTGATTATACTTAGGGTTACATGATTTCGGACCAAGTGATGCAACCACTAACATTTCACAAACAATTATACCGCTAAACTCTGAAAACACTAAACACCCTAAACACAAGTGCTGCCTTAAACAAAACTTAACCAAATTAAATTAAGATCAACATTAAACAAATTTGCGTTCACATTAATTTTAGTTTTGTTTTCAATAATACAACTATAAATATAACATTCTAAGTTTATAATTTAAATTATTATTTCTAACCATCCAAACTTATGATCACTAATTAAGGTAACATAACCTTTTATCACATCAACTATATATATATATATATATATATATATATATATATATATATATATATATATATATATATATATATATATATATATATATGTATACCTATAAAAATCTCATGACTTTTACTAAGATTTCAATTTCACAGCTGTGTGTGAATAAGACCCATTAATAATTATCGATTTTTTATAAAGAGATTATTTATTTTGGAAGGTCAAGCAACTTAATAATCTCGATTCATATATATATCAAGAATATTTCTGATATGTTTCTATTAATATTAATGTATGAATATGATACGTGAGACTAAGGTTATTCTATAATTGGATAAGCAATTAATGTAACTTTATATATATATATATATATATATATATATATATATTAATGCATGAATATGATACGTGAGACTAAGGTTATTCTATAATTGGACAAGCAATTAATATATATAGGGATGAAATCAAGTAAAAACCTTGTCTTAGAGAAGAAAATAAGAACATCTAACATTCATAGGATGGATGTGATCAATGGTTACTATAATTAAGCCAAATTATAATGAAATTAAATAAATTTAATAGGAAAAGGGTATAATTGACAAAACCAATTGTTTCAAATTTCAAAATCCTAGAGGGACATTAATTGCTAATCGTAGTCAAATATACTCCAGCTCATTTCATCTCCACTATTTTACATAATTCATCGCTCTCATTTCATGAAACCATATCCGTTCACAATGTCCCGTTTCAATCTTTGACGTTGGACTCTGCTGCAACGTCGACTCCGGTGATGCCAGTGCCGATTTTTTTTTGTTTCATCAATTTGTGTGTAACTGAATGATGTTTTGAGAAATTATTTTCTTGAAATTTCTTTTTGTGCATGATTCAACTTTTGTCTGTATGATTTTGATTCTAGACATCGCCATGAAAATAAGGACCCAATGGTTAACATCAAAGTACATGTAAATAGAGTAAGTAATGATGAAAATGAAAGCATAACCGTGTGAGTGAAATTGAAAGACAACCCAAAATTGACCATGACCATTTTCATTCACTCATAATTTGATTCTTACTAGGCTTGGAAATGGACACCAATGATCAAAAGAAGTTGAAAATTAAATTAGAGCGTTGATATTGAAAATGAAAATGGAACTTAGAGATGAAATAAAAATTATGTTTGAGATTTAATGAGATGAACATAAGTGTATTAAATTGAGGATTAAGGATTTAATGAAAATGAAAAAACATTGGACTGAGATTTCATGAAAATGAAAGTAAGTATATTAAATTGATGAAAATAAAAATTGTGCAATTTTTATGAAAATGAAAACTATAAATACTGGGAATGAAATTCATTTTCATGAAAATAAAAATTATGTTAGATATTGCGTCTATCAATTTATAGAATGTTATAAATGTTATGAATCAATTAATGGTTTTGTAGTCAACACATTAATATTTGGCAAAAATAATGTTAATAAAAAGGAAAAAAATCAGATTATATCAAAATTTTGTGATTTGTAAGATTCATTCCATTTTAGACTCATTATTAATGCACAAAACAATTACCATACTACCCCATAGTGGCGTTAGATGACGAAATTAAATTCATAAAATACGAAAATTACGTTAAATTGCCACCCAAATTAATGAATTAATCTGATCCATAGATATTACGATCCGACGATTAGTAAGGATTCTTATTTTCTCGTGTAAGTAGGGTGTTCTCACTTTGATTACGCTCCTATATATATATCATGATGATAAAATAGATGCCCTTTTTTGTGACCCTTTATTTACTAATATTACATTCTTGAAATGTGAATGAAGAAATATATGACATTGATGACGTGTTTTAATCTCGGTATTTTATCGTATCGACCCAACTATCGAGAATGTTAGTTCCTAATTTGAACTATAAATAACGAGTGGTTTTCGTTTGAATAAGTCTCTCTCAATAATAATATCTTGGGTGCGACGACGACCAACCAACTACACACATACATAAGTTATTTGTTGCCTTAAACAAAACTTAACCAAATCTAAGATCAAAATTACCAAATAACATCACCATCAAAGAAAGCACATAGAGACAATGGCTCTTTGTCTTGGATAATATGTATTGCCTCTGAGCTCTTTACTTGAAATGGCTCCTCCCATAAGCTCCCAAGCTCCATAACCCACTCAAATGGCTCTTCCATGTCCACACTTGGTGATGAATATGATAGGTTTGATGACACTTCCAAGCCCGTCGGGTTTGAAGACGATCCATACCCGCTGTCTCCAGACCAATTCACAAACGTTTCAGATCTTGTTATTTCTGATAACCGTAATTTTTGTTTAATTCTCCTTTTGAAGCGTGTGTTCCAGTAATTTTTTATCTCGTTATCTGTTCTACCCGGCAGTCTTGAAGCAATCAAAGACCATCTATAAGTGAAAAAGAATAAGAATTATAATTACAAACATATATATAACTAAGGATATGATTTAATTGTTATAAACTTACTTATTTCCAAATTGTTGTTGCATGTTGACTATAATTTCTTCTTCATTTTTGCTAAAGTTCCCATGCTTAATATTCGGCCTCAGATAATTCATCCAGCGAAGTCTACAACTCTTCCCCGATCTCGTCAACCCTGCACGATCAAATTAACAAAAACAAAAAAATATCAAAAACACGATACAGAACTAAGCAAAAAAATACGACTGAAATAAGTTATAGTAACTCGATATATAGAACTGTCCTCAAACGAACACCCCAACTGTTTGAGGCTCGCACTTCCTGTTAAGAGGTCGTGAGTTCAAAGAACTGATATGTATATATGTATGTATGTATACCAGAGAAATAGGCCATATGGTTCCAATTCCAAATACGATATTTGTGAATATAAGCTATTAATTTCTGATCCTCCTCGGGACTCCATTGGCCTCTCTTGAAGCTAATTTCTCCCATAGACCTCACCATCTCTAATAAGATGGAGCAAGAACACTTGATTTGGTCGCTAACACACTCCAAATCATGCGATGATATGTATATATATAGTAGATTGTTTGACTCATGGTCTGAGAACAAACGTGTTGATGAAGTCCTCATGTTGATTTGGGTCCACATAGGTTTAATATTTTTTCAACTGAGGAAGAAGCAACCATGCAGGTCGATGGGAGGGTCCATCCAATTAATACATATCTTATAGCAACTTTATTTAATCGATCACGTGGATATATATAAGTATCTCGAACCTTATTATCATGTCATCACCTTGAGATTGAGTGATAAAATACAAGTCGGGGTAGAAATACGAACCAGTGGAGCTTGAGTGCGAGCTGATAGAAGGATGGTGTTGTAGGGCATAGTATATGGAACTCGACCTCCTCGTTAGAACCGGGTCAGCGAGCTGTCATAATCAGGCCGAATGCTCACCGACCCAGTTCCTCCCTCGTTAGAACCGGGTCAGCGAGCTGTCATAATCAGGCCAAACCCTCACCGACCCAGTTCCTCCCTCGTTAGAACCGGGTCAGCGAGCTGTCATAATTAGGCCGAACCCTCACCGACCCAGTTCCTCCCTCGTTACGGTTGGTGACCCTCTGTACAGTTGGGGACCTCGTTGTATGTTCTTACAAGGCCGGTGTAGACATGAGTGCAATCTGGTGTGAGCCCGGTAGAAACATGGTATACATACAATAGAGCTTGAATGTGAAATGGTAGAAACAAATTAAACACTGTAAAAATACAAAACAAACGTAGTGAAAAGTCGATGTCACGTGTCGTGCACTAATATAATCTCACCAGACGAGCGGCTCTCAAAAACAAGTTTAGGCAGTTCATATTTTTACCATATATATATATATATATATATATATATATATATATATATATATATATATATTTCATATTTTTCTTTTTTGAAGGTAAAAGCGAATTTTATTAATTAACTAGCAACTAACCCGGCATTAAGCCGGACATCTGAAGTTAAGTTGGTGGGACAGACCCCTCACCATAATCACAGCTACCGTTAGTTAAAGCAAACATGACCAATTTGTGAGCCATTTTATTACAAGTAAAACAAAAAATATATATTTCGATAGTGCGTAATACGCAACACCGTTCGCTAATGATTCCTCCAAAGTTGTATATTTCATATTAGTTTAATAGCGAGTTTAAGTTTTGTATATTAGAGAAACAAGATATCATCAAAATATATTTATTTGTATGTATATGATCAACTATTATTATTTTTTTGTATTTTTACATAGTATGAAGTTTATTTAAGATAGCTTGGAGGTTACTTAAAACACTGATATTATTGTTTGTTCGGAGAGGACTCATCATGACGTAGGTTTGCTGACGTCATAGCTGATGTTATGGCAATTATTTACCCATTTGTAAATATTTTTTTATGGATAAGTCATTGTCGGAAAAATAAAATAGTCGAAGACGGCGACATATGCGGTACACTTACTTTGAATGTTTTGTCCTTATCTCACAAATAAATAATTCATTAATTAATAGACAATTTATTAATATTGTTCATGTAAATGCATATATGTTGGAGGACATTTTCAAGTAACACGCTATATATGACTACAATTTTGTTTTTGGCTTCTTTTAACTTCGTATCTGAATGTCGATATCAGTAAATATTCAAAAGAGATGATTGAAATGAGAAGTAACTGCGCTGTAGTATAGAGACTATTCGCTTAAATTACGGCGACGATCATATATAATTGCCTCTTAAATTAACACATTTGTCGTTTTACACAATAAAATCTGAAATGTGCAAAATGAAATATAAAGAACGAGAAAGAGAGGATAATGGAAATCAAACTCGTAAAGACAAATTTCACCAATCGTACGTACAACGGAGTCCAACTCTCAGATCTCACAATTGAGAAGGTCAAAGCACCAAACACAACATTCAATGCCAAAGTAATCGGTTGACTAGAATTCAAAAGGTCTGATAAGAAATACTAAGAAAAATATCTGGCAAAACTATGATTTCTCGTGCTCTATCAAAGCCCAGGCCCATACGAGCGATAGCGGGGTGCGTGTAAGTTTGACCTAAATCTCATGATAATTTTATAATAGGCCCAAACAAACAAGTTAGGAGAGCAAATCAGTATCAACTCAAGAAGCAAATCCAATTCTTATCAAATGAAAATTTGACTTAGGATAATAAAATTTTAATTATTTACACGATTAGAGAGATATTGAAGGACATTTTCTCATTCTATATCAAAATTTTGTTAGAATTAACTGATGTTATTGTACCATAACGAAAGTTATAAGATATTGGTAAAAAGTAATAGAGTATAATAAAATGAGAATTAAGTATAATTTGATATATTTATAATCTCTCACTTTCTCCAAAAATAACTCACAATCGAACTCGTAATGTTATTTATTAGTGTTACATTATATTAGGTTTCTTATATTTAGTTTTCTATATTTATATTTCTTTTCTCACATATATTAGAGTTTCATCTTATATTTTTATTGCCTCTATAAATAGAGGTCTCTTGTAATTCACAACACACATCAATAATAAATTTCTCTCTTATTTCTATCAATTAGAACAATTTTTATGTGGTTATGATGCTAATAACTTGGTTATCTTCTGTTAAACACGAATAAAATGAGATAAAAAATAATCCTCAATTATTATTGGAGAGTGAATGAAGAAGAGTAAAGGATAATTAGTTTTGACCGATTTGTGAAAACTAATAGAAAATTTAACATTATGGATCATGGTGATTGGTAATACAAGAATATAAAAAATTAAAAAAAAACAAGTGCATGGATTTGGTAATCATAATTATATCTATGGTCATTGTTTAATACAAATCATTGAAATTAGCTGTGGAGTCAACATCTTAATGAAAAGTTTATCTCGTACGTGTATCGTGTTTATACCAAGTTATTTTGTGTGTACTATATGCACACAAGTTACAATGTGTTTACATCAGTTTACATTATTTAACACACACGTTGTAGAAATATAGGAATATCAAGTATGTATGTATATATATATATATATAGAAAATATCGGCTACAAACCAATAAAAAATATGAAATGACATACCGATTTCCCAGCTCTTGTTGCATCTGGAGTATGATCACTTCTTCTTCCCTACTCATGTTCCCGTGCTTAATATTCGGCTTCAGATAATTCATCCATCGAAGCCTGTAACTCTTTCCCGATCTCGACAAACTTTCAAGATCGAATTAGAGAATAGAAAATCCAAGAACACGATAAATAACTACATATCCACATACCCTCGAAGATAATATCAATAACTACACACATTTACCGGCAAAATTGGCCATATGGTTCCAATTTCAAATGTGAAATCGAAAAATAAAGTCCGACGAATCTACTCATGTGTGCACTGACCTTATGAAAAATATATAACGAGGTACTCAACTGTTAGGGTCACCGAATGTAACAAGGGGGACCAACTGTCATAACCAGTCCAGAGTCCAGACCCTCACCGACCCAGTTCCAACTACTATTACAAGGTTCTCGTCCGTAACAAGAGGTCGGGTTGTTTCATACTATGTTAAGTGAACATCGTACTTCTACCAGTACACAATCAAGTTCTACTGGTTCGAACAGTTCGGTAACGTTATTGTTTGTTCGAGAGAGGTGTAACGTAGGTTTGCTCATGTCATATAAATAGCTGATGTTATATGTATGGAGACTAATCACCAATTTGTATTTTTTTTATGGACAAGTCGTTGTCCGAATAAAAATAATTGTCTGAGGACGACAACATATACGGGACACCTATTTTGAATTTTTTTTCGTCCGTATATACGAATTTATTAACCAAAAGTTTAATTAATTAGTACTAATTATGTTGGACAAATCCTACCCTAGCTAGTCAAGACGCTAAGTTTAACTACGTACTATGTTTTTGTCCCTCGGAAACTTGGAATTATCAAGAACAACAAAAAAAAATTATTTGGAACACTAATTGAACCATTTTAACGTCATGAATTTAAATTTGATATGAGGAAAGATATAAACATTTTTCTATTCAATTACATTGATTAATGGTGACCCATTTTAGTTCAGAATTTTCTTGATTTCATATTTATAAAAGAGAATGATAAATTGAGTAAAGTGCAAGTTTTTGACCTATCATGTAATTATTAATACAAATTTTGAAGATTATGCCTCATGGTGATTGGGGAGGTAAATAAATGTAATAAAAAAAAGAATTGTACGTATTTAACATACAGTCCAAACTGGTAAATATTGAGTGTGCATTGATAGAATTAGATGGACCGGTAAAAATTGAGTGTGAACCGGTAGAACGTGATGTATCGGTTTGAACCATGAAAATGACCGTAGTAGAACGTGGCAGATAGAAGTTTGAACGTTCCAACAGCTGATAGAAGTTTGATCAGCGATCCAACAGCTGATAGAAGTTTGAACGTTCGAATATTTTATCAAGTTTGTATTGGAATGCATCACTGTACATACGATTTTTATTTTTATCGAAGGTCATTATTTAATACATATAATTGAAATTAGTTGTGGAGGTCCACTTGGTGCCATCATCTAAATGACAATCCAAATATAAACCTAACATTATTAATTAAATAGTAATTTATGGTTATTTCAAGTTCAAAATGGCGTGCTCTCTTTTCATATTGACTATTTGGCATAGTGAATTTGCTTTGACTTAGATATTTCCATATTGGAGATTCGTTGGCTAATTAATTAATTAATGTTATGTTTCTAATATATAAATGAATGTCATTGTCGGCAAAAGGCTTCATTTGTTTTTTTGTGATAGGTTGAAAATTATCATATTAATGTAAGATTGTAATTATAATATTATGGTTCGTTACTTAATGTTACATTTTCTTAACTGTTAATGTTGATTAAGATAATTGGTTTCTGTTGTGAAACAAGCTGGTAAATGAGTTTGTTCGGTAAAAGTCGGGTTTAAATTATTACTATGAATAGTTGAATTAACACGAATACAATAATTATAAGTTCTTCAAACCGAAAGTTAGAAGAGTTCAATTTGTTTAATGCTTTTCAATTTGGCTAAATATTAACCGGGGATAGTTTAGTTGCTTTTAATCGTTTCCAAGCCTTTTATTTCATGGAAAGGAGTTGAAGGTGTTTTGGGATTCTCGTTGTCGCCCGTGTTTAAGAATTTTGTTGGCATGATTTTACATGTTCTTGTTTCGAAACCATTATACGAATTCATTGCTGTGCATCGAACTCTAAACTAAAGTCAAGAAAGAGCGCCATACTGCGCCATGTAACAAGTTCGAAACGCCTTACCTCGTATCACATAGAAAATTGATAAATTATCCCAAACACAAAAGACCGGATTTTCTAATGGGCTCAAATTTTAGGCTCATCGGGTGAATTGGGTGAATTGGGTCTTACCCGACACCTGACTAGACCCAACTCGACAACCCAAAATTCATATCGAGTCGAGTCTGGTTTTCCAGACCCGATACTTATCGGGTGAAGGCACATTATTAAATTCAACTTGTACCAAAGTTTAATAATGTTTTTTGAAACCTCTATATCAATAATCACCAACAACTACTTCTATTTAATTATTCCATAGCTCCTCACACCCTCTTGCCTGTCATATGATGTTTTGTACTTTCTCTTGTCCCAACTTGAAAATTTCTATTTAATTTATATAATATGTTATCATCACCTTTATATAAAGTTCTTTTTCATTTAAACTAGCTACATAACTGTATATAATATAGAATGATATACATGAAAATTTATTTATTTATTTATTTACTTAACATAAAAAAAATTGACCCTATGAAGAACATGAAATCAAAACACAGATCGATCCCAAATCAAACAAAACCACCCAAATACTTTTGAATTTTATACAAAACATCAAATTTGCCAAATACTATCGAACAAAGCACTTGAATATAATTGTTCTTGAATATTATTTGTTGCCTCCGAATAATTCTCAATCTTGCACAATCCTTTAGTGGCTATTTTCAATGGCTCCTCCCACAAGCTCCCCAGCTCTATGAACCAATCCAGTGTCTCCACTTTACTATTCTCAACACTAACCCTAGCACTCATATCGAATTCGGCCAAATATTGATCATCCAAACCCGACAATCCCGACAACGAGTCTAAAATACTCGAGATTCGGGGTGAGGGTGGCATTGGACTTATTGCTCCCAACTCGGAATCATTACAAGGCTCGCCATGAGCAACGAGTGTTGTACCGTCGCCGGATTCTCGTTTCGGCGATTTGTGTTTCGTGCTATTCCTGAACCGGGTGTTCCAGTAGTTTTTTATCTCGTTGTCAGTTCTCCCCGGTAGTTTCGATGCAATCACCGACCACCTGATCAAACAAAAATATATACGCGTAAGAATATATACATAACTTCAGTTCTGCACGAGTCCATCATGTTTTACAACACTGCACTACATGTTCTAGTTCTACAATCTGGATGTTTTGACATTTTTTTTATTGGTTTGTAGCTGATATCTGCTCATATATATAATATGCAACTTAATTAATGTCGACTATATATAATGTCAAAATGTGAAACTCTATATTATTTTCGATGTGAAACTGTAACGCTCTCTCATACTTACCGATTCCCAAGTTGTCGTTGCATATTGATTATGATTTCCTCCTCGTCCTGGCTGAAGTTCCCACGCCGAATACTCGGCCTCAGATAATTCATCCATCGGAGTCTACAACTCTTCCCAGATCTCGACAAACCTAAAGACATCGAACGCAACCAAACTATACACATCAATATATACTCACGAAAATGAAATCATCTTTTCGATGTGAGACGCTGACAATCATAATCATAATCATAATCATAATCTGAGCTCTTACCGGCGAATCTGGCCATATGGTTCCAATTCCAAATACGATATCTCTCGATATAAGAAACCAACTTACGATCCTCCTCGGGGGTCCACGTGCCTCTCTTCAAGGCGATAAACTCCGCCGGAGACCTCGCCGCCATCGATCGATCGGTCCGATCTTGGTGTATTTGGCCTTAAAAGGGGTTATTGAGGGTGAGATGTGGATAATTAGCATAGTGAAGGTATTTATCGGACGGTTCAAATGGATGGTCTTGAAGTAAACGTGTTGATGTATGTACTCAGTCACTCTAGTTTTCGAAAAACCAAGCAACCATGTTAGCGACAATATATGGTCCCTCCGATTAATATATTTATCTATCTATCGCTAATACATATTTATTATAATTAATTGCTATTATACAATTGTTGTAATGCCAGCTATCGATCTCTATATATATTTTAATAAATAATCACTAAGGTCGCATCATGACCATTATATATATACCACGGTATAAATTTCCTGAAAAATTGCATTTTATGATTTATGTTTAAAATTATATGTAATAATAAGTTCATAAATAATTAACTTCAAAATCATATAGTGTTGTTAATCGAAACTCATATATATATATATAAGGTCGTGATCTGGTGTGTACCGGATTATACCGTGCGAACCAGATGGGTGGTGACACTCGCGCGTATTTCCTTTATTAAACTATGTATTTTCATAAAACAGTCAGCTTGTGTTTATATTATTATGATATGTATTTCCATAACCCGTTATAACCTTTTGTTACACCAAGAGACCTCTCGTTACATTCAGGGACTCCTCGTTACACAATTTCTCAGATAGAGCTTATTGATTTCCTATAGAAAAATATCCGACCCCTCATTATACCATTCTCTCGATAGGGTTCATTAATTTTCTATAGAAAAATACCCGTCCCCCTCGTTAAACCCGGTGACCCATTATTACACCATTCCACCTTTAGGGTTCAGTGATTTCCCATAGAAAAATACTTGCCCCCCCCCCCTCGTTACACCCGGGGACCTCTCGCTACACAATTCCCCCGATGCAATGGAAATACATGTCATAATAATGAAAACACCGAAATTTCATGTGTCCTAGTTGTGTGCGACACGTGGCGCGGAAGTTGACCTGCGGTGTTTTTTCGGGTCACAAACATTCCACCCTCGGTAAAAAAGTTTCACCATAATCCAAACATTCCACTCTCAGCGCAAAAATTTCACCCGTACAGACGGTTTGGACACTTCTCCCGGTTTACAGATAATTGTTTCTCTGATATATATAATCACACTCACATAAATTGATAGCTAGATGTAGATTTCATACCATAAATAAAGTAATATATATTTTCGTATGTCCTCATATACATATTGTCTATATATAGTAAGAAATATTTATAGCTATGCTTATAGAAAGAGCATTATTGTATGATAAGTCATTTCTAATTCAGTTGTGACTGGTACAAAATTAATTCAACTAAAATCTTTTATATAGTTGAAGACTTTTTGTATCATTATTATATATATGTGCATATTCAAATAAAATTTCCAACTATTTATTATTATTTTTAATGTTGTCAACGAACATTATTTTATGTCTATATATTTAAAATATAAAAATAATAATTATTAAGTTATTATAATATGTTCCTAATTACAAGGGACAATGACCTTTTGTTGTCAAGCATCCTCATAACTAGCTAGAGTCTAAAAAATAATTACATTACTAAACTGTATAAGAGATATAATTAAACCATATATATATTTTTAATATACATGCTTATAATTTATACCAAGTGATAGGTGGTTGTTATATATAAGCGTGGACCAAACTATAGTATGAAACAAATTAAACAACTGGTTATATTATGAAAAAACATTTAGAGAAATATTGGAACAACATTGTTGACCATATGATCAATATATACATATGGATCGATGAGTTTATTACATAAACTTAAGCACGAATTTAATGTAGATATTAACAGTTTCGATTTTGATTTTTAAGATAAAGAACTGACGAGGAGTCTGGTTCGGTCCAATTCTTAATCGATTTGGTTTGGTTTTAGACTCATACATATCTCTATATGTGTTAACTCAAATGACCGATACTAAATGACACTTTCGTTAATTTTCAAAGATTTGCATAGACAGTGTAAAATAAGAATGACAATGGGTCGGGTTTGACCAAACCCGCACCCGAAGGATTTGAATAAGTATCCGACCTGGAAAAACCCGCTCAAAGCGAACTGATAACTGCCCCGCTTAAGACCCGCCATGTTTGGGTTTTACCCGAAACTTGACCCGAAAACTATCCAAAATACAACAAAAAAAATTCTAAACGTCTAGATATTATAATAAATAATAATATATGCAATTATTTTATATATTATATATAATTATATGCATAATTGCTTAAATTGGAAATTATTCTAATGTTTTTAAAAAAATAATTATATATAATATATAAATTAATTCTTGTATATGGTACTGATACGAGTTGAAAACGGGGTGGGTATAGGAAAATCCGTACCTAACACGCACCCGACCAAAAACCTGTACCCAATCTGTACTCGATTTCTTTTTAGTTTTACTCGTTTCGATCTAGATGGGTTAATCGGGTACTCGTCGAGTTCAAGTTACTTTGTCATTCTTAGTGTAAAAATAAACATGAACAAGGAAAGTTTTTACGAAAATACAATGAGAAAATAGTTATAACAAAACTTTTTGCAATTTTTCCTGAATTTAAGCACGAATTTGGCGTGGGTATTAACCGGTTCATTGTACATATGAATGAAAATGAATTTATTACATCTATTCCCCGCTATAACATGCCATTAATTAAACAATGTTTTTTTTTTGAAGCCACTAATTAAACAATGCTATGATTAGTTCATAGTGGCAATATAATATATGTTACTAATGCCGATTAGATGACGTATGTTTGCTTATGTCATGGTTGGGTTTGTGCTAGATTTTCATTTATTTCTAATTATGGATAGGTTTGATGAACTAGTTGTTATTATTAATTACCTGGTAATTAAAAAAAATATTTGAGGATCGTGACATGTACAGTAGAAATTTGGTGAGAATCTTCACGTCTCGTGAGAATCAGCATGGAGAGTATATGTGTGCGCGTTAAGATGGAGTTGAGCTTGCAGTGGCGCAACTGGTGGAAAAAGAAAATTTCAATTTCACGTCTCCTTCGTTACACTACTACACGGTACCTTCATATTGGTTTTCATGATCCTCACTTAAATGTTTTCCTATATATGTCATCGAGAATTTTAGATATGATTATTTATTTGGTTTGATTTGATTTTATAACAATGTAATATAAATTGGTGTAGATGTTGGTTTAATCATACCGTGCGATAATATAAATTGTATATCAACTTAATATACTATCTTTTTCAAAGCAATATGTTTGGTTTATGTGTTTATTTTGGATCGAAAATTGGCACTAAACTGATAACAAGATTGAATCGTATTTAAAAAAATCAAGAACTGCGTATAAGCGTTTGGTTTCGATTATAACTTTCAGAAAAGTATTCACCCGCAGTTCAAATATAACTTTTTAAAATCAAAATCGCGATTAACCTGCTAAGTTTTTGGCATTTCTTGTTAGCGTGTTTAATAATCGTATAATTTTCGATTTAGAATACATGCTTATAACTATAGTTGATAACTTAGTATTGTATGAAATAAAATTGCATATTCAGTCTAAAAATAACCCGTACGTGTTTGATGATTCAAGCCCGGATTGGAGACTCAACTCTAATCAAACCGAAAAAAAACTGTCTACAACCACTATCGATCGTTACGACAGAAATGTCAACAGTTTCTAAATCCAAAATTTACAATCATATGAACTCGTTCGTTTGCTTCGTTCGTTTGCTCCGATTTCGAAATCATAAACATCTCCGAGTTCAAGTGAATTTGTAGACATGGTATTAATCATACAACAAATTGAACTACTTTTAGAAACTTTTGTACGATTGAATAATTTGCCAAAATAAGTCAGACATGTACGTGAATATATTATATGTATAAGTATACAATAGCATTAGCATTATTGTCCGAATATGAATTTATAAACATAAATTGGACGGTCGAATTACAAATTGTGTATATATATATATACACTACGTACGAAAGAGAAATATATTATATATATGTAGTATTAATTGGAGGAAGCATATTCTTCCCAACAAGTTGCTGATTATTACTAATTATGTATTTATTTATTCAATGATTAAGAAGTAAAGTGGTAGGTTTTTGAGCAAGTGGATACTAATATTATAATGGTTTTATTTTTATATAAGAATACAAATTTATTAGTGTTCTTATATACGACACGTGATACAAATATGTTTTAGATTCGTTGTTTTTTATGTGAACCCAGATTCATTGTTTCATGATTATCATTAATTAATTAATTAATTGAAATTACTTAGGACCCAACTTGTAAAGATCACACTTTACAATGACACCAACTAAAGGACAATCTATAGTTCTTTGGTCAACTTTGGTTGCACCAATTTCAACTATTGGGTTGCTAATAAAAGATGTGTAAGCCGCAATCCCTCAAAAAGCTAAAAATATTAGTTTTCTGAAAATATACGTTAGTGAAGCAAAGAGGGTTTTTAATTAATAAAATTCGATTATCCTTCAAAAAAAAGGAATTAATCGAAAACTAATAAAATTTAAGTAAGTAAAATATATAATCAGGAAGTCATAATCTTTAAAAGGAAAAATGGTAAAAAAGAGTGATGTAAATTATAGCATATTTGCATGTTGTATAATTTGTTAATCGGAAAACAAATGATGTGAACTTTGATATTTTATGCAAAATTTGTATATTTGTATAAAATGATGAAATTGGCATGAAATTAAAAATTATAAAAATAAATTTGTAACTTAAAATAATTTATCTACAAATTTTAGGTTTTATGAATATAGGTTAGCCGCCAGTGTAGCGAAGAGGGTTTTTACATAATTAATCGAAAATTAATTAAAATTTAAATAAATAACCAGGAATTCATAACTTTGGAAAGGAAAAATGAAAAAAGATGATTTTTTATTTCATTTTTTCAAAAGAGTGTTACATAATAATTTATTAATGGCAAAACAAATGCTGTGAACTTTATTTTTCATGCAAAATCGGCATGTTTAATCAAAAATGGTGAAATTATCCTGAAATTAAAAGTTAAATTAAAAAATAATAATTTGTAACTTGCAAATAATTTAACTACAAATTTTAGTTAAAAAATATTTATTAAAAAGTTACTGATAATTTTAAGGGCAAATTTGTCAATTTTGTACAAATACATGCTTTTATTAACACCATAAAAATAGTTTTATCATATTAAAATGAACAGTTGAGCCTAAAAATTTAATTCACAAAATTAGTATTAGTACCAAAAAAATGAAATAGGAATAAACAATTCAATCTATAAGATTCATTCATATTAACAGAAAAAACCACTCATGCACAGCCTAAACGTTGTGCATGCAATTCCAATTATGCAGTGGATAATGTAAACCATAAACCATACTCTTCCTGCTACAAAAGTTGAGAGTACATATGGAGAAATAAATGCACAAACCAAACAAGTTTAAGCAACAACACACCTTGTTTGTTCCTCTCTTCCCTGTTTGTTACAATAATTGAAACATGTTCATAACAAGCATATGCAAGTTATAGAACATATGCATTTGATTAGCAGACTTTCAGGTTCCATCATGTTGAATGTGAGATGTCAAGTTTTTGTCTCCCTTCTCACCAGCCCCAAACCAGAGCCACTGCCCAAATGCTTGAAGTCTCTCGCTTCAAGATCATCCCCGTGACCTGCAAAACCCGTTCCTCCCTTCTTCAGATTCACCAGATCCCGCTCTTTACACCTCTTGTCGCACACGAGACAGACCTTGTCAACGGCCATGAACTTGTCGGCGCACTTCTTGCAGAACACGTGCCCGCAGGTGCTGAGGGCCACCAGCGACAACGTGTTGGTCAGGGTCACCTTGCAGCTAGGACATATAAACGTCTTGTCGAGGGGATTGTGTTTCTGCTCGCTCGTGTCCTCTGTGAAGTGGATGGGGAAGAGGGTCTTGAGTTTGAGCTTCTCGTTGCCTTCCGGGCAGATCGTACTCGTGGAGGGGGCGTCGATCTTCACGGGGGCTCCGGGTGTTGCGGATGGAAGCCAAAACGCCTTCATGGTTCGGAGCGCTTCTTCCTCGTAGGATGTGACCTTCACACTGTTTGCCCCGTGGAAGCCGCCATTCTTGTCTCGGCTGTAGTTCTTGTCACTGTATTGTGGTACTGCGCCGTGGTTTTGCTGATCGAATGCGTCGAGCTCTCTGGCTTTCTGCAACGACAGCTTCTCCTCTTCTTCTTCCTTCTCTTGCTTCTGCTGGGAAGCATGGGCAGCTTGTTTCCTGCAGGATGAGAAAAGCGCTGTGACAAATAGCATTGAAATATACAATTTCATAGATTTGAAAAGCACTATAAAACAGATATGTGTGTAATCTTGACGTGAAAAATTCAGCGTGAGCACTTCTGAGTCAGTCTTAACCCGACACACTGAGTTAGTATTTCCTATGAACTAGTAACATACCAATTACTTCTAAAGAAAATTAGAGGACCGTATTTATTTAACATAACACTTCACATGAACAGCAAAAAAGAAAAAGAATAGAGATCAAATCTAGGAAGAAGAAGAATATGGTTCTTCTCAAGAATAGGGATTTGATTAATGGGCAGAAGCATTAATTTAATACTCCATTCATCCAAAAATACAATAAACGTCCTATTTGCATTTTAACGAGATTAAGGATTAGGGAATAACCAATGTTGAAAAAAAAACACTAGGCGCTAGTCAGTCGGAGAGGGCCTTCTAGGGAGATTAGTCGAAAATGTTTGATCGGAAATTATAGAGAATTAATCAGGGACTAGTCTGGGGATTAATCGGGGACTAGTCAGACAAGTCGGGGATTTTTACAACCTTGCTCTTAACTACATGCCCTCATGATCTTCATGTTATTACACTACATGATCGTAACTAACTCAAGCCGAGGATGTTATTGGTAATCCGTATCTAACTAACTTTCAAAGTAGAAAACTAAACTCTTATTCGGCCAGCTGATTTTAGTCCCATTCTGCATACTACTACTTTCTCTAGGCTCCTCCTAATCTTCTTTCAGAGCAACCAGTTCAAAAGGAATATAGGCTAATAGTCCTCATTCCTTCCATCACATTGGCACGTTTCATCACCTATTCCTTCACAAGATCACACTTAACCACATCTTAATCAATAGTGCGCTGTGCGCATATTTATTACAACATAACCATCCAGCACCAGACTCCTCAAGCTTCCACATCCCCCAAAGCATTATATAAGCGCTCAGTAACCTCGTATATGCTACACAGCCCTAATCCATGCTTCTCTTAACATACCATCTCGAAAAAATCCTACTCCATTTTCACACTGAATCCTAAATTCCTCATCAACATGAAGCATCAGCAAACAGACATCCCTATAAGCAACTCATCTATCTCAGAGACACCTTCGCAGCTTGCAGGCTATTATTTTTCCATGTTAATCCATACATAGAATTCAACACAGTAATCCACTAAGCACAAACACTCTAGATTCAATTGATTATGGTACCCAATTTCCAGATATGACTCACCAAACCTTAACATCAATTCAATCTCCACACCCATGAACACAAAACCCTAAAAAACCCAACAATCCCAAGACTCCAAATTGAGGGTCCCATCCAAAACCAATCAACAAAACCAAAAAAACCCAATAAACAGAATCAACAACCAGAGACAAACAAGACCCAAAACCCAAAATTTGGAATTGGGTTCCAGATCTGAAACAAGCAAAGAGATAAATCAGGACCCAGAACAGGGACAGACCTCTGGATGTCCTTCTTCTGGGAGAGGAGGCACTCGAGGATACACTCCTTGCAGAAGACATGGCCTTTGTGGCAGGAGAGAGGGTCGATGAAGGGCTTGAGACAGAGACAACAAGCGTCGAAGGGCTTGATGGAGTCCTTGCCGAGCCTCTCCTTCTGGGTTCCATAGCCGAGCTTCCTCTTCTCGTCGTAGGTGAAGAAGGCTAGGTCATTGTTGTTCTTCGAGTGTCTCTGAGGCATAGCTTCTCTCTCTCTCTAACCTTCAATCTCTTCTCCAATCGCCAAACAATCCTCAATAAGTTTCCTCCTAAAGTCGGTGACTTTTTTTCAACTAAAAATTAATTTATTTTTCTTTTTGCACATATACATTCTAGGAATAGGATTGGTCTACAATTGACTGTACCCAGTTATTATTTATGATTTTTTAATTTTTAATTTATATCTGTTTACAAAAATACACCGCAACGGTTTGAGTTTCACATTATTATCAGATAGGTCTGAGTTCTGAATCCATTTAAAAATTTTGAATAGCAATCAATAGTAGTTTGATCATTTCACGTTAAAAACTAACGCCATTATTTTAATTGTGTTGTGTTTCGAGTTATTTGGGTATCGAAAATTATAGTTGAGGATTGGTTTTTAGTTTCGATTTAAATTTTAAGAAATCGGTAATTGCGATTCAATTTCAATTCTTTTAGACGATAAACTACTGTTAATCAATTAAGAATAAAACTGACCTACTAACACGTGATGTTACAATTAAACTATAACGTTCGATTGATTTGTAAAGTTTACCTATCAATTGAGTTGTAATATTAAAACGGTAACATTCAGGTTTTCGTCACCGCCTTCTGTAATTGCAAAATTTAAGTTTTGACTCATAAATCAAAACCAAGTTGAAGCCTTCAAATCAATCGACTAATAAAACTGAAGAACCGAACTGTTCAAAACCAATTAAAACCAGACCGAACCCACTCACGTGGCTATAATTTTTAATTTCTCAAATTTAAGAACCGAGATGACCGGTTCGGTCTCCAACAGAGACCACCCTCTCAATAACTCCGCCGGAGCTTCCCTAAACCTCGCCGGCGCCGGAAACATCAACAGCAACATCGTTGTTTTCGACGAATTGGGTCGCCCAATCTGGTCTTCGAATCAATCAAAACCAGCTAAAAATCCGATCTTGCAGCTCCTACCCATCGGAAACCTTGTCCTCCGGGAAGAACAGAGCCGCCGGCGACATCACCTTCAGTTTCGACGCCGCTCGCAACTCGTTTACTCTAAAAGACAAGTCTTTGAGGTCGAGGGTCGTCGTGAACGAGTCGGGTCTGCTACAGAGGTTCGCGTTCGTGGAGGAGGGTCGGTTCTGGTACCTGTTCTTGAAGTAACCAGACAATGCACATTTAGTTACTGACATGAACCTGAGCCTGAGCTCTCTGAGGAGTGTAGAGATAGGTGCTTGATGAATTGCTCGTGCGTGGCTTTCAATGTGATTGATGTTCACGCGAATGGCGGGGATTGTTTGGTGTGGTATGGTGATTTGATCGATCCGAGTAACTTCCCCGACGAAGGAGATGAAATCCATATACGACTGGCTCGAGCAGAGATAGGTATCGTTGTGAACTACTCGATCTCACATGGCACGCCGCTACGCAATTCCTGGCATCGTTGTGAATACAGGTTGTGTCGTTGATTTGCAGGGTGTATTGCCAAATGGGCAAGAAATATCGGTGAAGAGGCTCACGCAGAACTCGGGACAAGGCCTGAGAGAGTTCAAAAACGAAGTCATCTTGATAGCAAAGCTTCAAGATTACGTCGTTAGTTTTCATTTGCGAAATGATTAAAATACTCCCAACAATTAAGTGAGAAACAGGTATACTCAACTTTAGTAGAATGAGCTTACCCGACAACTTGGGTTTGTTGAATTTTAGTTCATGGGGATGGACACGGTTTCAACTGTTGGGGAGATATGGGCTTTACCTAAGACGAACATCTAAGGAAAGCCCACATACACATTAGAGCCCACATTTGACCTAAAAAACTAGCCTAGTAGGTCTAGGGTTCAATGTGTATATAAACCCTATTTATTCTCAATACTATTCTGATGTGGGATTTTGAAGTCACATGTGGACGTAACATCAGCTGGGAAGACGAAGAATATTTCTTCTACTGAGCTGACCTTCACAGCTCAAGATGGGAGATGAGACATTTTAAGTTCAGTTCTCATCTTGAAACATGTATGTATATAGTCTATAGAAATGTATAATTTTTTGTGTCATGGCTTATTTGAGTCTTGAATCTTTTGTTATTGTAATGTGGGATTGCACGAACATAGGGGTGGTGGCGCAGTTGGCTAGCGCGTGGGTCTCATAGCTTCTAAGTAATCCTGAGGTTGAGAGTTCAAGCCTCTCTCACCCCATTTTTTCCTATTTCATTTCCAAAGAACGGGCCGGCTTTTGTAATCTATACATGCTCGTTGGGTTGGATTTTCATCTCCGAGCATTTGTCGAGTTCGGAAAAACGAGTGTTCATGTCACGTTATTTTTTATATTTAGTTTGCATGTAGGTCAGAATATATATGTCAATTTGTTTCGGTCATCTTTTGTTTTATTGGGATCTAACTTGGAGGATTGTATGCGTCACGTTTCATATTTTATCTCTACTGTATTTGTTGCAGTCAATCTTTAATAAAATTGTTCCGCTATTAATTAATTATTATATGATGCAACTTTTTATGTGCTTTTAAAAAATAAAAAAAACTGTTGACTAATCTGAGCCACTAGTTTATTTTCAACTAAAATAATGGGATGTCTCGTGAAGGGATTGAAATTCCCAAACTACCCCTGTATTATGAGTTTCCCTCCGTTTACGGGCAAAGTAACCGACAAATTAATTACCCACACGAATTGCTTTTCCCTTATTCCCATAATGCCCCTCTCTCCCGACAAAACATTTTTCAAAATAATAAACATATATCATGTATTTTTGCAAATTGTTTCCGATAACTTACTTAAAATAAAATAATAATGCTTCTCTATTTCATTTACTAAAATTAACCTTGATTTATATTTTACATTGGAGCTTAGGCTTGGTTTGAAGAAAACAGTAGTTGTTCGGTGGTGAGAGCTTCTTGCAGGAAGTTAATGTTATTTTTGCAGCCTGTCGAGGTGGAGGTTTTTTGGCATTCGGAAAGCTCTTTAGTAGTGTGAGAGGATGGGACGGAACTCTGCCATCATTGAATCGGATTGTCATGTCGTTGTGTCCATAATTCTTTTCGGTTTAAGTCTATATGCCCGGTTGAGAGGTTTAATCACTAATTGTATAGTTCTTTTGGCTAGAGTCGGCCCTTCTTTTACCGTTAATTTCATCCGCGGATGTTGCAACGCGACAGCGCGTACGCTTGCTAGGTTTGCCATTGTTAACTCATACTGGGACCTAGGCGTGGGGGTTGTCCTGCCGGTCATTGCTACCGTTCTTGTCCGCGAGGCCATGGCTGGTTCTTTTTAATCTGATTTTTTCTTTAGATTTAAAAAAAAAAGACCTTGATTTTTTTAGAATAGTTTACTTCATAAATATCGAAAGAAAACGACAAAAATATTTTCCTTACGTGGCAATTTTGCAAGAGGGAGGGCATTCAAGAGAATAATCAGTGATCAGTTAAGGATTAATCGAAAAATATATCTTATCAAAATATTAATTGAAGCCCAAACGGTGTTAGTTTTGTCGTGAAAAATTTAAAATACCTTCCTCAGCTCACCATTCAATTTTCAAAGTAATGTCATTGCTTTACTGTTCATCACACTCCAGCCGGCCTCGTCTCCGACCCTCTGTCCGACCACCCCTTCTCGTCTACGACCCTCCGTCTCCGATGTCGATGAATTGAGCATCAATTTTTGGTAAAATTTGTGGGTTTTTTGGGAACTTGTAATTTGATTTGGGAGATCGATTCTGGTTTTTTTTGGGTTAAAATCATTTGATTTGATAAACAATTCAGGATTTTGGGGAGCTGTGTGGAGGGGCTAGGCTGAAGGAGCGGAGGTAGGCGGAGGGTCAGAGCTCGGTCGGAGGAGGGAGGAGGGGCGGTCGAAGCTGGGGGAGTTGTGTGGAGGTCGCGGCGGCTCTGGGTCGAGCAGATCGGAGCTCGATGTGGGTCGATCTGAGTTCGTCGCTGGGACTCGATGCGAGTTTCGAGGCGGTGGCCGAACAGAGGGTCGGAGACGAGGCCGACCAGAGTGCGGTGGGGAGATGAGAGTATTCTGGACTTTTCACAACAAAACTAACTGGGTTAGGGCTCTATGAGAAGTTGTGAAACTTCAGGGGTCTCTCGAAACGTATTTTTCGGTCGATGGAGCTAAGTGAAAACACGTAAACCACGAGTAAGCTAAGTGACATTTTCCCAATAAAGTCGAGAATGCCCTCATCATTGTGTTTGAGAAATTTGGGTAGGAGAGAAGGGTAGGAAAGGGATTCAGTAATTCATATACAAGGTCTAGACTCTAGAGTCATAGACACACTCACACACAGTGTTGTTGTTCGTCACTTTCATTTGTGTCCAAATCGGAGCTCGAGAGCTCTGAAAAAAAAAGCCGGCGACGAGCCTCAGGCGAGCCGAGACGAGCATGGCGGGTCATTACCCGGACGATTTCAGGTGCCCGATCTCGCTGGAGCTAATGTCCGACCCGGTGATCCTCTCCTCCGGCCACACCTTCGACCGCCCCTCGATCCAGCGCTGGCTCGATTCCGGCCACCGGACATGCCCTGTTACCAAATTGCCCCTCCCGGAGCACCCTCCCCTCATCCCCAACCACGCCCTCCGTAGCCTTATCTGTAATTTCGCCCTCTCCCCAGCGACCCCCAAACCGAACCGCCCCCAGAAAGCCCTAATCTCGAGCCCGAGCCTCGACTCGCTCCTCGGGCTCGCGAGGCGCGACCCCGATTTCCGCCGGAGGGTGGCCGAGTCCGGCGCCGTCGCGGCGGTTCTCGGGCTGGTGGATTCTGGGTCGAGCTCGGTTCGGGAGAAAGCGCTGAGCTTGCTGCTGAACCTGAGCCTCGACGACGATTGCAAGGTGGGTCTGGTGGCGGAGGGGGCCGTGGGGCGGGTCGTGGCGGCGCTGGGCGGCGGCGGGTCGGAGAATTCCCGGGCGGTGGCGGCGACGGTGCTGACGAGCCTCGCGGTGGTGGAGGTCAACAAGGCGACGATCGGGGCGTACCCAGGTGCGATACGGGGGCTGGTGTCGCTTCTCCGGGACGGGAAGGGGAGGGGGAGGAAGGAGGCGGCGACGGCGCTCTACGCGATCTGCTCGTACCCCGACAACCGCCGGAGGGCGGTGGAATGCGGGGCGGTGCCGATCTTGATCGGCATTGCTGATTCGGGGCTGGAGAGGGCTGTGGAGGTTCTGGGCGTATTGGGGAAGTGCAGAGAAGGGAGGGAGGAGATGGAGAGGTTCGACGGGTGCGTTCAGATTTTAGTGAAGGTGTTGAAAAATGGGAGCTTTAGGACGGTGCAGTATGGGCTTTTGACGCTGAACTCGCTGTGTTGCTTCAGCGGAGAAATGTGCAGGGAAGCGCGTAAAAATGGGGTCTTGGAGATTTGCTTAGGGCTGCTAGAACATGACAATGAAAAGATTAGGAGAAATGCTTCCAGCTTGATTCAGGCTCTTCAAGGAGGTATCTGAGGAACATTTTGCTGCTGAAAATAATTGGCCTCTTGCGGGGAAGAGTCGTTATCCTCTGTGGAGGTGAGTTTGGTCTTCGCTCATTGCTTCTCCTTTGTTCGATAGGTTCTGTACATATAGAAAGGTTAGATTTTGGTGGAGATATGTCTCCTTTTCTTATCTATGTTGTATATTCCAATAATCATGATCATCTACGCTAGTTCAGTCTTGTTATCATTTTCAATGGAAGATTCTAAAATTGGTTCTATAGGTTCTTTGCTAGGATGGTTTTAGTTGAATTTTTTCACAGTTCAGAACATGTTCATGATCATTCATTGATTTTCTCCCATTTTGAAAGATTCCTGCATTGCTCAGCAAATCACTGATTGCTCACCTTATATCAATATCTGTCAGTAGTAGAATTGCATGTACAAAGCTGTAAACACAATGTATGAAAACTTGAAATGAGCATAACAGATCAGTCTTTTGCATGTTCCAACATTGGGTGTTTGGGTTAAGACCATAGCTTCCTGTTGGTGAGATGCGATAGCTCAATGAATCTCTTTTTAGTGCTGACTGATTCTTATTTATATAATTTTGACCACCTTTTGGTCGGGGATATATTCTGAATTTGCTATACTGGTATTTCTCCATGATTTATGACTATCGTTACATCCACTCGAGTGGAGACAGGATGCCTAGCTTAGCTTGTAATAGAATTCTCGACATGTTCCATACTTGAGTAAATGTGTTAGTATCGATAATGATTACAAGCATAATATGGGTCCTGGCTTCTCGTGAATAAATGTAATCGTCACACATGGGTCCCTGTAAGTTCTTCATTGAACTATGCTAAGCTTTTGAAATGATACAGGAGCTGTACTTCAGGAGTTTTCTCTACGTACTAATGATTCAAGTGAGGATGATTATGTTATCTAATATGACGTGATGTGTTTATTTATTTGAACGCGGAAGCTTCATTAGGAGTCAGTATTATATTATGTTGCTTGAGCGTTTGGCATCGGATCATTTTCTGTTTCATGCGTGCTTGAAGAGAGAGTGTTGAAATTAGAATGCTTAAGCTAAGACATTGCTTGCTGGAGTTTAGCTATCTGTAATTTATCTAGGTCGATTCGGAACACTTATTTGCTGTATGGATTTGAAGTACACCTGGAAATTTCTGGCCCTTGTAATTGTAAATTGTGGCTCTTGAAGAAACTGTTCCCATTCATTGAAATTAGAGATGCTGCATGGACATAGATGTACAGTACTATATGATTTACTTGAATTTTATGCTAGATTGGAGGCAACTGTTTAATTTTTTTTCCCCAGGTACTTTTTGCACTACTGTTATTGTTGCTTGTTACAATTGGTAGTGAACTATGTTTTGGAAGGTACAATTAACAGTTTCAATTAATGTTGGAGGCTTGGAGCAAGTTTGTATATTGTGTACTGCATAATTAAAAACTCAGGAGGTTTTTATTTTGTTGGAAAAGTGTGCAAGTAAAATTTGATTTGGTTTTTCTTCTTTTTTTTTCTTGTTTACTGTACTTTTGGCAAAGATCATGATTGTTCTAAATATCCGCAGTCCTATTAATTTTCAACTAATCTCTAATTAGTCCTTTGTCCGAACAGAGGTTATTATTTTTTAGAAGTAAAATATAATGGTAATCAACACAAGTTTGATCAAGCGGTAAGAAACTCATTTAACACATGTGAGATACTGAGTTTGAATCTTGATATATGCTGCAATAGTATAAAATACATTTTTATCATTTTCCGAGGATAAAATGGTCATTTGTTAAAAAAAAAAGAACAGTTACAGTATTGCTAATTTGCTACCATCTATTTGGTTTCTGAAATGGGCTTTGGTGAGGCTTGAGCAGCAAGTCAAGCATGCTCCAAGAACATATCATTGGCCCAGCAGTAGCATGATCAGTGGATTAAGGTTTAAGCTAAGACATGATAATTGTTGATAATTATAACTCATAACTATACTTACACCTCACTAATGACTAATCTACAAAGATGTGAGAAAAAAGAGAAAGACAAGACCAAGATATTGATGATCATGATGGTCTTTAGTTTGGTGTCCTAGGAGAAGCATGCTTGGAGACAAAGGCAAAATCTCCCTCACATGAATACCTATCATGATCATACTTTTCGGGTTTTTGGAACTCTCTTCTACTAAAATCGTCAAAACCCGTATAGCTAAAATGTATAAAATCGAAAAATAACAGTCGAGAGAAACACGAAATTATGTTATCATACTGAAATCTGTTCATCTCATAAGTGAATGTTGCATTGCATCATTATGAGGTTGTGGTGAAGTCATCATCATGTTCAAAATAGCACAACTTGGAGGAGTCTGCTGGATAGAAATGGTCATTGTGCTGTGTGTTTCTGGGTCAATGGAAGACAAAATGTACTGTGAGACATGTGACATAGTTGTTTTTATAGTTCATTACAGGTGTTAAGGTAAAAAGTCCAACATTCTATTCTAGGTTTGTTTGCTTCTTTTGTGTCTTCTAGAAATGTGGAGTCCCTACACATTCTTGTTGGCTGCTTGACTTTTATGTGTATTTGCTATTTCCCACTCTCTAATCCTCTCCAATTGACAAGAACATAAAAACAAGAAAAAGACCCTCCCACCCACAAAAAATATATACACATTATAAATTTTGATATAATATTAAATTTTTGTTATTTTATTTTTATGTTTTGGGTTAAGAACATGTAGTATACACAAAATCTTATATAAAATGTGTACAATCTAATTTTTTGAAGTTGAAAAATATAAAAATCTTTAACAAAAAAAGTCAATGATTTATTTTCTCCAAATCTGAAGAGTTTGTGAAGGGAAGGTGGGTGAGAGGTCACCATAATATTTAATTATTAAAACTTGGTGGCCATTATGGCAAAAACAAAACAAAATAATGAGAGCTGCTGGAAATAAAGTAATCAAAGACAAGAAATAAATTATATGAAACCATATATGATATGAATGACATCAACATTACCAAATCCCATAATGCATATATGCTACAGCTAAAAGAAATTTATAAAAATGAAACTAATTTCCATTTTTTTTAATTTTTTTTATATTTATTGTAGCCAATAAGGCACTATAAATTAAGGGTCCGATCTGTCTCCTCCTCAACTCAATCCATTATCAGCAATTTCTTCAATTCATCAAGCAAGTTTCAGAGAGAGACCCATCAATGGCCACAAAAGTCTATGTTGTGTAAGCATAGCTCTGTCCCTTCCCATCTCTTACTGTGTTTAAAGTTGGTGTTTTTTGTTTCTGGGTTTCTGGTTTTTGAGCCTTTTTCGTCAAATTTCGTTTGATTGTGAGATGGGTTTGTCTGGTTTGAGAAAAAAGTTAGGTTCTTTACTTGGGTTGTGATGGTGCAATGGAGAATTGGGTTTTTAGGTTTAATTTGCATCTACAAAATGACCTGAATTGATAGTCACTACTTGTTGTGTGGAAAATTGTGCTGTGAAGTGGATTTGTATTGTCAATGAATAATCTGTCTGTTTGTTGGAGATCAATCCAGTTGCTGAAAATAATTCCCAGAAATATTAGTGGATTCTTGTTCTTCATGTAAATTGGGAAACATGGCTTTGATTGGATATTTTTGCTGTGATGATTTAAGAGAACCAATTAATTATGATTAGCATGGTGTTGGAGCTAATGTCAACAATTAAGCCTACAGCTTAGTTATGCGCGTGTTTAATTTCATGTACTTCTCTTAACATCTTTTAATCTACTGAGCCATGCTTGTGCTCTTTTGTTGGATTTTGTATAATCAATGGAACCCTTTTCACAGTATGTTCATACATCGGTAGGTTTTATGCCACTTTTTAACGCTTAGTTTCTCATAAAACCAAGTTAATGCAACAAATCTGTGGTAAAAAGTTTTGAATGCTTGATGTTAGTGCTAGGAGTCCACATTTGAGTTTTGTTCTCATTGACTCCCAGACATCATAGTAGAAATACGGGATCAAGGAAATGTTAATTTACACCGTACTCATTACTTGATCGGGATGGCCTTTTGGGTTTTAAATAGGTGTCCTACATGTATATTACAGGTTTTTCCTTTTACCCCTCTTGGAAGGCCCGGTGATTGTGAAACTTGACCTACCCGTGGAAATCATAATTTAGAGACAGTATAGTCATTGTGTCTCAACATCCATCATTATCTGATTTTTTTTAATGTTTACTTTGTAGTCCTTACCAATTTTAAAAAGCTCAATCATTACCAACTCTTCCATTTCAATCATTCCTCATCTTTATGGAAAAATGAATATCTAGTTGGTCCGTCTTAGTCATGCATTAAAAGAAACGCTACTCTGTACTGCGTAGCGAGTGTTTAGTACCGGCTTGCACCCACCTATATTGATTATTGGTTGTTAGACCATTTATGTATTTTATGTTATCATTGGTATTGACCGAAGCTTATTAATGCCTGGTATAGCTACTACTCTATGTACGGCCATGTTGAGAAGCTGGCCGAAGAGATAAAGAAAGGTGCTGAATCTGTAGAAGGCGTTGAAGCCAAAATGTGGCAGGTTAGTGTTTTATGCATCGTGTTAAGGCAGTGGAAGCTGAGAAATAATATTTTCCATTTAATTTCTCCGTTCTTGTTATCTTTTCACTTCAACTGAAAATAAAGATGGCTTTTAGCGAGCATATTGGCAATTACTTGTGCTTGAATAAAATCGTCTACAGTCTCTAGTATGCTTTTATTATGAGCAAGAATTATATAGCAATATCTCCACAAGATTTGATCTCTATTATGCTTTAATCATTTAGATATCAGATTATAGGCTCTTGGTACATAGAATTTAGAGTAATTAATTTGTTATGTTTCTGAAATTCTTGATTTGGTTCCTAATCACTTGAGCGTTGTAGGAGACAATAGGTCGATTTTACCATCCACCCGAATCCAAATATCTGAATTAGTACTAATAGGTATAGTTTTCCCCTAAAAATGAGTTTGAGAAGGTGATAACATAACTGTCACTCGAGCAGGTACCCGAAACATTGCCAGAAGAGGTTCTCGGGAAGATGAGCGCTCCCCCAAAGAGCGACACCCCCATCATCACCCCCAATGAGCTCGCTGAGGCCGATGGACTCATTCTGGGCTTCCCCACCAGATTCGGCATGATGTCTGCACAATTCAAAGCCTTCCTGGACTCGACCGGAGGCCTATGGAGAACGCAGGAGCTCGCCGGGAAGCCTGCAGGAATCTTCTACAGCACTGGATCACAAGGAGGCGGGCAAGAGACCACCGCGTGAGTCTCCATTTCCCGCGCCCTCATAAGTTAGAGAGAAAAGTACAGATAAATACACTAAACTATACACATTATCAACTTAGCTACACCTTACTAAGATTAGGGTCGTTTAGATACACCCAAGTTTCATAAATTCTCACTTGTTAAGTTTTTGGATGAAAAATATTATGTTTTAAAGTGAAAAATATAAAATGCACTAAAATTCTAATTTTAGATTATAAAACTAAATTTTTAGGTCTAAAAATTAGATTTTCACCCAAGTGTATTTTTTGTTTTTTCACTTTCAAAATTAACATTTTCCGTCCAAAAACTTAACATGTAGGAATTTACGAAACTTGGGTGTATCTGAATGACCCAAATCTCATTCAGGTGCAGCTAAGTGGAAAAGATGTACAATTGAATGTGTTTATTTGCACTTTTTCCTCAACTAAACGAGCGAGAACTGAGCTGAATTTTCTTCTTCTGTTGCAGGTTGACGGCCATAACTCAATTAGTTCACCATGGAATGATCTTTGTTCCCATTGGGTACACGTTCGGGGCCGGAATGTTTGAGATGGAGAAGGTGAAGGGTGGGAGCCCGTATGGGGCGGGGACTTTCGCGGGAGACGGGTCGAGACAGCCTTCAGAGCTGGAGCTGCAGCAAGCTTTCCACCAGGGGAAGTACATTGCAGGCTTTGCCAAGAAGTTGAAAGGGTCTTCTGCTTAAATGGTCACATATTTTGTGAAGCTTGGGTTTGGATTTGGATTTGGATTAAGGGTTTCTATACTTTGATTATTCTCTATTTATTTGTAATTCAGTTTTTTCTTCTACTTTCTGAAATGTAGTTTCATACAAACCTTCATGTTTGGATCAGAAATAAAATGTGATTTTGTTGTTTGGTTTTTGTAGTGGATTAATTTGTGTATGTTTTTGTTTCTCTGTACCAATATCCACCGATCGTTGTTTCCAGATACGGTTTCCGGTTAACATTTCTTCTAATTCATCGATACGAGAAGTAAATTGTTTCCGCGTGAAGCATCTAATTGGGGATGCCTCGATTAGTCGAAGGCCAGTAGCTAGGTATTAATATAAATACAATACTTAAGCTGTTGATAAAAAAAAATCAGGGAAACTGACCTAACAAAACAAGGAAAGGTGTGCCCATTTGGAGGGTAGCTATATTAATGTCTTTTGCCTTTTGCCCTTGTCTTCTGCCTTGGTGTTGGGTTCCTTGCATGTTGGCAAGTGACCTTCTCCCAGTTACAGAACTTAGTACCTTCCAAGACTCCTAACTGTTGTTGGCTTGTTACCTGTTCGAGTCAGCGCCGGGATGCCAAAAGTGACTTCCCCGCTTCGCTCACTAACTCGTTCGTGTGCTACCCCACCTGGTCGTATCTCCCGAGACTCTTTCATAAAATTCCAACAATTTTTCCCGCTCGATTACATTGGTAAGTTATCATAATTATGAGATGAATTATTAGGACAAGTCAAGTTACTGTGGATCTATAATTTCATTTCTCTTTTCTACTGAAGAACATATAAAAATATATACACAAAGGGAGAGAAGGGTAATCTGGTGAGAACCACTGAATACGCTGAACTGGCAGACGTGACTTTTTTTTCTATTTTTTCAATCTCTCGTTACACAACTCTCCCGACAAAAATACCATTTTCCTCTCTAAGTCATAATTTATGCGAGATAACAGACACTTTATTTAATAAATATGAAGTCGTCGGTTTCAATCTTTCCTGCTATCACAAAGCCAAAGTGGACATGACTACATGAAAGTCAAGGTTTGATTCACATTTTAGCTGTGGTAACATATAATATATAGTTAAAATCTGTGTCACTAAATATAAAGCGCCTGTAGCTCAGTGGATAGAGCGTCTGTTTCCTAAGCAGAAAGTCGTAGGTTCGACCCCTACCTGGCGCGTTAGCTTTTTTTGGTTTTTCATTTTCTATGGGCCCAATTTCTTCTTTCCAAGGGTATGGGCCTACTCCAGCTCAACTATATCTGGGCCCATGACAAACTGTTCTTGTCCCATGGGCCCATTATTATCAGGCATAAAAATGTGTGAAAAATATTTTATTAACACAAAATTGAAAAAAAAAATCTCATAATTGTTTTTTTTCACAAACTCCCTATTCGTTGTATTTTTGCAAAAACTTTTCCTCACTCATGTATTATCTGTACAAATCCGTGAAAATCAACAGAAGTATACTTAAGTGTTGGACGTTTGAGTTAACACGTTTAGATGTTGACATGGGTCAATAATCGGACCGGACCGGACTCTCCAGTTCTCCATTTTAAAAACCAGAACCTCCAGTCTCGGTTCCGTTTCGGTCTCTGCTTCCGTCGCCAGAGTGTCCACCCCTAAGCACGTTTGAGTAAACACTTGAGTGACACTTTCGTTGATTTTCACGGATTTGTACAAGCAATGCAAATTTAAACATGGGCGAACGAGAGTTTTTGCAAAAGTACAGCGAATCGAGGGTTTGTGTAAGAGGGAATATTGATGAAACATAATTGAAGGGATAAATATTGATGCCTGAATGGCTCAGAGAAGAAGAGATTCAAAGAAGAAACAGAGGTTGAAGAGAATAAAGAAAGCTTGAAGCACAAGACAAAATAATGATGGAATGGCCAAAACAAGAAAAAGCTAAAGTCTATGTCGCCAATTAAAGTATATAATGATTGAAAGAAACTCATCGCTCCATCGACATCACAAAACGATGCCTATTTGCTTTACCTTTTTAAACTACTTCATTTTTCACCTCTTCTTTCTATTATATATTTCATATTTATTGACTTTTAATAAAGAAATCAATAACTCGTATCGTTTTAGACCTCAAACCAGTCTTAAACTAATAACCGAACTAAATTTAGTTTCAAAAAACTAAAATCAGTGACTAATGATTTGGTTTAAATTTTGAACCTGAAGTAATTTCTAATTAACCGATAAAAACATGATCGATTCTTGTAATTTACGTATTAAATAAGTTTTAGCAGTGGTTTAACCCACCACCATCGTTTATTTATATGCATAGGAAAACGAACTGCATTACTAAAGATCAGCAATACAAGAAGTAACCGAGAAAGACGGGACATTCCCCCCATCAGACACCAATCAGACCTCGAAAACATAGCTCTGCCCATCGAATGAGCTACATTATTCCCTGATCATTTTACAAACAAAATAAAAATACGTGGGTTTAACTCGATCAACCTTTTAAATCTGGACATCATAGCTCTGTTCTGACCGTCATTTATATTTGATTGTGTTGTGATGATTATATTCAATATTTTTTATAATTTCAAATTTAAAGATTAATATTATTATTAAGTGGAGTTTTTTGTGTGTGTATCTTTGCATGTATGTAAGCTTCTTCCTTTTGAAGATGCAATCTCTTCTTTTCAATACAACATTTAAACTTTTAATAAGACATACACGTTAAATTAAATTTTTTACATGTATAATATAACCAGCACGAGTTATGAAATAATCAAAATTAAAAATTACTTGTTTGCCTTAATTTTTTTAAAATAAATTATCGTTTATAAGTACATATGATTAAATTGTTGCAACTGATTTCTATGTTATTCTTTTGTAGTATATTTCGATCAATAGGTTTAATAGAATAAAATTAAAAATGGGTGTGTAAGTTATTGATAAATCCATATTTATATAAAAATAAGAAGAACCACAAAGTACATGATATGATTAATTGAAGAAATATAATCAAAATTAGCTTTAAATATCACATGATCATAGGTTACTTAAATTAACCAAAAAAACTATCCATAAATAACCTTATATAAGGGTACCGATCCCTATGCTTGAAGGTATGGCATAACTAAAAATAAATACCCATCAAACCAATCAATCAAAAAGTCACTTTAAAAGAGAGTAAATAAATTAAAGCAGCCTTCAAGAGATACCAATCAATTCTATATATTTTCAAGTTATTAAAGTTGTTTTTTTCCATGATTAGTCACTTGTCATCTCGATTCTTCAATATTAAGCTTCTCTCCTTTATATTTCTTCTTATCCATTTTTAGCATAGTTAATAATTATTATTATGATGTCAATTTAGTTACTTAATTCATTGATAATCTGGGTTTAACATTTTTCAAAATATGTATGGTGATGCTATCACTTGATTTAGTTTTTGTAATTGCATAAATATGATGTATTTTTTTTTCATCGGCAAATAAAAATTTTCTTTGGTTCGAACTGACTTTCAGAAAATACATGACGTATGACATCATAGTTAATTCGAATCAAATATATATGCAACAACTCATATATTTTTAACTAATGATAATTAAATTAAAATAATGTATAATAGTAAAAGTTGGTTAATTATAACTGAAGATATTAGAGAAAGTTACGTCTGAGAAAAATAAAAAGGAGCCATTATAGCTATAGCACATATGCAATTAATGAATTAATACAATAATTGCAACAAACATATGCAACACATTTCATGATTAATTAAGCCAAGCTATCTTAGCAGTGATTAAGGATAGGCAATTCAAATTAATTAATGAAAAATGAGGGAATGATATTGTCTTCAATTTCATGACCAATGTATAAGTAAATTCACACTATTTGCATATCATTTTGTTTCATGAAAATCAAGTTCATGATCTATGATATATAATATAATATTTAATCTCACTCAATCCAAAGTGTAAACCACTTTATAAATTTATAAACAAAAAAAACAACAATAAAGTTTTGAGCGGGAACAGAAGACTATTTACCATATATTCATCGTATATGCTAAATTCAGCTTCTGTATAGATGACACTGCTGTTATCGAAATATGCCCATCTAATTAATCATTGGTAAAGTGAAATCAGCTAATGTAATACAGTTCCGTTAAATTTAACACATGTTCCCGCCCGATGTTCCTAATAAATCTTTAACAAGTATCTTATTTAATCACAGCGACGATCAATTCCGTAATAATACATCTCGCGAACGAATTGATTCCACGGATCAATCGATCTATCTGAAAGCAGCTCCAAAATTTGGAGTCCAAAAATCCGAAGTGGTGTCATTGGCTAATGGGAATGTGCTTGAAATTGGCACAACACAAAGCCCTAGACTCTTTAGATCTTGCTTTCCAATAGAAACTTGTTGGTGTTGATGTTGATGTTGAAGGGGAGCTCCATTTTTCATGTAAGGACTACTCAAAACCTGAAATCAGTAATGTAAATCACACAATATTAATTAATTGGGTTACATTTTATTTACAAAATTAGGGTTTTCTTGAAAAAAAAAAACATACACTGACTTGATCGTGGAGGAACTTGATGTACTCAATGGCTTCATGGAGAACCGATGCTGTATCAGTCTGAAACAAATAAATTAAATATATAAGACCCATCAAAAATTAATTAATTATAATCTTCTTCGCAATTTTCCACCACACATTTTTCATCATAAAATAAGTAAAATTTTTAATTATTATCATGTAATATTTATATATAATAAAACCAAAAACTCACCTTTCCGAAAGGCGAAACCAATTGCTGGAGCGCAGTGATTCGGTCCCCTAGCTTTTCCTTCCTGACCTGCCCATTAATTAACACATCATTTTAGTCATTAATTAAACAAAATTAATATAAACATGAATGAACAATAATAAACTTGATTAAATAAATTATATATAGTTTTTGAACCTTGAAAGTGGGCAATGGCGATGGTGTTTCAATTCTTGGCCCTTTGAACAATGGCTGATCAATACATGTAGTTGAGTCTCCAACTTCTTCCCTCTTCGTCTAATCAAATTTAAATCAATTAAGCAATAATACATCAGAAATTATAGTTTATTAATCTAAATTTAAATGCAACAATACAAATTAAAATAAAATAAAACGTACCTTTGAAGCGTAACAGTTGGGTTTCTCTTGAGTGACAAATTGTGATTGAGGAAATAATAAACTCGCGGGAACAATATTCTCACTCAGGTAAAAGGGTGCAGAATCGTTCGAGTCGTAATTAAAACCAGACTGTTGCTGCGCTTGTTGATTGGGCTCGAACAAAAATTGCAACGAGTTCAAATTATTACAAAAATAATTGTTGTTGTTGTTGTTGAAATTGGGAGAATCATCTTCCTCGCTCGAGAAGCTCTTCGGGGGGCTCGTCCAATTCATTTCTTCTTGTGACACGGAGCTGAAATTTTTATCAAACAAATTAAATACAAATTTGATAAAAGAATAATAACCGACACCAGCTTGAGCTTCGCTCAGTGGTTGATTCTGCTCGCTCTCGGGGTCAGACTAAGGTTCAGGGCTCGGTCTGTATTTGGGTGACGGACCAAAAAAATATTTTTAATTAAAAGAAAAACTTACGGTAAGTGATGATTTTGGTTCCAATATTCAAAACCCATCATCTTGAAGGTGGAATCATCTAGAAGAAGCTCGTTCGGACAAGGTCTCCGAACATCTCGGAACACGACACCAGGAGACTCCGACCTCGTACACATGTTGTCGCTCCACAAAAAGTAGTTCCCGATCTGCTGGAACTCCTCCCCCATAATAATACGCCGTCGTTTTTGTTCCTCTTCTCGTTTGTGTGTCTCTCTCTGGTTCTTTGTTTCGTGCGATGTACAATTTATATACGAAACGGTCGGAGAGAGGGTACGGAGTTTTTGAATATTTTTATTAATTGGACACGACACGAATCAAGTTGACATTTTTTTTTACGAACTCTTTAAGCAGATGATTGGACAAATCAACCACAGCGTGTTTTTTTTAATCGAATTTTCTCTGTTTTTTTCTCTTCACTTGCTTTACCTTTCTTTTTTTAATGAAATAAATTCGTTCGCTGTTTGATTAGAGCGCCACGTCATGGTCCTGGAATAATGTTGCTTTTTTTCTGGATTAAATCCAACGGCTGTTGTTGTCGCTCTCCTTTGTTTCTGTCACGGAAGTCAGATTTCGGATATATTTGATTATTATAGTTAATACGAGTGCAAATAATGTTTCAGGTAATACGAAGACCAGTTTAGGACTGTGAGGTTTCTATAAATCCGGACACGTCGATAAACTCAATTTTTGGTGTTTATTGAATACTTCTGTGGGAAATGCTTGAAGAGTAGTGCTTATTAAGGTGCATGGGCTCAGATGAGAGGTACCCCCGAGGAAAGAGGATTGGAGGTCTTGGTTTTTGTTTAGAGTGTTTAGCTTGTGTTAGGCGCATAGAATATTTTTAGTTTAGTGGTTGTCTATGTGCTCGACTTTGTTATCTTGTGTTTAGTGTTGTTAGTTTTCGTTGTCGGTTTATCCGATGTGGTGGCCTGGATTTTGTCCAGAGAGGTAGGGTGTCGTTAAAACTGTTCTTTTATATTTTACTTGTAAACTATACGCAGATTACGCTCGACTTTCGAGTGTGAAGCTCTTTCTCACTCGTGATATCAATAATCCTTTGGTTTTCTTTCAAAAAAATAATATATTTTTTCTTTCTTTTATATAAATAAATATATTATATACACAATATAATATAATATATAGCAAAAAAATAAAATAAAATATAAGAGTCAAGTGAAGCTGACGGTGCGATATCGTAAGTCACGTTTATTAGATCAAACTTACTAATACAATTTAACACAATAATTTTCAGCATAAAATACCAAATATTAATATATTATTACACGAATGAGTTATTTATGTTAGTAACAAAATATTTATTTAAACTGGTATCGAAATTTACTTTTAACATTGTTGTTCATCATGTTGTTACCATAGTTCTATTCAAGTCTGATTAAATGTTATATGAAGAATTCGTCTTTTTTTAAATTAAATAGTATTGTGACTTTGTATTTGATTTAATATCTATTTAGTTTTTTAGCAAAAGAAATCTCGGCTGAACCGCTCTCAACTAATATAAAATTTATCTTAACTAACTAAACAAAATAAAGGTAATTTATGTTAAGTTGACATAATATCTATTTACAAAATTTATATCTCAAAAATATATATAGCCTGATATTTTAAGTCAATTCGACATGATAAAAATAAACGAGAAATTCAATTTTGGAGAACCACAAAATAAACTTCATAGATCTATTTTTATTGACCGTCCATGAAATAAAAATCAAGTTTCATATATATGAATACTATATGTAAGAATAATAAGTAAATAGGAAGAAAAAATAAAAACCATAAATCATCACATAGAAACCAAAGTATATTTGCAGAAAATAGACAAGAGTTGACTTGAGCATGTGTTGAAGAATCTAAGACTCCAGAGAAATTAAAGTTTGGTAATAAGATGCATACAAAATATTCGTGTGTTTTATTTAATTTTAATTTAGTTTTATATCTTTTTGAGTCGACTATCGGAGAATATAAGAAATTTATATATAATATATACTAGCATTAAATGTGCACGACGACTACCATGAGTTTGTTCAGCGGCTTAAGGTTTTAATAAAATTCTCTTTTGAAAATTACGGATTTCTCCAGTCAGACATGACGTCTCATCCGATACGCACAACGAATTTGCCCCAATTACTTAATGAAATACATAATATATTGTATGTATAATAGTAGTTGTTAGTGATGCGTATGTTGTGTTGACCTCTCACTTACCAAAAATAATAATTGGGAGATAGTCCATTTTTCTCCGAATTTTAGGTCACATCCATCAACCCCTTATTGTATCTTCCTCTTGTCTTCTCCTGGCTGAAAAACATGTTCCTTTTCTCCTCCTTGTAAAAATGAAAAAAGGGACGATGGTCGATGGTCGAATAGCGAGAATTCATTTTGATATTTTTCTTTCCGTATGTTATTTTAGAGTGTAATTTTATATGATTTTATTGTACTATTTAGTTTGTATTGCGATCAAAATATAACATGATATATTGTATAACCATCTTACTCATTTTAAGCGTACTTTTTAGTACTTAAAATATAAATATTTTAATATACATATTACGTAGCTTTCGTGTCTATGTGATTTTGGCACTTATATTTTGAAATACACGTAATTCAAAAAAATGTGACCGCCCAAAAACTTGTTTTTTTAATCACCAAAAACGTGTTTATTGTTAATTCCAAAAGGAGACAAGACATTATTAATTATATAGGTTTGGAGGACTTTAGAAAAAGTCAACCAAACTACTCTCCTCTTCACTTAGTGGAGTTGACATGTATACATAAGCAAGAAAGCTTGTTTATTCAAGACAAGTCTGCAAAAAGTCTGTTTATAACAATTATTTTTTTCACAAATTCTGCTTCTATTATATTTTGTCATGTTTAAATTCGTACCTAACACGTTCAGGGGTGGACATGGGGTCAAGAACCGTACCGAACCAGACTATAGGTTATCCATCTTAAGAACCATAACTATTACCTGCGGTTTCCGGTTCTTCGGCCCCGGTTCTGATTCGATTTCTTGTTTCGTTGTCAAAATGTCCACTCCCAAACACGTTTAAGTTAACACTTAAGTGATACTTTCATTAATGTGTACGGAATTTGTATAGACAGTGCAAAAATAAACCTGAGTAGAGAAAGATTTTGTAAGTATAAACATAAGTGATTGAGAGTTTTTAAAAAAAAATTTATAATGAAGAAAGAGTTTGTAAAAAACAATTAATTATAAAGAAACTTTTGGCAATTTTTTCTTAAATTAATAATGTTAATATTAGGTCCGTAAACCATATACAGAATTTATTTATAATGTTAAGGATTAATTATGTAGAAAACAATTCGGAGTCAAGATTCGATAATGTTAATTTGTGACATTAATATTGTAGTTGTTTCAGGTCAAACATATTACGTGACACAAACACTTTTATCTTATGATATAAGCATATATATATATATATCTTACATTAAAAGGGTCAAATCTGTTTTCCTCCAAGAACTAGCTTCCAAAAAACCCATGCCATTAATCAAACTCTAAACTGCTCTTGTGAATTCAGCAGAAAAATCTACTACATTATCATGTTGCACGAACAACTATGATTAAATATCTCGGAACGGAATCATGATCGTGGAACATGAAAATTTAATCTCGACGTGGATGAAAAGATTCGTTTAAATAAAAAGTCTTTAACTTTTATTTATGAGTTTGAGTTGTTAGGTGTGTCGAATTTTCAACTTGATATTATTCTGTTGAGGTTTGGTCCGACTCTCCTACATCACCCTTTTATGCCATTATGTTTCGGGTTAGAGGCTGGGGTGACTAATAAATTTGAACATCCATCTATAAACTAGAATTTTAATAAGTGGGACTGATTTTCTGACGTAATATTAGAGTTTAGTCCGACTCCATAAACAACCCTTTATGTCATCATGTTTCAAGCACAAGACTAATTACAGTCATAACCCACGTGTAAAATTCTGTCAACTTGACACGTGTTGGGGTGATCTGAGTCTTATTTAGGAGAAGCGTCCAAGGAAAACTCATACACACATTAGAGCACATCATAGACCCAAAAAAACTAGCTTGTTGGGTTAAGTGTTTAAAGTGTATATAAATACTCCTTATACCTTGTACTCGATCTTTTGGCGTGGGAGGTTGAATCACATATGAACTCAACAATCTCCCATTCACATTGAGTCTCGTCACATCGGCTGGCACCCTCTAACCCCAACTTCTTACCTTGGTTAACTCAAAATCCCAAATGGTCATTTTCATCCTTTTCTATGGTTCAACATGAGAGGAGCCACTTATCGTCTTGGTCTTACCACTCATAGAAATACTCAACCCACTTTACCATAACTTGTCTCTGATACTACTGTTGGAGAGATCCGAGTCTTACATATGAGAAGCACGCACCCAGGAAAAATCGTATACACGTTGAAACACACATTTGACCCAAAAAATGTTAACATGATTTATTTTCATGAGTTGATTTTATTTCATAGTCTAACGGGTAACTTATACAACAATGATACATATGAAAAGGAGAAACAAAATACTGGAGATCATCCCATACAATATTCACACAAGGCAACATATAAGTCAACAAGTGAATTTTGGCAATTACGATCCAATCACACCGTAATCACTGTTCATAAGAGATTAGTCTATTAGGTCAGTTTCTTAACTTATTAATTTTTTTATACGTGACTTTAAACTTATATGTGAACCTAATTATACGTAAAAAAAAAATAGAATGTTATAGTCTCATATAAAGAAATATAAATAAAAAATTAACATCAACTCTTAAAACCCTTTTTATCTTATTTCAAGTCAAAAGATTTCTTTTACCCATCTTAACAAAACATTTAAATGTTATTACAAATGTTCCTTGAGCAATTCCAAGAATTATTTTCACATGAAACAAACATTATTGTTGTACATATATATGACAGAAAGGGACTATACACATGTATACAAGGTTTGGTTTGTTTTTCTTGTTTCCTAGTGTTTCTTCTTCCGTATTTTCTGCTCAATCTTTTTAAAATAAACAAAATATTTGTTCAACTACTGATTTGTTATAATACACAGCCTTCAATATATTTAAGTTAATTAATTAATTTCTTAATACACATGACTCAGACAAATTTATTGCAGATATGATGAGTTTGCGGAAACTAATGATTTCATTAAACACAACCCAAATGGCATGCCGAGGTCTGTCGAATAGCATCATTTTTATATTTTCATCATGAATCATCAACACTCGATGAATTTAAGGAACCAAAGCATGCGTTCATGGTTGATAAAAAATCCCATATATGGTATTTAATAATTATCGAGTATTCGACCGCTCATTAACATGTCATTCCGACAAAGGGAAATGTTACCATACTTTCGATGAAAATAATCTTAACGAGATTTAAACTCACGACTTCTATACTAAAGATGTGAGCATGAAATTGTGCCTCGTCGAGGATATTATTAAGCCCGATTAATATCTGATAAGTTCTTAATTAATACTTTATAATTTTTAATTAATTCTTAAATATGATTTTTTTCTTATATGTTCAAAATATGTACATGTATTTTGTGTTACACCAATATTTATGCACAATCCAATACCTTGCAACCATAGATGATTTTGTTCTAAATGGGCAAGCCCATTATGAGCCCATAAACTTTCATGTGATTCTTGCAAGCCCATTTGAGGTTAATTTAATTCCATAGAAGAATACAATTTATTTGTGAATAAAAACAACACAATTGAACTTACCTTTTATTCTTTATTATTATATTGGATGAATGAACTTCAACGATGATATGCTAAATAGAATTATTTCTAAAATTATTGTTTTTAGTCCCTGTGTGTGTATATATATATATGAGAAATCTGTTGGAACCTTCTTATCTCGTTACACTATTTTTTCGACAAAGTTTATTTTTAGATCATAATTATAATATAGAACCCACTCTTTTTCACATGGCGTTCCCATATTAATTCTTATGATTTTCACGCCTCGAGTGATTCACACTATAACGTTTTCTTATGTAAATATCATCCTTTTGAGACTAAAAATACGTGGGAATACTTTAACAAATATTCGTGTTATTTTACCGAGTCAAAATAAATGGTCTATTCTATTATGTAAAATATGGACCAATACTAAATATTAGGTCGATTTGCAGTTTTTGCTACACCAGCCGTAGGCAATTGGCTTCTCGTGTGGGCTATTTTTTAGACCATTTTGAAGCCTAAATAGATCAAGCTAAAAGTTATATGTTATAGTATTTTAAGCAAAAATAGTTAAAAAGTTGAACACTCTATTTTTAAATTCTTTAGATTGGCCAAAAAATCAATAAGGGGTGATCAAAGAGGGATAAGAGCTCGTAAATTTGGTCACAACCTAATGAGAAACGGTTTCGATTTTACGGTTAATGGGCGGTTCTAACATTACAAAACCTAAACCAAGCCGAATTATAATGGTTTTCTTCAAATTGAAACCTCAATCACACCAATTATTCACAGTTTATCAATCACGATGCACGATTTAACCGGTTTTTCAGTCGGTGCTATTTCTGAGTTAATTTTGAGCCCCCATAGTAAATATAACTAAATCAACATGACTTCAACTATATGATATAAAAGCATAATTCTTTGAGTTACACAAAATTAGTTGAATTGAAAGTTGTAGATATAGATAAAAATGACCCCTTGGGTTTGGAGTGTTAAATAATTATGAGGTTGAGCACAAAGACAGGCTTGAATTATTGAATTAAATAGTAATTAAAAGGCATTAGTATCATTAATTAAGTAGCCGGAGATAAAGTAGTAGTAAAGCATATGAAAGTGGTTGCTTAAATTATGATTCATGCTCTAATCCTATCATTTTGTTTCTTAATTATTCATCATTTTAAATTAAAATATATAATATGGGGGCTCATCTTCTATTACTAGATTGTATTTCAAATCATTTGCAGTGTTTTATAATTCTTAAAACCTTATTTTATTACTAAATTTTTCAGTGGGACCGAATTGCGCGACTTGGCGGACTACAGAAAATAGATCACTAAATTTGCTTTGAATCTAACTTGTTGTCGTTTTACAGAGAGTCGAATTACTCAGAATCTAGCGAGAATGCAGTATTTTCAACCCAACGAAATAAAATACAGAGATCATAAAATCGTCTTTAAACGGATTGTTGTCAATTGTCATCCTGATACAACATCACGTTAAATTGAATCAAATTAATTTTTCTATGCCTTAAAATAGAATTGCACAAACTATATTTCCTAATTATTTTAACACTATTCATTTATCTATGGATGATAAAAGATCATGAATTAAACGAAGATTCAACGTCTCTGATTCAATCAAGACACGAAGTAAAGAATTTCTTTCGAAAATCAATACAACTTCAAGTTACGAAATTAGGGGCGTTCAATTATAACTGTGAACCCGACCCACCCGTATTTTAAGACACCCGTAAGTTATGGTTCAGTTAACGGGTCAAAGTTCTCCAACCCACCAAAAATCAGGTAGGTAATGGGTTGAAGAGGTTTGACCCGTGGGTTACCCATATCCACCCGTAGATCCTCTAATTTGGACTTTGGGCCTTATGTTTAAATTGTCGCAGTCCAATCTAAAGTTCTTGTTCAAGCCTAACTCTCATTGAAATTCTGGTTCAAGTTTAATTGTAATTTTAGCCTAACATCAAACCTCCTAATATTGAAACTCACAACCCTAACATATCTATATCCGAGTGGGTGAGACCAGCAAATAGGAATGACAACGGATGTATTTGGGGCGAATTTGGCAATTCCCGTCTCCGTTAAAAACGGGAATGAGGTATCCCGTCAGATTTGGGGATTCCCCATTTTTCATTTCCGACCCCAAAAATGTTAAAACATACTTATTTAAAAAAAATTGTATAAAAATTATTATTTTAATAAAATATATACTTAAAATATTATTATTTTTCATTAAAGGTGTATTATAATATATTATTTTAACAAAAAATGTATTATTTTTCATTAAATATGTATTTAAAAATATATTTTTTGATATATGGGGCGGAGCGGGGTGGGGATATCTCACTCCATCCTTGCTCCGTTTCCATCCGGATTTGGGGATTCCCCGCTCCATTTTTATTCGGATTCGGGGAAACACGCGGGGATGAAGAATATTGTCATCCCTACCAGCAAAAAAAGTAGTAGGTCGATGGGTAGGTGACGGGTCTCCATTTTCTAACCCGTATTCTTGCGGGTGGATGGTGACCCGACCCATAGGCACCCCTATCCCAAAGGTATTTTGGTCCATAGAAAATCTTGCCAGCCTATCATCATTTGGGAAGTTCTGTCTGGCTCCCACTTGTCATCATAATCAAGAAAACAAACCTTAAAACCCCTCTTAAAACCCAATATTCATGTCTGAATCTGACTGCCAGTTCCTTGATTCACTCTTTCTCTACTCACACACACACCTTCTCATGGCAATGTCTTTGACACCCATGTTTTTGTTACCTCTGATTCTGCTTCTCCTCCTTCCTCAGACCACCATCTCCTCAATTCAAGACCTCCTGCAGAGCCATGGCCTCCCAGGTGGTCTGTTCCCAAACAATGTCAGGTCATACAATCTGGACCAAATGGGGAGGCTGGAGGTGTACCTGGACAGCCCCTGCCTGGCCAAGTATGAGACCAGAGTCTTCTTCAAGAGTGTGGTCAGGGCCAACCTCAGCTATGGAGGCCTCACTGGCTTGGAGGGTCTCTCCCAGGAAGAGCTCTTCTTGTGGCTCCCTGTCAAGGACATTAAGGTCAATGATCCCTCTTCTGGCCTCATCTTGTTTGATATTGGCCTTGCCCACAAGCAGCTCTCTCTCTCCCTTTTTGAAGACCCTCCTCAGTGCAAGCCTCAAGGTACACTATTTGACCTCTAGATCTGAGATTCAACTCTTCTTTTTCATTATTTTGGTTCATTCACTTCTGGGTTTCTCATGGTTTTGCTTAATCTTGTATAAAGTTCAGTTTTTTCTACATTAATTTTCATTTTCTTGATTTGGGTTTTTTGGGTCATTTCTGTGTGTTTTCTTCAGATTCACTTCTGGGTTTCTCATGGTTTTGCAGAATCTTGTTCAAAGTTCACTTTTTTAACATTAATTTTCATTTTCTTGACTTGACTTGTTTTTCTTTGCTATTTTTCTGTAGTTTCTTCAGATTCACTTCTGGGTTTCTCATAGTTCTGCTAGATCTTGTACAAAGTTCACTGTTCTTAACATTAATTTCCATTTTCTTGACTCTCCTTCAGTTTCTTACTAGTTTTCTTGTGCAGGTATGCTGTCAAAGAAGGGTAGTATTGGAAGGAAAAAGATTGGGAGCATTTGAAACCAGAATTGCAAAATGAGTGGACCTGGGAAGTTTCTTGGTGCCTTCCTGTAATTTTTGCTTATGTTGAGAGAGAGAATTATATTTTGAGTGATTGCTTATATATATATATATAGGTGCTAATTAGACTACATATACCAGTGCTGTAATTAAAGAAAGTGGAAATAAACATTTTGTGTGAATTTTGCCAAATTTTGCATAACTCCAACCCAAGATCCATAATTGGCAAGAGTTCAATTTTATCAGATCAAAAGAACAGATTTTTCTTGATTTCAAAAGGAAAGCTCATTTTTACCATAATAAGGTGGAAGCAATTTGCACTTATGGTGCAAAGTGGAGCTAATTTATAAATCATTACAACTCATCCCACTGCAATTGTGCTGCCCCTTCACTATGCAAACTCAGAAAAATCTGTCCTAAGAAATAAAAATAAATAAAGATCTAAAATCATGAGACTGGGTTGAGAAATCATTTTAAAACATAATAAACTTGCAATCATCAATTCTTTGGTTCTAGCAGACATAATGAGTAAAATTCAAGAACAGAAACTGCAGGAAAAAAACATTCAGATGCTTTTGATGATCTCTAGTAGCAGCTCCTTGGTTTTCTTCACTCCAAACCTCTCACCAAAAACTCCCTGAAACCACAAAATCATTCATATCAGAAATTAATGAAACAATGTACATTGTTCTTGCTTGATTCTGAATTTTACTGTTACCTCCAAGCAAGATGAAACGAGAATCGCGCCTTTGGACGTGGTCAGGCTTGTGTCAGTCAGCTCAAAGCCAAGGCTGCACAAGGACTCCATCAGCCTGGTGAAGCTGCCTCTCTTCTTCTCAAAGATGATTTTGATATACAGCTTGTCCCCATCAATGTTAGTCACAGAAACATCTGTCTGCAGAAGAAATTGGGATTAAAGAGAAGATGTGATGAATTGTTATGGAAGTTTATTTGATTACCTGAATGCCCCATTTCTTCATCTCCTCTGCAGCATCATGAGTCTCTTCCTTGCTCGCGGGTTCTTCGGAGAGCTTGGCTTCCATGTCAAGAAGCTGGTTAGTTAAAGCCTCCACCTCATTCCTCAGCTGGCCAATGTAAGTGATGGCATCCTCAATGATTGTGCCTTTGTTCATCTGTGAAAATCATGTAACAAAGAAAGTGACATGAAAAAGAGAAATGAATATGTGAGTAGGTAGCTTATATGTGTATATATATACATTGGTGATGATGGGGACTATAGATCGAAGAGCGAGGAGGCGGTCACTGAGCTTCTGCCTCCTCTTCCTCTCAGCATTGAGGTTCTTGGACTTGTAGATGGGTTCTTGGCCATCGATCATCATGGGTGGTCTCCTCCCACCTCCCACCCTTGCCTTGCTCCCTCCTTCTTCAAGTATGGGCACTTCATTCAAGCCACAACCCACAAACTCCATATTATTTTTTGGCTTACTTCAGTTTAGTACTTGAAGATCTCTTTGCTGCAGAACTCTCTCAGTTATGTTAAGAAGTAGTGCAGTATCAATTGCAGACTGTATTTATATCTGTTGTTCACAGTTGTAACATTGCATGAGAGAGAGAAAGAGATATTTTGTACAATTCTCATAAGAAGCTCAATGTACATTGCCTTTTGAGTCTCATTAGTTATGAGTTAGACTAATCAGTTAGACAAAGTGAGAGAGTGTTGTTTGTTTGTTGAGTACAATTTGATTCCTTTCTTGACCAAAATAACAATATAGAGGAATACACTGATAGCTTGGCATGTATATATTTTCTTCAAACTCATGAATAACATGTGTTATCTGCTAAATATTAAATAACCACTTTATTTTTCTCCAGAAATCACACAAACTGAAAATTAGCAATAATTTCCAGTTACCAAAACTTATTTGTCCAAATAATCAAATACTTAAAAATTGTAGCATGAAGTTTCCAAGTCTAATCTACTACTACTTCCAATCAACTATTTGAATCTGGTACAGTTATATTTTCAGACCAGAGCATTGAGCTTCTTCTCAAGCTGTTTGGATCTCCTAAGAGCATCCAAAGCCTCAGCTTGCTTTCCTGAACGCTTCAAGTTCAAAGCCTTTACCTTCTCTGCCTTTATCTGCTTTTCCAGTTGAGTTCTCTCTTGGTTTGAAGTTTCAACCGTCGCAACATTGAATGTTGCAGGCTCGTGTCTTTCTGAAACAGCATTGGTATCTCCCATTCCAATAGCTTTCAGCGCAGATAACAGCTCAGGATCGAGAAGATCCTCCACAGCTACATCATCCATTGCCGCGCTAGACTTTGTGGGGTCTTGTGACTGCTCCAACTGATTCTCGAGAGCCTTAGCCAGTTCGAACTCAGCTTCTGCTTCTTCCATTCGACCTTCCCTACGCAGCTTCATAGCCTGGCGTTTGTGACTGAGAGATTCCTGCTGCAGCTTGAAACGATCTCTGCCAGATAATGGTTTTGGTGGTGAATTTGCTGGAACTTGCTCCTTCTGGGCAAATGAAGTTACAGCAGATGTAGAAGCAGACGCGTCATTAGGATTGCTCACAGACGTGGAATTGTCTTCATCCAGTTTCTTCTCTAACAGCTTTGCCTGCCTTAGCTCCTCCATAGCTTCTGCCAGCTTCCCTTCCCTCTTCAAAGCGACTGCTTTTCTTTTCCGGGTCAGAATTTCATGCCGGAGGGGACTTTGATTGTTTGGAGAAGATATCCCTTGAACTGGTTTCACTTCATTGATTTGTGGTTTCTCATCTGCGTGAACCTTTTCTTCTATTCTCTTAACAGAAACCTTATCCTCGCTGACCCGGCCATCATTTGATCCCAACTGAATAGGAGTACTAGTAAGAGAAGAACCATAATGTACAGAATTTTGCTTATCTTGAAGGCTATCAGCTGATGGTACAGCATTTCTCCAATCTTCTCCACTCAGCAGATCTGTAACTGCCATGGACCCACCAGGTGGATAGCCGGAACCAGTAATTTCTGATGCTTTCATATCGTCAGGATGATCCATCAATGGATTGCCCTTCTCAATAACCTGAAAAGTTAGAGGCATTAATCCATCGAGTTTCTGTAACGGAGGATCAGATGCTCTACCATTCACTACATCTTTCAGAATAGAATGCTTTTCAACAATAATGGATGATCTGATGCTCACAGGTTTATCATTACTAGATTTATCAACCAATCGCAATACCTTTTCTGGAGCTTCCATTTCTTCTATTTGGGCTTCTAATTCCTTGGACATCCTTAGCACCTCTTCTGCTTCTTCAGTTTCTCCTTTACGTCTATGTGCAAGGGCTTTCCTTTTTAGACCCAAAAGTTCCCTCTGGATCTCACCTTTACTCCTTCGCGGTTCAACAGGAACAGCAGTGGATGGGTTTGTCGAGCCTAAAGCACCATAAGAAGTTTGTTCAGAAGGTTCACTTTGCATAGTCAGGGGTTTGTGCTCCTCATCCTTCCACCCCAAATTATCCAGCACAGAGAGTAGTGCTGGGTCATGCATGTCTTCTTCAGTGACATCTACTTTATCCTCTTCCTCAAATGCAGTTTTCACGGGAGGTTCAGCATAAACTTGAACTTCTATCTTCGGGGCTTCCATCTCTTCTATCTGGGCCTCTATTGCTTTTGCCTTGCTCAGCGCTTCCTCAGCCTCCTCAGACTTCCCTTGGCGTCTCAAAGCTAGGGCCGTCCTTTTCAAACTTAATAACTCCCTCTGCATTTCAGACTTGCTTCTTCTTTTAGATGGTTGAGCTTGGTTGTTTTGCTTAGAAGGTTGGGGTGGAAAGTTTACACGGTCACTATCTTCTTCCTTCCAACCTAAGTTACTCAAGAGAGAGAGATATAACGGATCCTCCATATCCTGTTCCGTCACATCATCTTCTCCATCACCAAGTGGCACATTGCTAGAGGTATCGACATGCTTGAATGACAAATCTGGGTCCCTAGTGTTGACACTCACCTGCTTGGCTTTCTCCTTTGGCGCGTTATCAATCTCTTCAAGTTGAAGCTCAAGAGCCTTGCCTTTCTTTAATTCTTCTTCAGCCTCATCCAATTTTCCTTCCCTTCTCAATGCAAGAGCCTTCTTTTTTAAACCTAGAAGCTCTTTCTGGATAACCAATCTACTTTTTGGTGCAACTTTGGAATTCAAGGTCTTCACCACATCAACATTACCATCATCATCATTGACTGACATCAATGGTGTCTTGGGTGCGAAAGAAGCTTTATTTTCTTGAGAATCGTAGCTCTCAAGATCCCTTTCAAGTGCCTTTGCCTTCTTTAAATGTTCCATTGCCTCGGCAGCATTACCTGCCCGTTTCTTCTTAAGAGCCTCTTTCTTCAAGGAGAGAATTTCACTTAACATGCCTTCCCTGTCAACAGAAACAGGTTGAGAGACGTTCTCAAGACGATGATTATCTTCATTCCAACCTAATGATTCCAAAGCAGCAGCCATTTCTGGATCCTCCATATCTCTATCAGTCACTTCAAAATTATTGTCAATACCAAGATCATCACCAACACCTAAAAGGTGATTAAAATCAAGTTGATCCTTCTGTCCATACCCAACTGACAAATCATCTTGTTTATCACTGTCCATACTACGGATTAATGCCGATAGCTCATCATCAGAATCTTCAGCCTCGGCCAAGATTGCTTGTTCTTCAATTTGCTTTTCTAAGAGTTTAGCCTTCTTTAGTTCTTCCTTAGCTTCAGCAAGCTTCCCTTCGCGCTTCAACATGAGGGCCTTTTTCTTATGAGCAAGAACCTGGGTCGTATCAATGCTGCCCTTAGTTTTGCTTGTATTTTGAGAGACTTCTCCAAGAAGAGAAACGAGTTCCCCCTCCAAACTCATACTTGCAGGTTTTTTGTCATCCTCGCGGAGATCCATATCAGACCATCCAAGTTCTCTGAGTTCAGAAGCAAGATCATTCTTCTCGACTATATTTGGCCTAACAGACTGTTTTGAACTATCTTTGTTCTGAGCGGCAGACAATTTCCCTGGAAGTAAAGCCTTTCTACGGTTTTTTCTTATATATAATTCCAAAGCATCAGCCTGCCTCTCAAGCTCCTTTCCTCTCTTAAAGGCTTTTAGGGCGTCCGCAGATTTCCCTTGCCCCTTCAGAATTTTGTACTTATTTTTTTCTTCAGAAGCTTGTTGGCGTAATTCCTCGGGCGTAGAAGAAACATCAACAGATGGGTTCCCAAGAGCTTCTGCCTCGTCCTGACTTGCTACTTCCTGAGGATTTGAAGATGAAGCACTGCTAGTTGACCTTTGCACACTGGACACTGTATCATTGTTGGACGTTAGCCCTGATGAAAATGATTCCCTTTCATTACCAAGAACTTTGCTCAAAATCTCATCATCTTGCTTTGACATTGATCTTGAACTTCCTGAAAGAAAGAGCCATCAACGGTCCAATATGAAGAATACATCTATTCATCTTAAGAAACCGGGTAAAAAACTGGCATAACTGAAACAATTATACAGACATGCACACTATGCCGAGTGGCAAGAGATTCTTATAAATCCTCCTCCAGTCAGATCCACATTTATCTTAAATGTGTTCATTAACAAGATAACTCCTTCACCTGCTATATATGTTACCGTGTTGCCATACATGCAAAAGTAGTTTACAATGATGAAATTCAATTGTTCGTCGCAATTATCAGTTATAACTTATAAGCCTCTGGGCATTATGCTGTTCAAGTGTAACATGACAAGTTTCTGCCAGGAAACTATAGTTCGGATAAATGATCAAAACTACAGCTGAATTTCAAACAGCCCACCTAAACTTATGAAGAACTAGAATACTTGAATCAGTACTCAGACGCAGAAAAACCTAATTTCATCAACTGGGTTTTAGTGCCATTCCTGGCTGCAGTTTAGTTAATCGAGAATTCATTTGAAGGTGATAATGCTAGAAAGAAAAGGTGATAAAGAAAAACAGCTGCAAACAGAAATTGCAAGGATGACGAAAGACATCAGAATGGACTTGAGCAATCATACTCTTGTATTCTAATTAGTAGAAGGAAATAAGATAACAGGGAACATTAGAAAGAAATGTGTTCCGAGATACAAGGCAGAATCAGGAAACAATCAGGATGAACTTGTGTGATCATACTCCTATATTCTAATTAGAACATGGAAATGAGAAAAAAGACAACATTAGAGAGAAACTGTGTTTCAAGAAACAAGACAACCAAGAAACAGAACTTGAAAATGTACCTCTTCCAGCTCTAGTTTTGTGCCCATATCGCAACTCAAAGCGTGCTGCCTCTTCTAATTTTTTACAAGGCTCGCATATCCGAACAGGTGAATCCCCTTGTCCACGCAAAACCATTCTTTGCTGAGCGCAACTGTTGCAAAAAATACCCCCACACCTTCGGCAGTGATGCTGAAAAGCTCCGGAATGTCAAATCATGATATATCCACGAGGTTAAGCAGAAACAATTTTGCTAAAAGACACGCATCACTCATCAAAAAAGATACGGGGATGGAAAAGGCAATAGCTTGATTAGCCACGACAATTACTAGATACCCTTTAGTCTCTCAAAGTATTTAGTCCATGTTAAATGTAATTTCATTTATCAAATTTTCACTTTCAATGCACATAAAATAAACAAGACAAAATTAGGGGCAAAAAAATAATACTCTCTCATGTCATTTTGCCAAGCAAGACTTAATCTTTCAATTTTTTAATAAAGTATAGAAAGGAATTCACCTATAAATATTACTTAGCATTTCAACTCAAAATCAAGCAATCAGGTAAAGTGTCTAATTGTAACTAATCTACTAAACAAAATCATTGCTTTCAAGACCAGTATGAAATTCTATCAAACTTGATGTTTCAGCAGTTTCATGAAGATCACCATCTCTATCATATCATATCATATCATATCATATCACATTACAAAATAATTTATCAGCCCGAAACAATTTAAAGAATGAAAAGCCCAACACCCTCCTATCAATCCAATTCCAATCACTCGGTTCATCCACAAACCCAAAACCTTTTGCCAAACCTAAACTCATTGGTTCGGTAACTTGACTCATTGACACATAATCCATACACTGACCATCAACTTGAACTGGGCAGATCAAATCCATACCCTAAACTCACAACAAGCACCTGAATCATATTCTATTGCTGAACCCAATCATGAATTTGGTAAAGCGGGTCAAAGGGTAGAGAGAGGAAAGTCAAACCTTGCGATTGATGAAGGTGAACTGATTGGAGCATCCCTGGCAATGAGAAGCGTCGACCACCCAATTGTTGCCGCGAAGTGATGGCTTCGCCGGCAAGCCGATCTTCTCCAGCATCGTTTCTTTTCCCGGAAAATTAGAATCGAGAGCAGAGGAGATCGGAGTAAAGCCGGAGTGGGTTGATTGAAGCGGCGGTGATTTCCGGCTCCTCCGATCGGAGCTTCAAGGTTGGGTTCAATCCCAGAGACGACGACGATACCGGAAAATTTGAGATTTATCGGGTTTTCGGTTTCTCTGTAAACTATTTTATATCGGCTTGAAATTGAGTATCATGCTTTGGCCATATATTAATATTATGGATAATATCAACTATTTGTATTAAGCTATTAATTAATTAAATCTGTGAATGTATAATGTTAAGAAATATATAATTTAATTCAATATTAGAGGTGAGGCTTGATTTACAATATTTAATAAATGTGTCATTCAATAGGAGTGCTCATGATTTGAAAATTAAAGTGAATCGGTAGTGTAAAATCTAAAAAATTATTTAATTTCAATTTTGTTATGATTCTTAAAATTCAGAACTCATAGTTAACTGAAAAGAACATGAATAATTTGTGTTGTTATGTGTCCATCCCTTTCGCTCCTGCTTTTTTATAATTTTGAAACCAATAAATGAAACTTAAATAAAAATAATAAAATATCAATTAATTATATAACGAAGTAACTAAAAAAATCACGCTTAGATACGACCATTTTCTTAAATAGCCATTTCAGATATAATCCCGATTCATATTTGTTCGTCATGGGACTTATACAACTTCATTACACACATATTCGATCCCGTGAGAGAGTGGGAAGAGTTTTATGGATAGATAAGTTGATGATGTAATTTAAAAATAATAACCATTAGAGGTTTTAATGGGGAGTTCAAGGTTTTAGCTGCTGTTAAGAGTTGAGGACTTGAGATCTACCACTTTAAATGGATAAAAAACAATGAATATGAAAACTGATAGAACAAAGAATGGAGAAAAATGAGGCACACCAAAACTGGAGAGAGAATCATAAGAATTAACCCAAATAGACTCTGTATGGTCATTGATAATAATTCTCTAACAACAAAACCCCAGAAAATGAAGAGAAATGGAAACAGGTGCTTCCAAACCTGAAGCTTAGTAACCAAATAAATTCACCATTTCCAGACCAGACCACCCAATTGCTCCCTTATAAATCAGTCAAACCAGGAAAATAAATCAGTAACCATTGATCTGAGGCCGAGGGGTCGGGCCAGTGAGCCTCGAGAAAGGCACTTGGGGACGACCAGGGTGGGAGGGTCTCTGGCCTTGACCGGCAACAACCCGATCGCCCATCTTTGGGTCCGAGACTGACCTGGAGAATGCTTGTGCGAGCTCCAGGGCCGACGCTGCCTTCCCATGGCGCGCGCTGCTGCCAGTATCGGGGGAGGCCGGTGTTTGCTCAACGGGCTTGCGCCATGTCTCTGGAGAAGGCGGCCTCTCCTGTTGCTGCTGTGGTTGTTGTGGCTGTGGCTGCCTCTCGGTGTCCTTGCTGCTGTTCCTCCAGCTCTCGCTCCGCCAGTTCTTCCTTTGCGTATCTGCTCTCTCGCTGTCTACCTTCCTCTCGGGTTTCTTTTCCATCCTCTGATCACGGGGATTCTCGGTTTTGTCACTATGGCGGGTTCTGACTGTATGGATGGGAACCTTTTCAGTGCTGGGAGCATCGTGTTTGACCCTACACAATTTTTAAGAACATTTTAGCTGTCAACACAAAAATACGCAGGAAAACTAATGCATGTATATATATACCTGTCAGATTCTTGTCCCTTTTCATTGTTGCTGATGATGACATCATCAACTCCTCGCTCCTTCAGAACCTATGAACAATAGTGAAAAAATGTAGGATAATCGTATTAATAATAGTTTGCAAACAGAGGACATAAAGCACAATGTGACACGAATTTGTTCCAAACACCCAAATCACGACTAACCATTTCTCGGGGGCGAGCACCACCGAATAATGCATTCCTGCACAGATTACAAGCAGTTGTCAAGAGTTATACGGATAAAGGTATGAGAAACATACACATATGAAGCAATGCAAAAGGGCCAATTAAAATGTTCTTGTTAGCTTACTTGGCAGAGTAATACTTGGTTTACAAACTCTATACTAAAATCAATACAGCAAAGAATAATTTAATAAGTTGTTTTGCACTGGTTAAAGATTAGATCTCTACCTCAATCATATGCTCACAAATCCTCGAAGCAATCGACAAAGGTCAAGCCTTACCAAATAATACTGACAGAACAATGGTTTGGACTCACAATTTCATTGTGCAGAAGACCATTAACCATAGCAAGTGACACAACAGGTCAACTCAGTGGATGCGTCAGTAACAGACATTCGCGGAATGCTACGGAATAAGGCTGGTTTGTGTAAGGGTTTGGAAATGGGAGTTGGAATCCCCTTGACTTGTGTGTATTCTGACTTCGTTTTGATCCCTAAATCCATTCACATTCCCTCACATCACCCTTTCTCAGACCCATTTTATTAATGTGAATCAACATGTGATTATGGGATGGTTCATTTACACACAAAGGATAAGGTGATTCCCATTCATATTCCCATTCCCAACCAAAAGCTATTCAGATGCAGCTTAAGAATTAATGTCATTGGAACAGACACAGACCAAAATAGAACGAAGTCAGTTTCTCAAACAAACACGAAGTTACCATGTCAAATTCAGCCTAAGAAATACATATCCTATTCCAAGGCAGAAAAGGAGCAATGCCAATTGCTACAGCTGTAAGTAAGGAGTAAGGACTCAAAATCTTTCTCAACTTGGCTAGGTACACTCTGTAAATATAAAATATATAACTCAGACAGTTCCACCTAGGTAGTAAGAATTGGACATACACAGAGAAGGAAACGAGATTCATCATTTAAAAAAAACATAGGAGCGTTACTCAGGTTAATGGCATTCATGGTTCCTACTCGGGTTTTTATAGAATAATGAAATAACAGTGTCAAGTGTCCTGCATTTTTTATGTGTCCATGCTTACTAGTTACCAAGAATAAGTACATGGCTTATGTTTGGCTCACTGTGCTGTAAGCTTGTAGAGATAACATACTCCTATCACTACTGTTATATGGTACATCAATGCACATGGAGAAGTAATCCCAATTCAAATCACCATGGATCCGCACAATTTATTCGGGTGGTAATATCAGGAATCAGTCCATTCCATTTGCCATCAGCTGCCTAAATTATACACCTTGTGTTATGTTTGCCTTAACGAGTATGCCCTATTGCCTATCGGCAAACATCTTAATGAAAAATGTACTAAAACACTTTATTTATGTTATGAAGTGCTAAAACTAGAATACGGAATCATTGTACCAACCTGCCTCTTTCAATCTTTTCTTGATGTGTTTCAATTGGTTGTGACCGAGGCTTTAAATTCAGCTTCGGACGTGCTACCACTTGAGGGCCAATATCAGTGCCAGCTAAACTTTGTTTTCCAAAGTTCACATTTTGGTTCGACTCGTGCTCGGTTTCAGCATGACTGGAGTCAGGGCGGTGATACTCCTAATATAATCCAAAAAATGTGAAGTACAGTACAGTTAATGCAAATTCATTTGAAAAGCTATATAAGTGAAAAGAGATCATTCATTAAACAAACTAATACCTGATGATGATCCACTATAGGTAGTACCGGGCTCTCCAATGGCTCTTTTCTTGGAAGCAACTTCAACTTAGGCCGCTCCAATGGCTTAGAAGGCACCACAGCCTGCAACTCAGAGACATCGATTTTGCGATCACTACGCAGAACTGGTTGAACTTGAACCGCATCGTTATTAATTGTGGGAGTCTTGGCCCTTTCATTGTCCCGAATCCCATTTTGAATATTAAGACTCCTTTCGGCCTGACTTGCCAACATTGCATCATGATATTCCCTACGACCTGCTGAGCCATCTACTCTATTAAATCCCAGGTTCGCATCAGCTTTTGGGTACAAACCATTGTCTATCTCGGGCTCGGAATGCCTAACAGCCTCAACATCGGTTTGGTAATGAACAGATTGCTTAGTCTGCCATCTACCGGAGGAGACCTTTTCGAGCGCACTCGCGTGAGCCAGCTTGGAAACAGCACTTTCCTGAGACCAGGCAGGCTGCACCGGCTCAGCGACACCCACAACCACCTCCTTCCTCGCAGCCCACGCATTCGGATACGGCCTAGAAACCGTATGCCCACTATTTGCCCCTAAATTCGCCGAACTCACCCCCTCTACCACTCTCCCCGAGTAGGAACCCGCAGTTCCACTTGGCAATGGCGACGCCACCGGAGCCAAACCCTGCCAGCCCGATACCCTCCCCGCAGCAGAAACAGCCTCGGGCTTCACCTCCACACGGATTGGAGGAGCTCGAATGCTCTCATCACTAACCACTCTGCGCGGCGCTGATGACCCATCGAGCGGCTTGCGCTCGTCCTCATCGAAATTACGCCCAATATGCGGCGAATGGGCGAGAAACGGAGTCTTGTCGTCGAAAGGCCTGGTGGACTGGGACGAGTTGGGTCGAGACCGGTGGTCCGGCCGACCACCCGTCGAGCTCCCCCATGACGTCGACCTGTCATACCCAGGTCGATCCAAAGGCTTCACAGCTCTGCAAACATAAGATAAAATTAGGGTTTCTCAATCTCAGATCTAGCTCATCAAATCACACAAACCCAATCAAGAAAAATCAAAATCAAACACGAAACAGAAATACCCAGATCCAAATCTCATCCGATTGAACGAAAAAAACAATCAGACACAATCAACAAAACCCATCCATTCAAATTCAAACTCAGATCAAGGAGATAGAGATTAAAGCTAAAAGGGCGTCGAGAAACACGTACGCGCCAGGAGCAGAAGGAAGAGGAAGATCAGAGGGAATCGAGCCGCCATGAAAATCCTTGAGAGTCATTGTATTGCCAGCGAAAGCCTTCTTCTTCGACATGTCTGTAGCTCTAAAAACACAAACTTTCTCTCTCTCTTTCTCGCGCTCTCTCCTCTGTGAATCGTGAATTCGAGCGAGAGATTGAGATCGGATTGGGGTTTTTGCAGGAAGAGAGAAGAAAAAAAAAATGGAGGAGCAGAGCAACCCCTGATTCTCCTGACCCTCAGGCCCAGACCAAAACAAATAAAATAAAAATCGAACCTTTTCGATTCTCACTCAACTCTTGAGGCTCGACGGACTCGAAACTCGGACTCGCTGCACAGGTAGCGGGAGGAGGCACGTGCGGCTCTTACAGTATCACGTGAACCACAAGCACCCAATCGCGTGTGATCCACTGATATTAAGTGTCGTCCGTCCACGTGTCAAGATGGTGATCTGTCTCTTTGGGCCGAGAAAATGATATTTGGGCCCTGAACTGGTTCGTTATGCTTCTGTTATCTTCCCTCTGGGCCACTTTGGGCTCTTAATCTCCCTAATTTGTTACATCACACCACTGTCTTAAATTTTTCTATCCAAAACGCATTATTAGTGCTATATTTTGTTTTCCGGTGTTCAATCCATGCTTGATAAATTGAAGAGATCGAGAGTTCTTTGGTGCGATGGGCTAATCTTGATAACCACGAAGAGCATGAAGGATTTGAATTATTAAAGATTAGTGATTTTTCTACAGATGACGATTGTCGTCGTTGTAGTAAAGATATTGATTGCATGGTTGATTGAGAAAACTTATTTAATGCATTATGTAGTGGGATCACATGGTTTTTCCATCTGTTCGAGGTGGATGCCGTGACGCTGCATAATGCTAACTAGTTCGAGTCGATTTGGTTACGGGGATATCGAGGAACCATGTTTAAAGCGTTATGCAGAGGGAGTACGGGGTTTCTCCATCCAATCGAGATGGAGGTCGTGGCTCTGCGTGATGTTAAATGGGTCGAGTCGTCTTGTCCGGTCTGTGATCTTATTGGTTCATAAATTTTAGTACTACTATGTTTGCTACCGAATCGTGTTTAGATGTGATGTTAGCCAAGTTTCTTGTTAGTTTCCCGGTTTTAAAGGTTCAAGTGGGAGAATTGTCTCGTCGAAACTTGTCGTTGTTGTACTCGACATGTAGCTAACCGTGTTTGCGTGATAAAGTTGGATGTTTTTTAAAACAGTGTAATTTATAAATTTATCACGAAGTCAAATATTGCCTTGCTCGCTTCCTGGCCTGAGGTCAGTTTCGAGGCTTAGCTTAATATATTGGGTGGGGTTGGATTAAAGGGTAGTTGGTGAAATAATGATGTAATAATAAAAGAAAAATAGAAATTGCATATTTATAAATTAAACTTTTCAAAATTATAATTTAAAATGGGTACTCACATCCAAAGTTAACTCGAGTTCGATAGTTTTCAAGAGGACACCCTCGCGGTAGATCGTCGCACTGTTTATGTGAGATTGAGTATTCGATCTTGCGGGGAGGGTGGAGGAATTTATGGGTAGATTAGGTTTGATGACGTAATTTTCAAAAAAATAAACTCGAGTTAGATTGTTTTTTGCATTGCATTAGTATTGAGAATCAATAAGACTAGGAGTGGTGCAAGTGACAGATTGTTCATTGATATTTGATTGTTGGTGATCACAAGACAACCCATATTATTTGTAGGAAAAAGACACTTCGATTGAGCTCACAGCACTGAAACAACAGACCATTGACACGTCTCACTGAGACAACAGCCCTTTAACCTTAAAGTGCTCCACTGATTGGTCGTAAATATCTTCCATGCTGTACTTGAAACTGAACCCTTCCTTCTTCAGCTTCTCCGAAGACAGGATCAATTTCGCCTTGCTGGGGAATTCTCCAAAACTGCAACAACAACAACAAAAATTTAGTCAGGGATAGCCGTTAAAGTAGAGACTCTTGTGTACACGAACGTGAAATGGAAATAAGCCAAACGCGTATACGAGTATGAAGGGAATCCCACGTAAAAAAAGGGGTAAAAAAAATGAGTGTATATAAAGAAAAGGGTCAAACCCAGTTGTGGAGCCCGACCCAATATATACAACTCAGTTTAACAATAGGTAAAGTAACACAAATTTCATGGAAATTTGATGTCTCCTACGCAATTGAAATTAGGACGGAGCGGATGTTAAAAATCCACGTTGAATTGGGCCATACAACCTAAAAACTTAAACTGATAGGTAACTGTCTCAAGATAGATATGAGATTTGAGCCCTTCCCTCATGTATGTGCCTCGCACGTGAATCACGCCAGAGACCAAACATGTAACATAAATAAATTATGCCAGAGATAATCAAAATAGACCCAAACCACCTCCAACGCCGTATTAGAGTTCAACCCACCTAAAAACCTGATACGTGAAGGCCTCAAAAGTCTTCCAGTACTACATACCCGACATATTAAAATATATTTTGGAAAATATTTTGAGAAATAAAAATTGTGTCGGGCTCTAAGGGACCATACCTGCCTTGAATCCGACCCATTGACATTCTCACACAAGAATGACAACAGAGTGGGTTTGAGGCATATTCAGTGATCACATTCAGTGATCACATTTTCTATACTCTGTCGGATCGGGTAATACCGACTCCCTGTCTGATTCACGATATCTAGTCAGTCTTTAGGATGACAACAGGTCGGGTTCTATTTTCTTGTTTTTCCTGAATGGATTGCTGATTTTATAGTTATGGAGGCTTACTCAGTTGGAACATTGTACTGAGGGTATCTCTTGTTCAAGAACCCAGCAAGCTCATGAACACTTGAATTTGCAGCACAGCACAAGTAGCGACCAGAAGCAGACTCTTTCTCGGCCAGAAACACGTGTGCTCGAGCAACATCCTCAACATGGGTGATCGACACAGAGCCCGACAACATTTGCATCCCCTTGATACCATTGATCAAGAACTCATTTCCTGCAGAATTGTGTTCAGGTGTCATTATATTGTTCATTCCTAGGTAGCAGAATCATGGGACAGGTTTTAGGAAATGGTGTTTTTAGTTGAGGCTAAGGTCGATGTTGGTGTACCTGTGATGAGAGCCATGGCCAGGCAGAGACTTGAGGGCACATCAGGGGTGAGTGGAGTACCAGCCATGAGTGTGGGGATGACTGTGATGAGGTCAATCTTGTTCTCTTCTGCATATTTCCAAGCTTCCTTCTCAGCTAGTGTCTTGGACACAAGATACCCCTACAAAACATAACAATGTTTCACTATAAGATATTCTTCTTTTGAATATTATGTCGCATTTCCTATCTACCCTTTTAAACCCACCCCACCCAGATATCGCGATGAGCCTCGAACTCTGGTCTGAAACCAGAGAGCGAGCAGTGTCAACCATTAAACCACGCTCAAGCTGGTTTCTCTATAAGATATTTATCAAGTGATGATAAAACAAATATCAACGATACGTGCATAAAACGATCATCAACGAGGTATTTGAAACAACTTTTTTATGCTTATGTAAAATATTTATTGAGGTGATATGATCGTCATCGAAATATACGTAAAACAACAAATGGGTCATCAGTACATGAAAATATCGGTCAAAGACACATCAAATTCTAACTCATGTTAAAGTCTGGTCCACCTATAAAATTTTGTACAGAATGATGGAACATTTGAACTTATGACATTTCGTTCATGTTTCCGAGTTATGACCTCAATCAACACGAAAATCATCGACCTCATAGTTATTGCCTCTCTATCACCTCACCCACAACTTTAATGTTATTAGATTACGCGTAAAACAAGAAATTAGTCATCAAGTTAAAAATAGTATCAAATAAATATTAGATGGATCTCAACTTCCGGTTCATACTAAAATCTGGCCCACTTAACAAAACTCACTTACTCATACGATTAAACACTCGAACCTGTGACATTTCGGTCAGACGCTCGAGTCACAACAACTGAACCTAAACTTTCGTCAAGTTTGAGCATATAAAATGACTAAATTACCCTTACAAAAAAATTAAAAACCCCAACAAAATGTGCAAAAGAAATTAGTGAATGTAAATTACCCAGGTGGGAGGTTTCACTGAAGACAAGAAGTCCACATCGGACCAGTTGGTCTCGTCCACGACCAAACCTGTCCCACTGAGAGTGTTCACTGAAACCGCAGCTGCCGATGACGTCAGAACGACCCTCTTGACCGTTTTGGCCTTCGAACAAGCCTTCAATACATTTTTCACTCCTTGAATCGCTGGCTTGATCATATCATTCTACACAAATGTCACATAAAAAAAATGTACACCAAATCATTAATTAAATTTCTCGTCTCATGACTTCAAAAACAACATAACTTAAATTATGGTTTTTTTGTTTGTTCTCGTACCTCGGGATCTTGGGATGCGAAATTGACCGGAGTTGCGATGTGGAAGACGATTTCGCAACCGGCGATCGGAGCGTCGAAGCTCCCTTCGTTCGTGAGGTCTGCCCCGAAGATCGTGAGATTTCCCAGGTCTTTCATGGATATCAGGTGAGCAATCTTTTTCTCATTGTCTGGAAATAAAATGGGACTATAAAATATTAAAATTTAAGAGAATTAATTGTAAAATGTGGTAGTGACTAGTACTTGTACAAAAAACAACATTTCTTTTAGTTTATCGATTTTTCTCTTATCTATATGATCATTCTCTGCTTGCACAAAATAAGGATGAAAATAAAAAAATTACGGCGGAGGTGAAAAATTCATCGAATTACTTTTATGGAGAAAATTTTCATGAAAGCCGATCGGAGGGAAAGAAAACTGACGAGTTCGAGTTAAAACTTATTTATTCTTTGAATTTTTACTTCACCCAGAGCCAGAAAATTTTTATTCTGAATCTTCGCTTGTAAGAGTATTTTCGTCATTTCATTAGAAAAATCACCTATTTCGCTGGATAGATATTTTTTGCGGTAAAAAAATACACGACTGGTAAATACAAAAATGATATAAAACACTGGCTGGACTTGGCCAAGTAGTTGGTCGGGTTCGAGTCTCAGCATAGTATAGTACGATTACATACCCGGGTCTCTGACGGTGGTATTGACGGAGTAGCCTTTGAGAAGCAACGATTTGACGACCAAAGAGGCTAAGAAGCCGTTGCCGCCGACGACGCACGCCTTCTTTCCGGTGGACATGGATTCGAGTCACTTAGTGGTTAATGACTTAGTGTTGTGTGAGTTTGTGTTTGGGATCGTTGGTGGTGAGTGTAATTGTTAGCTAGCTTCGGTCACTTAAATACAGAACACAAAATATGGAGATTTGTTTGTGGTGTACTATGTATAATCTTTACGAGGAGGAAGGTGAGCACGTGAGCCACCTACGACCAAAATGTGTGTTCCAACCTCTTCGTGCGTACCTTCTAATCCGGTCACCGAGTCTGCACCTACCAACTTTAATTATTATTCAATATAATATCAAGTACAAAGCATAATATTTTATTTGGGTTTAGATATTAGCTTTGTTTGTGTAACTTATATGGGTAAAAGCTACATTAGAATTATAAAATAGAGTGTTTTTTTTATGTAAAATGAATTTTATTTAATGAATAGTAATTAACCCAATGTCAAATTTAACAGCTGAAGCTATAGTTGATAGGACATGACATTCACTATAATTTCAACTACTTTTAGTTAACGCAAACTTGGTCAATTTGTGATCCACTTTATTACAAGATCTACGAACATAAGATAAAGAGATATTAAACCCGAAAACTAAAAAAAAACACCTACGGTCATAGAAGATACCCCAAACATTTTAGTGTGTTCTTTTTGATGGACTTGGTTCACCACCCTAAGACAATTATTTATATTAAAGGGTTTAATCTCAACACTCTTTTTTTTCCCAATTCAACGTGTAGATTTGAATTCCTAGTTTTCATCACGTATGATTTTTTAAAGTAAATTTCTAATTATATAAAGATAAAATGATAAGAAATTTATGTTATATACTGAAATTCTTTTGCAAGAAAGTGTCGTGTGCTTTTTAATGACAAAATATACAAATTTCACATTATTTTTTGCAATCGATACACATAACACTCTCTTTTAAAAATGTTACGATATAAAAGATATTTTTATCATTTTCTTTTGTACGCAGTAAGAGATGAGATGATTTTTTTTAATTACATTATAACTTAAATCTACTTTTTATCTAAATTACAATAAGATTCGAAACCCAGACTTTTTTACTAAAAGTGTGAAACTCAAACTGTTATATTGTCACTTCAAACACACACGAGAAGATTTAAATATTATATAAGAAATGTTTGTATTTTAACACTGGTTATATTTTCAATATGGTCGGAGATTTTTCTCTCTATTTCGATACAATTCTTTTTCTTAATTTGTCTTCAATTTGCGATTTTGTTTTCAATTTAATTGACGTGTCGGTTGAAAATTTGTGATAAGAATATATAAAAAAAAGAAGCGATGTGGACTGTGGACAAGAGTCACGCTATCATCAACCTTTCAATTGTAGAGTGTATTATTAAAGTAAATCTGATTTAAATACTTTAAAAATAATTGCAATTACAGGGTTCAGCTTATGTTGTTATTACTTGTTAGCATGTAATTAGGTGGGCCTCGTGTGCGTTGAACTAAGTTCGAGTTTGTGTTCGGTAAGAAGAACAAGCGGTGGTGAGCCACCCAATCAATACACACAAATTTTTGTGGACATTATTCTATTTTTGGAAGACCTATAATGTTCGCAGATAGTCATTTTCTAGGGTTATGAAAGGGAAAATGAGTAATTTCACGTCAGCACTCTAATTTTGTCTCATTTCAAAATTAGTATTTTAAGTTTAAAATCTTTTTTGCCGATACTCCAAGTTTATTTACGTTGCAGTTAAAGTAACGGCTGTTAAATATAACAGAATTGGTATGCAAAAAGTTTAAAATGCCCTCAATAGTTTTGGTCTGTTAAACTGATCTGATTGGTTCAATTGATATGATTATGAAATGACTATTTTATCCATAATTGAATACCAAATTTTAACTAATAAATTGAGGGCAAATCTGACTTTTCACGTACACATAATAATTATAATTCTTTAATATATATATATATATTATCATTAATTATATATTATTATTATTAATCATTAGTTAACCTCCCTAATTAAACCCTCCCCACCACTCCCGTCTCCGGCCGCCACTCCCGTCTCTGGCCGCTTGCTCCGACCGCCTCTGCTCAGACGAGGAGCGGATCCGACATCTCTCCAGTCTACTCCGACCTCCCCACCAATCCCATCTCTCTGCAGGAGGAGGCTCTTTGCGACGAACCTCCTCAACCCACGACACGACACCAGCCTTCCGTCCCGGCCCACCCCAACGCGCACGACCTCGGGCACTCGCCCTTCCTCCACTCGCCATCCACGCGCTGCCACAAGCCCGTCCCCAGATCCAGCGCAAAACTCCGTCCCCAGATCCAGCGCCACAACCCTTGTACCTGCTGACGACCCATAACTCCGACCCCACTACAACAGCTTGGCACTCGCGACTCCTCGCGACGGTTTAGGTCCAGGCGGCGACTCTTCACCTCCGTCAAATCTGGTTCCAACCAGACTAGATCTGGTGCAAGGCTCCTCGAGGAGTCTCCAGGCGGAGGTCGCCCAGATCTGATGCAAGGCTCCTCGCGACTCCTCGGAGAGCTCGACGATGCGGAGAGCGGTGGGAGGCGGCGGTCGGAACAGACGGCCGGAGACGGGAGTGGTGGCCGGTGGGGAGGGTTTAATTAGGGAGGTTAATTAGGGTTAATTAATGATTTATGATTAATAATATATAGTTAATAATAATAATATATAATTAACAATAATATTATATATATATATATATATATATATATATATATATATATTGTATATATTAAAGAATTATAATTATTATGTGTAAGTGAAAAGTCAGATTTGCCCTTAATTTATTAGTTAAATTTGGTATTTAATTATGGGTAAAATAGTCATTTCATAATCATATCAATTGAACCAATCAGACCAGTTTAACAGTCCAAAACTATTGAGGGCATTTTAGACTTTTTACACACCAATTCTATTATATTTAACAGCCGTTACCTTAAATGCAACGTGAATAAACTTGGGGTACCGGCAAAAAAAGTTTTAAACTTAGGGTAGTAATTTCGAAATGAAGCAAAGTTTTCGAAATTACCCCAAGAAAAAAAACTAAAAACCGGACATCCGGAGCTCCATCTGGCTCCATATGTCCGATTTTGAATATACCGCAATCATAAATATAAACTGATTAATATGTATAGAAGTTTTAAACCGTTTTGGGCTTGTTAAATTTATATGTGAGTTCAAAATTTCGCATAAATATTTTATCTATACATTAGACTATATATCAATAATTTAGTATTCGACTTTAATGTGTATACCAGTATATAGATTTCATCAGGTGCTTCTTCTAAATAATGCTCAAATCTCCATGACATAATTACCGGCACAAGAATATATAATTTTTCAATATAAACTCATGTCTCATCATATATTGAATAATACAATTTAACAAAGTTTAATTTAGTTTAGAATAGATAAATGCATAATTACATTGTAGATACGAGTGTATCATATTTGACCTTTTATGCGTCATCGGGATACTCACTAGTGCAGTTCACGATTCAGTTTTGAACTGAACTAATCAATTCCGTTTTTTAAAAAATAAATATTGAAATTTAACCGAAGAAATTCGATTCGGTATCAAAAATATCGGTTTCCAGGGTTGGTCAATTTGAACTGAATTTCTCACATTTGAACCGATCTTGACCTTTTTATTATTCCAATGTTTTTAAGCTTAGTTAATGATGATCAATGATTTAAAACAATCCAAATGTCTAAATCAATCGATTTTTGGATCAATTTAATATGATTCGATTAAATTCCCTTTGATATGATTCGATTACTTCGGGCCCGAGTGTTGGGCCAGATATTGAGACACGTGGCCCACTAATACGAAAGTCCAGCCCAATAATAAATCAACGGTTGTCTACGACTTGAGAGCTAATTTCCAAACTCGGTACCGCCAGATCCAATTTCAAATTCAAAATCGAAGCTCCACTCTCTTTCTCCTTTTTCGTCCCTCTGCAAAACCCTAACCCAAATCCACCATTTTCACCCCCAAAACCATCAATTCGAGCCCAGATCTCGGCGAGACCTCACCAATCACTCTCAATTTCTTCGTCTCCGATCCAATCCCGATCTCTCCAGGTCCAGAAACAGTGCTCCACCGAAACTCTCCGTCGGAGCTGAACTGATCTCCACCGGCTTCGATTATGGCGTCTCGCAACCAGAATCGGCCTCCCCGTAGTCCCTATGGTGTAAGATTAACATCCCTTACTCTCTCCTAGAGCTGTTTGGTTTCCGAGAAAATGATTGGGCAGAAGAAATGATTCTCTTAGTTTTTTTTTTGATGTAATTTTGTGTCTGAGTATCAATTGGTGCTGTGTAATTGTGTTTGCAGAAAAAAGATGGTGCTGAAGATGCTCCTGTAGACAAGCGGAGGAGGGTTGGAGCGGGGAGGATGGCGCCGGTGGACACTGGCCGCGGGCGGCGGGCGCTTGCGGTGACTAATAAGCAGGATGTGGTGGTGGCTAATAGCGGCGTGGAGAGCGTGGAGGGTTCCGAGTGCAGTGTCGTTGAGTTTACCAAAGAAGAGGTGGAGGCGTTGCTGAACGAGAAGCTCAAGGGGAAGAAGTTTGATGTGAAGGTTGTCTGGGTTGCTTGAATTTTGTATTTTCTGTTTTTAGTGTCGATTTTGGTTTATGTTGGTGATTGTTTGTTCTTGATTTGATATTTGTGTTTAATTTTGCTGTTTTCGTGGTTTATTGCAGGGCAACATGGAGAGGATGGGTGAACAGATTAAGAAGCTCAAGCTTTGCATCAAATGGTTTCAGCAGGTTGATGAAAGTCACCGGCTTGAGCAGGAGAAGCTTAAAAATGAGCTAGAACTTGCGGCCAAAAACTGTTTAGATACAGGTACACTTAGTGCTGTTTTAGAGGGCTACGTAGTGCATTGAGAACGACTTTAATACTTATAAACAAGTAGTTTGTTATCCAGATATTTGGAGAATGATACAGTCAAATATTTCTCTTTCCATTTTGAAACCCCCTATGTCGGTTTATATGAATTTCAAAATGGTAAATGATAGATAGAGTTGTTATTGCTAGAGTAAAAGCTGGTAACTTATGTGGATTAGAGAATAACGAAACATTTCTGTGGAGCATTGATATGTTTTTTTACATAGTCTATGAAAACCCTTTTCCTCCTTGTTTGCTCTTATTTAATTGTACCTTTGTTTTTATATGCCCATAGAAATGAAGATGAGAATCAAGGAAGAAGAACTGAATGCACTCATTACAGACTTGCGAAAACAAAATGATTGCTTGCAGGAGAAAGTTGCAAAGGAAGAATCAGATAAGCTGGTAAGCTTGTTTCTCATAAAATTGTGCACCCTCTCACATTCATTTTCCCTCTTTGTATCTTAGTTCTAAAATGTATAATACTTTACTATCTTGACCTGATTTCTTTATCTTTCCATATGGTGTTGGACTTGCAATCAGGATGCAATTGATCGTCATAGACGAGAACAAGAAGGTAGGGCTGCTGCTGAAAAGTTGCAAGCTGCCTTATCTGAAGAGCTTGCTAAAACCCAAGAGGAGAAAAATGCTGCCAATCTGAAGGTATTTGAGTTAATATTCACCACATCTTAATTTCTTTTAGTTCCCTACCTATTATTTTAACTTTTGAATCTTGGTTAATAATATTTAATCTCTCAATAATGGACTGTGTAGGCGGCTGCACTCAGTGACACATACAAGAATTTGCAAGAGTACAACACCAGTTTGCACCAGTATAACAGCAAACTTCAAACAGATCTAGCTTCTGCTAATGATTCATTGAAACGTGTGGAAAAAGAGAAATTAGCTATTGTTGAGAATTTGAGCACCTTAAGGGGTCATTGTAGTTCCTTGCAAGAACAATTGACTTCTTCCAGGGTAATTGTTCAGACACTTTTACTTCATATGTTTTTCCTCGGTACCAGTTTTCTTCTCTTTTATTTACATTATTATTTTTTTTCTTGGTGGCAGGCCTCACAAGATGAGGCAATAAAGCAGAAAGACTCGCTGGCAACTGAAATACAATGCCTTCGAGGGGAAATTCAACAACTAAGAGATGACCGTGATCATCATGTAAACCAAGTGCATACATTGACAGCTGATATACTGAAATATAAAGAAGCTACTGGGAAATCCTTTACTGAGTTGGATAGCTTGACGATAAAATCTAATGCCTTAGAGGTTTGTAGTACTGACAGTTCGTTTATCGCGGTATACATTTTATTTGTTAACATTTTTGTCTACCTATTCATTTCACAGGAGACATGCTCTTCTCAGATGGAGCAGATACGTGTATTGAAGATTCAACTTGCGGCTGCTAATGAGAAATTAAAGGTAGTTTAACATTGTTTAGTTTTGTTAGAGCATCTGTTCCATGAGGTTGTATGATTTTGTATTGTAATATACTAATATATTCTAAATAATTATTATGCCATGCTCATGACATTTCGTATTTGATATGCAGATGACTGATTTATCTTCCATGGAGATCAGAACTGAATTTGAAAAGCAAAATACATGTATAGTTGAATTGAAAAATCACTTGGCAGATTTGGAGCGTCAATTGGCTGAAGGCGAGATAATCAGGAAAAAACTTCACAATACTATTTTGGTAATTACTATATGCATAGTTGATTGGTGCCACTAAATGTTAGAATGTACTAATTCTTTTTTATGGCAGGAATTGAAAGGAAACATTCGTGTCTTCTGTCGAGTCCGTCCTTTCTTATCAGAGGAAGGTGTTGGAGTAGAATCGTCTGCCATTTCTTATCCTACTTCAACTGAAAGTCTTGGTCGGGGAATTGATGTGATACAGAGTGGTAATATGTCTCCTCTTTGTACCATCAAGTATAATATGATTTTTTTTTTGTAATTGATTGGTTTTCAGCATAATTAATGTTAATTTGGAGTCCACTGTATGCCTTTTCTGGTTCATGCTCCATAATTATAATTAATTTATATACATATGATCTCTTACAATACTTTTATTTTGTTAACAGGAGCAAAACATGCTTTCACATTTGATAAAGTTTTTGCTAATGAAGCTTCTCAGAAAGACGTATTTGAAGAGATATCTCAGCTAGTACAAAGTGCTCTAGATGGCTACAAGGTAGTTATATTTTCACAGTTCATCCTCATGATTTGCCACAATGTTGATATTTTATGATATAGCTTATATGTTGTTATGAATCAACTCAGTGTAATTCTAGTTGACTGAATATATTGAGTTTAAAATGTTTAGTATACTAGTTGATATTCTCGCGGAACCTTGGAATTTCATTTATTCATTGTATTTTGTATTTTGTATTTTGTATTTTATATTCTATATTCATTTTTAATACTTTGATTCTTCTTTTTGTTCAAATAAAATCGTCAATTCATTGCAATAAACTCATTACTGTTGTTTTTTGCAGGTTTGCATATTTGCTTATGGCCAGACAGGTTCTGGCAAAACTTATACTATGATGGGGAGGCCGGAAGCCCCAGATCACAAAGGACTCATACCTCGTTCACTGGAACAGATATTCCAAACTAGTCAATCTCTAGCCTCTCAGGGTTGGAGATATACAATGCAGGTGAACAATAATATAAGTTGATAATAATAATAATAATATTATTATTATTATCTTTTAAGACTTACATTCTTTTTATACATATTCAGGCCTCAATGTTGGAAATATACAACGAGACTATCCGCGACTTACTATCAAATCGTTCAAGTTTTGATATGACTTCAACAGAAAGTGGTGTTGCTGGAAAGCAGTGTGAGATCAAACATGATGCAAATAAGAATCCATACGTTCCTGGCCTTACCATCATTGATGTTTGCAGTATAAAGGAGATTTCCTCTCTTTTGCAACAAGCTGCTAAAAGCAGGTGCATGATTATATTTTTCTTAAACACATGACTTTTGTGAGGTCAGCATAGCAATAAGAGTTTTGTTGTGGATCATGTTGTTCTTAAGCAGGGTTTTGTCTCTACTTTCTTTTCCTTTTTAGTAAAGTGTTTTGTACTTGTAGATAAAGTGATTTGAAGAAGGGCCCTTGTACCTTATAAGTTATGGCTAGAATGGTTTTCAAGATGTTTGATTTTTCTTATTTTGTGTTTGGAATATATCTTATTACATGAGCTACCAAACACGAAAATGTTGGTGGTGAAGCTATTAGGCTCAAGTATTTTTCTGAAGAAAATGTTGTGTTTTCTAGGTCTGTAGGCAAGACTAATATGAATGAACATTCATCAAGAAGTCATTTTGTCTTTACTTTGCGGATATCTGGGATTAATGAGGTATGCATCCTTCTAAATGTCACATTTGTCCGTAAGATTCTGCTTCTATGTTATATTTGCTGACATTTTTGGTTCATTTACTAGAGCACCGATCAAAGAGTACATGGTGTTTTAAACCTCATTGATCTTGCTGGTAGCGAGAGACTTTCTAAAAGTGGGGCAACAGGCGACCGGCAGAAGGAAACTGTGGTATCACCTCTTATCATTGTAATTTATTTTCTTTTAATATTTATTCATCTTTGGGTTTGTTTCGCTAACTTTTTATCGTATTGATGATTAGGCCATAAATAGTAGCTTGTCGGCTTTAGGTGATGTTATATTTTCACTTTCCAAGAAGGAAGGCCATGTCCCATTTAGAAATTCAAAGTTAACACACCTTCTCCAGGTAATGTAATCTCTAAATTATTTTGTTATTTTTGTTTGCTGCAAATATGTTATAATTAATTGGGTATATCCATCCCCGTTAGTCGACCTCTCTAATATGTAATTTTTACTGCTTACACAACCTTTTGAGATTGGTGATGCTTATGTATGAGCTAAGCTAACTGCTCTTATGCTCTTAATAGTTTCTGCATTTTCTCATAGAGAACTGAGACAAATCTTGTGATATTGATGGTAAACATTTTATTATGTAAATCCATAACCCTGTCAAAACGCACCTTGTTGCTTGCAGCATTTTAATTAATGCTAAAGATTAGATTAGCTGCATATGATACATACAAAGTCTATTTTGTTTCTTGTTGCTTAAATCATATAAAAATTAAGATTAGTGAAAGAGAATGAGGTGCAAAGAAATAACAAGATTCTGTCAGCTCCTGTTTTATGTTTTTTTTGGCCTCATTTAATTTCTGTGTTCTATATTTGTCAGCATGTATATACACATCTATTTCTGATACAATCATATTCCTCTTGGAATGGTATTGTTGTTACTAAGCTTATCAGAATACATAAATAATTTACTTTTTGAACATGAACAGCCTTATCTCGGTGGAGATTCCAAGGCATTGATGGTCGTCAATGTATCTCCAGACCCCTCATCAGTTGGCGAGTCACTCTGCTCTCTTCGGTTTGCTGCCAGAGTTAACGCCTGTGAGGTCGGGATTCCCCGACGCCAAACGTCGATGCAGTTTTCAGATAACCGCTTGAGCTGCGGCTAAAGAGTTGTAGATTATTTAAGAGCAGCGCCTGCTGCTTGCAGGTCAGCGCAATGCAAAAAATCGGAGTGTGCTTTGTTTGTGTATCATTGTGTTTGTAGTAGTTTCAAGCAGCTAACTTAGGATCTAAGTCAGCCACTTCCTTTTCTGTGAAAAAATTTGTTCGTCTAATTTGACCCTTTCAATTCAGTGTTATATGAGAATGAGTTCATTGATTGTTTAGTACATATGGAATTTTCATGTGGAGTGTCGTTGAGCTCCGGTACTGAACTTGCAATTACATTTTCATAGTTTTACGGTGTTCTAAAAAAATGTTAGTCACTAGTCAGACAGAGAGTGCCTTCTAGAGACTAATTGATCTGAATTCTAGCCCAATTGCCAGATTTGCTTATAAACAAGTTGAGCTCGAGCAGAACCTGTCAAAGCTTTCTAGGCTCTCGAACTGAGTCGACCTGAATTTGAGTTGAGTATATTTATCTGTCATATGATACAGTTATTGTTTCTTCCTCCGACGTGCTTTCACTAAATCCCGTGCTCTCGGACCAATCCCAATGATAATCGGCGGCTGAGTCCACAAAGAATGCGGGTTGTGCAGGGGCCGCAATGGTGGCAGAGTCGCTATTAAGCATGAAATCAACCGATGCCATGCTCGGCCTGCTCGCCGCCTGGTCTTGCACGCAGAGCAGACCGATTTGTATGCATTTCTCCATTTGGAACTCACTCATGGAATCACAATCTCTCAGCAATATTGGATCCACCATGTTTATAGGTGTTCCTTGCCTCCAACTTTTCCATGCCTACAACGTGCACGCATAGTGTCAGTCTGTTAAAGTCCGACTCACTTAAAAAGCTAAACTGACAGGTAAAAGATACGAGACTGACTTACATAGCTTTTAAAATCCTCGTCTTTGAAGCGACCGTTCTTTTGTCCTGCCACGAGCTCGAGAACTAATACTCCGAAACTAAAGACGTCGGATTTGACCGAGAAGTGTCCTTTATATGCATACTCCGGCGCCATATACCCACTGCATTGCATTCATGATTGAACCAACAAATTTCAGTTTCATTCTATAAATATTGAAACACTAATTAACACAAACAATTTTCCAAGTACTTACCATGTTCCGGCGATTTTACTAGTGTTCCAATGTGTTTGATCCAATGTAACCAACTTGGCCAACCCAAAATCCGCAATCTTAGGCTCCATCTCCGCGTCCAACAGAACGTTGCTCGCCTTGAGATCTCGATGAATGATCCGAAGGCGAGAATCGTCGTGAAGATACACAAGCCCTCGAGCGATCCCTTTGATAATGTTGTAACGCCTTTCCCAATTCAACTCTAAACGCTTTATTGGATCTGCACGTTCATAGTAGTGAAACACTGAAACTGGTAAAAATCTGAATTGAACCGAAAACTGATCAATTTAAACACGTGTACTATTTCAAGCCATCGTTTCGTATAGAAAGTGTACCAAATACATGGCGGTCAAGGCTTGAGTTATGCACAAACTCATAGACGATTAGCTTTTCTTTTCTCTCCAAGCAAAATCCGACGAGCCTCACTAAGTTCTTGTGCTCAAGCTTGGCCAAAAATATCACCTCGTTCTTGAATTCTTCATCTCCCTGTCCCGAGTTCACGGACAATTTTTTTACAGCTACATGTCGCCCGTCTGGAAGCTTACCCTGTAAAATAAAATTTAACAAAACATAATACTCAAAAACACAGTGTTCTAAAAATTCTCGAGTCATTGTTTACTTTACTAGCGCCTGACATTTTTTAAAAGCATCTGACCTTGTAAACCGCACCGAATCCACCTTCTCCGAGCTTGTTTGATTCAGAAAAATCATTTGTTGCATCTCTCACTATGCCTAATTCTATTTGAAATGACTTAGTCAAAGTTTCATCCACATCTACAAACATGAAAAAGATATTGGTTAACACACAACAACATTGTATACATCTTTTCGACTCTTCACATAGATATTCGCAATATGTTTCTTATGGTAACTGGATTCATGAATTATGGTCAACAAACATTACAAGCCGCACGGTACATCGGTCAAAGTTTTATGATTACCTTATCCCACGCAAATCGTTTCCCTGTAACTAGTAAATATCCTTATGAAAAATAATTACATCGGAGCGTTTTCGCGGTCAAATTCATTTTGAATTTGATAAATGCATTACTTGTAAAGTATGTGTTCGTGTATGACCTATAGACCTACATGTTGTTGATTGGAAATTTGAAACCGATATTCGAAAGAAACGCCTGTTTAATTACAATATTGATTTTGGAATATGTCTATTTTGTGGTATTTGCGTCGAGTATTGTCCAACAAATTGTTTATTGATGACCGAGGAATATGAGCTTTCAACCTATGATCGTCACGAATTGAATTGTAATCAAATTGCTCTGGGTCGTTTACCAATGCCAGTAATAGAAGATTATACAATTTGAACAATTTTGAATTTGCCTACAAATAGAAAAAGAAGAGACTCTATCTGCTTTAAGTCATATACCCAGAAAAGCTCAAAACCCCAAACTTACCACGGTTTGAATTTCTCCGCTTCAAGATGACGCATACGCACATAACAAGAATCGCGAAACAAAATGCCGGAACAAGAATGAATATCCCGACACGAATCACACTAGTCTTTTTCTTTCCTGCATTTAACAGAGAAAAGTTACCGAAGATCTGATTCACTTAAAAACTCAAACTGATACACAAAAGACTGTACTACCGCACCTTCTGAACCCGGAGGGCCAACTGCATGAGACGGCCCCGAGGGCGACCCCGGCGGATTACTCAATGGCCGGAAAGTGACGTCAGCAATAGGTTCATAGAAACGATAGGTCTCGTACCTCAAGTAACAGCTCGGTGCACAGAATCTTCCTCCTCTCTTATTACTATGAGACTGTTTCCGAACATAATCCTCAATTGTACCTAAGCAGCTGACGCACTGTCCCTCCGACAAATCCGGAGGGCACTGAGCCAGCGCGTACACCGTCAACGACACCGTCCGACCCACCGACACGTTCCCCGCCGCCGCCTTCAGCTCAGAGCCCCCCGAACCGGCCCGCCTCCCCAGCGACGTCAGCAGAGGGTACAGCCCCTCCGCGAACACAGTACTGTTCGCCGTCTCTGTCTCTGTTTCCGTCTCGTTCCAGCGACCCACGACGTCGTTCTGCTCGAGAACGCCGTACATGGGCTCGTCCGAGTACCTTATCATGCACAGGTCGAACCACGCGAACCTGTTATATGTTAATTATTATATTAGAATTCTCGTATAGTTTCATGCCGCGACATCATCAGATACTAGGGGATCAGTTCAACTAAAAGCTTAAGCTGATAGCTGAATGACCAATTATAGTAACATATATAATTACCCTCTCTTTCTGCTGGGGCAGAGGGCGAGTATTTCGAGGGTGGAGTTCTTGACGCAGGAGGCGCAGGTCTCGGGGGAGAGGTCTCCCCTGCAGAGGGCGGAGCCATAGACGGTGTCGGGTTTTTGGCCGATCCAGATGTTGTAGGAGGTCTGCTGGGAGGTGGGCTGGAGGGAGAAGGTGGCGAGGAGGAAGGCGAGGTTCACGGCGTAGAGGGTTTCCGCGGTGTAGTTGTCGCTGTCTAGGCACGAGTGCATCACTATCTGATCTGCAAGACCGACATGGTTGGTGATGAAGAAGAAGAAGAGGATTGAAGGAATCATGGTGATCTGATTTTGTTCTTGATGTTGAGGAGAGGCCGAGTTATAGAAAAACGTGAAATGTAACTATGCGTAAATAAGTCACGGCCATATAGGTTTCAATTAGTGAAAATGATTTGAAAAGAAATGAGTTGTATATGTATACAAAGAACAGTATCGTGGTACGCCGTCACTATTAGTAACGGCTCACATATGCCGTCAGTAACAGTAACAACATACGTGTATGCCTGTAACCACGCTGTCACAATACTAACGGTGTACTTACGCCTTTACGTCGTTACTGTAGTGACGACATAGTTATGCATGTACGCTGTCACTATATGTAGTGACGGCACACGTGAGTCAATATACCGTTACTATTGTGACGGCGTGAAGTATGTGTAACGCCGTCACAATAGTGACAACATACAAACGTAAGTATGTCATCCTTATTGTATTGGATAGAAAAAAATTGAGGTCGAGCCACGTTGTCTAGTCTTCAACTCTTTCAGATACTGTTTTTCGAAACCCTGAATGTTACCAAGTAACGGTCTCATTCTAGTCAACATGTCGCTAGCACATAAGGTCGATCGTCCGCCGTCACTATGGGTTGATACGGTAGGGGTGGTTTGGCCATTTTACCGTTACAACTTCAGTAATGGCGTGTCTTCAACGTGCGCCATCCCTAACGATTAGTGACGGCGCACGTATAAAACTTTTAGCAAAAAGATACTTTTAGAAATAAACTTTTAAAAACAACTGTTAATTTTATAGACAATTTCATTATTTTTGTACAAACACAACATTTTGCACAGAAAGTTAAAGTTTAACGTCTATCTTTTTTCTATTAACGAAGTACACCGTATTATCTTGTCACAGTGTGATGTGCATTGAATAGGATGTGGCAAGAGAAGAGTGTGAAATCCAAAAATTGAATAGGATGTGGCAAGAGAAGAATGTGAAATCCAAAATCGGAATAGCAAGTGGTTTGGGATTGAGAGCAGACCGACCACATGTTAGTATGCAATTTCTGAAATAAGGATAGTGACAAGTTTGGCCTTGAGACTCGAATAATAAAAAACCAGACAGCTCGGATAAACCGAAACCGGACCGGTAATGCATCAAACTGGAAACTAACCGAACTATTTTACTAGCTGGTTTTTCAATTAAACTGCATCGGTTTTGAAATAAATTTTGACTTCAAAATCAGGCGAAACCAAACCAGTTTTGTTAGTTGCTACTTGTAGAGGCCTCGTGAACATCGCAATTTGCAGAGATCAATGATTGATAACAAGAGTGTAAATGTTTGGCTTAAATCCAAACTTGGCTTGATTTGTTATTTTTAAGATATTAAATAAAGGTGTATGAATAAATAATTAAATATTAAACTTAGGTTTATATGAACATATATAAAAATGTGGAAATGAGTAGTCAAATCCAATTGAATATATATATTATATAGATGACATTGGCATTGATCGTACACTACAAGGAATTATCGGGTCATGTGTTTTTGTCTTGTCCGAGACATATCATTTTCCAAATTTAAAATATATTAAATTCATTTTACGCACATATTAAAGAGATAATGACATTTCGTCGGACATAAGATTTCGACCAGAATAAATCTCTCGCTCACTGGTTGCTCAATAAAAAAGTAAATACCAATGTGAATTGTAGATACTGCAAACTTGATAATTAGGAAGTATAATTAAATTTATTTTCAACTTTGTATGCAGCAGGTGATGCGGTCGTATTAAACTGTATGTTCATGTTATGTTTGCCCACAATTTAGAGTGTTTTGTTCTTGGTATTGTATAATTACTATGACGGTTTACAAGAGTCGGAAGAAGAATTGGAGTTAGAAGTTTTTTTGCCAATTTTCACAAAGATGTATTCATTTCTTATCGTTCATGTAAATTAGTTTCAGTTGATTTTTCAATTCACTCTACACTCGTTCTGCTAATTTTGTTTGAAATTCTTAAAAAATATCAAAATTTACACTAATCAAATTATTTTGTTTCAGTTAATTACATACATAAATTTAGCACCCTAAGAAAAAATTCGTCTTTCCATTGATTTATTACTTCAGGTTATGCTTAAACTAGAGCATCTCGACCATCAAACATCAAGCACACGTCAGTAGGATTATTTCATTGCAAAAATAATCTTGAACATTTATTTTTATTCATAATAATTACAATACATGATGAATTAATATATTTATTCTTTGTAATTTTCTAATCAATGATATGTAAATGATTTAATTTATTATTCATGTTTTCAACTATGTTGAATTCGTAATTTAAAATATGAAATGAATTGTGCTTACGACGACAAATTCAATTTATGTTATTTGCAAATTTTTGATTGAAAAATCATTTTTATAATATAAAAAAAATATTACTCTTTTATTTGACACGGTGTTTGTCATTTGTTGAGCTTCATATACATTTGGTGGGATGCATTAAGAGTCAAAGGGCGGAAAATTTTGATTTTTTAATTATCAATAAATAAAATATTAGTACTAGATATTTTATAATATACGACCCCTAAACCTAAAACCCTAAAATAACTAAATCCTAAAAAAAGCTAAACCCTATAAATTATCATGTTGTAAAGTAGGCGAGCATGTAAAGCTTTAAGAGACCATCATTTTGTCGCAAACGGCACCTGAATCGAAATTCAGATGAGGAAGTTATGGACATTACAGTGTTCGGTGGGACATTACAGGAAGTTATGGACATTACCCTGACATATTTTTTGTGACAACCTGATGCAGTGTAAAATAAGAAAGTGTCGAATTTCGACAAAAGACTAGTGTTTTCTGGGCGGAAACGGCGTTCCGAGCAAAACACATAGCTTTGCTATGATGTACGATGGATTTCGGCCATTCGAGGTCATCTTGGGGTTTAAAATCGCAATTTCCTAAGTTCTGGGCACTATTTGCAATTTTTATAATTTCTTTCTTTTTTCCAATAAGTTTGAAATTTCCTTTTCTGCAATTAGGTTTTGGCTATTTAAACACTGTTAGCCGTTTATGTTATTCATTAGTTTTTGAAGTTTAATAAAAAAATCGAGGTTTCCCTCAAATCTATCACATTCGGTATTCCCAAGAATCAACGAACTTGATAAAGAGTTCTTCCTAGACACGTACGCTGCATCAGTTGGTATCAGATTCTAGTCGATCCTGAGGTATGCCGCCCCGTAGACAACAACGAGCCGCTCCCCAAGGTGCTGATAATGATCAAGCTGAGTTTCGACGTGAAAACGCTGAATTTCGACGTGAGAACGACGATTTGAGGCGGCAGGTTGAATTATTGACCCAACGACTGGACGAACTGCATCGTCGTGATGATGATACTCTCACGGACGACAATCCTTTCGCCGGGTTTCGAAATCGTTCTCCCGAGCGCCCTAATCCTAACTACCGTTGGGAATAGGGTTTCAAGGTGGAAATTCCACAATTCAATGGTAATCTTAAATCAGAGGAGTTTATAGATTGGCTATCACAGGTTGAAGAAATCATGGATTTCAAGGAGGTTTCGGAGGAATGTCGTGTTTCCCTTGTGACGATCTGTTTCGAAGGTCGTGCGCAAGCTTGGTGGCAACAATTGAAGCAGATGCGTGTTCGTACTGGTAAGGAGAAGATTTCGAATTGGGCTAAATTCAGGAAACACCTCAAGGCTGCGTTTTTGCCCTATAATTTCGATTGGGAATTATACCAACATTTCCAAAATCTTTGCCAGGGTTCCCGTTCTGTGGATGAATATTCCACCGATTTCTACTCCTGTCTGGCTCGTGTTGATCTTACGAGTCCCCTATTCAACTAGTTTCTCGTTATATTGGTGGTCTGCGTCTCCAATTACAGGACGTTCTGAATATGTTTGACTCATTGACTGTCGCCGAGGCACAGCAACGTGCATCCCAGGCTGAAAGGCAGCTAGCCAGGCGTGGTACATGTAACTTCCGACAGGCAACAAACTCGACTGGTGGTATAGGGTCTGCGTCACAGTCTGTTCCTACCCAACCTACCCCCCCACCCGCGCGGGGTTCTGCAGCACCCCCACAGGGACGTGGTGGTTTGCGCTGTTTTAATTGTGGTGAAGTGGGTCATCGCCAATCAGATTGTCGGCTCCCGAAATCTGCCAATCGTGGTCTTCTCACTGAGGCTACTGAATCGGAACCTGTCCTTCTCACAGATTCGGCCCCAACTTATGACGATTATGCTGACACGGATGCAGAGGAATATGTCCCCGGAGATGTTGGCCCTCTATTGGTGCTCCGCCGATCCTGCTTGACACCTCGTGCTCCTGAGAATGAGTGGCTACGCAATAGTTTGTTTCATTCTACTTGCACCATAGCTGGTAAAGTTTGCACCTTCATCATTGATGCGGGAAGTTGTGAGAACGTAGCCTCTGAAGTGGCGGTTGCTAAGCTTGGTCTACCTACTGAACCTCACCCCAAGCCTTACCGTCTCACATGGCTTAGCCAAGGTACGGATGTTACGGTTTCCAAGCGTGTGCTTGTTAATTTTTCCGTTGGACCTACTTATCGTGATGCGATTTATTGTGATGTGGTTCGTCACCTCTTACTTGGTCGCCCTTGGCAATATGATAACTCTGCTCTCCATGACGGTCGTGCTAACACCTATTCATTCTTTTTCCGTGGTACAAAAATTGTGTTAATACCGACTAAGCCCAAAGGGAATGCTACTCCCACAGCCCACACGCCTTCCCCTACCACCTTGCTGTCTCGTCGTCCTTTTCAGGCCGCCATGAAGGAATCTGGGATGGTTTTTTCCCTATTTTTTTCTCTGGTTACGAGAGAGAGTGATGTGCCTGATCCGGTGCAGCCTCTCCTTCAAGAATTTGCGGATGTCTTTCCTGAGACTTTACCCTGCGAATTGCCTCCTTTGCGAGATATCCAACATTATATTGACTTGGTTCCAGGTGCTTCCCTCCCTAATCGCCCTCATTACCGTATGAGTCCCAAGGAACATGAAGAGTTACGTCGCCAAGTGGAGGAATTGCTTGCTAAGGGACACATTCGCGAAAGCCTTAGCCCTTGCGCCGTCCCTGCACTTCTTACCCCAAAAAAGGATGGCTCGTGGCGTATGTGTGTTGACAGTCGAGCTATCAACAAGATTACGGTACGCTATCGGTTCGCTATTCCCCGATTAGATGACTTATTGGATCAATTGGGTGGCGCTTCTGTGTTTATCAAATTGGACCTTAAGAGCGGTTACCACCAGATTCGTATTCGCATGGGTGATGAATGGAAAACCGCTTTCAAGACTCGCGAAGGGTTGTATGAGTGGCTCGTTATGCCATTCGGCCTATCCAACGCTCCCAGTACTTTTATGCGTGTGATGAACCAAGCTCTTCGCCCTTTTATTGGTAAGTTTGTGGTCGTTTATTTTGACGACATCTTAATTTATAGCGCCAACAAAACAGTTCATCTTGACCATCTGCGTGAGGTACTAATGGTTCTCCGACGTAACAAATTTTTTGCTGCTGCCGCAAAGTTCGCCTTTTTATCTGCTTCCATCCAATTCCTCGGTTATGTGGTTTCTCGCGAGGGACTAAAAGTTGACCCCAGTAAGGTCTTGGTCGTCGAGCAGTGGCCCCAACCGTCTTCTATCACTGAGGTCCGTAGTTTTCACGGCTTGGCTTCCTTCTATCGCCGTTTTATTCCTCATTTCAGTGGTATTATGGCTCCTATCACGGATTGCATGAAAGGGACTAAGTTCCACTAGACTGATGATGCAGAGGCTGCCTTTCTGGAGATTAAACGTCAGCTCACGTCGGCTCCTATTTTAGTACTTCCTGATTTTTCACAGCCATTTGAACTCCATTCTGACGCTTCAAAAACAAGTATTGGAGCTGTCCTCAGTCAAGCAGGTCGTCCTGTGGCTTACTTTAGCGAGAAACTGTCGGGTGCTAAACTTCGCTTTAGTACCTATGATATTGAGTTTTATGCAGTTGTCCAGGCCATCAAGCATTGGCGTCATTACCTTTTTCAGAGGGAATTCGTATTATATACTGATCATGACTCCCTTAGGCATCTTGGCAGCCAAGACAAAGTATATGATCGTCATGCTACCTGGATTTCTTATTTATAGCAGTTTACATTCGTGATTAAGCACAAAGCAGGAGTTTCTAATCGCGTTGCAGATGCTTTGAGTCGCCGTCATGGGTTGTTAACTGAAATGCGCATCCATGTACCCGGGTTTGATTCGTTCGTGGACCTCTGTTATGATGATCCATTCTTTTCTCAGGTACTCGTTCGTATTCAACAGGGTGAGGCGACAGACTTTGTGTTGGAGGACGGATTTCTTTGTCGCGGTGTGCAACTGTGCATTCCAGATTGCAGTTTGCGTTTCAAGATGATTCAGGAACTCCATAACGAGGGTCATGTGGGGCATGATCGTACTTACCAGCTTCTTGCGGGTTCTTATTTTTGGCCCTCTATGCGCAAAGAGGTTGGTCGTTTTGTCGCCCGCTGTCGTACTTGTCAATTAGCAAAGGGTGTTTCGACAAACGCTGGATTATATTTACCCCTGCCTATTCCCACACAGCCATGGTCTGATATTAGTATGGATTTTGTCCTTGGCTTACCACGTACCCAACGTGGTTCTGATTCTATTTTTGTGGTGGTTGATCGATTTTCGAAAATGGCTCACTTTATTCCATGCAAGAAGACTACTGATGTTGTGGCTGTAGCACAACTTTACTTCCGGGATGTGTATCGTCATCATGGACTCCCTGCTTCTATAGTTTCTGATCGTGACACTCGCTTTGTGTGTCACTTTTGGCGGAGTTTGTGGTGCCTGGTTAATACACTCCTCAATTTCAGCAGTGCTTACCACCCACAGACAGATGGTCAGACTGAGGTCGTTAACCGTTCATTAGGAAATCTTTTGCGCAGTTTGGTTGGGGATCATCCCAAGGCGTGGGACCTCAAACTGCCTCAGGCTGAGTTTGCCCATAACCATGTTGTTAATCGTTCTACTGGGTTAAGTCCTTTTCAGGTGGTCTACGGGTTAACTCCGCGAGGTCCTCTTGATTTGCTAGCTTTGCCCAGCAAGGTGCGCCCCCATGCTACTGCCGAGGAGTTTGTTTGGCAGTTGGAGCAGGTTCATCAGGCCACTCATGACCATTTGGTTGCTGCTACTGCCAAATATAAGGAAAAAGCTGATCAGAAGCGGCGTGCTGTTGATTTCGAGGTTGGTGACTTTGTTTGGGCCATACTTACTACGGATCGTGTCCCTTCTCGTGAATACAATAAGCTTACTGCTAAGAAGATTGGTCCTGTTGAGATTGTGGAAAAGATCAACTCAAATGCCTATCGTCTGCGCCTTCCCAGTCATGTTCGCACCTCAGATGTCTTCAATGTGAAACATCTTGTTCCTTTCACTGGTGACTCTTCTTCTGACGAGGATGATGCGGTTTCGGATTCGAGGTCGAATCTTCTCTATCCATGGGGGAATGATGCAGTGCAAAATAAGAAAGTGTCGGATATCGACAAAAAACTAGTGTTTTCTGGGCGGAAACGGCGTTCCGAGCAAAACACATAACTTTGCTATGATGTACGATGGATTTCGGCCATCCGAGGTCATCTTGGGGTTTAAAATCGCAATTTCCTAAGTTCTGGGCACTATTTGCAATTTTTATAATTTCTTTCATTTTTTCAATAAGTTTAGAATTTCCTTTTCTGCAATTAGGTTTTGGCTATTTAAACACTGTTAGCCGTTTATGTTATTCATTAGTTTTTGAAGTTTAATAAAAAAATCGAGGTTTCCCTCAAATCTATCACATTCGGTATTCGCAAGAATCAACGAACTTGATAAAGAGTTCTTCCTAGCCACGTACGCTGCATCACAACCTACGCTAAAATGACTAAAATACCCCAGTTAAGAAATTAGAATAAAATCGGTCCAATTTGATTTATCAAACCGAATTTGAAATGGTTTAAATTTAATTTTAGATTTGAGAGCATAATTGTAATTGCATCTTAAGTATAAACCAAATTGAACAAAAGATAAACAAAATTAAATTAATTCAATTTTTTATTTCTTAAACCAAGGGTAGTTTTGGTTGTCACAAAAAAATTGTCAATGTACTAAAAAAGAGACTAAAATAATTAAAGTATGAAAGTGTCATTTCGCTATAATTAAGTATAACAAAATGTCATTATCCCAAAAAAGTAAATGCTAGACTGAAAGAGGGAGGTGCATAGCTTGCTGATGTAAGGACTCGTACGTATGAGTGTGGGGAGAAATAAATCATATGCACATATATGCTATTTAAACTGGTGAATCGATTTACATATTTCATATGTACAGGTTGGATTGAAAAACCTATGTAAACAGACGAGCGAAACAAATGACATAAGTAGGTCACGTCCGAAACAAAACAAGATCTATAACATGTTAGAAACCTAATAACCTGCCTAAAAGTTGTATTCACATTTTTCTGACTCATTTTAAGAATTTTCTTTCGAATATGAACAGTATGGAAGGACCCCTTACCTATGATGAAGGGGTTAATAGAACCATTCACATTTTTACCTGTAAATTATACATGCTATACATGCGATTTATACATGAATATATCTTTTTGTCGAACAGAAGAATCATGTTTGAGAGAGCCTCATTAGATTACTGCGTTAAGTACGTTTTCTGACTAAAGTTATTTTCTTAAAAATAATTTTGGACATCACATACAAACCTTAAACTAGAGACTTGTCAAATGGATCCTGAAATAGAGTTAAATAAGGGATGTCGGAGGCGCTATGTGCCAATGTCCGATAAAAACAGAATGTGAAGTCCATATGTTTACTTACAATTGTTGCACTAGTTTCCAAGTGGTGGGCTCCACTAGTTCTATTCAGTGTCCGGTCGACATGGAGATTTCTCAGTTGACAAATTTGAAAATACCTATGTAGGTTAACAATTCTGTGCGAACCGATGGGAACGCGACATGTGAGGCGCGCGCATTGACGCGACCAGGCGTATTGACGTCAACGTTGACGCGCCATCCTAAAAAAACTTTTTTCTTCCAAACACTCGATAAACCATTCTCCCAATAAGGTTTATTTATAAGGTATAAAAAAAATACCCGTTCCCCTGTCACATGATGCCCCTTGTAGATTATATTAAGTTACCTATATTTAGTTTTTTATATTTATGTTTTATTTCTCATATATATTAGGGTTTCCTATTCTATTCTTATTACCTCTATAAATATACGTCTCTTGTAATTCACAAGACACACAATCAATAATATAACATTCATTATTTCTATCATGTTATCAGAGCCATAACCGATCCTTGGTTAAATCTCTACGAATTTGTCGCTTTGCCCACTCGTCGATGATTCGTGATTCTGACGGGTGGACGAGGCAATTCAATCTCAATCTCTAACCAATCTCGTGCTTCTGCCTATTGCAATCACCTGACAATCAACCCAAATCTATCACCAATCTCTCAATTCAATCCCAATAATTCAATCTCAATCTCTAACCTCTCGCTTCCGCAAACAATCAATCTGACAATCATTGGGCATCTGCTATCTCGCGATCAGTCATCATGCATCTGACAATTATTGGGCATCTGCTATCTCGCCATCAACCATCAAGCATATGAAAATCATTGGGCAGCTGCTATCTCGTCATCAGCTATCAGGCATCGGGCAATTGCTATCTCGTAATCTGCCATTAGACATCATCGGGCATCATTCAGCACATACGGGCATCAAGCATCCGCCATCGGCCGTGAGCGGCGCGCATCCTCCATCCTCAATCCTCGCCGCATCACCTCGACAACATCCTCGGCAGCCACAACCCTCGCCACAACTCAATATTATCAAGCTTCAAAATCCCTCGCCACAACTCAATATTATCAAGCTTCAAACTCAATTCTTGTTTCACCGCATTGAGTTTGAGGGGGGCTGTTAGATTATATTAAGTTTCCTACATTTAGTTTCTTATATTTATGTTTTCTTTCTCACATATATTATGGTTTTCTATTCTGTTCCTATTGTCTCTATAAATAGAGGTCTTTTGTAATTCACAAGACACACAATAAATAATATATCCTTCATTATTTCTATCACCCCTACTTTGATCTTCACAGTTCTCACGCATCTTTTGGTTTTCACTGAAATACATTCCTATATATGTATCTAAGTTCACGTCAAAAACATTTTTTAGTTTTGTGTGGGATGAAATATGGTTGTCAGGAGTTTAATCGAATCGAATTGGGTTCAATTTCATTAAGGATTGGGCTGGCTTGAGAAAAGCATACGTTTCGAGCTCAAGTTAAAAAATCTATACGTCAAAATTCGAATTCGGTTCGATTCAGTTATAATAATATAAAGATTTAAATCTGCTCAAATAAAAATATATGTCTTCACATATCGAGTTGAACTTTTAGATGAATCGAGCTTTTAAAATGATATATGAGTTTGATTGAATTTAGAAGTATCATTTGTTTCGTGCTCGAGGCTTATGAATCACCAACTATTAAGTAACGGTTTGAGTCTCTAAAGATTAGTTTAATTTGTTCTATTTATATTTATTGAAAAGTAAATTATGTTTAACACTATGGAATAAAATATATAATGCTAAACAAACAAGTGACTTAAGAGTCTTAAAATAATTATGATTGGGAAAAAGACATTTTCGAGGGTATTTGACTTGGCCATAGTATACCATCTAGAAAAGGCAAAAAATTAGAAATCAATCGAAAAATAAATCAGGAATTACAAAGAATTAATTGAGAACTAAACGAAGAAATAGATGATTTTTAGAACACTGCTAAAAACACTATCTCCCAGAGAATTCAGTGACAGAATGTTCCTTCACTGATTCTTGAACCGGTCCAATACCAATGGGCCGGTCCGGTTCATTGACGGTCGCGTGCACGAAGAATGCAGGTTGCTCGGGAGCCGCAATGGTGGTCGAGTCGCTATTGAGCATGAAATCAACCGATGCCATTGTTGGCCGGCTCGTTGCTCTTTCCTGGACACAAAGCAAACCGATTTGAATGCATTTCAACATTTCGTCCATTGAACCGCAATCTCTGAGCATTGGATCCACCATGTTTATAGCCGTTCCTTGTCTCCAACTTTTCCATGCCTAGAAAAAAACATTAACACTGTTAGAGTCTCACATTTGAAAGATGTAAATTTATTTATCAGCTTATATAGCAATCTGGGCCTCCACTTATTGGCTTAAACTTTTAGATGGGTTGGATTTCTGATAAACACACTTGTAAATATCGCTAGTGAAGTGACAGAAAACTTATGTAATTAGCATAAGGTTGTTATAGTTTTTATCTTCACACTGGCGGTATTGTTAATCAAATTATTGCGGACAGAGAAAAGACTGAACTCAGTGTGACTGAGAAATGACCCATGATAGCAATATAATATCTTTGGATTTTGACAGTCTGGTCTTTTGAGCCAGGTTTTTTTATTCGCATTATATTTTTTCTCGTTAATATTGAATGTACGATGCTTACATAGCTTTTAAGATCCTCGACGTTTGGTCCATCTTGGAAACGCCCATTCCTTTGTCCTGCAACGATCTCGAGAACTAATACTCCAAAACTAAAGACGTCGGATTTAACTGAGAAGTACCCTTTATATGCATACTCCGGCGCCATATACCCACTGCATTGCATTCACGATTGATCCAACAAATTTCAGTTTCATTCTATTATTAAAACATTTAAAATCTATAAAATTTTATACCATATCCTTGATTACTTACTAGGTTCCGGCAATTTTTCCAGTGTCTCCATGTGACTGATCCAATGTTATTAATTTCGCCATCCCAAAATCTGAAATCTTAGGCTCCATCTTCGCGTCCAACAAAACGTTACCCGCCTTGAGATCGCGATGAATGATCCTTAGACGAGAATCTTCGTGGAGATACACAAGCCCTCGGACGATCCCTTTGATAATGTTGTAGCGCTTATCCCAACTCAACTGTATTCGCTTGATCCGATCTGCACATTCATTTTTATTAGCGCTATAATAAGATTAGCTTAACCTCAACTTTTTAGGTGGATCAGATTTTATCAGACACGTCGCGTGAAACAAAAAGGAACAAGAAGTGTACCAAATATATAATGGTCTAGGCTTGCGTTATGCACAAACTCATATACGAGAAGCTTTTCTTTTCTTTCTAAGCAAAATCCGAGGAGCCTCACTAAGTTCTTGTGCTGAAGCTTCGCCACCAATCGAACCTCGTTCTTGAATTCTTGATCACCCTGTCCCGAACTCGCAGACAGTCTTTTCGCGGCTATATATCGCCCGTCTGGAAGCTCACCCTGTAAATTTAAGGAAACATAGTACTTTAGAAAAACAGGCATACCAACAAAAGTTTCGACTATGTGTCCGTGGTTCGTTAAGAATGCATCGACTATGCATAGTGTATGGTACTTAAATTCTGCAATTAGGATACTTATAATTTGACAAGGATCGGAGTGGCCAACCAGTCATAGGAGTACTCGATCCTTTGATACCACTGTTAGGTAGATCCGGGCTTTACGGAGAAGCACCCAAGAAAAGCCCATATACACATTAGCGTCCACCTTTGACCCAAAAAACTAGCCTAGGTCTAGAGTCCAATGTGTATATAAACCATTCTTATATTCAATATTATTTCGACGTGGGACTTTGAACTCACATGTGGACATAACACTCTCTCCCTCCACATTTTTCATCCTATCTGAGCCTAGGGCCTATTTACAGCCCCAAACCTAAACCATGAGTTTATTAACCCAAACCCATACCTAATTCACGTAAAAACTCTATTATATTATCAATAGAAGATTGGATATTTTCGAAATCTCTTTCAATTTATTTGCTGATAAAAAAAGACTAACCTTGTAAACAGCACCAAATCCACCTTCTCCAATCTTATTTAATTCGGAAAAGCCATTTGTTGCATCTCTAACTATGTTGAAGTCTATTTGCAACGACTCCACGGTCAAAATATCATTCGAATCTACAAAAGGAGTCAAAAATTGGTTAGCACACAATATTGTTCTCGTTAAGTGGGCCTCTAAAATTTTAAATTATAAGCTCAAACTCACTCTGGACATTTTTGTCTGAATTTCTCCTCCTTAAAATGACCCCGATGCAGATCACAAGTATCACAAAAGCAAACGCCGGAACAAGGACGATGACCGCAACCCGAGATCCACTAACCTCCCTCCTTACCTTCACCGCCACGTGATCTGAAAACGCAATCACTGTCGGTCATAAAATACCCAACTCGCCTAAAAGTTCAAACTGATAGATATGTAAAAGACCCTGTACCTTCTGACTCCTCCTCTCGAGGAGCCTCGGGAGGAGGAGGGCTGATCGGGGCGGGGGCAGCGAGAGTGACATCAGCAGCCGAAGACTCGTAGAATGAGTAGGTCTCGTACCTCAGATAGCAGCTAGGCGCACAGATCCTCGACCCTCTCTTTTCGTAGCACCACTTCTGGATGTAACTCGCGATCGTGGCCAGGCAGCTGAGGCAGTCTCCCTCCGACAAGTCCGGCGAGCACTGGGTCATCCCGTACAGCGTCAAGAACAGCGGCTCCACCGACACGTTCGCGGCCGCCGCCTTCAGCCTGGAATCCCCCGAAGCCGCCCGCTTCATCAGTGACGATAGCAGCGGGTAGAGGCTCTCCCAGAGCACGGTGGCGTTGGACGTCTCGGAGTTGGTCCAGTGTCCCGCGATTCTGTTGTCCACGAGAGCCCCGTACATGGGCTTCTCCGAGTACCTTTTTTTTTATCAGCAAATTACTATTAAAATAAAGAAGAAAAAGAGATCTCAAAAAGTAGCTCTCGTCCATTAAGCAAGTGAAGCAACTGCTTTAAGACCACTTAAAAACAGTGTTGTATTAAAAACAATGCTGAGTTAAGTACCTTATCATGCAGAGGTCGAACCAGGCGAACCCTCGCTTCTTGTTGGGGCAGAGGGTCAGGATCTTGGCGGCGGAGGTGTCGATGCATGTCTTGCAGGATGCAGGGGAGAGGTCTCCCCTGCACATTGCGAACCCGAAGACTCTGTCGGGTTCCAGGCCCGCGGAGATGTTGAGGAAGCTGGAGTTCGACTCGGTGAAGGAAGAGACGAGGCTCGCGAGGTTCGCGGCGTAGGTGCTGTTGGAGGTGTAGTTGTCGCTGCTGAGGCACGAGCGCATCACCACCTCCGCAAGAGCGAGGTGGCTGATGATTTGGATTGAGGAGATGAGGAAGAGAATCGAAGAAATCGATATTGTTTTCATTGATTATTTGGTAATATTGTTTTGGTCTTGAGGGGTTTGAGTTATAGAAGAGAGCATGTACATGTTAGAATTTGTTTGTTTTATGTATATATGAAGCTAATAAGAAGCTTCTGAAAGCAGTGTGAAGAGATTTGATGACTTTGACTGGTTTTGAGTTTTGGGGAGTGACTTTTATTACTTCAAAGGTAGTTTGATCCAGTCAAATTTGATCACACTGCAAAATAGATAGAATTCAAATTTGATTTGTTACTTTAGACATTAATTAGGAGTTACTGGGGCTGTTAACTAGCCGCTCAAGTTCGGCCTGTTAAATATTCGGTTCGAGCTCGAGCCGAATTCGAGCTCAAGATTGGACTCGTGTAATAAACGAGCAGAACTGGAGCCTAGCCTTTTAAGGTTCGAAATGTTCGCGAGCCGACTCGTTTAGTATTTAATATACTATATACTGATAAAATACTTATAATAGAATTAGACAAGTCGAATCAAGTCGACCAATCTCAAGTTGGCTCATTTATTATTTATTTAATTTTTAATGAATATTTTTATTCAAATTTAAACGAATCAAATCAAACTGAGCTCGAGATCGAGCTCGTCTATTTTATTTCGAGTCAAACTCGAACTTACCTGTATAAGCCCGTTTCAAACACTTTTTTCAGAAACCGAGCCGAGCCTTACTAAAATGAAACTCGGCTCGGCTCGTTTATACCCCTAAGAGTAACGTGAAGCCCATAGATTTTTCAGTAGTTGCTATGCAGATTCTGAAATCAGTGCACCAAACTGGTTTGGCATTGAGCCATATATATTGCAACTTGCCAAGTGGTACAATACAATATAACAATATAAGGCGATTATCAATAATATTATTCTAGGCATCATTTTTAGGTTGAATTTTTGATATGATATTAGAGCTCGGTTTTGTCGAACGTATCCTCCATCAAATATCATCGAGCTTAAAATTCTATGGATCATGCTATATGTTTCGGGACTCCAACAATTTGATACAGGGTCTGGTATTAAAAATTTGTTTGAACACAATTTGATAGCGAAAAAAACCTTTTTTTTTGGAAGGTCACGTGTTTTAAAAATGTTAAGCGTAGTCAGAAGTAGAAAACTTAATGAAGATTAGTCAGAAAATTAAGAAAAATTAGCCAGAAAATTAATCAAATTAGGAGAACTAATGGAAATTAATATAGAAATGCTTAACAGAAGTTGCTCCATAATTTCTAGGTTGAGTTGAGACTTGAAAATTTCGGTAGGAGAAATATATTGTTTTTGAGGGTGTTTTGACTTATCATACAGTCTTGGTCAAAGCAGCTTATAAAGTACAAAGGTCTATTATAATATAATACTTTACATAGGCGCGTTATATATATAAATACAAATCAGGGGAAAATATCCAAACGTACAAACATCGTCGCATTCGTCTGATTTTTGCGTGCTTCAAGATTACGACATGTGGCACGGAAGGATGTGGGTTGAGTTAACAGTGTCACACGGAAATTGGGGGTATTTTTGTCTTCTCGTGTAGCAGTTATATTTGCCTTATCGTTGGTTTTTATTCCCAGATCATCGCGCGTTTGGTTTGGCTTCTCAAAACAACGCGATCAGAGCGATTTTGACTTCGTCTCAGAGACGGCGAGAAGAGTTATTTGTTGTCGTCAATCTGATTGAGAATTATCGGTAAGTAGCGCGATTTCATGATAGATCCGCAGTCGATTGTGAGTGTTGTGATTTCAGATTTGCTATTTTTTTATTTTAGCCGGTTTTGATCCGATCTAAAGTTTTTCTTTCATCTACAACAAATTTGAGGTGCAGAAGACGATGACGACGAGGAAGACAACGACTAACCACCATCTCTAAATGTTTTTTTACTCATTTTTCTGTATTTTAATACTTTTGTAAACGATTCTCGTTCGAGACAAACTTTATATTTATCAAGTTTACATCTGTCTTTATATTTATGTATAACATGTCGAGGTATTATGTATAACATGTCGAATTGTACTATATATTGGCTATATTTCACCGGCGATATTGGCTGTATTTCGCCGGGTTTGTTTCACCAAACCGACGAGAAGTTGAACATCTCGTCGCCTATGGTTTTACTAAACCGGTGAGATGTTCAATATCTCGCCGGGTTAGTTTTACCAACCCGGCGAGATGTTACTCGTAGGATTATACAAGACATCGAAAACTTCCTGTTTTAATCATAGAAGCTACGCGCACAAAAGGATTAAATACCATGGAAGAATGAGGAAAGGTCCAGCTGGAAGAAAGACATGCAAGCAAGATTTAATGAAGGCGGCACGCCAACTTGTCACTTGCCAGAAACGCAAGGCGGCAAGAAATTTCCTAATCGGAAAAGGAATCCGATTAGGCAATATGAGTTGCTATAAAAGCAGGAGCTACCCTTTTAGCAACTCAATCATTTTTATGTGCTAAATTCTCAGAGCTCTTAACTGTGTAATACTAGCGGATTGAGAGGCTGATCTATTTAGAGAGGACACTGTCGATTACATAAATCAAGTCGAGAAGATTTGAGTGTTTGTAGTCTATTGGGTTTTGTTCGTGATTGAAGACTCACGAAAAAAATTGTCGAAGACAACACAACCGAGCATAGGCTTGCTCGAAGTGTGGAATTGAGAGGATTTCAAAGACAAGGAGATTCTTTGGTCGAGGTTGTTCACGGTGAGATCTCTAATAGCTTAGGAAAATAGCTTGTGTGATAGCTAGTTGATGCTTGAAGTTGTACTATTGACTACCGAATAGTGAAAAACTTTCCACTGACAGAGTGCCCCCAGACGTAGGTGCGGAGTCACCGAACTGGGTAAACATATTGTGTCTTCTGTTTACTGCTTTACTATTTACTAGTCCATAAATTGTGATTAATCAAGTTGTCGAACCAAACGTTATAACATTGGGTTCGACATCTTGTCCCTGCTACTTAACAGAATTTTGTTGATATTGAATACAATAGGGAAGGACCCATGTAGATAAACTCTAATACATAATACTTATTGATAGGCTAACCCTAATGAAAATATTCTAACAATAACATTTGTGGACTCGGACTTGGTCCAGTGTCCCATAACGTTCTTGTCCGCAAGAACTTCGTACATGGGCGTGGCCGAGTACCTTATCATGCACGCTCGAACCACGCAAACCCTTTTTTCCTGTCGAGGCAGAGATTTGAGATCTCGGCGCTCGAATTCTTGACGCAGGCAGAGCTGGCCGCGGGGGTGACGTTGGCCTTGCAGAGCACGAACCCGTAGGCGGTGTCGGGTTGTTGGCCGGAGGAGAGGTTGTAGAAGCCCTACTTGGATTTGGGTTGCAAGGAGAGCGAGGAGAGGAGGGTGGCGAGGTTCGCGGCGTAGGTGCTGTTGGAGGTGTAGTTGTTGCTGCCGAGGCACGAGCGCATCACCACCTCGGCGAGGGCGAGGTAAGAGAGGGTAAGGAGGATTGAAGAAATCGTGACCATTGGTTATTTGGGTTTTTGATATTGTTAGGGATAATGACACTTTGCTACATCTAACTATAGCGAAATGACACTTTCATACCCTAACTATTTTTTTCTTTTTTTAGTACCCTGACAACTTTTTTGTGACAACCTATGCTAAAATGACTAAAATACCCCTGATTTTAGAAATCAAATTATAATTTGTCCAATTTAATTTATCAACCCATATTTGATATTATTCAAATTTAATCTTAGATTTTGGGGCATAATTTTAATTGCATCTTAAATATAAATCAAATTGAACTAGAGATAAACAATATTGAACTAATTCAATTTATAGTTTCTTAAACTAAAGGTAGTTTAGGTATTTTAGACATTTTAGAAGTAGATTGTCACAAAAAAATTGTCAAAGTACTAGAAAAGAAAGAAAAATAATTAGGGTATAAAAAGTGTCATTTCGCTATAATTAGGTGTAACAAAATATTATTATCTTTTTGAGATAATTGGGGTATAAAAAGTGTCATAGAGTTGGAATATTTGTTTTTGTAAGAAGCTGAGAAGCAGCTTCTTGATGGAGGAGAGAGGTGGTGCATGACTTTGAATGGTTTTGAGTCTGAGGAACAGTGAGAGAGTCTTTGCTTGATTGATGATTGGATCACTCATGTAATAATTAATATTCAACGTTGTCATGTTTGTATGTGTGCTTTTTGTGTCCGGAATCTATTTATAATTGAGAATAAAAAACTGAGAACAAAACAGTAGATAATGATTCAGTTTTTGTTCTAAGTCTGAGAAAATTGTAAATTACGGTTCAGTTATGATCTTTCTAGGCCTATAACTGTGGTAAACCGATCAACGCACACATGTCACACTCTCATCCTTCCACATGTCTGCTGCGTCTAAACTCGTAATCCGATTATCATTGCTTAAACTAAACAACTGAATTGTTCTGAAATGGTTAAATCCAGATCGTACATGTTAGAAGTTCCTCATGTGAGTTAGGTCTCACATCGAAAAAATATATAATGAGAGCTTATATACATATTTGACCCAAAAATTAATATGCTAGTTAATTTTTTCAAGTCAAATGTGGACCTGATAATACCCACTCACACGGTTCACAAATTCAAAATCTAATGTAATTGATTTAGTCCGATTCTTAATCGATTTGGTCCAATTCTGAAACCATGGCCCATCCAATCTGTTATGAATGGTTTTTTATCAAGAAGAATTAAACAACAAAATATTTAGGTCATATTTTAATCCTAAAAGGCTAAAGCACAAAAAGCTAGTTATAGAGCAGCCTTACGTTGAAGGAAAGGACAATCTTCCTTAATTTGGTAATATATGATAACAACAATTTACAATCTTCCTTAATTTGAAATAACAACAATTTAACAGAAGTTGCTCTATAATTTCCAGGTGGAGAAATGAAATAACCAACCAAAAGACTACAAATCTATAGACAGAAAAAAAACAATATATTTGTTTTAGATTATTTTGACTTGTTTGCAATCCGGTCAAAATCTACAATTTTAAGTCTTTGTAAATAGAATACTTTTATATATTATTAATCATATAGACTTGTACGACTTGTACACGTTGTAAGACCAGAATACTCGGAATGACGTGGCACACAACACCTTGATCTAAGTCCGTTTGTTGTTGATATCTGGAAGATGAGCACAACCAAGAAACTCGAGTGTTAGAAGGTGAAAATCGTGACGTGGTATATGAGCCACTGACTTGAAAGCAATTTCCGGTTAGACCGTGGTGGCGATCGTGTGCCGAATGCCTCCGAGGTTAACACGGTTATCCCTCTGCTAACGCGCCCACTTGCACAACAGAGACTCAAAATTGCAAGACCAAAGTTCAAGAAGAGATAAAGAGAGAGCAACAAGTTTCATATATCTTTTGTTTCTAATTCACATATGATTAAACTCTAGTATTTATAGGATCATTATAGAATACCAAAAGTAGAAAAATCATAATGATTAGAAGACAAAAAGATGAAACCGATTTTAATAAAAATCAAATAAATTCAGAAAAATTGAAAGTCTCAAAAGTGAAAGGTCTCCAATAAAAATCTGATTTATTTGGTTAAAAGAAAAGAAGAAAAAAAATATTTTTTTTAATTGCTTCAAGGCATTTCAAGAGATATAAACCCAACACACATTTATTCCATCAACCATGAACGATTCAAAATTTAATTTCCGGAACTCGTCAGGAAAATAGAAGCAGAATTAAAAAATATCGTTTATCCAATTCAAATCAAATCAGACGACGTCACTGATTTTTAAACCGCATATATTATTAGAGGAGAAATCAGGTATAAACTGTGTGGAGTGTCCAAACCGTCCAAACGGGTAAATTATTTGTGCAAAACAGTGAAATGTTTTGAACCACGTGGAATTTTCGCATAAAATGATAGAATGTCTGGGACCCGAAAATACACAACAGGTCAACTTTCTGGCCACGTGTCGCGCGATAGAACAACGCGCGCAAATTTACACCAATCCAATCCCTTTAATCTATTCACTTTTATTTCAATCTATACATGCATAAATAGATGATTCTCAAACGTAGCCTAAACAAAAACTACTTACAAGAGCACCCATAATGCACAGCCTCTACCGAGGGTAGACTTCTGTAATAGAGGCCTTGTCTACGGATAAATTGCTTGTCGATTTATCTGATGTGGTCTCCTTCGTGCTCGAGTCGAACTTTAATTCCTGAACACATAACAAGGCAATGTGGATACATCTGACGACTTCATTTCTCGAATATAGGGTTGTTTATTTTGGGCTCGAAACTAGCCCCGAATTAGTTAAACCGCATCTGAAAATTATAATTTATGGATAATTGTTCAGTTAGATTATAAATCTAAGACAACCATTGCCAGATTTAGTTCTTACGGATCATAACCACAGTTAAACTTAGAAAAATCGAACTGAAGATTATTAAAAGCATAGTGTTCGACGAGTCCAATGGTTCTTGTTTTTCAGTGTCTACCACAAAAAAAAAAACCAGTCCTTATTTAATTACATGATAAAGAAGACGACAAGTCTTTAAGAATAGAAACATTGCATACCAAACCCGCCTACGCCTAACTTTGGATCGGGTTTGGGCCGGAGTCTGGATCGGGTTTGGACCGGACTTCGGGTCGGGTTATGGACCGGACTTTGGATCGGTTCCTGGGTCGGACTTTGGATCGGGTTATGGGTCGGACTTTGGATCGGGTTATGGGTCGTACTTTGGGTCGGGTCTGACCCGCAAAAAGGCTAAGTGTATCCCAAAAATGGGTCCTTTTACCGCGTGTAAAACGCGTGAATTTTTGCCTAAAAGCTGCAGACCCTGAAAAAGGCTCTTTTTTTGGGTACTAAATAAATAAATAAACAAACAATGGACAACAAGGCCCATTTCTCTGTTGAGGCCCATTTTTTTTGGCCCAAAACGAAATCCTCTCTCCTGAATAAAACTAATATTTATTTTCTGGATAAACTAATATTTACTATATTATATGTAAGTAAGTAAATGCATAAATCTCCTCTCCAAAAATAAGTAAATAAACTTTAGTATTTCGAAAAACAGGAAGAATAATAATGCACAAACGATAAACAATATAAATTAATTGTTCTCAAAATTTAAAAAAATTATTAATGGTCTTAAATTCCTCGAGAAACCAATTGTATTGATACCAAGAAAATGCATACCCATTAGTAAAAAAACAAAGTAACAACTAAACAAGCAAAGCAGAAAGAAAAGAAACAAGCAAAGCAGAAAGAAAAGAATACTAACAAAGTCTTTAGATTTCAATAAAATCAGTTGGATATAAAAAGTAAAATAAAAAACAAATGACACAATATGATTTAAAATTCAAATATCATGAAATCAAGAAGTGAAAATATATTAAAGAAAATGATACGGCCAAGCATGTTATAAACTTATAATGACTGAAATTATGATGAGGGGTCTATCTTATTAAATGTAATTTGATCTGTTCGATTTCATGACATATTAGTTATTTTTATTTAAAAAGAACAAAGTAAGACCAGGTTTTGAACAAAGTGTTGTCATTTTAAAAAGAGATAATGACACTTTGATACACCTAACTATAGCGAAATGACACTTTCATACTCTAACTATTTTTCTCTTTTTTTTAATACCTTAACAATTTTTTTGTGACAACCTATTTATAAAATGTCTAAAATACCTAAACTACCCTTGGTGTAAGAAACTATAAAATGAATTGGTTCAATTATTTTTATCTCTGATTCAATTTGATTTGTACTTAAGATGCAAATACAAGTATGCCCGAAAATGTAAAATTAAATTCGAACCATTTCAAATATGGTTTGATAAATCAAATTGGACTAGTTTTATTTTGATTTCTTAAATCAGGGGTATTTTAGTCATTTTAGCATAATTTGTCACAAAAAGTTTGTTAGGGTACTAAAAAGAGACAAAAATAGTTAGGGTATGAAAGTGTCATTTCGCTATAGCTATAGTTAAGTGTAACAAAGTGTCATTATCCCTTTTAAAAATGCATTTTATTACTCTAAAACACACCGCAAGTAACAAATGAAAGAACAAGAAGTAAATCCTGCAAATTTATAAAGCAGGACATAAGATTAATCGAAAAGTAATCCGACAAATTGGAGATTGGATATGAAATTGTTTGAAGCTCAGTCCACTTAAAAATTGGTTCCCGAAGCTTTATGGTCTCGTGAATATGATCGTATGTGAAAGGAAATAAAATTTTACAATAGTCGGTTTCACAGACGAGCTTCCTGTCAGCGGCATTATATTCTATTTGTCATTTTCGTGTCTGGCTAAACTTATTGATGATCGAGGCAGAATTTCAGCTTCTAAATTTCGATTAATTGAATCCCCTGCTCCAAGTATTATTTCTAGTTCGACGACACATTGCATGCGTCGATAACATTAATCCATGCATTGGCAATAACAATGTCAAATACCATAAAAATTATTGCAATACAGTGCATCTACATTGAGTTATTCTTTTTCATTGTACACACACAAAATAGTCTATTCCCAAACCTGCAAATATAGAGCTATGTGAATAAGACTTTACACACTACCGAGGGTAGAGGTCCGTAATTGAGGCCTCGTCTACGGATATTGCAACTGACTTGCTCGTGGAATCATCTGACGCCATCTCCTTCGTGGTCGAGCCGAGCTCTAATCTACTGAAATAGAAGGGTGTAGGTTGCTTAGGCAATGCCAGGGTCACAGAGTAGCTGTTGAGCATCAGGACGATGGACGCCAAGGCCGGTCGCTCTGCTGGATCTTCCTGGACACATAACAAGGCGATGTGGATGCATCTGATCACTTCATTCCTCGAATACGAATCCCTCAGAACGGGATCCACCAACGACTGCGGAGTCTCGTCCCTCCATAGCTTCCATGCCTGGAATGGAATGATTCTGTCATAACGAGAAAGATCGAGTGCGAAAACAAACAAGGGTGGAAATAAAAGCAATAAACAAGAACACATCCGAGTTATTCAGCTAAGTCTGCATGTGAGTTCAAGATCCCACATCAGAAGCGTACTGAATATAAGAATGGTTTATATATGCATCGAACCCTAAATCTAATAGGCTAGTCTTTTAGGTCAAACGTGTGCTCTAATGTTGGTATGTGCTCGGATCTCCCCAACTCTGGTATCAGAGGGGATTGGTTCGGTAGAGTAATGAGTTTCAACAAATTTTGAATTCTTTTTTTCATTTGTGCTCATCATTTGCAATATTGGATTATGGAATTAAGATTTGAAATACTCACATAGCTTATCAGATCCTCAACACCATCTTGATAGAAATTGCTGTTCTTCTTGCCGCTTATGATCTCGAGAATGAGGACACCAAAACTATACACATCAGATTTCACAGAGAATTGTCCATGCATTGCATATTCTGGAGACATGTAACCACTGCAAAATCATTGACATTAAACTTCAGTAATGTTAATTAACAATGAAGCAATGAATATTTTGAATCAATAATACATACAGGATGTCTCTAAACCATGCATATAGCAGAATTATCTATAAGAGTTTTGAAACATACTATGTCCCAACAATCCTGCTTGTATTTCCTTGAGTTTGATCGACTCCAAAAATCCTCGCCATCCCAAAATCAGAAATCTTAGCGTTCATGTCTCCGTCCAACAATATGTTACTCGCTTTGAGATCACGATGTATGATCCTAAGCCGAGAGTCCTCGTGCAAGTAAAGAATTCCTCTGGCAATGCCTCCTATTATCTTGTAACGCCTCGACCAGTCCAATAGCCCTTGTTTTTCAGGGTCTACCCATAAAAGAAAACATGAGTTCTTGTTCTTGTTCAATTACATGATAAAGGGTGCGACAGTAGTGTTTAAGAGTAGAAACAGTGCATACCGAATAGGAAGTAGTCAAGGCTCTTGTTAGGCACAAACTCATAAACAAGAATCTTCTCTTGTCCTTCCAAGCAAAAACCGAGCAGCCTCACCAGGTTTCGGTGCTGAAGCTTGGCTACCAAGACGACTTCGTTCTTGAATTCCTGCACGCCTTGTCCCGAACCTCTTGACAGTCTCTTCACAGCAATCAGTTCTCCACTAGGCAGCGTACCCTGATAACACGATTCAACAAATTATTAAAAACAGTAACAAGCTAAACGAGCTTCTGAGTTTAAATCCCATGTTACGGTTCCTCACCTTGTAAACCGTGCCAAACCCGCCTTCGCCTAACTTGTTCTCAGCAGAGAAATTGTTCGTGGCCGCCCCAATTGTATTAAAATCGAATTGCAAGGACTCTACATTTGTGATCTCATCCTCATCTATACAGTAAAGGGTATGGTAAACAAATTAGTGATCTGAAGTTGAACACATACAACAATGGAAGCTCTTGATGAGCCAATTTGTGATTTGGTTTACCATTATGTTGTTGAATGGCAGCACTGTGTCTCTTCTTTGTTCTTCTAGTTAAAATGCAGTATCCAATAATGAACAGAATCACAGAGATAACAATAGGAACAACAATGGCCACAATAGTAACAGCTGAGATCTTCCCATTTCCTGAACATAATAACATAATCCGTACACACCGCTCAGCATTATAAAAAAACGCTAGTCACTAGTCGGACAGATAGGGGACTTCTGGAAACTAACAGAAGATTAGTAAGAAATTAACCGGGTTAAAGATTTAACATAAGATTATTTATCTCGTGCCGTCAGTATGCTATTTAATTCTTGCTAATAGAAAAATAAAGAAAAATTTGCAACATCTCTCCGTTAAGTTGTCAACTATTTCATTTTTGCACAGTCTCCTTATACTATGTTTATTTTAAAAACTTTATATCCACTTTGTATTTTTTGCACCCTTAGTAATATCCCGAAATCTTGAAATATTTTTGTATAATCTCGAAAATACTCTCTTCACTCAGTACATACAATTGCAAAGAGGACAACGAATTTGTGCAGAAAAAAATGAAATGTATACCGAGACTCTCTACAGAAGTATAATAATATAAAGCAAAAAAAATTGTATTTTCGGGATTATGAAAATATTTCAAAATTCCCGTCTATTTGAACGGAAATATACTACCATTGCAAAAGATACAGAATTTTGCAGTTTTTCAAATAATGAAGTAATAAAGAATTAACAGGACAAGCGGGAGATTTTTGGAATTCAAAAGTGCTGATGTTACCTTTTGCCTCCGTCGGAGAGGCTTGAGTGGCCGGAGGGGACGGCACAGGCGGCGGCGGGGGTGGCCGCGGCGTGGCGGTGACGTTGTAAAACGGGTAGAGCTCATACCTAACATTACAGCTCGGAAAGAGGACTCGCCCGCCTGGCTTCCCGCTGCAGCAGCTCGGGAGGTTCCCGATCGCCGTGTCGAGGCACGTTTTGCAGTCGCCGGAGGACAGGTCCGGCGTGCACTGCGCGAGCGTGTAGAGGCTCTGGAAGCTCGTGAAATTCGCCTCCCCGGTGGAGAATCTCTTCCCCGTCGACGACACGCCCTCCTCCGCCCTCCCGGCCGTGTCCTTCATCGTATTTCCAAGCAGCTCCATGAACCGGTCGGGATCGGAGACGTTGGCGGTGTTGAGCAGCTGGTGCGACGGCTCCGTCGCGACGGAGGAGAAGAAGAGGCGGCTGGAGTAGCGGAGCAGGCACTCGTCGTAGTAGATCAAAGCCGTCTTCTGATCCGGACACTGCTCCACCAGATCTGCCGCGGCGGTCTCCACGCAGTCCTTGCAGACCGCGGCCGAGACGTCGCCGCGGCAGAGGAAGAGGCCGTAGGCGGCGTCGGGCGACCCGACGCCGCCTACGGTGAGGTTGTAGAAGCCGGCGGGGCGGGAGGCGTTGGAGGAGAGTGAATCGAGGAGGGAGTCGAGGTTGCGACGGTAGGTGGAGTTGGGGGAGAAGAGGGTCGTGTTGGGGCAGTTGTGAGTTAAGTAAGTAGCTGCAAATACAGAGCCGCCATTGAAGAAGACGATGAAGAAGAAGATAGCAGAAATGGGAAGACCCATATTGAAACCAGAAAGTTTCTCAATTGGGTTTGGAGCAGCTGAGTGAGGGGTTTTAGAGAAGCTGTAATGGGGTCAACGGAAGGACTTTGACTTTTCTTGGTCATCGGAGAAGAAAAAAGAGTTAATGAGAAATGAAGTGGTGATGGGGACGGAAGTGAAGAATGACGCGTGAGAGGCGGTGTTGGGTTTAGGCGGTTATGACACGTTACGGTTAGTTATTGGATCGTTGACTTTGGGACACACGAGTCAAATAAGATGGCGATAGTCTAAAAGTCGGAAATTATTCATTCATTTAATGATAGATAAGCTGTTGAATACTTGAATTGTTGAGAAATGTTTATTTACGGTTGTGGCACGTTACGGTTAGAATTAACAAAGATTTTGCCAGTTATGAGTTTATTGAAATCATGTTCATGGTCAAGAATAAATAATAGATAATTTAGTCAGAAAATAAAAATATTTATATTAGTCACAAATAATTTCGGAATGAAAACTCATCTAATAACTTAAACATAAACATATTTTACACGGCTGATCAATTTTTGAATAGTTATTTAAAGATCATATTCGTTTGACTAGCGACTAACATTTTGTAGGCAAACGGGTTAATTGTGGGTAATAACTTGTAAATTTGCGGCGGACCCAAAATATATCACCTGCGAACCAACGCACAAACTGAACGGTGAGATCCAGCGGGTTACAGGTCGTGTGAGCGGGCGGGTTGCGTGTAATTTGTGTACACCCGTAGACCTTAGTCTTTAGGATATAGGTCAGTAATGGTAAGTTTATTAACAGAGCAAACCTCTGAATCTTCTTCTGAACAGTTAGTAGTTGATTCTGTTTGCAGGTTCCAATGATCTGTTCTGCTCCAAATAAGGAACGCGGGTCGCTGAGGGGATGGTAATGCAAAGTACCTATTCAGCATGAGAAGCACCGATGACATTACAGGTCGCTCGCCTGCATTCTCCTGAACGCATAACAACCCGACGTGAATGCATCTCATCACCTCTCTCTCCGAACAAGTCTCCTCCAACGACGGATCCATCAGTTTCATAGGCGCGCCATCGCTCCAGTGTTTCCAGACCTGATATAGTTCGTCAAAACAAAACTGAGCACTTGCTAGTTGCTACATGTTCTACATTCTGTTTCAGAGTGTTGGGTTTATGGATTCGTTACTCACATAGGTCAGGAAGTTTTCAGCGCCATCGGTTTCAAAGATGGCATTGCTCTTCTTTCCGGTGATGATCTCCAGAAGTATGACCCCAAAACTAAACACATCTGACTTCACCGAGAACTGTCCGTGAATTCTGTATTCCGGAGCCATATAGCCACTGAAAACCAGTATCATATATGCAATATTGTCAAAACATCTTAACTCTCTAGTAGTGAATTGGTGTGCAATATTTGAGAGCCAATGAATACTTACAGCGTGCCAACAATGTTCATTGTTCTTTCATGTGTTTCAGATCCACTGAAAATTCTTGCTATGCCAAAATCTGCAATCTTTGCATTCATTTTCTCGTCCAACAAAATATTGCTACTTTTCAGATCACAATGGATGATTGTGAGCCGAGAATCTTCGTGAAGATACATAACCCCTCTAGCAATATCGACTATGATCTTCTTGCGCGTAGGCCAATCAAGTAACTTCTTTTTAGTAGGATCTGTAAAATGCATTGCCACACAAGTCAGAAGGCGAAATCAATCAAGGAGCCTAAATCATGAAATAAGTATATGTGCATTTGCAGCATTACAGAGATAAGAAGAAAATTACAGAAGCATTCACAATGGACATGTGAACAGACAAGTTTCAGGGGAGAACATACCATGTATGAAATGATCGAGGCTTTTGTTGCAAACATATTCGTAGACTAACATCTTCTCTTTTCTTTCCAAGCAAAACCCCTGCAGCTTCACTAGATTTCGATGCTGTAGCTTCGCTACCAACTCAACCTCATTCTTAAATTCTTTTGCACCCTGTCCAGAGTTGTTGGACAGTTTCTTTACAGCTATTTCTTGCCCATTTGGAAGTGTTCCCTGAGAATATATACATGACACTGTAGTTTCTAAAAGATAACTTGTTCTGCAACACTACATTAGAAGCAATAAACTGTTTTACCTTATAAACAGGACCAAATCCACCTTGTCCTAACTTGTTATCATCACAGAACTTGTTTGTAGCAGCTTCTATAGTACTCGATTTGAATTGTAAGGATCTTAAGTTTGTAAAGTGTCCAGCTACACAATCAAACATTAAGATCTTAAGAACTTGATTGGAAATGGAAGTAAATATACACGTACGAATACACACCTACAGAAAACTCGATTGGATAAATCTTTACCGATATCTTCATGTGCAACATTTCGTTTCCTTGCTCTGTGAAGCCTGAGAAAGTATCCGATAACAACGCAGAGCACAGCACAGCCAACAACTGAAGCAACGACGATGAGAATTATCCGTCGCAACATCTTCTTCCCTGCAGACATGCCAGAAATATTTTACTCATAATCAAATCAAGTAACAACCTGCAAATCTTAATCACATCCCTTGTCGCATTGTTATGGAAACATTGAATTGATTATACTATTGCTTGATTTTACTTACTGGGCAACTACCAAAGCAACAATGATGAGAACTATCCGTCTTAAGATCTTCTTCAATGCAGACATGCCAGAAACATTTTACTCAGAATAGAAACAAGTAACAATCTGCATTGTTTATGACATTCCTCGTCGTATTGTTATGGAAACAGTGAATTGATTATGCTATTGACCAATTCTGCTTAGTTTATCACTAATTCAATGAAAATGACACATCTCTGTAAGTCTCTAACCTACCAGATCCCCAATCAATTCAACTACTGAACCAACAATGATGAGAATTGAGAACTATCCTCCATCTTAAGATCTTCATTGCAGACATGCCACAAATATTTTACTCGAATCAAATCAAAACAAGTAGCAATCTGCATTGTTTATGACATGTCTTGTCTTATATTGTTATGGAAACAATGAATTGACTATACATCTGATCAATACTACTTAGTTTATCAGTGATTCAATGACAATGACACATCTCCCTAATTAATTCTCTAACCTACCAGATCCCCAATCAATTCAACTATTCATTTTCACGAGCCACTTGAGTTGAAGTTTACCAGATCTGAGCGGTGGAGGTGACGCCGGAGCCGGATCTGGAGCTGGAGCCGGCGGAGGAGGTGGAGGTGCGGCGGCGGAGATCGCGTAGAAAGGATAGAGCTCGTACGAGATCACACAGCTCGGAGAAAAGGCCCTAACCCCTCGATCTCCATAGAACCTCGCCGGAAAGTCCGGCAAATCCTCCTTCAGGCACCGATCGCAATCGTCGGCGGTCAGATCCGGCGTGCACTGAGCCAAACTGTACAGCGTCTCCCACCTCGTCACTCTCGCCACTCCGGTGGCGAACCTCGCCTCCGCCGCCGCCGCCCTCGCCGCCACGCCGCTCAGCGTCTTCCCCAACAGATCCATGAAGCCCTCCGGATCCTCCACGCTGACATTCGTGAAGAAGCGCACGCGAGGAATCTTCTGCACGGAGCCGAAGATCGAGCCGCTGGAGGAGTAGCGCACCATGCACCTCGCGAACCAGACGATGGCGGTGGTCTGGTTGGGGCAGCGGCGGAGGATCTCGAGGCGGGCGTCGTCGACGCAGTCGGCGCAGGCGGCGGAGGAGACGTCGCCGCGGCAGAGGAAGAGGCCGTGGACGGCGCCGACGGTGAGGTTACTGAAGCCGCCGGAGGCGGCGGCGGCGGCGGAGGGGAGGGAGGAGAGGAGGAGGTCGAGGTTGTGGCGGTACGTGCTGTTGGGAGCGTAGGTGGCGCCGCTGCTACAGTTGTGGTGCTGAAAATAGTAACCGTCTTGTGCTTCACTGTGAATCAAGCCATGAAAAGTGAGGATGAAGAAAATGAGAACCCAGGAATTGAAGCAATGATGCATTGTTTAAACGAATTGATAGTGTTCATCAATTACACTATCTGTATAGTTGACGACCAAAGTCTTCTCAATGACTTTTCTCTCATCTTTTAACTCGGAAGAAAGTTTTAAAGTCACGTACACGTATCATTGTTTCATACGAAACCGAATCGATCATTTGTGCTATAACCTCAGTTTATAAGCCGAAATTTAAATGTCAGTCATAAAAAATGTGACGAAAACTTACCTACTAGATTAAATATTAGAACTCAATCAAGAAATAAAATTTGCTAATCAGCTAAATTTTATGGTGTAAGTATAATGGAATGTGAGTATATTTGGTTCGATCCTCAACTGATTAACTGTAATTTTATAATTTACAATAACCGAAATCAAACAATAGTTATAGTTTTTTAGGCATTATAAATTACAATAACCGAAACCCAACAATAGTTATAGTTTTTTTAGCATTAGAACCAAATGAATTCATTGTTCATGATTCTCTCACGGTTTCATTAAATTTTGAGATAATCTCAGTTAGCTACAACTAGTTTGACATCATTCTCACATAGCTATAGTTAGTTTATTTTTTCATCTAGGAACCACTATGTTTTGATAAATATCATCTAACTACATTTTCCGTTAGTTTTAACTTAACACCGTCAGTTTTTGTTACAAAATGACCCCAGAGAGTTATTCAAAATTTTAAATCATGTCATTGGTCTCATATGTACATATTGGCTCTGACGGTACGTATTGACATTTCTATCATTATATTTTAATCTCAGTCTCTAGGATATAGTTGAGTAATGGTATGTTTATTAACAGACCAAACCTCTGAACCTTCTTCTGTACAATAAGTATTTGACTCTCTTTGCAGCTTCCAATCTGTTCTGCTCCAAATAAGGAACGCAGGTCGCTGAGGATATGGCAATTCAAAGTATCTACTGAGCATGAGAAGCACCGTTGACATAACCGGTCGCGCGCCTGCATTCTCCTGAACGCACAACAACCCGACGTGAATGCATCTCATCACCTCTCTCTCCGAACAAGTCTCCTCCAACGACGGATCCATCAGTTTCATAGGTGCGCCGTCGCTCCAGTGCTTCCAGACCTGATACACAGTTCATCAAAACGAAACTGAGCACTTGATCTTGTTTTCTACATTCTGTTTCTGTTAGAAATAAGAGGAATATATTATTGATCTCGTTGTGTAGTACAAAGACCTCTGTTTATAGAGGCAATAGGAAAACTCTAATACACAACTGAATAGGAAACCTAACGGTTTCAGAGTATCGGGTTCATGGATTGGTTGGTTACTCACATAGGTTAGGAAGTTTTCAGCGCCATCGGTTTCAAAGATGGCATTGCTCTTCTTCCCGGTGATGATCTCCAGAAGTATGACCCCGAAACTAAACACATCCGACTTCACTGAGTACTGTCCGTGCATTCTGTACTCTGGAGCCATATAGCCACTGAAAATCGGTATCAAATGCAACATTGTCAAAACATGATGATTCTCTAGTGATGAATTGGTGTGCAATTTTGGAGAGCCAATGGATACTTACTGTGTGCCTACAATTTTCATTGTTCTTTCATGTGTTTCCGATCCACTGAAAATTTTTGCTATGCCGAAATCTGCAATCTTTGCGTTCATTTTCTCGTCCAACAAGATATTGCTAGGTTTCAGATCACAATGGATGATTGTTAGCCGAGAATCTTCGTGAAGATACATAACCCCTTTAGCAATATTGACTATGATATTCTTGCGCGTAGGCCAATCAAGTAACTTCTTTTTAGTAGGATCTGTAAAATGCATTGATACACAAGTGAAACGGCAAAATCAAACAAATAGCTTCTTAACATGCTAGCATTCACAATGGACATTGTGAACAGAAAAGTTTCAGGAGAGAACGTACCATATAAGAAATGATCGAGGCTTTTGTTGCAGACATATTCATATACTAACGTCTTCTCTTTTCTTTTCAAGCAAAACCCCTGCAGCGTCACTAGATTTCGATGCTGTAGCTTAGCTAACAACTTAACCTCATTCTTAAATTCTCTTGCACCCTGTCCAGAATTGTTGGAGAGTTTCTTCACAGCTATTTCTTGCCCATCTGGAAGCGTTCCCTGAGAATATATATTCACATGACATTGTAGTTTCTGAAAGGCAATTTGTTCAGCAACACTTCATCAGAAGCAATGAACACAATCTTGATGCGTCGTCGTCTGCATGGGCCTCGTCATCATCTTACATGGTTTCGGTCAGAGAATAAAGTCTTAACTTGCTAAGCAAGCTATTGCTAGAAAATAGGACATTGCTTAGAGCATAGGATCTTTCTGTTGCATTACTACTATTTTTAGTTCCTCTATATTGTTATAAATAAGAACAGCAGAACCAGGAACAACTAACAAATGAGAATTGCTTTCTGGTTTATGCTCCCATTGTTTGTGCTAAACTTAGTCATGCGATCTTAAATTATACTCATACACCTCAGCCAATTAGCTCTTTAAAACTGTAACAAGCAAAACAAGATTCTGAACTTCAATCCAATCCCATGTTACGGTTCCTCACCTTGTACACCTCGCCAAACCCGCCTTCACCTAACTTGTTCTCAGCAGAGAAATTGTTCGTGGCGGCCCCAATTGTACCGAAATCGAATTGCAAGGACTCTATGTTTGGGATCTCATCTTCATCTATACAATAAAGGGCTTGGTAAACAAATAAGTGATCTGAAGTTGAACACATACAACAATAGACGCTCTTGATGAGTCAATTTGTGATTTGGTTTACCATTATGTTGTTGAATGGCAGCACTGTGTTTCTTCTTTGCTCTTCTAGTTAAAATGCAGTATCCAATAATGAACAGAACCACAGAGATAACAATGGGAACAACAATGGCCACAAAAGTAACATCTGAGATTTTCCCTTTTCCTGAACGTAGCATACTCAACATAATCAGTACACCCAGCTTTCTAAGCAGACAGGACCTTTTAAAGACTAATAAAAGATTAGTTGGGATTAAATAACTAATAGATGACTGTTTTGTTGGGGAAGTTGCCTCCTACTCCCTCTCGATTAGGGGTGAGCATGGGTCGAGTTGTACAGTTCATGACTTATTTTTAGGCCCAACCTGAATTTAGCGGGTTGACCATTTTTATGTCCATTCCCGGCCTATGAAGAGTGTTGTCCGCTGGACAAGTGGGCAGGTTAAGCCCGGACGGGTTCCGGGTTAGTCTAGCCCGTCCATAACACTAAAAAAATATATATTACACAAAAACTGATTGCAAAAATAAATTATGTACAAAAAATCATATTACAAAATTAATACTTCAATATCAAAAAAAATTGTCAATAACATTTAAAGTAGTTTATATGAAAATTGTGTTTTCAAACTTGTTTCCTGCAAAAACTTAAAATGTCCCTTTCAAAATTAGTGTGTGTTTCATTAGTTAGTTAGTTAGTTAGTTAGTTAAGTTCATTAAGCCGGGTTGGGCCGGACACCCCACTTCATGTTCGCAACCCGGCATGTGATAACTATATGGTGCCCGTTCCCGGCGCGAGTCACTCTGGGTTGGAATTATGAGCGGGCGGGTTGGTCCGGGCCACGGGTTGGGCCAGATTGTCCAGACATTTATGCTCACCCTTACTCTCTATGGCCCATCTGACAATTTTGATTTGGGCTATCGACCGATCAGATCTATGCAAATCAGACTCAAATATCACTTATCGAAAAACCCATATACATATTTAAATCTCACCTCTAACCTAAAAAAACAAAAACTACCCAAAAAAACAAAGACTATCATATTAAGTTATACCATAATTTTTATATTAAGTTATATCATATTTAATTCTTGCTGATAAGAAGTATGAATAATTTCAGGTGGATACCTGCAAGAATTGTCGGTTTTTCAAATGGATGCCCTAAATTAATTTTTGGCAACGAAGGTACCCAGAATTTGTAATTTTTTTACTCTACACCTCTCCGTCCAACTCATTAGTTTTTCACAGTTTTGACATATGAAATTGTCAAAAAATTTCACAGTTTTAATGAGTTATTAAAATTGAATTGAAAAGACTAAAACGCCCTCACATATGCTTCTGTTAGAAATTTTTCTCAGACCTAAGAAACAGTGATGCTACCTTTTGCCTCTGGCGTAGAAGCTTGAGTGGCCGGAGGGGATGGGAAGGGCGGCGGCGGAGGTGGCCGCGGCGTGGCGGTGGAGTTGTAAAACGGGTAGAGCTCATACCTAACATTACAGCTCGGAAAGAGGACTCGCCCGCCTGGCTTCCCGCTGCAGCAGCTCGGGAGGTTCCCGATCGCCGTGTCGAGGCACGTTTTGCAGTCGCCGGAGGACAGGTCCGGCGTGCACTGCGCGAGCGTGTAGAGGCTCTGGAAGCTCGTGAAATTCGCCTCCCCGGTGGAGAATCTCTTCCCCGTCGACGACACGCCCTCCTCCGCCCTCCCGGCCGTGTCCTTCATCGTATTTCCAAGCAGCTCCATGAACCGGTCGGGATCGGAGACGTTGGCGGTGTTGAGCAGCTGGAGCGACGGCTCCGTCGCGACGGAGGAGAAGAAGGGGCGGCTGGAGTAGCGGAGCAGGCACTCGTCGTAGTAGATCAAAGCCGTCTTCTGATCCGGACACTGCTCCACCAGATCTGCCGCGGCGGTCTCCACGCAGTCCTTGCAGACCGCGGCCGAGATGTCGCCGCGGCAGAGGAAGAGGCCGTAGGCGGCGTCGGGCGACCCGACGCCGCCTACGGTGAGGTTGTAGAAGCCGGCGGGGCGGGAGGCGTTGGAGGAGAGTGAATCGAGGAGGGAGTCGAGGTTGCGACGGTAGGTGGAGTTGGGGGCGAAGAGGGTCGTGTTGGGGCAGTTGTGAGTTAAGTAAGTAGCTGCAAATACAGAGCCGCCATTGAAGAAGACGATGAAGAAGAAGATAGCAGAAATAGCGGATCTGGAGTGACCCATTTGGAGACAACTATCTTCTCCCAATGGGTTTTCTGGGAAAATAAAGACTGCATCTTCGATGATGAAGAATCGTCAATGGGGTGTTCACTGTTTAGTAGAAGGACTTGACTTTTCTGGTTCATTTGCAGAAATGAAGAAGAAGAGAGGAAAAAAGTAATGCTGAGAAGTAACTCAAATGAACAATAACATACGAAGGACTGCGACACTGAGTGTGACTGTGTGAGTGTATACATAGACCCAAAATATTATAATACACTCAATATTATAATCAACTTGTTTTTAATAGTCCCAAAATATGTATACAAAGACCCAGTCAACCACGCCAAAAGTTTATCAAGAAATAGTGTGACTATACTAGTAATTATCTGGGTCGATTTTCATATCGATCAAATTGTAGTTTATTATCTAGTTAATTTATGTTCTCTTTTCGATAAAATGTAAAATGCTTAACTTTTGGTAAATCTGATCAAATGTAAAATACTCTCTTTTCAGTGTAGAAATTAACAAGAAAAAAGATAAAACGGTAAAAGTATGATAGAACCTAACTTAAATCAATCCTAAGTTAAAAATAAAAAATCAACTTATTAGAATAAAAAATTGAACGAAGATTTTGGGTATAGTTTCAATTTTTGAGGAACCAAAAAGTCCAATCCGAGGAGCGCCAATACTTAAAAGAATTGTGATAAATTTTAATTGAACATACATTGAAAGTGTATTTAGTGTTGTGGTCCAAAAAAGTTTTACCTAACTTAGTGGTCAGAGGTTCGAGACTATTTGTTTTGCATGAGAATTGGACTTTGTTGGGTGATATGTAGGGCTAGGAAGGATAGCTAGGAACTTCAAATAATTATAAAAATCATTGAGTTTTTGTAATACATGTCACATGATACACAATTATTTATATATTAGTGTAGGAATTATAGAGAAAAGTATCAATAAAATGAAATGCATGTCATAGGAGTGTTGATCTCATAACCCTTATTAACAATGTATCTTTTTTTTTTAAACATTCCCAATTCCATGATGCTTATTGTACAAGTAAGGCTTTTGAGTACCTAACATCTGAGACCTATTCAAGTGAAAACCACTAACAAAGTAATATAATTAAGATTAAAACACATCATTAATAATAAATACAAGCCCTATCGAGGGTAAACTTCAGTGATGGACGTCTACAGATATCGCGATTCTGCTTGCAGATCTATCATTTTTGGTCGAACTGAACTCTGATCCTCTGAAACGAAAGGATGTAGGTTGTTGAGGCAATGCTAGAGTTACAGAGTAACTGTTAAGCATCAGAAGGATAGATGCCATAGACGGTCGCTCTGTCGGATCATCCTGAACGCATAACAAGGCGATGTGGATGCATCTGACGACTTCATTGCCCGAATATGAATCTCTCATAATAGGATCCACCATTGCCAATGGAGTCTCATCCCTCCAAAGCTTCCAAGCCTGCATTTGATTCATCAAGTAACATATTTGACAAGGTTCTAAAACTCAGGATTGAAAAGAACTCAAGAAGGCTACAAATAAGGAGTTCTGAAAATTCAAGGAGAAATAGGCAAAACTCGTTTTGTATCACATAAATATTATATTTATATATAATTTCATGAAATATTAATAAGATTTTTCTGAAAAACTTAATAAGTTAAAAGAGAAACACAAATTATAGAACAGTTTCAAAGTATATGTAAACAAATAAATAAACCATTAAGAATATGTTCTAAGACTCGATCTACAACTCAATAAACTTGATTTTTAGGAGAGAACTTGAGAATTTTAGAACACCTATTCTAGAATTCTCATATTCCTCGTTTTCTTCCACTTTTGATACAAATGTACTTACATAGCTTATCAAGTCCTCATCGCCTTCTTGATGGAAGGAAGAGCTCTTCTTGCCGCTTATGATCTCTAGAATGAGGACGCCAAAACTATACACATCCGACTTCACAGAAAAATTTCCTTGCATTGCATATTCTGGGGACATGTAGCCACTGCAAAGCCATTCCAAATTCATGTCACTGGTTTTACCAATAAGGCGACAAGGAATGTTTTGTTTTGGATCTCTATCTAATGATTTTACACAAAACCATGCAGAAGAGGACTAATGTATATGAACTATGTGAAGTATGATGAAATCGTGGACCACAGCAAGCCAAAATAGATGAATATCAAAACTTACAATGTCCCAACGACTCTGCTCGTGTTTCCTTGACTTTGATCGACTCCAAAAATCCTTGCCATCCCGAAATCAGAAATTTTTGGGTTCATCTCTCTGTCTAGCAGTATGTTGCTGGCTTTGAGATCACGGTGTATGATTCTAAGCCGAGAATCCTCGTGCAGATAAAGAATTCCTCTAGCGATACCTCCAATTATCTTGTAACGTACTGACCAGCCCAATAGCCCTTGTTTTTCAGGGTCTACATGAGAAGTAACGGTAAGATCGATAATATGAAAGTAAAATAGTTGCGCGTGTTATAAGACTCGTTCTGGATTAAAAACGATCAGTTCATAGGAATTATACATTTACATGGTACAAAAAATGGCAATCCGGGTGTATAAGCAGCAGCGCATTACCGAATAGAAAGTAGTCGAGGCTTTTGTTAGGCACAAACTCGTAAACAAGTATCTTCTCTTGTCCTTCCAAGCAGAAACCGAGTAGCCTCACCAGATTTCTGTGTTGAAGCTTGGCTACCAAGACGGCCTCATTCTTGAATTCTTGCACACCTTGGCTTGAACTTCTCGACAATCTCTTCACAGCTATCAACTCTCCATTAGGCAGCGTACCCTGACAACAAGGAACACGATTCAACCAATCAGTCCTTAAAGTGAACTCCTATTGCCACAAAACAGCCTTGTAAATTTCAGCCTCACCTTGAACACCTCTCCAAACCCGCCTGCACCCAATCGGTTCCAAGAAGAGAAATTGTTCGTGGCAGCTTTGATTGTACTCAAATCGAAATGCAAAGACTCTACATCACTAATATCCTCCCCATCTACACGACAAAGGGTAACCGAATCAGTGATCTGAATAGTGAATACGATACAGTATCCTATAATGACTACAAAGACTAAAGAGGTTTTGGATTTTACCATTATGTTCTTGAGCAGCAACACAGTATTGTTTCTTAGCTCTCCTCCTTACAATACAGTACCTTATAATGAGGAGGATCACACAGACAAAAATGAGAGCAACAACAATGGCCACAATGGTGATTGTTGAGACTTTCCCTTTACCTGCACAAAAACACCCAATGCAATGAATTGAAGGTTCTTATGAGTTCAGTTTCAATTTTGGGCATTACCCTTTTCCTCCGGCGGGGAAGCTTGAGTTGTCGGCGGCGGAGCCAGGACAGGCGGCGGAGATGGTGGCGGCGGCGGCGGCAAGAAGGTTCTGTTAAAAAATAGGGAAGTCTCAAACCTGACGATACAGCTAGGGAACAGGACTTGACCACCAAGCTTCCCATTGCAGCAGGTCGGGAGGTTCCCTATGGCGGCGTCGAGGCACCTGGAGCAGTCGCCGGCGGCCAGGTCCGCCGTGCACTGGGCCATCGTGTACACGCTCTGAAACGCCGTGACCTCGGCCTCGCCGACGGCGAACCTCCTCCCGCTCCGGCCCGCCGCGGCCCTCTCCGCCGTGTCCCTGACCGTGGTCCCCAGGAGCACCATGAACCGGTCGGGATCGGAGGCGTTGCCGGTGTTGAGCAGCAGGAGCGACGGGTCCGTCGCGACCTCGGAGAAGAAGGACCGGTTGGAGTATCGAACCCAGCACTCGTCGTACCAGATCAGGGCCGTTCTCTGATTTGGGCATCTCTCGACCAGATCCGCGGAGGCGGTCTCGACGCAGTCCTCGCACACGGCGGCGGAGACGTCGCCGCGGCAGAGGAAGAGGCCGTGGGCGACGTCGCCGCCGCCGCCGCCGACGGAGAGGTTGTAGAATCCGGCGGGTCGAGAGGCGTTGGAGGAGAGTGAATCGAGGAGGGAATCGCGGTTGCGACGGTAAGCGGAGTTGGGAGCGAAGAGGGCTGTGTTGGAGCAGTTGTGACCCACGTAACTCAATGCGAATACAGAGCCGCCATTGAAGCAGAGCAAGGAGAAGAAGATGAGGAGGCCAAAAATGACGGATCTGGTTCGACCCATTTGGAAACAACCATGTTCTCCGAATGGGTTTTCTGGGAAAATAAAGAGGAGTGCATCGTCGATGATGAAGAGTCTTCAAAGGGGTGTTCAAAGTTAGGACTTGGACTTTTCTGGGTCATTTGCAGAAATGGAGAAGAAGATAGAAAATTGAAAACGGAAAGTGACCGAAGTGAACAATGCGAGGGACTGCGACACTGAAGTCAATATTATAATCAGGTTTTCAAGGCCCAAATTATATTTTGGGTCTTCGAAGTTCTTTGCCCAAAAAAAAAGTTTGATGGGCTTATGATTATTTTGAAATAAAGCTTGTATTTTGTACATAAAATTAGGGTTGGCAAGATTCTGGAACCGGACCAAATTAATTGGTTCTTCATTTTGAAAACCCAAATCCATCTGTTGTGGCTTCGGTGCTATGGCACCCATTGGCTACAGCACTCGAGACCCCCCAGCCCAGAAATTTGAAAAATAAATATTATAATAGTTTTCCTAAAGATCTGCTATGCCCCATCTTCAATTCTAATATACATATAAAAGTTGTGCAAATACAATAATTCATAATAATTATTATTGTACTTTCAAACATTTTTTGTTTCTCGTTAATTTTTCTGTTTTGTGTATATTATAATTTATTAACTATTGAATTATAAGCAAAGTTATATTGAGATTGAGCTCAAGGAATGGTCGTTTGATAAACAAATCAAAATCGAGTCTGGTCTATTAAGGCTCGCGAACCGACTCGCTTCGTATTTATATACACGTGAAAGTGAAATTTGAACTCAACTAAAAAATAAATAATCAAGCTCGAATTAAATTTCGTTATATGCATTTAGTAAATATTTTATTATTAAAGTTAAATTTTTAATTAATAAAATTAAAATTTTATTACGAAATTTACCTCACTTAAAAAAATTTATGGATCCGCCAGTGCTCATGGATCTACTTCCCAAAACAACAGAGGCAATGAGGTTGAGTCCAAATGATTTGAGTTCCTCCTCTTGATTTCGATATTCGTTAATTGTATAATCATATCCCTTATGAAAGGCACAATATTTCTTCTTTCGATTCGAACATTCTTTTGTTGTATGCCTAAATTTTTGTTACAGTAAACGCATTTTAAAATGAAGCGTTTGTTAATAGTGGCGAAGACAACGCCGTTCAGGCTATGCGATTGAGTGTTTTCTTTGAGATTAAGTCGACAACAACTGTTTCAATTTCTTTAAAGGATCACGATAAAGCAGAGAGCTCCTCAAGGGTTCAAACTCAAGACAAAGAGACATAAGAAATTATCCTGACTAAAAAATGAGCATGATATTGAGAAAATAATGCAATGTCTTCTTTACATTTCCAATGAGGTTTTGAAGGTATGAGTTGATCCATACAACTTGTACTTGAGAAAGAAAATCAGAAATAGATTACTCTAAGGAATAATTTTATACAATACCCTTAGAACATACCTTAATTATTATTAAGGTTGTAGTAACTATTTAACACCATTATTTCCTGATTGCATGCCTAATTTTAGTGTTAAGAATGTTATTAGAGTACATTCGTTGATACATCACCTTGAATTTTGTTAATTTTTATTATTCTTTTCATTTCATATAATAACAATGTATCGTTTATTTTCTTATTCGCATTTACGTGAAGTTGTCTTGACTAAATAATCGCAACAAACAAAAGAAAAACATAATTAAAAACATTAATTAAAAAAATGAATTACAGAAAAAGAAAACAAATTAAAAAAGAAAAAAATAATAAAGTATCCAACAAATAGGATAATAAATAAATGAAACTACGTGAAATACGTAGAACATCTCTTATCGGCGTAGAGGCTCAGGATGAGCCCATCGGGCCCCACACCCACGTCACAGTTGGCGTGCAATCGATGGCGCTTAAAGATCCACGACGACACTTTGAATCGGATGGTCGACAGCACCTCGACCCTAAACATCACCGTGCCCCGCGCACTATCCGATAAAAACTCAGCCCATCGCTCGCTATTTACCGACGACCCGGCCCCACCGAACCTCCCGAGCACGATTGTCGTGTTCTTCGGGTCCTGATAAAACCCGTACCCGACCAGAACATCCGACCCGACCCGCTCGTTCCTGTAATAGACCGACCCGTTTATGGAGTCGTAGTAGACCCCAATGTTGAGGTTCGGGTTCCGGATCGTGACGTTGACGGTGATCTCCGGGTTCTCGGGCACGGGTCCGGGTCGGGCGAGGCCCGGGACCGAGAACTGCTCGAGGTGGAACCGGGGGCGGTGGGGGCGGAGGCTGAGCCACAGGATGAAGGTGATGATCCCGACGATGAGGAGGAGGCCGAGGAAGATGGCGCAGATGAGCTTGGAGATCTGGGTGGAGAGGCTCTCGTGGACGCGGTGCGCGTAGTAGCGGGCGGTGCGGTGGCGCTCGATGGGCCGGGCGTTTTGCCGGGTCTCGGGCGTGACCGTGTAGATGGGGATGTGGTCGGGGCTCCGCATTTTCTCGGGTCGGGTCGGGTTGGGAATTGGTTGTGTTGGAACGGAAAATGATTGTGGGAGTGTTGGGCTTTTATATATGTTGAGGTGGCGGGAAAGAGAAGGAACGTTGGAGAATTTGGGTCTTTTGAACTCACCAAGAAAAGAATCAAACATTGATTTATGATTTCAATTTTAAAAATCACTCATCTAGCTGGGTAGCATAGGAATGGGAAAAGGAAAATACATAGGGGAGCTGATGCCCCGCCCTGATCGAGGCGAAGACAGGGTGAGCGAGGATAGGGCGAGGGATTCCTGCATTCGGACTGGATCATGTTAAGGTATCCTCGCCCCATCCCGATATATTAAAATAATATTTTAAACACTATTCTGGATTAGGAAGCCATAAAACTGAAGAATAAGCAAGAACGAGGGAGAATAGCTGCTACGTTATCATCTCTACTTTATATTATGTCATTCGTTATGTGTTATCCCGTGAATAAATTAAAGGGATAATGACACGTTATTACACTAAATTATAGCAAAATGACACTTTTATACCCTAACTAAATTTCTTTCTCTTTTTGGTACCATAACTATTTTTATTGACTACATACTCTTAAAATGTCTAATATACCTAAACTACCCCTGGTTCAATTGAAAAAGAAAATAGAATTGACACATAAAATATAATTGAAAAGGCTGCTCCTCAGGTAGTTTAGGTATTTATGTGGCAATTCTATTTTTTTAATTTAACTAGGGGTAGTTTAAGAATTTTAGACATTTTAGGGGTAGATTGTCAATACATATAGTTAAGGTACTAAAAATGAGAAAAAAATTAGTTGGGGTATGAAAATGTCATTCCGCTATAGTTAGGTGTAAGAAAGTGACATTATCCCTAAATTAAATGAAATTTTTATCTATCAGTTACAAACTTTAGTCGAGTATAAATTGTAACGGAGATGATAGAAATTTCTTAATTTAACAGAGGTTCGGTGTTTTCAGTTCAATTACATAGAAACGAAATTACTAATTTTATCGACTCCGGCCTTTATTTTATAAGAAAACAAAAATCTCCACATTCAGCTAGTGTTTAATATCTCGATCTGACATAATAGGAGACGTACATAAACCTACTCTAAACCTGTTTTATTGATGTCACTATACCCTATTAGCATTAATATTGGTCAAATCTGTATTGGGAGCTCTTCTCATTTGACACATCAAGGGATTAGGCTATTTCAATAAATACATTCAACCGACTTCAATCCTTTTACCCATTAACATCTTAGAAGATTTTACAAAACTCTTGTCACTTAGTTTTCGACTTTTCGAGAATATATTAGCCGATGAATTAGTAGTTGTTCTTCTTCTTTTTTTAAGACCTTTAGTGGTTCCTATACCTGTTATGTTCTTTGGATTATTTACAAGCGGTATTCAAGCTCTTATTTTTGCAACTTTAGCTGCGGCTTATACAGGCGAGTCCATGGACATAGCATATGATTAAGATTTGCACTTTGAAAAGGTAAATAATTAAGAATTAATGGTAACATGTTGAAAGACATAAAAAGATGATAAAGCACAAGGAATAGGATGGGAGGGAGGGAGAGGTATAAGAGAAAAGTTTACAGAACATGTCTCACATAAACTTCATTATTTCACCTTTTTTTAAGAATAAAAATATTTCACTAAATTTAAGGATACCTTTAAGAACACGAGAAAAAGAAATTCCGATAAGAGAATGTGTGAAGTCAGTTTTTTCTGTTTTGCAATAGTAGTGTGGATTTTGCAAAATGACTCGAATGAGTATATTTTTGTATATAAATAATTAATTAGAAGAATTTTTTAACAACATTTACTTTTAAATAAATAATTCTTGATTTCGGGAATAATTTTGTAGTTTAATAAAAATATTTACATTTTGCACAAAAATGCACACTATTTTATTACCTTCGTGCAAAAACATCATACTATAAAGGGACCATTTTACAATTTTTTACGAAGAAAAAATTCACGCCTGAGTCACACAAAATAACAAATGAATATATACATGACTGATCATACCTGATTAATAAAAACTATTCATTGCGCAACTTAAGCACGAAGAGAGAAATCGCGAAAATATTTGTACCGCGGCGAGCCACGTGACGTGACAAGTTGGTCGAACATATTAATAAGTTTTCTTATAGAACCAAATAGAAGTTGACCCGGTTCATCATGAATTTTGGTTAATCTATCATGGGCAAAGGTCGGCTAAAAGACTGTTGAAGCCCAAAAGTGGTTAGTAGAATATTATTTTAGTACTAGTTTTTAAAGTGAAACTAAAATATTTGCATCATTTAATTATTTAGAGTATTTTTTTATTAATTTTTAAGTCTATTTTTAGGTGGACTTAAAACAATTGCTTCATTTATTTTATGAATGAACCGGTCTTAATTATTACAGGTTGACCAGTTCCCGGTCTAATTTGGACAACCTTATGTACATGGGTTAGAAAATGTCAAAATAAACTCACATGCACAAGCTTTGGATTGACACCACAAAATTATGGGTCTTGGGAATTAGGGTTGTGTGTCTCAAGTTAAGGAGCACATAATCACTAATTATGGATTATTATGCTGTCTTAAAATTAATTGTGATTCTTGATTCACACTGTTTAAGGAACTAATCAATTTTTTCTTGTTCCATTATGACATCAAAATCATTGTTAAAGTCCAACCCAACATGTGACACATTATAAAGGGAAAGAGAATGTTTACCCGAAAAAAAAAGTGTGGTCTATACATATGTAATGGACAATTACAACACGACATAGTTATAAATATATAGCTGAAGTCAATATTTTGAGTCACTTATGTGAGTTAAAGGATCCGACATGATATAAGAATGTTTTGTAGTTGGATTGTCTTATGTTTTTTTTTTCTATTACTTTTGGCTCAGATTCACATCTACCAAATAAGTATTTGGCCCAATTCATTACATCCATATCTAACTTTTATAAAGTAGAAAGTGATATAAATAAATTAAAGAATATATGTTGATACACTCAAGTTGGTAGGTAAAGATTTTAGTATGTTTATAAAGTGGAAGAGACTGATTTTACCAGTTTTCTCTCAATGTCCGATATATATTTTTTAACACTCGATTTCTACATGTTAATTAATAAAGTGTGAATTGGACTGATTGAACTCATATTTATCAAGTCTCGATTGGAGATCGGCTCGAATTTAAACAAGATTAGGTACTTAAACTCGGTTTGGAAAAATAAATTAAGGTCGACTTAATTTGACTTGTGCAATTTTGATGGAAAATATTCATTAAAAATAAGAATTAATATATACTTTAATTATATTAAATAATATATACAATTACTTAAATGTTAAAGGGGTTGAATCGCGAGCCTCGAGTTCATCTGGTATATTAAACAGGTTCAATCCTGATATAGAATTTGAGTTGTGGTAAATTGTAACGAGTCGAGCCGTTTTATTTTTGAACATAAAACAACTCTGTCAATCTCGATTTGCCGCCCCCTCTCGAATTTTCTTGAATTTGTTTACCATAAAATGGTGATATACTTTAAATGCAAAAATCTAACACTCTTCTCGTACAAGTTAATTTGAGATAATCCTTGCAATCGCGCAAGTACATACAAAACATCAAATGTGTCAAAAGCTTTCTCATCTCAACCCATAAACTATTTAAGTCGGTAAACAAATTCACACATTTAAGATGTGGTTTTTAACACCACCTCATACAAGCCAGATTGAAAGATATATGAAAACGGACGAACGTGGTGTATTAATTACCTCTGATCCATGGACCTTAAACTCAAAGCATATGACATATGACACATGGATCTCACGTTCGAAACAAATCAAGTTTTGAAACGCAACCCACTTAAAAGTTAAAACATGTAATCAGATGTGCGAACTTTTATTTAAACTGGTAAACATAATCACATTTTACAACCGTAATATTCTATCAAAATTAATTGTTTAGTGTGTCTTGCTGAAGAAACCAGACCTTATTATCAAGGAGGAGCACGCTCCAAGGAAGCTTATATACACATTAAAGCACACATCTGACCCAGAAGACTACTCTATTATGTCTAGAACCCAGTGTGCATATAAACTCTTATTATATCTCGTATTCGTTCGATATGAGATCTGAACTCATATGCGAGATTTCTAACATACCCATCATTACTAAATTACGATATTTTATCTAAATCATCGAACTATGCGAATATTCGAACTCATTAAATGATTTTATCACCTTAGAACTTTTCTACTTGGCTTTTACCCATTTTTACTTGGTTGTAGGCTCATGTATATACATCACCCCTCAAGGAGCCGACATAAGGGCACCAAGAACATGTACATGACCCAAACCCTTTTGCCACCAACCAAACAAAAAATGAATTTGGCACCATACAATATAATGTGCCTTTGGTCAAAAAAAGATGGATGAAATATTCAGGCTACACAATACACATCCCCAACTCTTGTCTCACATATTCTACATGTGAATGATTAGTGAATTTTGGCATCGTAATTGTAGAGCGACAGCGACAGCGACGGAGACAGAGACAGAGAGCGACGTTATGAGCATGCACCGTTGCTTCCAAACTAGGGCCACAACCATATATGGCCATGCCCTCTACGTGTTCCTTGGCCATGCCCATGTTACCAATCGATATCGATATCTTTCTATTTATTATAATTATTATTGGGCCATTTTTAATAGAGAGCAAGAGACTCAATTGTTGCTTTCTGCTTCGAGCCAAAAGCTTCCTATCTCTTCTACGAATTTTCTCGTTTTTAATTTATTTGTGTTTTTATTTGCATATTATAAAGTGGCCGACATCAGAAAAAGAAATGTAAATCTAGCCATGTCTGTATAAATGGCATGCGTGTGTGTGTGTAAAGTTGCAACATGACTAAAAGTGGAGCTTGTATAGGGGTGAAATTATAATGTGTGAAATATTTATTAACTTGTGATGGATTATTTATATGAGATATTAAAATATTTTCGCTCGTGATGTTAGTGGTAGATACAAAAAAATTTCGAAAGAAAAAATTTTAAACGGGTTTTTATCTGTACATGTGATTTTCATATAGTTATTTTCTGAAAGTAAATCTAATGCAATGACGATTTGTTAATTGAATTTTATAATATGCCATATTTTTTAAACGGCCCATATTTGCTTCATTATGCCAATGATAGTCAATGTTGTAATCTAAGCATAGTTTTTTTTATATATAATTCACAAATTTACGATAATAAATTATAAAAGGTAATTAAAAAAATTAGTAAAAAGTACGATATAAATTAAATAAGCAAATAAAGTGAGAAGGAAATATGTTATAATGAAGGGCAAAATCACATATATTTTTTCATGCATATTTGATAGCGTCTTAATGAGTTTGTAGGTAATCTTCTCTTTCATAATGTTGTACGCAACATTATTTGTCAATGTCAATCGCACCGCACCAAGAGTTTGCCGATCTAGTAACATCAGTCGCTTGGATTTGTTCCCTCTAGTTTGATCTCTAACAGAGGCGGCTCATGTAGCTTTGGTACAAACAATACTCTGTTTGCATCTTTCAGAATCTAAGATTCCTTATGTCGAGCTTGTATATTCGAATTTTCCCTTTTTTGACATTGCTCTCTCTTGTCATAGAAAAGGCTTAGAATATATATAAGAAAAGGAATTCTGAAACCTAGAGTAAATAGAAATGAAAAACTCACCAATTTTAATCTACCAGCTCGACAAAATGTTCTCCATGCAGTATTCTAACAAGCGTCGCGGACTATCGTGCCTCATCGAAAACTAATTCCTTCCCGTTCCCCCGTCTGGTACCCAATGTCACCATTTGTATTGTGTTATTGAATAAATAAAGTATTATTATTTTGATATGTGTTTGGTTCTATTTTGTTGCATGAAAGAATGTAAATTTTAATGGTTCTATTTAATTGTTTACAGACTAACTCGTGTTCAACACTATATATCATATATGGTTTACATTCATATGTGAAGGTATCCGAATGTCTAAATGGTGCGAACGATAGTGTGAGCCACTCATCTAGGAGATTGAAACGGCACGCGACAAGTGGCGTGAGCGCACTGCGCACTTAAGTGAGGAGCAGTTCTATATTTTTCCACGCGCGTGAACAGTAGGACATTTAGCTTTTTTAGTACAACTTTGCATTTCAGTAACTATCTACTCCCAATTATAAACATTCTACTCCCAACACTGAACGTTCTACTCTGAGTGCTAAACATTATACTCCCGAAAGTTGAACTATCTACTCCCAATTTTGACCATTCACTCTCAATTGAACATTTTACCGCCAACACTGAACATTCTATTTCCAATTTTGAACATTATTTACTCTCTACTCCTAGTGTCAAACATTCTACTCCTAATGGTGAACATTCTACTCCCAATTTTGAACACAAAATTGTACTGAAAAAGCTAAAAATTATACCGTTCACGCGCACGCAAAAACACGGAACTGCCACTCACTTAAGTGCACAGTGAGTTCCTGCCACGTTTTAATCTCGTAGATGAGCGACTCACACGTGTTCGTGCACATTTCGGACAGAAGGAAATTCACACTGGAGCGTGCCCCTATCATATATAATTAGTTACTGAAAAAGCTAAAAGTTCTACTGCTCACGTAAAAATACGAAACTGCCACTCACTTAACTGCACAATGCGTTCCTGCCACATGTCGCGCATTATCTTAATCTCGTAAATGAGCTGCTCACACGCGTTCGTGCACAGTTCAGACAGAAGGAAATTCGCATCGAAATTAACATGCCCTTATCATATATACAATTAGTTAGTGTGTTATTTTGCTTGCACCAATCTTCATGGAACTTGAAGGAGAAGTCAATAATTCATGGATAGTGATAGGATACTCATATATAGCATAATGATTAGTTGTTGATTTCCATAAATGGGATGAATATACAATCTGTCTACTTATCAATCAAACAAGCCATAATCGGATGGGAACGTATATATATGTATGATGCATCGATGTCTCTTCGGTTTTGTGGACCAGTCTGTTTTTGCATGAAATCAACCATAGTATTATAAATCTCTTGACCTCATAATTGGCTCATTGATAATTATGACTCATAAATTATTGAAGAGATTTTAGTGGCGATGACCATCACTATATAGCCCCCCACAACCCATGTTACTTCTCCTTAGAAGCTTGCTCTTTCCAACAAGCGGTGGGTGTTATATATATAATTAGGGTTTATTAATTTGATGATACATATATTTTATCTGATAAGACACGTTATTAATAACGAACAAGTTGTGTACTGAGATTTGGGTTCGTTTTTTTCGAAGGAAATGGAGAATTGCATTAAAAGCAAAGCAAGCCCTTCTCCCGAGATGGGAAAGAGGAGCCACCAAGCAGTACTGATTCGAACATTATATTGGGAGCGGGATGAGGATGGTTTACGAGTAAATTAAGAAAATAAAATAGGGTTACAAAGAGTTGATACAATTAGGGATGGTAATATTTCTCGTCCCCGACAGAGATCCCCGAATCCAAACGAAAATGAAGCGGGAAATCTCCGAATTTAAACGAAAACGAGGCGGAGACGGAGTGAGATATCCCCAGTCCCCACCCTGCTCCGTCCCCATATATTAAAAAATATATTTTTAAATACATATATAATGAAAAATAATACTTTTTTGTTAAAATAATATATTTATAATACATGTTCAACGAAAAAATAATATTTTAGGTATATATTTTATTAATACTATTTTTATTAAAAAAATAAATATGTTTTAACATTTATTTGGGTTGGAAATGAAAAACGGAGAATTTTCGAATTCGACGAAAATTCCTAATCTCCTTTAAAAACGAAGAATTCTCTATCTGATCATAACAAAGACGGAGACGAGAATTGTCAAATCCGTCTTAAATCCGTCCCGTTGCCATCCCTAAATACAATAACGTATCTTTGCACGAAATCAACCTTACTGTACACAAATCTCTTCACCTCATAATTGGCTCATTGATTCGTTCAATAAAATTATTGAAGAGATTCAAATTCCCTCTCCCTCCCATAATGTCTTGCATGAGAAGAAACAAAAGTGACATTAAATGCTCTAAACAGTGATAAAAGAACAAGTCGACCGTGTCATTTGTTTCGTAGACCATTTTCTCGGATCTTCATTTAAACTGTTCCTGCCCCACTCAACACAAGTGGGCCTCGTTTCCACAAATGCGAGGCTCGAATCATTTCAACATTCGCTCTCGAACAGTGTCATTTACAATTTAGGTTAACAAAAACATACTAAACAAACATTATTAATTTTGGTTTGTAATAGGTAATGAAGATAGATTTGTGGTTGAAAATCATCTCCCACATGTTCTTGGGAACAAATGTTTCATGTTTCGTAGATTCTGAGGTCAGTGGTTGAGAAACAATTTCTATATATGTGATATTGTCATGATCATTTGATAAAATATTAAGCGTGAATTTGATAATTTTGATCTGATCACAAGAATCGAGTTGGATTGTAAAAGATGTATAAATTATGAACGGGTTGGGTGCTCGTACTCATTAATATTATATCAGAAAATAATTATATTGTTATAATTAATTTATATATTTAATTCCAAATAATAATCTTTTAAAATGTCCAGTCAAATTCTATAATTGAGCGCTCTCAGTTTTGATTAGACAGTCGAGCTGGAGCATACCAAAGACATGCATAGTTGTGAAACCAAGTCGGGATATTTAAGGAGCGGAAATGCCGATTATAGTAACTTATATTGATATCGAACTCGAACAATTAATCATTTCATTAAAATTTGAGTATAATATAAAAAAGTATAGTCCGTCAAATAATTGAAGGTCCTACAATGAAAGTGGACCACGCCAACAAAAATGACAATACACAAACTATTTAAAACTTAAGAGAAAATTAGTACACTTCTCCACATGTCAATTGTAGCCGTGAATAATAATTCATAAAACTAATGTTTAGCTATATTTAATTTATCATTTTGTGTTTAACTTAATTTGATTCAAATGTCTCAAAATTGATTTAATCTAATAAAATCCGTGACTATATATGAGGTCGGTTAGTCAATACGGACGTGACATGTTAATATATAGTCACTTTACTTTTTTTTTCTTTGAAAGTTATAGTCACTTTATATTAAGTGACTTTACAATATTAACACATAATAATTAATTTTAATTTAAAAATCAATATATCTCAATTGAGTATCGTTTTTTTCTACCATCAGGTACATTTTCATGATGTCACAACTCATTCTCATAGCTTGTAATTAATTTTAAATATATATTTTGGTCAAAAATAAATATCAAAATGTGGGGGTATTTTTATCATTTTAATCTCAACCGTAACTCTTTTTTTGTAAAGTGGTATCAACTTAGATTATTGAGTCCTTAATTTTAAGATCATGCCATAACTGTCCTCTACATTACATGGTTTTGTTCTAAAAAAGTCTAAGTCCAATTCATGTTTTCTTGAAGTTTAATAGTTAAAATTATTTATATATACAAGTAAACTTTGTATTGTAAGAAATTGTGAAGTATAATAAAATAAAACAGTATAACTTATATCCACGAGGAATTATTTGAACATGATAATTTATAAAATTCAACAATATGGTACCTAAACTAAACCAAAAATTACAGTTTAGTATAATATATTTTACATGTTATTTACTTAATTAATGAAGATATATTTTAAAATACATTAATCCAATATTTAGAGTTCATTTTTGATCTAAAAGATTAGCCTATAAAATTTAAGACTCAATGTATGTATAAACGTTTCGTATATCATATAATATTCTGACGTGAGATTTTGAATTCACATTTAAACCTAAATCGAACATAAATCGAGGAAACAAAAGCTGAATTTTGGTTGTCAGGTAACGACCGGAGGCAGAATGATCAGACGAGACAAGAATATTCAAATCGAACAGAAACAATGCATTTTGGGAGGGTGACATGGTGAAAAAAAAGGACGTGACATGTGACAAAATCGGTTCAATTTGATTCACTTAATTAATACATCTATTTGTTGTTTATGTACTGTCGCTCAAACTATTAATTTTTCAGATCGGTGATAATCGAATCGAATAAAAAAAATCCGCTAATTAACGATGGAGAATCCTTTTTCTCTCGATTCAATCGGTCCGGTTTTTTATGGGCATCCCTACCCATAGATAAAGTATAAATATGACATAGTAAAACCGTACTAAACTATAATTTCACTGAAATAGCTATAAAAAATGTAGAAGAGAATAAAGATTTGTATTGTAAATAGAGGAGCAGTGTACGGATCGATGATGTGAAGTGTAAAAGCAAATCTACCGATGAAATGGATTTAGTAGGAACTATGATCTCTACTACCCATTTTCGGTACCCACCATTCACTGCACTTCAAGTACTCTCCACTTCAATAATTTTCACAGTTTTAGCACAAAACTTAGTGACAGATTCAAACAGTAATTTTTGGGATGCAAAAGCCAAAAATGATTGCATACGGTTCAATTATATGTCAGTGATCGTTGACAATTTTCATGTCCCTTGTTTTTAGAGATTGCAATGGAGAGGGTTGGAGACTAACTTTGTCGGGTTTGTATTCGATTCTCGTTTCCGATGAGAATTTAATTATATTTTGAATATCTGACTGAGTTCGTTTGAGTAAGGAGAACTCTTGTTTTTCGAAAATATGGTTTTAATAAGCGATAGAGTAATATGATATAAACCAAATGGTGTGAATAATTACCAGATACACTTCAAATTTTGGGGATAATTACGTGTTTTTAGGGATTGCAATGGAGAGAGTTTGAGAAGAACTTTGTCGGGTTTGTACTCAATTTCATTTCTAACGAGAATCCAATTTAAAATATTTGTCTCGACTTCCATTTGATTTCAAAAAATGTCGTTTTAATATGCGGTCGAGTAATATGACACACGTAACATTATTTAAGTGACTAATTTGGGATTTAAGTGTTAATTTCTAATAATGATGTAAAAAATGCTAAACATTAGTAAGTTGGAGAGTGCTTTGTAGGTTCTAATCAAGAATTACTAAGAAATTAACTAAAAAATAATTTGGATTAAAAAATTAATAAGAGACTAGTTAGAGAATTATCCAGAGATTAGTCGAAAAGATCGAGAGACTAATCAGACAAGTCAGAAATTTTCACATTAATTATAAACACGATTCATGACGGTGTTTGGACATCAAATAATATTAAAATTAAAATGACCCATCAAATATTTTGGATATGGTCGATTTTATTTGTTTATTGATCTAAGTTGATCTTATTTTAAACTTTTCCATAAAATATCTTGTATATTATTGAGCTCAAATATCTCAAATAAAACAGTATCATACACATTTCCTAAAATAAATATAACGAGAAGCTAAATAATTTAATTTTATCATATCACAAGTCTATTTTGGACCGTTTGGTTTTATTGTAATTAATCGCCATTGTGTGGCAAAGGAGGCCTCTTCGGTTGCTCCAACTGTTTCTGTAGCAACCAAAGAGAGCGTATAAAAAAGGGTAGAGACCAATTAGTTAAGCTTCGTCTCTGTTTCTCGGAATCCCCCATTTTCTCTCACTTTCCCGGAAAATTGAAAATTCCCAGAAAATGGCGGAGAATTTGAAATTGGTGGGTTTTGGGGTTTTGGTTTCTGGGTTTTCTCCAATTTCGTCTCTGGTTCTCGGAACCACCCCAATTGCTTGTTTTCACTGAAATTGACCCTCTGTTTTGTGACTTTTGTGTCTGAATCAGGACTTGGGAGAGACGATGATGACCCAGAAAATCTCGGTTTTGGATCAGACCACCGGAGCTGAAAATTCCGGGAGCTTTGTGGTCGACATGGAGACCTTCTGCAATGGGTCCGGCAAGGATTTGACCCCAAATTCGAGAATCACTGTAAGGAACTGAGAATCTGAGTAATTTTGGAAAAAAACCCAAATTGGGTTTGGCTCTTTCTGATTGGAAATTGGGTTGATGGGTCGGTGTTTTGAACTGAAGTTGCAGAGAAATTTATCCAGAAAATGGTCTCCACGCGCCGGCGCCGGAGAGAAGAAGATGGGCTCCGACTCCATTGTTGCTTCTATTTCCTCTCCAAGAGGTACCAATTATTAATTTATTTATTTATTTAATTTATGGATATTGAAGTTGAAATTGAGTCGTGCAAGCTTAATGCATGTTATTAATTTAGTAATTAGTTTTTAAAACCCACTTCTAGATTAATTTATATATTCCACAGCTAGATTGTTGTGCAGATAGATGCTAAAATGAAATTAAAATGTTTGGTGTCAGTGTTGTAAAAATGGGTACACACTAGCCAGTAGAAGAGAGATTAATCAGAAAATAAATCGAATTAAATAAGTAATCGAGAATTATAAAAAAATTAATCGAGTGCTAGTAGAGTATTTTTATAACATTGTTTGGCGGGTAAAAAATGTCAAATTTTCTTTGAGAATAAATATGCACTAGAGAGTGTTTTCGACAATTTACATCAAATTTATGTTAGAACTAAAGAAAATCACTTTAAGTTGAGTATATTTATCTGTTCACTCGCCATTATTGGTTTTCATGGCCACGGCGCATATGCAGATGTGTCATGTAAAGTTATTATCAAATGATAAAATCGATATCTCAGTTGTGTATTCTGATCCGACATAGAGCCCATGTATTAAAATGTCTCAACAAACAATTTGTACTTGTTCTCACTTGTTTGATTTGCTGGTGATGTCTCCAAGTTGGTGGATTATATACCATCTTAATCAATGGCACAATTGTAAATACATTATTGGGAAGTTTCAGAGTGCATGCAATTAAATATATGTGGGGTTGATGTATATATGAGAAACCCATATTGGTTCTCAGTTTTCACAGTGGCTCTGTTATTGCATTGGTGAGAGTGAGAGGTCATAGGATAGAGAAGTCAACTAGAGATAGGAGCAGTTAATGAGTTTTGGCACTTCACTTCCAATTACAACATGCAACAAAAAAAACACATCAAATCATGGTTTTGTTTCTGCCTATGCCGCACGTTCCTTGATTTGTGCATTTCTCGTCGAGCCGACATGCACTTGACAGCTCCTCCTCTGTCTCTGCAGGCGCTGGCGCTGCCGTTTCTGACTCCTCGGGGGCGGGCGCGGCGACAGAGACGTCGGGGCAAGTTCATCAGATCACCATCAACACGAGCGGCGGCGCGGTCGCCGACGGGAGAGCCCTGCTGAAGAGAAACAGCTTCAGACGGTCTTCGACGTGGGGCCTCGACCCCAGAAGGATCGCTATCCTGTCCGCTTCCCTGTAAGTTTTTAATTTCAAGGGTATTTTCGTCATTTCATTTTCAGGGAAAGTGCAAAAACGTGCCCCACAGCGTGACATTTTGCAAGAACGGGGTGTGTTGTTTGTTAATGACAAAAGGGTGTTATGAACTTTACATTTACGTGTAAAATGTGTATATTTTATAAAGATAACGAAATTACCCCTGAAATTAATAATAATTTCTTGTATTTATTATGAGTTTTTGCAAGAAAATGATGTGTTTTACATTTACGTGCAAGGGTATTTTTGTCATTTTTATAAAAAGTGCAAAAAAGTGTCTTATATTATGAGTTTTTGCAAGAAAATGATGGGTTGTTTGTTAATGACAAAAAAATGTTATGAACTTTATATTCACGCGCAAAATGTTTATATTTTATAAAAATAACGTACAAGGCATATTTTTGCCATTTTCTTTGTTTTTTTAAAATACACGTATTTACTGAAAATGAACGGGTTTACATTTTTTTTTAATATGAGGGTGCGATGATGATTAACAGATCGAGCGTGGGGACGATGTTGTTGATATACTTCACGTTGTCGATGTGCAACAAAGGGGGTGAAAATAACTTGGAGTTGGACTGGCAACTATTGACGCAATAGGGAGCTTAGTTTTGTGGTGTGAATTGTACCATACTGAAAGTGAAATCTCCTCTTTTGTTATTGTAAATATATTGAGTGAGGGAGAGAAGGAGCTGAGTTGAGTTGATGATGATGTGTTAGTGTTTGATCTTGTGGTTTGTGTTCAGGATTTGAGTCTGACAAATAATATAATAATCACGAGTTTGTGTTCATCAAACAATATGTATTTAGGAAAAATTGCAAGAAGTCTTTGTTATGTATTTTTTTGCACAAACTTTTTATTTACTGTATTTTTACAAAAACTTTTATTTACTCGTGTTTAAATTTGCACCGTCTGTACAGATTCGTGAAAATTAACGAAAATGTCACTTAAGTGTTGGACGTTTGAGTTAGCACATTTAAAAGTGGACATGGGTCCATAACTTGACCGGACCATTTGGCTTGGTGGTCGAAGATGCACTCGTACAGACATAGGGCCGGGATTCATTGTCCATCAATGTTTATGAGTAGTATTGAGTTATAGGTAGATAACATGATGTTGTTGTTATGTTTACATGTGAGTTCTAAATCTCACATCGGAAGATTACAGAGTATAAGGAGTGCTTATATATACATTATACCAAAAACCCACCAGACTAGTCTTTTGGGTCAAAGTTAGGCTCCAATGTGTATGTGTACTTTCCTTGGGTGCTCTTCTTAGGTAAGATCCGGATCTCTCCAACAGTGTTATCAGAGCATTAGTTCGGTATACTCTCCTAGTTAAGTAGGTCGGATACTCCTATGACTGGTAAGACCATGACCATGATCGACTCCTTTCATGGCGAGGCTCAAATAGGATGAAAAGGGCATTTGTGGGATTGAGTAGATCAAGAAAATTTTGGGTTTAATGGGACCCAGCCCGATGTGATAGGAATCAATGTAAAATGAGAGATTGTTATGTCCACGTGTGAGTTCAAAGTCTCACGTCAGAATATTATAGAGTATAAAGAGTGATTATATACACATTAGACCAAATATCGACCAAAAGTAGGCTTTAATGTGTGTATAAGTTTTTCTTGAATGCTTTTTCTAGGTAAGGTCCAAATCTCTAAAACAATTATAATATTCAAGTATTCTTTTGCTTTAAAAATAATGAATTGTTTACTCTTATACACCTAAGAAAATAAATTATAATTGAGTTTATGTTTGTCCACATCCATACTTCTTTAGTGAAACGTCTCATCCTAACCAGCATCGCTAGAGGCCTTTCATCAAATTACTTATTTTTTATTTTCTTACGATCTTCTTATTCTTTGTCACAAATCATTTCAGAAGCGACAAAGACGAAGAAGGAAATGAGAGCGAGCTTTAAAGATTTTGTCGACTTGAAACTTGAAAAGTTTGAATTAGTAAGGCAATTGTAACTTGAGTTCGCGTGAATTTAACTAGAGACAAACCTTCGTAATAAATTCTTTACTAGAGAAATCACTCTGAATTCTTTGATAAAAACTTTTCAACGAAATTAGTCAAAACAAACCGTAATTATCATTAAAAATCATACGATATATATTGATTCTCTAAAACTCTATAAATGTGAAAATACGTAAGGGTGTTTATTTATAGAATTATAATCACAGTTTACAAGTGTATCCATGTGAAAATGGACTATTCATTTAAATGCTTTAAAAATTTATGATTAAAAAATAATAAAATTGAGTGGAATACAACTTAAATAACTTGACTCTAACGGGCCCATAACCATCAAAACTCAAAAGGTTGGCAGTTGTAATAAACGGGCCAGTGTGGCCCATTGTGGTGGATCAAAGCCCATTCGAAGCCAACCTTCAGGCCTACGATTAACTTGAGTCACTTGACCCAATCAAATCATCCAGATTTCGTTGACTATACAAGGCCAAACAAAAATATGGATGACAAAAAAACCTGAACCCGACGAGTATTCAATTAACTAGCTTTAATCAGACTGGATAAAACTCAGAAAAAAACGAATATAAATCGAGTATAAATTTTTCTCTCAAATTTTTCGCCAAATGAAAGTTTATTTATATCTGCCCGCCATATAAAAAATAAATTATTTTATTTATTATATATAATTATTTTATTTTAAGTAATTAAAATAATTTTTAATCAAAGTAACTATGTATATAATTATACATTATACATAATATATAAGTATATTATTACATATTATCTTTGGAGGCACCATTAGTGATAGTTTTCGTATAATTCCAACGGCTCGTAAATTAGCCAGGGTTGATCGAGTAAGCTGGTTTAATACAGTATGCAGCAGGACCACGGGGTTTCTCCATCTGCATGAGTTGGAGGCCGTGACTCTGCATGATGCTAACCAGTTCGAGTCGATTGGACTCCGAGATTATCATGAATGTCTGTATAAAACATGTTGCAGCGGGGTCACGGAGTTTCTCCATTCGCATGAGGTGGAGGTCGTGGTTCTACATGGTGTCAAACGAGTCGAGATGAACAACTTTGGAGAAACTATCAGCGATGGTGTTTTTATTTATTTTGCTCGTAATCAAATAGCTTGCGAATTGACCAATATTGCTTTAACTAACATTAGCTGGGATTATGATGGCGAGAGGTCTGTCCCATCATATGTAGTTTCAGTTGTCCGGCTTAGTGCCGGGTTAGTTGCTATTTAATTAATAAAATTCGTTTTTTCTTTAAAAGAAAATTTGGGACATTTTCATTTTTTTTTTGTATTTTGGATAGTTTCGGGTAAAATTAGTATTCGGTGGATCTTGAGTGGGTTTTTTTCAAATTGAATACCCGTTCAAATCTTTTGAGTACGGGTTTGGTCAAATCTGCCTCAAACCCAACCCGTTGTCATTCTCAACAAGGAAGGACATTACCGTAAATTTGCAGTACAACCTCCGTTACAGGCAAAACTGGAACACCACCACCAGAGAAACACGATTCCTCCTCCCCCATCACGATGGAGCTTCCACCATCGATCCGGTGGTGCGCGGTTGCATCAGCTCTCGTGCTCTCGCTCCTCGCCACGCCGTCGATGTCCATATACTGCGACGAAGACGATTGCTACGATCTGCTAGGGTCGGCTCAGCTCCCCTTCCAGGTTCGTTCCTCTCTCTGAATCGGACTCGCATTGCTGATTCGTCTCCGCCTTCGTTTCCAGGGTCTCGCAGACCGCTAATCACTCGGAGATCAAGAAAGCTTACTACAAACTGTCGCTGAAACAGTGAGCTCGATCTTCACTTCGCGTTTCTGTGCCTTTTTGTTCGATTAGTTTCGATTGGAGGTGAATTTAGGTTTGATTTTTTTCGTTTTGGATTTGTGTTCAGTCATCCAGATAAGAATCCGGATCCGGAATCGAAGAAGCTGTTCGTGAAAATCGCAAATGCTTATGAGGTACTGTCTAATTTCATATACTGATTAGATGAATCTTATCCTCAAAATGTATGTCAGATTGTATAATATGCTTAATTTGGATTTTGTTTGATGATGCCAGTGCTAATTTTGGTTTTTTTGTTTGTTTTTGTGTGTATGTGTATATGTGTATGTGTCTGGGTTTTGAATTGCTTATTTTCATTTGAAGTGTCATCAAATTCATTTGGCTAGTAATCCAAAAACTTCAAATGATCTTAATTCATGATTTGTATTCTAGCTTGGTGTTTGAGTCCTAGTAGTAGTGAACTTGGTTTGTGGTTATTCGTTAAATTCGAATTGGATTTAGCGCGACTAGCTTGTTTGTTTTGTTTGTTTATCGTGCTTATGATTGGAGAACAATTTTTTTTCTTTCTGTTGCAGATTCTGAAAGATGATGCCACACGGGGGCAGTATGATTATGCAATTGCTCATCCAGAGGAGGTATAACACTTGAACTGCTTTTCAAAAAAGAATATAAACTTTAGTGGTCAATTCAATTTGGAGGTTTATGACAGTGGCTTGAGAACCACCAGTTGTTTTCCGCTTATAGTTAACATTGAAAGCCATAACCCCTTTGTTAAGTTTATTAGGTTTGGGAACTTAATTGAATGATTCTTGTTTGTTTGAATTTGTTACTTCATGTTACAACTAAACTAATCGAAGCTCCCCAATATACACAATTACTTCGATCTGTATTTTTGTTGGTAGTTACAACTTTTTTGGACGGGGCAGGAAAAATCTGCAATGCAAATGATAGTATTAATTGCATGCATTATTTTGGATTTCATTGTTAGCTTAAAGCCATCACATCTTGCTAGACATGGTTTGGGGTTTGGATCACTAGAAAAACAATACAATTCTTCACCGGAATGGATCACGCTAATTTTCTTTTGTCAAAGTAAGCACATTGAGTCCTTGGTTTGGTTAGGGTTTACATGGAAAGTGGCATATCAACATCTCTTCTAATTTTCTAGATTTTATGTCTTGGGTCTAAGTTGGGATGAATGATCAAAGACTTGAATTCTATGGCGGAGGACCTGGAATATAGTCTTTGCAGGAGATAGTGGTACTCTCTGTTTGAACTATTTACAGTCTGGTTCATTTAAGGTCTTAGGGATGGACATAAATTATGTAGATCCATGTAGATCGTAGTGAACACAGTAGCTTGTCATATTTCTTGAAGTCGTATATTAGCCTCTCACTTTGAACTAGTAAAGCACATTTAAGACAAAGTAGCTTGTTATATTTCTTGATTTATTAATCTCATGTCAGTCTCAAATATACTAAATCTACAGTTCTTTTCCCCTTCTTTTTGTAGGTATTTTATAATGCAGCTCGTTACTATCATGCTTACTATGGTCACAAGACGGTGAGGAAATTACTTTTCTTATAGTCAGACTCAAATACTCTTTTCTTAAACTACTTCTCATGCAAATTGCGTAATATATATTAATTCTCTTTACCAACAATTTTCACTTTCCAGGATACTCGTGCTGTACTGATTGGCCTTGTTCTTATTCTCTCTGCATTTCAATATCTAAATGAGTGGACAAGGTATAATCAGGTACTGTGTTATTACTTATTACTTAACATGTTTTAGTCTTGGGGCGCTGATATTCAAGGGCCATATGCTATATACTTATATGGCAGTATCAGCATATTTTCTGTTAGACATTTAGTGCCTCTTGCTACTGTAGGCTATAGACATGGTCAAGAAGACACCAGCTTACAAAAATAGATTACGTGCACTGGAGCTTGAACGGAATGGGGGAGTTACAAATAAGAAGAAGGGCCAGAAGCAGATAATCGATAAGTATGGCTTTAATTTAAGTTGTAACTGCAAATTACTTGATATGAACCTTGAATTCTTACCTAGCTTTGTCTCACTGGGTCTGGAAACATAACTAAGAAGGGATGAGCTATTCTTAATGACAGGAATAGGGAAGAAGAACTGAGTAAAGATCTCGATCTTCAAATAAAGGGAGCTGAAAAACCCTCTTTATGGGGACTTATTGGTGTCCGTTTCATCCTTCTTCCTTATACTATTGCCAAGGTTAGAATATAGTGGTTCAGTCTGGCTCCTTGTTTGATCTTTTTGACTGTGATGCTAGCTGCAAATATACTATTTTTAGAAGCTAATCATAGCTCATACACTGCAAACAATACTGAATTGCTGTCCACTTGTCCAGTTACTATTGTGGTGGGGATGCTGGTTTTGGAGATACCAGGTGAAAAAGGCTCCATACTCTTGGGAAGATGCCTCTTACCTGACACGAGGCTCTCTCAGAGTGTCGCTTGATGCATGGAGAAATATCGGTAATTATGTTATTCAACCTCCTTTTCAGGGTTAAATTATAAGTTATAGGATCGATAGAATGCTATCGATATTGCTTTGTAAATTATTTTAATCTTATCTACCCCATTATCAGAGCTTGTGGGGTATCCAAGAACTTGTGAGGATATTTGTTGAAGTATAAAAGGCGCATGTTTAATTAATTTATTCTAGTGTTCATCTTATTATCTGGTGTTATATAGCTAATTGGCAACTATGTCGATTTCCTGACAAATATGCTCATCACCTGTTCAAGTCGTGATTTGTATTGTGCATGCCCCTTTGTTGTGCCAAATCTTTGCATCTTACATATCATTTATCTAAGACTAATATTCTAATCTGGTTTTGGGATTATCAGATGAATCAACGAGGGAAAATCTTCTTCAACGACGCTTATGGGAAAAGTCTAACTTGGAGATTTACATGGCCGAGATGCGAAAAGAATCCAAGCGCAGACGATAGGCAATGCTAAATTGCTTTGTCCACACCCTTTTTAAGTTTTGGCCTCAGCAAGAGTCTACACATGATCAACTAACATATTTATGTTTTACAGTTGAAAGTAGTCGGGAAAGGTAGTACTAGAGCTTATAATATCATCATATGAGAGTCAGTGACCTAAGTTTCAAATGTGTAAACCTTACTACATGAATTCATTCGGACAGATTCATGGATGGTTTTGTTGCAGAAGTAAATTATGTTGTTTGTTCTAATAGCTTCTTGTAGCTGCTACTGTGGATTGGTTGAGCCTTTAATATTCTGGGTCTCTATATGGCCCAACATACATATGAACCGGAACCGACCAGAATCGGACATGAAACACTCGAAACCAAACCCACGTAATAGTTTCACGTTTGATTCCCATTCATTGAAACCCGAAAATGTTGGTTCGGTTCGATTCCGGTTTGGGCACCGTGCCCACCCATATCCATAATTTCTTTCCACTTGTTCACTTTTAAAAAACTTTGAGACAATGTTTGGTGGGACAGATCCCGCACCATGATCTCAACTACTATTAGTTAGAGCATACTTAGCTAATTCGTGAGCTATTGAATTACAAGAACGACAAGTAAAAGAAATAAATATGCTTGCCCCTAAGACAGATAGAATTCGATGACAGTTTGAAATGATGCTCTTTGAAATGTTCTTGACTTGTTTCCCGCACCTAACGTGATCTACTACTCGTAGGCAATTGAATTCTATCACCGCCTCTACCAAGTTCTTCCCTTTTATTCATGAGAGGGCTTCTCAGACACCCATGACATCCACCTCTTTTAAGTAAAAATATCCCGAGAAGCGTCTATAAAAACCACTTACTAACCGATCATCTAAAAATCTCTACCTGCGAGACCTACATTCCAAAACCCCCTCTCAACATCCGAACCACCGCAAATAATTTATTTAATATCCAAACAAACAAAAATCACCGATATTTTTAATTTGTCCCACTACCTCACCAATACCAAGGAAAAATCAGAAAATAAAATAAAATCAGTGGTTGTCAATACCGAGGGCGCAAGGAATCTAAACAATCCCCACCACTTGGAAAAAGGAAGCTCCACTAGCAGATAAAATACAAATCGCTATCAACCCAACAATAATTGCACATATAATATTAATTAAATATCGTATATGCGTCACTCCGTCGTGACGGAACGTTAACCGCGACTCGTACAAAAGAAGGGTCAACAGACGGCCACGTCGCGCCGTTATAACGGCGTCCCCGAAACCGCCTCGCGCATTAACTTTCCTATTTAACGCCGTAACGATGAGACTCGTGACGGCGAATTTGCCGTTTAGAGCCGGTCTATCACACGGCTTTAACACGTGTCGGTTTCTCATTGGATTGTAGAGTTTCGTCCGTGACCAACTTGCCTTCCTCTCCCCTATAAAAGGCGGCTCGATTCCGATCATTTCCTCATTCTGATCTCTTATTTTGTGAAAAGCTTTGAAGCCTGTAAGCGATCTTCAAGGTAAATTTTCTTTCTTGCTCTCGTTTTTTCTGTTTGGTTCTCGAGAAAATTAGGGCGAATTAGGTTTTATTCTGTTTAGGCGAGGAAATCTGTTGAGTTTTGTTATTTGTTACGGATCTGGAATGTTCAAACCTCTATGAGCCATAATTTTTTGTCGTATTTTTCCATTTTTCGATTTCTTGTTTAATTGATGTTGAGTTTTGTTAGATTTGTCTCTGATCTTGTTGTTTGGTGAAAATATTTTGATATTTGTTGTTTGGAATGGTCGCACCTTCTGAACCCTAATTTTTGGTTTTTTTTTCGTTTTTTCGATTTCGTGTTGAATTGATGTTGATTTTTGTTAGATCTGTTTCTGATCTTGCTGTTTTGTGTATATAGATGCAAATATTCGTGAAAACTCTCACCGGAAAGACCATCACTCTCGAGGTCGAGAGCTCTGACACGATCGATAATGTCAAGGCCAAGATCCAGGACAAGGAGGGGATTCCTCCGGACCAGCAGAGGCTGATCTTTGCCGGAAAGCAGCTCGAGGACGGTCGTACCCTTGCCGACTACAACATCCAGAAGGAGTCGACCCTCCACCTTGTGCTCCGTCTTCGTGGTGGCATGCAGATCTTCGTCAAGACGTTGACCGGCAAGACTATCACCTTGGAGGTCGAGAGCTCTGACACTATCGACAATGTGAAGGCTAAGATCCAAGACAAGGAGGGAATTCCCCCAGACCAGCAGAGGTTGATCTTTGCTGGGAAGCAGCTTGAGGATGGGAGGACCCTAGCTGACTACAACATCCAGAAGGAATCAACCCTTCACCTTGTGCTCCGTCTTCGTGGTGGTATGCAGATCTTTGTGAAGACCTTGACCGGAAAGACCATTACTTTGGAGGTTGAGAGCTCTGACACTATTGACAATGTCAAGGCTAAGATCCAGGACAAGGAGGGAATTCCCCCAGACCAGCAGAGGTTGATCTTTGCCGGCAAGCAGCTTGAAGATGGGAGGACCCTTGCTGACTACAACATCCAGAAGGAGTCGACCCTTCACCTTGTGCTCCGTCTTCGTGGTGGTATGCAGATCTTTGTGAAGACCTTGACTGGCAAGACCATTACTTTGGAGGTCGAGAGTTCTGACACCATTGACAATGTCAAGGCTAAGATCCAGGACAAGGAGGGAATTCCCCCAGACCAGCAGAGGTTGATCTTTGCCGGCAAGCAGCTTGAAGATGGGAGGACCCTTGCTGACTACAACATCCAGAAGGAGTCGACCCTTCACCTTGTGCTCCGTCTTCGTGGTGGTATGCAGATCTTCGTGAAGACCTTGACTGGCAAGACCATTACTTTGGAGGTCGAGAGTTCTGACACCATTGACAATGTCAAGGCTAAGATCCAGGACAAGGAGGGAATTCCCCCAGACCAGCAGAGGTTGATCTTTGCCGGCAAGCAGCTTGAAGATGGGAGGACCCTTGCTGACTACAACATCCAGAAGGAGTCGACCCTCCACCTTGTCCTTCGTCTTCGTGGTGGTATGCAGATTTTCGTCAAGACCCTTACAGGAAAGACCATCACTTTGGAGGTCGAGAGCTCTGACACCATTGACAATGTCAAGGCAAAGATCCAGGATAAGGAGGGCATCCCCCCAGACCAGCAGAGGCTGATATTTGCTGGCAAGCAGCTTGAGGATGGAAGGACTCTGGCTGATTACAACATCCAGAAGGAGTCTACCCTTCACCTTGTCCTGCGCCTCCGTGGTGGTCTCTGAAGATGTTCCTTGTGGATGTTTGGTGGTTCTAGTTTCATGTGGTTTCTATGGTTCCTAGTTTCATGTGGTTTCTTTTTACTTTGCTCATTATGCTATCAGTAACTCTTTGGTGGCCCTGTTGTGGCCTTTTAAATAATTGATGTGGATTCTATGGATTTTCTGTTCAATGGAAGTTTGGTTTTCTGGTCCAATTATCTATTTTTCTGATTCATTGTTCATTATCTCAATTTCTTAATCTTAACTTGTTTATGATGAGTTTGGGTATTAGCTAGTGGTGAAAACAAATCACAGTTTCCCATACTTGTTTTGTCTGGTGATGAATAAAAGCTCTAGCTGATTCTGATAATTTGATCAAACCTCTAGTGACTTGTTTGCATCTTATGAAGGATATGAAGATTTGAACTTATTGTTGGTGCTAAATTATTAGGTTCCCCAACATTTTGTGTGTGCCCTCTTCCTGTTTAGCCTTGTAGATGCTTTTTGAAGGTGGAAGGAGTCTGGCTTTATGATTCTGAAATTCTATGAATAAACTGTTGCAATATTGAGGCCTTACAGTTCATGTTTATCCTTTTGAGGGATGAAACTGATGGTTCATCACATTTGATCAGCAGAGCCTGATTTTGTATATGATGTTATTGTCTGGAAATTATAGTCTAGCTTGTTTGCTTACCTTCTCTTATCTCTTTAATTCTGATGCAGTTGAATTTGACGGGAATGTCAATTACAATTTTCATTCCAGAACTGTCGATTACATATTCGTGTTTTGGTTTTCTCATACAGAATGGCCTCTTGGGAGTTTTTTCTTGTGTATGCAGAAAAATATCATTATGGACAAATTCAATATCCAATAGAATTCATAATTACAATGCACCCTTTAATTTTCTTCCTATTTTTAGCAGATGCAGTATATATCCTGGGACCTGGGATATGCATATTTCTCATGCCTCAGCAATTCAGCAACCATTGGCCTTCCAAGTTCCAATTATATCTGCATGATTTCAGGTTAGTCTCTGATGAATATATCCCAATGGTTAAGAAAGTCCAAGGATTATCAGCCATCCCTCTCAACCCTTGAGCTTGTAATTTCAGTTTATTTGATTACCAATTCTTATCTGGGGTTTTTGTTGCTGCAGCTTGAAAATCTATGGTCTAGAGCACTTCTCTCCTGTCCACTATATATAAACATAGAAAGCAGAGGCCAAACTCAATTACAATAAAACTTCTCTGTTCAATCCCATTATCTTTTCTGAGCTTTTGTTCATATTCAGGTAACTCTTTTTCTTTACGAATAATTTTTTGTCGGTGCCTCCTCTTTTCTGAACTTTTGTGGATATTCTTGTATGAAGCATATTTTTTACATGGTGTTGTTACATTATTTATCATGTCAATGAGTTTCAAGGTTGCTTGTCGTTCTGAAATAGGACTTGAAGAACAAAATGAATTGTTCTTTTGAACTCCTATCATTTGCTGATATAAATGAGAACAATTCTTGCCAGAACCACCAGATGCTCTATTGTGCCTTGTTTTAGTTCTAAGTACATTTTCTAGTGGCATATATTGTCAGTTTAGAACAGAAACTTTTAACCTGAACTCTGGAAAACAAGAAAATACAGATTCTTATAACACATTGTCTAGAATAGTTGCAAATGTTAACTAAAATAATTATAGGCCTTCTGTTCTGTGAGATAAAAGTTAACTAGAAAAATTCTGCAGGAGCTCTTTTTTCAGATTTAAGCTTGAAAATCATAGAGGAAAAGAGATTTGGTCTCTTGGTTCTCAGATAGTGGCTTCATGCAAGTCTATGATTTATCAGAATTTTATTAATGCTATGAGTTGATCGTATTTTCCACCTTAATGCAGCTGCCAGAAATTTATCAGCAGTAACATTTCACTAGTCTTCTACAAATTTGACTGCCGAGGTTCATGTCTGAACTGGACATTCAAATCCCCACTGCCTTTGGTATGTGCTTCTTTTTTCATTTTTAGTACTCATGCAAAAAATCACACTATCTCACTTTTGCAAGAGCTGTTGGTAAATTTCGTTAACTGTGAACTTATCATTTTTTCGCACATTTTAATCGGTCATTTGACCTCCATTTTTTTTGCAATGACATAATTGCCCCTAGAATACTTTAAAAAAAAATCAAAATCTGTACCATGCTTCACTTTTATGATGAGACGTTGAGACCAATGGAAATATTGTGATGATGATTGAATTGAATTCAGATCCATTCACTGATGCAAAGGCTGAAGACTCGGGTGCTGGGACAAAGGACTACGTGCATATACGTATACAGCAGCGCAATGGCAGGAAGAGCTTGACAACAGTCCAGGGGTTGAAAAAGGACTTCAGCTACAGCAAGATTCTCAAGGATCTCAAGAAAGAGTTCTGCTGCAATGGTACAGTTGTCCAAGACGCCGAGTTGGGTCAGGTATACGCATATGCATCATTCAAATCTTCGTACAGACAATTAGATTAAGATTTACCGCTCTGTTGCTTATTTAAATAGAAAAAGCAATTCAACTTCAGCACATTCCTCAGTCATGCTGATTTATACTTCATGTTTTTGTTGTTATCGGATTTTACATAGGTTATTCAGCTTCAAGGTGATCAGCGGAAGAACGTTTCCAACTTCCTCGTTCAGGTATTTTTTTAATAGAATGATAGTTGCAAAAACTAATTGTGCAGTATCTTACTTTTGTAAGAAGCTTGTGTACTACATTTATCATAAAAAAAACTATCTATCTATGCACAGTTTATCGAACTATGTCAAAACTGACAAAAAATGTGTCACAGGGCAGGTCATGTAACCCTCCAATTTTTTCCATGTAATTTTTTTATACGTAGTTTTTATTTTATTTTAATTTTGAAGGGTACTTTCAGTCATTTCAATTTATTTTTAACACGGTCATTTCAATAAACGTAGTACACAGGCTCTAAAATGTGGAATACTGCACAACCAGATTTTGCAATTATCTTTAATATATCAGTATCGACGTTCCTCCTCAAATTTTCGAGCTGATATGGAATGTGATGTGCAGGCCGGGATTGTGAAGAAGGAATACATCAAAATACATGGTTTTTGATTAGCAGATCAATATGAAATAAATAACATATATACTTGACGCCGGTTGAAGGTTTTCGAGGGAGCTTGGCATTGGAAGAGAGTTTCCTTTTTCTCTTGTTGTTTACTTTTGTGTCCATGATGTTTGGTTTCTTGTTTTTGTCAGTACAAAGGCACAAGAATCTCTCATCATCTGTCTTATGTTTCTGTAGATTTCCATCTTTTTGTTTCATGTTTTGGCACAACTTCAAATGATAAATAAAATTGCAGTATTGCTTCAAATTGAAACTGCAGAATTTTCAGTTGGTGGTTGAGCTTATAAAAGCAACTGAATTGGAGATTTGACAATTGACATTGCAGATTTGATTTGGATTTCAAAGCAACACGATCTAACTTGAATATCACTTAATTGAGCACGTTTTTTTAACATATACAATCTCTTAACTATATGGACAAGTAATTTAATCGTTCGAGTTGCAATGATAAAAGACTACGCATATTGGATAATAAGTCTGGATGAGTCTCATATTTAAAATACGTGAATCTAAATATTATAACATAATATTCAAACAGTTTTCAACTTTCACTCTCACAAGCGAACAATCCATATGTTATTCTCTGTGTAAAGTCTTATACATTGAAATTAATTAACTTTTTTGGTTTCAATTCTTACAAGTTGAGATTAAAAAGAGAAGAGAGAGCTCTTTAGAATCAAAGAAAAAGACATTAAACCAAATCCCTCTCCTCCTATTCAAATATAAAATCAAATTTTCAGTGCATGACATTAAAGAATAGTTTCATATGGCATTTTCATAATTATTTAACTGCATGCCACAAAAGAAATTCTAAATTTACTATTCAAGTTCCAAACTGCTTGCAATATTTTATATAGTGTGTGTAACATGGGTAATTATAAATAAATGTGATCTCTAAACCCTTGTTCAATTTTCAACTACCTATCAAACTTTGTTAGGACTTGGGAGTTTTTTTATCAGCTAACATTCTCCCATTTTCTTGATTCCCAAACAGTCTTATTTTCCCATGAAAGACCTGTTTTCATGAATCCCAGTTTCATAGGTTATGGCTGACTCTGAGCTCCCCTCTTCAAATGACAAAAACATATATCCTAAATTGATCAGAGCAAGACGGGATCACAAAATTCGTCTCGTACTTGTTCAATATTCAATATTTATGAACTTAGTATTATAAAATATTTTCGTGTGACTTATCAAGAAGACAGTTTGGCCGAGTGGTCTAAGGTGCCAGATTTAGGCTCAGGTCCGAAAGGGCGTGGGTTCAAATCCCACAGCTGTCAAGATTTTTAATATTGAAGTTTTGTTACGGTTTTAGCTCTCACATTGTAACATTTTGTTTCTGGGTCGGGTATATGTAGGGGTGGGCACTTTTTACCCAAAATCGAAACCGAACGGGATCCGAACCGATAACTATGGGTATCAGTTCAGATTTGGATCTGAAAATTGAGAACCGAATCAATTCGGTTCGGTTCCGGTTCTAAGAGTGTAGAATCGCAAATTAACCGGTTCAGAACTGAACCGATTTTGAGAGTTTTAATTAAAAAAAAATTGTATTACAATTTTATGTTCTAGCCTAAAAAGAGTTTAATTATGTATAATTTTCACCATAATTTGAACAATGTATTAATATCACTTAATTGAATCTAATTAAGCAAAACTATACAACTATATTAGAGAACCGGACCCTTAATTTCACAATTAATCATTCAATTGGATATAACCGAGAACCGCACCGTAGAACCAGGCTTAGAACCGGACCAATACCCACTTATTGGGTCCGAATTTAGGCCTCCAAAATGAAGAACCGATTGATTGGGTCCGGTCCGGTTCTGACCGGTTCGGTCCGGTTCCAGAACCGTGCCCATCCCTAGGTATATGTATTTGTCAGGCTTTGGTTAGATTTTGACATGAAGTCGAGTGAATTTATGCACTTAAACCCGAATTCAGCTGCAAAAAGTATAGTTAAATTTGAATTAGACTTTATTCAGCTTTTATATTCTTATCAAGAATATTCATAAATATAAACATGCATGTATAATCACATAAATATAAACGAGCTTCAAATAATTGGTCTCAAACTTGATAGTTTGTTAAGTCCCTTGAACAACTCGTTAAAAGGGTCATCTCATTTACAATCCATATCGCATCATACCAAAACATTTATATATTCAACATATATTACCAAAAACATTTATATATTCAAAGAAATGGGATGTCCAACAATATTAAGAAGCTCAAATTGAGACAAAACCTTTGGCAACTTATGTTACAGTGCAAAATAGAAAATAAATATAAAAAAATCATTATTTCCACATTTGGTCTTCAATATTAATTTGTTCTCTGTCTTTGAAAACCTCTGATTGGGGAGGTTTTTAATTATTTTCTCTCCCTCCCTTTAGGTTTCTATCTTCAATCCCCCCAATTGTTCAAATTAATTTATCTTCTTGATTTCTTGTCGCATATGTTTCTTTGTGAATTTTGTGGAGGTGAGCTTTAGATTTTGAAAGGGTTGAAGGGAATGGAATAGGAGCCTCTTCTCTATTCAATCACCTTCAAATCATTTCCACCATATTCTTCAGGTACCATCATTTTCATTACCATGATTATTGCTTCGTAGGTAAATTTTTCGGGATGTGTTCGGTCAAATTATTCTTATAAATTTTTAATCAGCAATAACTGTACGTGAATTTCTGAGTCAACCGATAAGTCTTTAATATTGTGTCGTCGTTCTTTTAGGGAACAATATAATTGCATTTTGGGCTTCCATTTCCACAAGTTGCAATGAAAGGAATTTCGAAAAGCTTGAATAAAATCACCCATATATTTGGTAATATCTTAGGCTCATTCTCTGATCACAAGTATATTGATTTTGATCTTAATCATTGATTGATAACATATATTGGAAAATTGTTTTTCTTCTCTTTTTTTGCAGTTCCCAAGGAAAAAGAAAAGGAACTGGAAATTGGGGGCCCAACCGATGTCAAGCATGTGGCCCACATTGGGTCCGACGGGGATGCCGCTTCCCCGCCCAGTTGGGTACGTACTGCTCGTCAGAGTCTCATATTTAAAAGACGTGAATACTGAATTTTATCTTCCAACTTAGGGTTTTAGACAAATCAGGATTGAAATTTGAGATTTTTCTTCAGATGGGCGGATTAAATGCTGGGCCTGAATTCTCATCCCTGGCAGTTGGGTCAAGCACTCCTGCCAGAGCTAATCCAGTGGACTCAAATGGTACACATTAAAAAATGTTACACTTTATTCGGTCATTATCATTAGGTACTACATTTGAATTGATATAAATGTTGTATCGTCTGAAACAGAGTCTGTTGAAGCGAGGGAACCTCACAAGAAACACAAACGAAAGAAAGCCAAAGGCCACCGACATAAAAAAAAAACAAGGCCCCGAACAACGATGATCTCTCGCCGTCGGGCTCGTGAGCGTAGGCTTTGCATATACGTTCAGACAGAATAACTGATAAGAAAATTGCATGGAGAACAGAAATAGTAGAGAAGGAAAATGTAATTTTTCTGTAAATTCAGATACTGTGCCCATCCCCTCTCATGGGCTTGAGGTTGAAGCCCAATAGTTTTGGAGGCCCATTGTAACAAGGCCCTGAAAGATTGAAGTTATTGGGCCTGTAGATCTAGTGGATTTTAAAGAACTATTCTGTAAAATAGTGTTTAATTTCAGAATCAGGCTGTGCCTGAATGGATTTTTTTTTTCAAAAAAATAAACAATTCCAACCCTGGTTCGGAGACCAGAGAGCGAATTTTTTGTGAAGTCCTAATCACCGGGCTAACTCAGATCGGATTTGATAAATTTTTAATCTTCCAAACTTTTTGTCTTAACTTTAAATATTTTATAATGTTTAGATTTTCTGATGGATAAATAGTTTTATTAGGTCACTCAAACTTTTGACATGTTTTATTCAGCGATAAAATGAAGAGTCAAGTGTAGAAGCAAATAATTCAAGTAAATCAATGAATAAGAATATAATTATTTTATATGGCTTGCCAACAATGTATTGACTATTAATTATTACATATGAACGATATGATCACTATATTACCTACATTATTGTAGGTAATATAGTACTATTTTTTTCCCGATCGAAAACATGACAAAAGTGGGAAACTCAAATTTATTCACACTATATAACACATTTTTATGTTGCGGTAAAAGTTTCGACACACATAACGTTCTGATGTACTGACTTTGCCGAACAATTTGTCATGATAAATCATTCGACAGACATAACGTATGTAATCGGGCCATGACCATATCGCACCCACATACTCCCAAACCTGGTGTCTTGCCTACGTAACCCAGATCATTAACTAGTCAGCAAAATCACCGTAATGAATAATTTTAACAGACCATGATCCAGTCCAACGAATACGCAATATTACTACATTTTGACCTAAAACTAAACACAGTGTAACTTTTAAATGTCGCATTTACTTTTAAAATCGTAATTCAAACAAAAATCATTGTACCAATCACTTTCAACTAATTTTATCATTACATAATCAAATTGTAATAACCATTACCGACCCACAAGATTCCACCCATAAAAAGCCGACAATAACTCAAAACCTAAATTGTTCTCTCTTCAACAAGAATCCAAACAAACCGTCTTTCACATAATTAATTAATCATTCAAAACAAAACAAAACAAAACCATCATTGCTTTCATCTCCCAACCTCGTAAGTAACAAACCAAATCATTAAAAATCAACCTCAAACTCCACAAAAAATTAAAATTAAAATAAACCCATCCATGGCAATACCAAAATCCCTCAAAATTTGTTGTGCCATAACCACAATCTTAATCATCACTCTCCTAGTAACAATGGTAATATTGTTCCTCACAATCTTCAAACCTAAACACCCAAAAGTCACTGCCCTCCCGGTCAACGAGGTCAACTACTCTCTCCTCCTCGTCCCATACACTCAACTAAACCTCTCCTTCGAGCTCGTCGTCTCCGTCCAAAACCCTAATTACGGGAGCTTCGCGTACCACGAGTCCACCACCAACGTCACCTACCACGAAACCCTAGTCGCCGAGGCTCACGTGTCTAGCGACACGTTCCCCGCGCGTGCCACGCGTAACATTAGCTCCTCCGTTGAGGTACAGGCCGATAAATTTTCGTCGAACTCAAATTTCTTGACAGAGTATTCCGCTGGATCGTTGAATTTAACCTCGTCGAGCGTGTTGCGTGGTAAAGTGGTCGTCTTCAAGGTTTTTAAAATTAAAGCGACGAGCTACACGAGTTGTAACATCACCATTTTTGTCACGAATTTCACCGCTAACTCTACTTGCAAATCTAGGGTCGTGCTGTGATTTGATTAATTTTTATTTTCTTCTCGTAATTTATTTATTGGTATTGATTGAATAATTTTGGTTTGGTGTTTATAAATTTCTCCAGTGAATTTTTCGCTGAATTTAATCTCGTTGAACGATTTGCATGGTAAAGTATTGGTCATCTTCAAGGTTCTTAAAATTAAAGCGACGACCTACACGAGTTGTAACATCACCATTTTTGTCACGAATTTCACCGCTAAAGTCTACGTTCCAATCTAGGGCCGTGTTGTGATTAGATTAATTTTTATTTTTTGGTCGTTTATTTACTGGTATTGATTAAATAATTTTGCTTCGGTTTTAATTAATTTCTCGAGTGAATTTTTCGCTGGATCGTTGAATTTAACCTCGCAGAGTGTGTTGCATGGTAAAGTGGTCGTCTTCAAGATTCTTAAAACTAAAGCGACGAGCTACACAAGTTGTACCATCACCATTTTTGTCACAAATTTTGGGTCGGATTGTGATTTGATTGATTAATTTTTATTTTCTGGTCATTTATTTATTGGTATTGATGGACTAAATAATTTTGGTTCGGTGTTAATAAATAAGGAAGTTGTTGTGTTGCTTTGAATTGGTGTATTTATTGTGAAATTATTAGGGTAATAAAAATGAGTGTCGGGGATTTTAATTGGACCTCTTGATTTCTTCAACTTCCAGAGATGGCCCATTGGGATTTTTCGAGACGATGCGTTATTGTCATAACTATGATGAATGGTACGTAAATAATTAAATTAATTAATAACTATATATATATATATATATATATATATATATATATATATATATAATCATTTTAAATCTTATCCAAAGATCAATATATTTACATTGGGACCATATTAATAAGATTATCAATCATATCACTTTTTTGGGGCCATTTCAAAATATTTGAGGACCTCTAATACGTTAAGTTTGTAGGAGAAAGCTTATATTTCGTTATTTTCTTAATTTCTTAATAATAAAAAATTAAAAGATAATATCACCTATACCAGAATTGATACAAGTGATCTCATACTCATCACACGAGATATTATTGTATTAACGATTTTTAATATTTGTATTTGTTATTGTAGTTAAAAGGGTGTAGATAGAATGATTTTGATCAGTTTAAACTCGTAAACTAATCAACTTCAAACGTGATAATATTATAACTTGATTTTCGACCTGCACTCCCACGAGTAGTTCAACGAGCTACGATGTGCCATGTTGCCCATGAGCCCACGCGCTTTTACCTTTGTCTATTCTTTCACAAGTGCTCTTTTCATCTTATATGGACTTTAGTATGAGAGAAGTCGATCATTGTCCTGATTTTACCATCTGTAAGAGCACCCGACCCAGTTTATCATAAGAGTCTACCGAACCAAGACTTTTATACCATTGTCGGGAATATATAGATCTTACCCAGGAGAAGCGCACCCGAGGAAAGCCGAGCCCACATTTGACCCAAAATACCAGCCTATCAGGTCTAGCGTTCAGTGTTTATATAAACTCGTCCTTAACTCAGTAATATTTTGACGTGAGACTCTAAACCCACATGGAAAGCTAACAATTCATAATCTTTCTGACTCGCGATCTAATAATATCAATTTCAAAATTACAACTCAATTGTTGTTTCATGTAAAATGAACTCTTTTTAATATAATCTTCATACAAGGAAGAATATAATATTATTAATGCCTAACGGTATAAAAACATTAAATATGAAAGATGGGCCAGAACATAAAAAGAGCTTGTTATGCATATTTATGTATCAAAACTAACTTATCTCTCAACAATTATTGCATTTGTCGAAAACAGGTGAGAGTGTTAATAATTAATAATGTTGTACATATATATTTAATTTACATGTCTCTATAATTATAATATAAACTCTGGATGGGTACTGGGGAACATAGTTTTGATACCTTTCTTGCTTAAAATTGTATCACTATAAATGGACCTAATCAATTCTTGAAAGTGATCACTCAACAAATTCGATCAAACCCAAAATGTAAATACTGTCTTAGATGCTCCCCCAAAACAAATCAAATTTATTGCTATTACAACTCCTATAATATTATAAATATTCTATCGATTAATGTGATGTTTTTTTTGAAGTAAAATCGAATTTTATTTAAAAAATATTAACTAACTCGGCATCAAGCCGGACAGTTGAAACTACAGTTGGTGGGACATCACTCTCACCATAAAACTAAATACTATTAGTTAAGAACAAATTGACAATAATTAAAACACAGCCCCTCACCATAAAACCATATACTATTAGCTAAAAACAAATTGACAATAATTTAAAGAAAACAATCTTCTGTACAAAAAAAAGTTTATAAATGTCATAATAAATCTATATTTTAATTAGTAGTATCAAATATTTATTCTTGTTTAAAAAGAAAACTATTTATTTCAAGATAATATTGCTTAAATATAATTGAGTTGTTGACTTTCTCACGCCGATTATAATTTTTTTAAGAGACGAACTGAATTTTTTCTCACTCTACTGCAGTCCGTTACTTTTCATTTCATATTTAATGTGAAATGATCAAAATATCCTTATTGTCATTTAAATTTTCAAACACATGTCATTAAATCTATTTTTTTTCTTCATTCCCTCCCACCCTCCTTTTGCTAAATGGGCAAAAATGAATCTCGTGTTAGTGTTTGGCCTGTGGTAGTCACCCAATAACCGAACAAAATAATGCAAAATGGCCTCATCTCAAAGTTCATGTGTTCATTTTTACCGATGTCGATAATTAATATTAGCATTACTCTTGATCATTTTACATTACAAAACTAATTGAAAAATAACATATCAGAGTAAAGTGGGAAAAAAAATTCAGCGCACATTTCAAAAAAATTGTAGTCACCTTTTATTATGTAAGAAAAATAACAACACGTATTAATTTGAGATATTATCCCTCAATCCTATCGGGACATATCAACTAAAAATTAATTGTGGTAGAATTTAGACGAATTGTCCTATTGAGAAAAAACAATTAAATTCATCTAGAAAGTAATGATTATACTAATTGTTTTATATGGTCGAGTAGGACAAATTAAACCTCGTATTTACTTTGATTCAATTAAAATGTAATGATTAAATATAGTAATTACTTGCTGATTTTAATGATCACATGGCCACTGAAAAGCCACAGAGATCGGGATGTGCGTGATCGTAATCATTAGAGGACGTGCGCTTTAAAGTTTTAAACATGTCGTCACTCTTTATTATTAATTAATGATATAATAATTAATGTTATAATATAATAATAACCGAAAGATTCTATATTATAATATAAGATCTCGAAGTCAAATGGTATATTATAAAATAAAGTTGCTAAATTATCTGTTATTAATTGAAATTACAAAAACTAGCTTTATATCATATATTTATAATTATAATCTTAGAATATATATGGTGTCCATGTCCCCATTTAATTAGTAGGGTCTTGATATATAATAATACACGAACACACTCTTTATATATATTGTATCTGCCACTTTTCACGATATTGATTGATAATATTTTCCATTTATAACCCTACCTTTTATTTTCAAATTTAAGAAGAAAAAAATGTGGCAAAATATATTAAAAAACAACTTTCAAATATCACAGGTCCCCCAAACCATAATGCGTACGTGGCCTACTTTGATTTATATGTCCAAACTGATATAGACATGAATTAAAACATAATTAAATGTCACATAACACTATGAATAAAATAAGCTGGGAAAATGTCATTCACTACCTCTCTCGTACTATACACGGTTTTTACTTGATTCTTCTGAAAGCAGTAAGTGTTCAGTAGAGTCCCCGAATCATACTAACGTTTCACTTAATTCAATTCATGTTAGTTTTTTTAAAGTTCTGTTAACTTTTTGAAAATAACGAAAATGCCCTTATATTTAAAGAATTAAAAATTCTTTTCCAAACTTTTAGAAAAATAAATAATAAAAACTGATTTTAGTGTTAAAAAATAATATTTTAAAAATTATTAAACATAAAAACTATGTTTGAAAACCATTTTTCATTTTAAATATTTTTGAAAAAAAATTTAGAAAAATAAAATTAAAATAAGTTTTTACTATTTATTTCATAAAAAATATGTTTTAAGATAATGTTTTAAAAAGTTTAAATAAAATGAGAATTTTCATCATTTTGACAAAAACATAACGATGTTGAGGCTAAGTGAAAAGTTAATAGCATAGCTCGGGAACTCCACATAATGTATTATATATGTTTTCGAGAAGGTAAGTGACATTTTTAAATAAGCCGTCTATACATAACACGTGACTCTCTCTTTTACCTCGACGTTTAATGGGTTTTAGGCAGTAGTTAGTGTGTGTTATGCATTCGTCGTCTAATCTCACAATTAGTGTAGTAAATTAGTAATTAACAGCTGAATATTATTGATGAATAAAACCATAGCTAATTAATCAATGAATCGTACTGACCTAACTACCAAGAATGTGATAGAGGAATGTGAACGCACATTACTAGAAAGTTTGGTTGATGAACATTAATTAATAATGAATTAATTTTGGTACTTTCTAATAATTATATGCATTCAATTAGAGATATAATATTTGAACCAAACAAACATTCTCACCTTCTACACCAACTCGAGTTGTAGGTAATAATTTATCAACTAATTAAAGTACGTACTTGCATTGCATATATAATTGAAATGGTAACGATTCAAGTTTCTAATAATTAACCACATTCCCATGCAACCTTTTTTATTATTTGGAATGTTAACATATATATTATGAATGTGAAAGTTTAAGATCTCTGTAAATCAAGTTATAATTGTATTTATTAAAAACTCTCTAAAATTCAAAGTCTTGATAATGTGCAATATTTAGAGGTGGTTTTAATTAAATTAGAGCAAGTCTGACTGCATTTCACAAAATTTGTGTGATCGAAAATTATACAACTCGATTGAAACTTACAATTTGTAAATATTAAAAATATACAAGCAAATATATGTCATATATTTATCCAGTTAACCATTATATCGTAAATCGTAAGTTTTGAATACCAAATTTGAATAAGAATTCAATGAATCTCTAAAAATAAAAGCTTTATTTATGGTTCTCGGTTTTTTAATTATGATCTTCAGTTCAAATCCGCTTCTGGGCATGAAAGGTACAAGCACCCCTACTTTTATCAAATGAAGTATCTCTAAAAATAGAGTTTGAAGACTTATGATGAAAAAAATATATTCAAAGTTGATCATAATATCCTGCCTAAGCATAAGTATGGTGGGCATCTCAAATCTAAAACTGGTCCCGAACTGAAATCGAAAGGAGCTTTGGATTAAAAAATTAGAGACTGTGATTCATGGTTTAGTTTTGATTTTGAATTTAAACTATTAAATTTTCTATTTTTGATTATCAAAACTCGTAATCATCGGTTAATTACTAATTATAAGAATCTGACATGCTCCAATCACCACATGTTGGACGAGAATATGTTATTTATCTTATATTATTATTTTCCTTGCAAACTTTATATTTCGATGTTATTATAATAATTAAATTTTAACGTTCAAATTTTTTTAGTATTGTTTATAATTGTAAACTTAAAGTTTTTAACTGAAAATTATACTCAAATTCATATCATTCGACCTATAAATTAAAAATAATAAAACAACTTAATTCAATCTAGTGAAATCAGAAATTGAACAAAATAATTGCACTGAAAATCAACATATTCTCATGTAACAATTCTAAATATGGTTCTAATAATTGAAAAACCGAAAAATGTTTAGTAACCACACTCCTAAACATCCCATTTATATTTCTGGATTCAATTTTTATTTCAAACCCCCAAAGATTAAAAATATATGAAAACATAACAATGGACCAAACTACCTAAGGATTAAATTTATAAAAGAACATAAAGATGATGGAGTAATAATTACTCGTGCAATATAATATATATACTATTTAATTCAAAATATAGGTGTAGAGTAATTGAAAATAGTGGTTGATGTGTGAAGTTGGGACTTAAAGAAGGGTTAATAATAGTTTCACCATCTCCACTTGTTGCAAGCAAATTAATCACTATTTGGCCTTTCTCTCTCTGTATCTATTTGATGTAAACACATTTAAACCTTTATATATTCAGTAGCTGCTTCCATAAATGCTTTTGCACCCTCTCACTATGCTCTACATTAACTCCTCCTTCTCCTCCTCCTTTCTTCTCCATATCTATCTCTCCTTTTATCTCCATTTTTTTTCTAGTTCATCACAACACAAATCCAACACTACTGTCCTTTTCCTCTTAAACCCTTTTGAGTATTCGAGCTCTCGTTCCCAGCGAAAACAAACTATCGCAAACTCTTACAGACTTTCTGGTCGCTGGATCTGAATCAATGCCAGTCGTGGTAAGTCGTTACTTACATGTGGATCGTAACAGTACTTACAGAGTCTTGTATTATATGGATCTCGTGTTTTTTTATGTGGGTTTCGACGATGGAATATAGTTTGTTTGTTTTTGTCTCTTGTGACTTGAAGTTTTGAGCAGAGAGAGAGAGACAAGAAAGGGGTTGAGGTTTGAAAGTTTTGGGAGTTGTGTAGATGCTACTTTGTCAACTCTTGATTTTATTTTTGTGTTTTTAGGGTTTTGTTTTTTCCCGAATCTAAGTCACGTAACTAGAAATATATGTTCTTAGACTTTCTTGACATTCTAGTCACTAGCTTTCTCTTGGGAATATACAAATGAAAGCAAAAGTCAAGACTATACAAAGACCATGATGCTAGATTTTTTTACTAGGTTTTAGTCAATGCTTTGTGTTTATCGTTGTGTTAAGTACATTTCTTTATTTAAAATGGTAAGGTCTCAAGTCTCACATAGGCTACTTAAGTTTTTAATCTTTTTCTTTGGGTTTTAGTTACTCGAATTGTGTTTTGACATGATACAAGAGTTTTGGTTTTTTATTATCACCAGCACTCCAGTCCAGTCTTTGTTTTAGGTCAAAGTCGTATGGTCCACATGTTTGCATTTAAAAAACATGTTTTGGGTCTTCACCTATCATTTTAAATTGATAGGTTTGTCGAGTTTTAACATGATTTAACAGTTTTGATCTATTTCTCACCTACGCTCATCCGTGTCATCTTTGTTCCATTCCAAACTTCCACTGTTCACGTGCAGTTAAATGTTTAAATAACATGTTAAAATCCCAGTCTATCGTCTTGGACTTTTAAACGAGCCGGATAAGTCGGTTATTTTATACATCTCACAAATCACCGACTCGAATTATTTTCTAGTCTTAAATACATAGAAAAAAATATAAAATGTAACATTCCTTAACTTTGATGGGGGAGAGATAAAGTTATTTATGATCCACACATCTTATTAATTATCTTTTTCCATTTGTTGACTGTTGATCTATAAATATTTGTGGCGCGACTGATTTTACCTAACAATATTTATTTTGCATTGATTTCGAACCCAACTTCGTATATATATTCTGTACAAATTCAATTTATTTCACTTATCATTTTCGTTTTCACTTTCTTGTGTATACGCAGAGTGAAAAATATTGAAAAAAAAGAAAGATTTGTAGAGATGTTCCAACCAAACATGTTCGAGTCTCATCACCACATGCTTGATTTGCCTCCGATCCACAAGACGAGCAGCGACAGTGATTTTGGGAATTTTATCAGAGACGATGATTTGGAGACCAAGTCAAATTGTGACACCATGGATATTCCCTCCGGCGACGACCAAGATCTCAATAAACGCCCCAAGAAGAAGCGTTACCACCGCCACACTCAGCGCCAGATCCAAGAAATGGAAGCGTAAGGCCAGCGATATTCTTGATTCTCTGTGTATATGTTAGAGTCACGCGTCTGAAAGATTACGTAGTATTATTAATTAACTCATAATTGAACATTATGAGTTTATGTACATGTCATATTCAAGACTTTGATAAACCAGTATTTTGGGTCGAATAATGACTTTCTGGTGGTAAAGTGAGTTTGATAATCCTATGGCTGGTATTGTGATGTGGTGCGGTTGAGGAATCCAATATGCAGAAGCTGGAACACCCGGAGTTATCTCGAAAGTGTCAGATTTGGACAAAAAACTAGTGTTTTTCGGGCATAAACGGCGGCCATGAGTTTGACTTAGATTGCCGCCGAAAAACACTAGCTTTTTTGTCCAAATCTAACACTTTCGAGATAACTCCGGGTGCTTCAGCTTCTGCGTACTGGCTTCCTCAACCGCACCGCATCATGTTGAGAAAGTGTTGTGGGCAGAGAGGACCTTTAGGGACCATTCGAATAAGTCATACCATTGATGTTAAAGAAGCGTTTCGTGGGTGGAGAGGATATTTTAGGGGCTAATCAGACGAGTCGAAAATTTCCAAAACACATAACTGTTTTATCATCTAAATATTAACATAACACTGAACATGCATATTCACGGTAAGCAAGAGATGATATAATCATCTCGATGTGGGTCAAGAGTCACGTGTTAGTTCACGTTCATATATACTAACATTTCTTGAGTTCACAATTTATCAGCTTGAGATTTTAGGCGAGTCAAATTTTAAAAGTTTATTATTTTCACCCTGACTAGGTTTTTCAAGGAGTGTCCGCATCCGGACGACAAGCAGAGGAAGGAACTGAGCCGCGACCTCGGTTTAGAGCCGTTGCAAGTCAAGTTTTGGTTCCAAAACAAACGCACTCAAATGAAGGTACGTTACAAACTACATATCAACTATTTTTGCTCTCCGTTTCATGGACTGACCCAACTATATATATATACACTTTAGGCGCAACATGAGCGGCACGAGAACTCGATTTTGAAGGCGGAGAACGAGAAGCTTCGGGCCGAGAACGCCCGGAACAGGGAAGCCTTGTGCAACGCCTCCTGCCCCAACTGCGGCGGCCCCGCCGCCCCGGGAGAGATGTCGTTTGACGAACAACATTTGAGGATCGAGAACGCTCGCCTCAAAGACGAGGTAAAGTAACGTATTTGTAGTACTGTATATTTTTTATTAGCGAATCAGAAAAATTTTCTGTTCTTGACCGACTTTTAACCCACATTTTCGTAGTAATATATAACACAAACAAAAATGATTTGTTTAGACATAATTGCAAAAACTTAGTGGTAATTTAGAGTTTTCATTTTTTTCGGAATGAGTTGGAGTATTTTGTTACGAATTTATTACCGTTAATAACATGGTAAAAAAATGAAAATACACTTCAAATTAAGATTTTTCTTCTTAAGTTATATATGTGAAATAAAATTCTATTCATATTATGATCATAAAAATACATGTAGTTTTTTTTTTTTTAAAGTTATAATTTCTTTATATATGGGGGAATTGTGTTATTTTCAAAAATATTGAAGGTCACTTGACTTGCATGTGTCATTTTCCCATATTTGTTAGAGTTGTTAAAATTATTGAATCGTTCAAACCAAATAAGTTAACAACTGAATTGAATAGAACCGATTCAGTTTTTGGTTTTGGCTATACAAAATTGAGTTTATAAAATCTGTTGGGTTTTGATTTAGAAAGATGAGATTGTTAGAGAAAATCAAACTAAATATTGACCGGATCATGAAAAAAATCGATTTGAATAAAGCCGACCAGAACCCAATTCTTACAATTCCGATTTCAATTATAGTTTTATGAGGGTCGAAATTACCGGTTCACTCAGTTTTAAACCAATTCAATTCAAAATCGAACCCATTTTTACCACTTATTTGATTCCATGCAGATCGATCGAATATCAGGAATCGCAGCCAAATACGTGGGAAAGCCTCTGTTCTCCAACACCCACAACATTTCCTCGTACAACGTCCCCAACGCTCGAACCTTCGACCTCGGGGTCGGCACCTTCGGGACACAGACGAGCCTAGCCGGAGAGATGTACGGGCCGGGCCACGAGCTCCTGAGGTCGGTCTCGAGGCCCACCGAGGCCGACAAGCCCATGATCATCGAGCTCGCGGTGGCGGCGATGGAGGAGCTCATCAGGATCGCCCAGGCCAACGAGCCGTTGTGGGTTCCCGGTGAAAACAGCGCGGAGGTGCTCAACGAGGAGGAGTATTTGAGGACGTTCCCCCGAGGGATCGGTCCTAAGCCTCTCGGGTTGAAGACCGAGGCCTCGAGGGAGTCGATCGTCGTCATTGCCAATCACATGAACCTCGTCGAGTATCTCATGGACGCGGTACGTGTAATTAACGATATCTGTATGGAAAATGACACTTTATTACACCTGACTATGATTGTTTTATGCATGCTTTGCCGCCTCAACTATTTCTTTTTAGAACATTTTACTAAACGTAACTGTTACGTTTAGTAAAATGCCCAGAAAAAATAATAATTAATAATCGAGGTAACAAAGTGTGAAATAGTCTTAATCAGATCTGCAGACAAGAAATGGGTGATCACCTGACAACTATTTTCTTTTAGAATATCGACATAATTACCTTTGAAATGAAAAATTGTTTTAAAGTTCTTTTCAAAAATAATATCTCTGTGTTTTATATGATAAATTTGTTTTTAATTCAATTCAAAACTACTTTTTATTTTCTAAATTTTGAAGGGTATTTTCGTATTTAATGCAAAAAAAAACTTACATATATAATATACTATAATGAATCATTAATTCAACTATTAATTTTAGTTTTTTAGTTGAGTTGGTACTTTAATTATGTATCTCAAATAGTTATGTACTCAGCTTAGTGTTTTTTTGGGGGGTTTGTTTCAGAATCAATGGTCAAATGTGTTCTGTGGCATAGTCTCTAAAGCAGCAACTCTGGAGGTTCTCTCAACTGGAGTTGCAGGGAATTTCAATGGAGCCTTGCAAGTGGTAATTAATTATTTATTATGTCATATTTTTTTTTAAAATACAGTAATGTAACATTATTTTTGTTAAATTTGTATTAAAATTTTATACTATTTAATCGATATTTGCAGATGACAGCAGAGTTCCAAGTCCCATCCCCGCTCGTGCCAACCCGCGAAAACTATTTCGTGAGGTACTGTAAGCAGCACGGGGACGGGACTTGGGCGGTGGTTGATGTTTCCCTGGACAACCTGCGCCCGAGTCCCGTCGCCAGGAGCCGGAGGAGGCCCTCGGGTTGTGTGATTCAGGAATTGCCCAACGGATACTCCAAGGTAGGTTGCTTGGAACGCACGAAACCTATTTTAAAAAAACTTACGTGTAGTCTATTTTTGAACTCTATGGTTTTTGAGTCTATAGATCACTTGGGTGGAGCATGTTGAAGTCGATGATAGGGCGGTCCACAGCATATACAAGCCACTGGTTAGCTCCGGCATGGGTTTCGGGGCGAAGCGCTGGGTGGCGACGCTGGACAGGCAGTGCGAGAGGCTCGCGAGCCTGATGTCGAACCACGTCCCCGCGGGAGACATTTGCGGTAATCTATAACGTTTTGCTCGATCCTGTAAATAGCACTGACAATCGCGAAGGTGAAATTTACTGGCAGCTGACTGGGTTCTGTTTTATCGCGAATCGCTCGTTTGTGCAGTGATAACGACCGCGGAAGGGAGGAAGAGCATGTTGAAGCTGGCGGAGAGGATGGTGCTGAGCTTCTGTAGTGGCGTTGGGGCCTCCACGACTCACGCCTGGACAACTTTGTCAGCGACTGGCTCAGACGACGTCAGGGTCATGACCAGGAAGAGCATGGATGATCCGGGCCGCCCGCCTGGCATTGTGCTGAGTGCTGCTACTTCATTCTGGCTTCCCGTCCCGAGGAAACGGGTTTTTGACTTTCTCCGCGACGAGAACTCCCGAAGCGAGGTAGGTAACTTGCGACACAAGTAACCAATCAGCACATTCCATCACTCTCCTAAATCTTCTATTAGTCTTTTATTAACTTCTCATTCATCTTTATTCAGCTTTTACAAACTTCATCTGTCCGACCAGTGCTTAACATTTTTATAAACACTTCGTTTCAACACGACAGATTACCTGATTTCATATGTTTTTTATGGTGCGACAGTGGGATATACTTTCTAATGGAGGAATTGTTCAAGAAATGGCACACATAGCCAACGGTCGCGATCCCGGGAACTCCGTCTCTCTCCTAAGAGTAAACGTAAGTTCGATTTTTCCGTTTTGTCATCATTTTTTACCAGCAATATCGCCAGCACGAGAACTTAACATAACCAATCTCGAACAATGTTGTAAAATTTTTCGATTTATCTCTTTTATCTCTCCGACTGACTAGCGCCTAGCGTTTAACGTGTCTCTCGACAATCTATATTTTCAGAGTGCGAACTCGAGCCAGAGCAACATGCTGATACTCCAAGAGAGCTGCACCGACTCCACGGGCTCGTACGTGATCTACGCTCCGGTGGACATCGCCGCCATGAACCTGGTCCTGAGCGGCGGGGACCCCGATTACGTGGCGCTCCTCCCCTCGGGATTCGCCATACTCCCCGACGGCCCGGGGCCGAGCACCGCCGCCGGAGGAGGGGGCATCCTAGAGGTCGGGTCCGGGGGAGCGTTATTGACCGTTGCGTTTCAAATACTGGTCGATTCGGCCCCGACCGCGAAGCTCTCTCTCGGGTCGGTCGCCACCCTCAACAGCCTCATCAAGTGCACGGTTGAGCGGATCAAGGCTGCGGTTCTGTGCGACAACGCTTGAAAGACCCGAGTTCGGGTTTTCAGGTGAGTCGAGTTTTAATATGATAAATCAGAGCGAATAAAAGGCGAGGGAATGAATGGTGTTTGCTGCGAAGATCCGAAGCCGAAAGGGAAGGAGTCAAGAGCGCACCTCGGGAGGGGCGGTTGCTTGTGGCGCAAGAAACAGAGGTTCGGGTATTGACTTTGACCGGCCGGCGAAGGATGCGAGAGTAAACTCAGAGATACCTTGTGACATGATTTAGGAGGACACTTTGAATTTGAATAGGTCACTTACTATGTTTTTTTTTGTTGGCTTAGGGTTTTTGTGGTAAGGTTGAGTTTGTGTTAGAGACACTCTAACTAGCTAACACTTGTAATGTGTTTTCTAGTTCTTGTTCTTGTTCTAGTTCTAGCTTTTTAGACTGATTGTAGATCTTCTTGATGAGTTTCATGATCTTAATCTAATGTTTTTTTTTCTATGAATATGTACTGGGTTTCGGACGTGAATCGATTTTTGGATATGGAATTTCATCTATAAGATCGAGTTTTCAGGTGGGTCGAGATTCTATCGTGACATCATAATCTAGTTTGTCTTCTGCCTACGCCCGAGGGTTGAAATCCTCATTGTTCTACGTGCAGTTCTGTGAAAAGTGGATCACCTCAATCTAACATGCACGTGAGGATGGGTGTCAGAGTACCGCATCTGAAAGATCTGTCAGTAATTGGTAGAAGCAGTGTCTAAGAACCGCTATGACCTAGTCCGGTGGAGAGAGAATTTTGAAAACCAATAACAGAATAATCAGAAAATAAATCAGATTGAAAAATTAATTAATTAAGAATTATAAGTGATCAATTAGAAAAATCGGAGATTTTTAAAACATTATTTAAAATATGTGAATCGATCCACTGTCTTAAACAATAAGTATAAGTATCGACATATAAACTCAAAATTTCATGTAGGTCTTGCTCTTTTCACAAGTCACGCCAATCAATTTGACAAAAAACACGCATCTACGTATAAACAAGTTGAACCCCAAATAACTTAAAATCTCGAGTAATTAGACGTGTATTCAGAGTTGTTTATAAGTATTCACATCTGTCATACATGCGATTAACACTCCTCGTCGCACATAAATAAACTTGAGGTCCATAAACTCGAGCGAAACAAGAGATAAGTCGTTGGACCATGAGAGAGATTTCAAATTATTGTGCAACATCTCCCAAGGCTGCATTGAAATTCAAACCTAACTCAAACAGTACACCACAAATGGTTTGAGGCACATTGAATCATATAGGTAGGTTAGTTAAAGAGAATAACTCACACAACAATGGCAATGACACAACCTCATAACTAATCACTCAGAGACTCACAGAGGGTCAGGTCAGGTCAGGTCTGCTCCAACTATTGAGACTGAAATTGCAGAGCACCAAATTCATATAAATAAATATGAAAACAGTAGCAATAGACTTTATGTGCCTTGGCCCATTGGGTTGTTGGAACCATCAACTCTATTTAATAACAATATATAGCATAAGATTTGAATTTAAATAGGGCCCATGATGTGAATCAATGAAACACACCCCCATTCTCATCCATATATATCCAACTCCACCATATTCAAAGGACCCACCTCAAATTCTCTAATGGGGTCGTCTCATTCGTCACCATGTCGTGCCAACAGTGTTTCATGAACGTGCAGCTGATACAACGAAACGTTTCGTTCAGAATAGTTTTATATCGGTCTGAACGCGATAAGCTCGTGTCAGACCCTTACCGTGACGTAATATCTTAATAATGAGTATGGGGACAAGGGTAGAGTGAGGTGTAAATGAGGTGTGGGTGAGTGTGTGTGGTGAGGACTTTAAGGTGGAGTAGCAAATGAGGGGCAGAGAAAATGAAAGGTGACTTGACAGAAGGTGTTAAAGGGGAAACAAATGAGGAAGAAGGAGACAGTGTTTTGTGGATGTCTTGATGATCTTCACATTTCTATACTCATAGCAATTTCTAGGAAACTTCAACAATCACTTCACATCCACTATAAATATTCCACTTTTATCTAGTTACAATATGATTTGCATCAATGTTTGAAAAATAGTTGAAAAGACACTAGTCAGATAAATAAAATATCTTGCTAATTCATTAAAGATTATTCGAATTAATTAAAATTAACAAGAGACTAAGCATGCTATAAACAGAATTTTAAAGCACTTGTCTACATTTTTTATGTTTAGAACTTTGATATTAATCGTGCGTTGCACGACGATCAAATTCAAATTTAGGCCTTCTCTAACAACGCTCGTTACATAATGGTTGGATTCGGATGAAAACTTCAACACTACTTCTCAAGTGTAATTCGAATTGAATTTTTTAAAGTGAAATAACAAATATATATAAACCATTTGTTATAAATAAATGTTAAGCGCTAGTCAGACAGATAGCGTCTTACGAGGACCTATAAAAAATTAGTCGAGAATAAATTAAAAAGTAAATCGAAAATCATAAAAATTAATCAGTGGAACCAAATTCTACTATAATTAATTATTAATACACTGGACGATGAAAATGGGCCAAATGAGTGGTAATCGTCTGGACCGAATGGTGAACAGTTTTCAAGGTCAAGCCCAGTATTAAAGCCCATATATATGTTTTCGACCCACCAATATTTGGGCTTCTATTTGCGGGCCTCATTATAATTCACACTCTGATTTGTCGATCCGGTAGGGTTCGATACCAGAAGCTAGCTTTTTTTCCTCTACCCATTTATGAAAATGAGGAACAGAGCTCGAATTCGTTGTTTTCGTTCCCGAAACCTCTCTACAATTCGTCTGTTGAGAATTTGGTGTTGTTGCGGAAGACCCAAACCCAATTTGATGGCTAATGTCTGAAATTTGTGGTTTTTACTTCCTAGTATTGTTGTTGATTTGTGGGTTTTCTTCTGTTTGTTTTCTGAGAAAGTATGGGAAAAGAAAAGGGGTAGTTCAGTGTTCTGAAAGTTACTAACTTTAGCTTAATAGAGATCAATTTGAGGATACTAAAACCATTTTACAAACATCAGTGTCAGCAATTTGTGATTTTTAGTAATGCTGTGTGTGATTGTTGATTTGGGGGTTTTGTTCTTTGCTGAGAAAGTATAGGAAAAGAAAAAGGGTAGTTCAGTGCTTGGGAAGTTACTAAATTTAGCCTAATGGAGATCAATTTGAGGATACTAGAATGATTTTACAAACACTGTCAGCCATTTGTGGTTTTTAGTGATGTTGTGAGTGATTGTTGATTTGGGGGTTTTGTTCTGTTTGTTTGCTGAGAAAGTATAGGAAAAGAAAAGGGTAGTTCAGTGTTTGGGACGTTACTAACTTTAGTCTAATGGAGATCAATTTGAGGATACTAGAATGATTTTACAAACACTGTCAGCAATTTGTGATTTTTAGTGATGTTTGTGGGTGATTGTTGATTTGGGGGTTTTGTTCTGTTTGTTTGCTGGGAAAGTATAGGAAAAGAAAAAAAGGGTTGTTCAGCGTTTCAAAAGTTACTAACTTCAGTCTAATGGAGAACAACTCGAGGTAACTGAAACAATTTTACACAAATTAGTGTCAGCAATTTGTGGATTTTAGTAATGTTGTGTATGATTGATTGTTGGCTTGTTGTGTGTAGGTTGCCATGGCACATACAATTGGGCTTGAGCCAGCTTCAGTGTAATGCTTTCGAGGTTTGTATATCATTTTATTTTTGGTTTTGGGTCTACTCTTGATTTCTGCCTATTTATCTTTTGGATGTGCCTTTGATTTGATCATATGATTTGAAATGCGCGATGACATTTTTTTTGTTTCTGTTAATTGCACGATTGTTTAATCAACTAAAAATTGTATAATAAGGCTGTGAAATATGTAATATAATAGAGGTTGTTGATCTTTCAACATTATAAGAGCCATTTTTCATTATGATCTGAGCTTTACTTTCTCTTTTGTCTTTGTTCTCACAACACCAATTGACAGACACTACAGGTTATCTAATATGTACATACATTGGACACAGACGCATATAATACATACATGATAAGGGTGCAATAATTTCAATAATTTTCAAATTATACAACATTTTTTTTGCTCAGCAATTTGGAATTTATATATAACATATACTATCAAAATAAATGAGGCATAAGGTCCAAAATAAACAGGCAAGGAGCTATATTTGAAGTGGTTGAAACCAAACAATCTGAATAAATATAACATGGATACGATGGATCTATTTATTATAAAATTATAATCAAAACAAGGAATTAGTACACGTTTATATCTCTATAGTGAGACATGAATAACTTGGTAACTGCCCCCTTTTTTTGTTGATAAAACTTGTTTTGGTTGACCATAAAAAGTTTCAGGCATTTGTTCCATGTCTACTTTTTTTACATATAAAATTCTAACTGAAACAATATTCAATAGTAAGGCATGAATAACTTGGGAATTGCCCCCTTTTCTTTTATGAGAAAACATGTTTTGGCTGATCATAAAGAGTCATGTCTACTTCTCATAAAAAAGAGTTTATAACTTTCTTATAGTGAGTCACGGACACTTATTCGGGGACTTGTCAGATATTTTATTTGATATTTATAATGTCTAATTCTGTATATCCAGTTTACGTATTGTAAAATTATACCCTGCTGAGATTTAATCAGAACATGTTCAATTTAGGAGAAACTGTTAGCGACATGCAGTGATATATGCCTTACTATTACAATATTACTCATGCGAAACACGGCACTGAATCTAAATTCACAAACCTGTCATGTCCTCTATTTTTCACTTGTTATGTAGCTCATTATGGTTCCTTTTTTGGTGTTTGTGTGCACCAATCACACTGTTTTCCTCCGAAAGCTTAACAGTGACAGTACCATGTTAGGAGTGCACATGGTAGTAGAATAGTTAGGTTTGTATCTACAATTTATTTGGTTAGTTTTGATGTGTATATAGGTTTGATTGGTGCTCATCTTGGGAATGACTCCTCTCAACTAGTGATGCCTGAGTTTGTTGCACGAATCTCATCGGTTCCCTATTATATGACGCTTTTGCAAAAGAATGCTGTGTTCTTTGCACGTTTTTTGCAATATATTTTTATAAAAATGACAAAATTATCCCTGAAACAAAAAAATTATATTTTTTAAAAAATAAAAATTTTAAAAGTTTTTCTGTTTCTATCTTTTAATTAAAATTTGTATGATCAAATTTTGAAATTAAAATTTTTAGTTATACTATTTAAAGTTAAAATTGTGTTATAAAAGTTTTAATTCTTAATTTCAGAGGCAATTTCGTCATTTTTATAAAAATATGCACATTTTGCAAAAAAAAATGCAAACAACACAACACCCTTTTGCAAGTGTCATATAATAAGACACCTTTTTGTAATTTTCTCTAAATCTTATAACACGGATTTTATTGGGCCAGATAGACACTCCTCCTTGATCGTAGGTCGGTTCACCTCTCTTAAAGAAGAAGCAAAATTATTCGAGTTTCTTGACAGGGTGTCACCAAATCATTGTACTGATCCAAGACCCATTATGTGCAAAAAGAGTGTCAACATGGTTAAAACAAGCAGACCCTATAGGAATCAGATCCACTCCCAAAAGCTGGTAGGCCCCTCTGATTCTTTTTGCTAAATTAACATACATTTACTACATAAACTTACTACTCTATGTATCCATCCCATCCATTTATGTATATAAATAGAAACATTGCATTACCACATGCATTAGCAGACCAAGAAAATCAAAATTTGAGAGCATTTATCTCTTAATCTATACTGATATGGGAGTTCCGATTCTTGACATAGCTCTGCTTCTTCCTCAACTGATCCTAACACTCATCTCATCGTCTCTCTTCCTCGTAGTGTCATGCCATGTCTCCTTGAACTCGGATGCATCTCCGCTTCCCGCCAACTTCCTCTTCGGCACTGCCTCTTCCTCTTATCAGGTTTCTTAGCCTAACCCTGTTCTTGTTCAACTTCACATATAAATATGTTTTATATTTATGATTATATAAAATAACAGTTATTTTGTTTCTTGCTTCTAGTATGAAGGTGCTTATCTGGCTGATGGTAAAGGACTAAGCAATTGGGATGTTTACACTCACAATTCAGGTATGTGATTTTTTTTCTCACCCATTTTTTTTATTGCTGCCACAAGATCATCACTATGTATTGTTGAGATTTTTCAAATAAAAAATCCGATTACAGGAAACATAATGGATGGAAATAATGGAGATGTTGCTGTGGATCAGTATCATTACTACCTGGTACTATTTGCTTTACACTGTGATTTCTTTTATTTCAAGCTTTAGTAGTGACCCATTCATCACATCAGCTAAAGATATGCCAACAACAAAAAAATCAATTTATATGATTATGCTATACCGTACCAGCTTTATTTATTAAAATATGGAATTAATAACTTTAAATTAAAAAAAAACAGAATATCAGTTGTTAGCCGCAGGGTTGCTATTTTTATAGTCCCACGTCAAAATATCAGTTGATTTTTTAGGTGGATCGGACTTTACATGGTATATATCTTTCGCGGGCTTTAACAGCTTCGACATATCAAGTTGAATTCTCTTTATCTTATTCTGTAAAGCTAAGAATAGGAGTCAATGGTCTGAAGATATTTGTAAAAGCTGTTTAGTCCTTTGCAAGAATAAGTTATGCTCTTGACATAGAACATGTGAAAATGCTATATGCGGTAGATAATTATATGGTGTGCAACAGAAAAGACATGAGATTCGTTTGGCATCCAATGGAAATATTCGTGCAGGAAGACATAAACTTAATGGCATCCCTTGGAGTCAACAGCTACAGGTTCTCGATTTCATGGGCACGAATTCTACCGAGTGGGTGGCTTCTTCCTTCTATTTTTGTCTATCTTGTCACTTTATGCTCGACCCTGAACATTAATTTGGTTCCAACTTTCCTGACTTGGAACAGAAGGAAAATTCGGAGGAGTTAATTTGGCAGGCATCGACTATTATAACAAGCTCATTGACGCCCTCCTACTCAAAGGTTTGGCTTGTAAACTATTATAACAGGTCATCACATTAAATTTGACATTGCCTTGTAGTGTACAAGCATAGAAAGGGAAAATTGCAAAAGGGTGCACTATAATATGACACTTTTGCAAATGGGTGTTGTGTTGTTTGCATTTTTTTGGCAAAATATGTGTGTTTTTGTAAAAATGACTAAATTACTCTTGAAATTAATTTTTTTAATAAATATATAATATTTTAAAAGTTTTTCTGTTTTTTCTTTTAACTAAAATTTGTATTTAATTTTATTAAAGTTAAAATTATGTTATAAAAGTCTTAATTCTTAATTTCAGTGGCAATTTCGTCTGTTTCATAAAAAAACACATTTTGCAACAAAAAAGGTGCGAATAACACAACACCATTTTGCAAAAGTGTCATATTATAGGGCACCCTTTTGCAATTTTCTTTTAATTAAACCAGGTTTTTTAATCTCTGCTTTTTATGATTTTATATTTCTACGAGTGTATATCTCACAGGAATCCAACCATTTGTGACATTAACTCACTTTGACAATCCTCAAGAACTCGAAGACAGATATGGAGGATGGCTCAGCCCCAAATCACAGTAAGTTAATAACAGATCATCTTGATTTAGAAAATATGCAGAGATCATTGTCTAGAAAATGATATGTGGATTGTTACTTTACAGAGAAGATTATGCATATTATGCAGACATATGTTTCAAGAACTTTGGTGACAGGGTAAAGTACTGGGCTACCTTCAATGAGCCAAACTTGCAGGTTGGAGCAGCCTATCGTTATGGGACGTACCCGCCTTCTCGTTGCTCGAGCTCATTTGGGAACTGCACTCTTGGGGATTCGGAGAAAGAACCGTTTGTTGCAGCTCATAACATGATCCTTTCGCATGCTGCTGCTGTCAATATTTACAGAACCAAGTATCAGGTACCAAGTGGTCATTTTGTTTAGAATAGAGCTTGTTGAGACTTTTGTGAGTGCCTCGATGAATTTACTAGGAATAATAGCGAAAACTGGCTATGCAGTATCCCATTTTTACAAGAATTACTGTGTTTAATGCAAAAACATATCGTCGTGACTATTCACTTTTGCATAGTTGGTCAAACTCCATCTCGGCAAATGAGTTGACCTCCTTTTTCTTATTAAGGGAAAAATAACAAAATGGTGTTGTATACTATCACACTTTTGCACAAGGGTGATGTGTACTTTACTAATGGATTTAATTTTTTCGTGCAAAATGTGTATGTTTGTACAAAAATGACAAAATTGCCCCTGAAATTAAGAATTCGGATTAAAAATAATAATTTAACTGAAAAAAATTAAATTACAAATTTGATTATACAATTTTAGTTAAAATATATTTTCGGAAAAAACTTTTTAAATTTTTTATTTTTATTCTTTAGAAAGATAGTTCTTAATTTTAAGGGCAATTTCGAAATACACACATTTTGCACAACAATCAAACTTCACATCACTTTTTCCCATTATCAAAGTACACAACACCCGCTTGCAAAAATATGATCGTATACAATACGTATTTGCCATTTTCCCTTTTAGTAATGGCATAATTGCCCCTGGAACAGAAAATATTTTTGAAATTTTTTATAAAAATAAATACAAGGAAATGTAATTTTAAATTGAAGGGTATTTTTGTCTTTCCAATTCATTTTATTGTGTCATTACGAATATGCAGAGAAATCAAAAGGGAAGAATTGGGATCGTCGTGCACGCTATCTGGTTTGAGCCAATCAGCAACTCTACAGCAGACAAGTTAGCCAGTGAAAGAGCTCAATCATTCTTCATGAACTGGTCAAGCTTCATGTCATCCTGAAATCAATAAAAAAATCCACGAGTCTTATATCCTTAACGATGTTCTTCGTCGATGCAGGTTCTTGGACCCAGTTACATTCGGAAAATACCCTGCAGAGATGAGAAACATCATAGGTTCAAACTTGCCAATATTTTCGAGCAACGAAAAAAAGATGCTCAAGAAAGGATTGGACTTCATTGGCATCAACCATTACACCAGCTCCTATGTCCAAGATTGTATGCACTCAGTGTGTGAAAGTGAACAAGGAACCTCCAAGACCGAAGGTTTCTACCAGAAAACTCCAGAGAAAGATGGCGTGCCCCTCGGAGAACCTGTATATACCGCTCTCCCTCTTTTTAATTGTTAATTAACTTCTTGGGAAAAGTACAGATAAATACACCCAACTATACACATTTTTCATTCAGCTACACCTGACTAAGATTTGGAATACCCAAGTTTCATAAATTCTCACATGTTAAGTTTTTGGGTGGAAAATGTTAAATATGAAAGTGCCCTCGAGTAAAAATCTAATTTTCAGACCTAAAAAGTAAAATTAGATTTATAGTCAAAGAGTATTTTAGACCTTATCACTTTCAAACTTAACATTTTTCACAAAAAAATGAATGTTAACGGTATCCCAAAAAAATGGGCCAAATCTTAGTTAAGTATAACTAAATGGAAAAAGTGTATAGTTGAGTGTATTTATCTGTACTTTTCCCTAGCTTCTAACAACACTCTTGAGGTTTCCCTCATTGATGAAGAATTCCTAATCTTGCAGACAGCAATGGACTGGATTTGCATGTATCCGCAAGGAATGGAGAAAATTGTGAATTATGTGAAAGACAGATACAATAACATTCCAATGTTCATCACAGAGAATGGTTGGCAAATCCTTTGAATGCACAACTTTCTCGCGATTCATAGTAAACCTAAATCTTAAATTTTACGAGCCTTGCAGGGTACGGTGAGGCTAACAATCCCAACACAAGCGTTGCAGATTTTTTGAACGATGTCAAGAGAGTTGAGTACATGACAGGCCACTTCGAATCCTTGATGACAGCAATGAGGTAAGAAACTCAAGTCCTTATTTTTGTCCGGGAAAAGGCAAAGGAAACAATATGATGCCATTCTCTCAAGAACATGGACTCTCTTTAACTGGTTAATGGTTTCAAAATTATGATTATGATTATGATTGATCTTTTTATATATATTTTCTTGCTGATAAAAAAAAAAGATGATGCCATTTTCTCAAGAGCATAAATTCTTTTGGGCAAATTGCAAAAAGGTGCCCCATTATATGACACTTAGCAAAATGTGTGTACTTTTATAAAATTGATGAAATTACCCCTGAAACTAATTTTTTAAGAATAAATATTTTAAATGTTTTTCTGTTTTTATCTTTTAATTATAAATTTATGATCAAATTTTGTAATATAACTTTTTAGTTAAAATTATTATTTTTAAATTATGTTATAAAATTCTTAATTTCAGGGGCAATTTTGTCATTTTTATAAATATACATACATCTTTAAAAAAAATGCAAACAACACAACACCTTTTTGCCATTAACAAATAACACATCAACTATTTGCAAAAACACATTTTTGCAAACTTCTCAATTCTCTTAACTGGTTAATGGTTTCAAATCATGATTATGATTGATCTTTTGATATGTGTTTTTGTGGTTTAGAGAAGGAGCTGATGTGAGAGGGTACTTTGCATGGTCACTGCTTGACAACTTTGAGTGGAAATTTGGATACACACTTAGATTTGGACTTCACCATGTTGACTTTGCCACACTGAAAAGGACTCCAAAGCTATCAGCAAGTTGGTATTCACAGTTCATCAGAGAACATAAGAGTCAAAAATCCAAATACTGATGATGCAGAAGAAATATAATCAAATCATGTAAGGGAGGGATTGAGTTCAGTTATTGATCAAACTCAAGTACTGATAAAAGAAAATAATGTTGAAACTTTTTTGCCTTTTGGGTTTGAAATTCAAGTACAGTCTATTGAATCTATTGCTCCATTAAATTTATTGCAAAGTTTCTTATCACAATTCTTCATCAAAGTTAATCAATAAACAAAGGAAAAAAATGATACAAGGGATGTGAATGTGAACAAGTCGAATCGAGTTTAATTTTGTTAAGTTCGGCCTGAAGAAAATGTCAAAATTTTTGGACTCAAACAAATTTATATAATTTAGCTCGGGTCGAGAGTAAATAGTAAAGCTCTAAGTTTGGCTTAACTGGTTTAGTTTTAGTTTATATATTTATTAAAAAGTAAAATTATGTCAAATAAATAAAAAGTTGATTAATTAAATACTAAATAAGTTAGTTCACGAGCCTATCGAGTCTGGATGATTGAGTTCAAATTTGTATACTACAAATGCGGCTTGAAGAAAATGCTAGCTTGGACTCGAACAAGTTATACAATCTAGCTCAAGCTCGAGTCAAGAAGAAATAGTAAAGCTTTAAATTTGATGACTGAGTTCGAATTCGTATGCTAAACAAATACATCCTTTCTTCAAACTCGATTATTTATGGGATTAAGTTCAAACATAAGAATTTAATGTTTTTTTCTCAAATGAGAAGAAAAAGAATATATCTATAATGGATAAAAAATCACATGGTTTTGTCGATCCCGATTAGATAATGACAGGTTATTTAATCTTAATTTTGAATATATTTATTATTACTACTAGTACCATGCCATCAATTGTTTTTTTTTTCCAATTCTACATTAATTAATTTGGCATTCATAGCCCAAATATGGGCTGGGCTTGGGCCCATAGCATTCATAGCCCAAATATAGTCTGGGCTTGGGCCCATACTATAAAATAAGTCGGTCCATGGAAGTAGCAATGTTGGCAACTGAAAACGACGTCGTTGGGATAGGAAAAATAAACAAAACTGAAGCTTTGACGATATCTAGAGGAGAAGCAAAGAAAAAACACAAACACAAAGCTTCAGTTTTTATTTTACTTTTCTTCGTCTCTCTCTCTCTCTCTCTCTCTCATTTCATCGCTCTGTTAACTCCGAACTCTTCGTCTCTCTCTCTCTCTATCTATTCTTTAATCTCCCGCCATTGTTGAAAACCTTCGAAAACCCTAACCTTCAATTCAAGATCCTTCGCCAATTCCACGATTCGAAGTGTGGATTGTCGATCTTAAACCCAGATCATCCGCGACCATCGATCGCGGAGAGGAGCTACGATCGGTGGGCGCTCCGCTAATCGCCGGAGCTGATCGTCCGGCGGCAATGTCTTGGGGGTTGGGGTGGAAGAGGTCGTCGGAGGTGTTCCACCTGTGCCTCAACTACGGGACCGACGATCTCAGGCCAATCTCCGAGAACCCGGTGCGGTCCTCGTCGGCGTCGTCGTGCTCGTCGGTGTCGGGGTCGCCGACGGCGTCGGTGAACTCGGTGGCGCAGGATCAGGAGCTGGGGTTCAGGATCGAGTTCGATTGGACGGCCGGGGACGACGAGGACCAGGTGGCGCTGAGGCTGCAGTCGCAGCTCATGGTGGCGCTCCCGCCGCCGCAGGACGCGGTGGCGGTGGAGCTGACGGTGGAGGAGGAGGGGGAGGGGAATGTGGGGGTGGGGATGAGGGTGGTGAAGCGGACCGACCCGCTGAGGGCGGTGATGCTGACCAAGTCGGTGGTGTCGGGTCAGCAGAACGATGGGAGCGGGGTGCTGACGAGGTTGCTCCGGTCGAATCTGGTGGCTGCACCGGGGGCGGCTGCTCTTGGTTCCGTCGGGAATGGGAGCTTGGGGGGCGGGGAGCATTGGAACAGTGTCACTCTCCTCAGCCTCCCTGGCTGTGGCCTGGCGGTGCGTGTTTCTGGTTTCCCATTTTGATGCAAAAATTGTGTATTTGTTGTGTGTTAGTTTTGCATTGATTGTTGTTGGTGATGATTGATGGTTTGTATTTGGGTGTTCTTGCTCGAATGTTTAGTCTGTGAAAGTGGTCTTTCGGGTCTATTATAAGGTAGGAGTACAGAAGGAATGTAGGCTTTTGATGTATGTGATATTAAGATTTAGACGGGATGCAATGCAAGGAGTTAATAAGCTGTAGCTGTAGGATTGAGGTATATCTTTCCTTCAACGAGAACAAAACAATGCAATGAAATTTTAGAATTTGCTGACTTCATTGTATGTTGGGATTAATCATTTGGGTCTATGAAGGTAGAGTTCTTCTAGAGTGGTGTTTCACTAATCATTTTAAGCACCTTAAATTAGGACTCCCTGATATCATTATATATTGAATGAATACCAAGATTAAGCTCTTGATGTGTGTTTGTTATGTGTTAGTCTTGCATTGCTTGTTGGTGATGATTGATGGTTTGTATTTGTTTAGTTCGTGAAACTGGTTTTTCAGGTCTGTTTAAAGGTAGCAATACAGAAGGAATGTAGACTTTTGATGTATGTGATATTAAGATTTAGAGGGGGATGCAATGCAAGGAGTTAGTAGGCTGTAGCGGTAGGATTAAGTTATATCTTTCCTTCAACGAGAACGAAACAATGCAATGAAGTTTTATAATTTGATGACTTCATAGTATGCTGGGACTAATCATTTGGGTCCATGGATGAAGTTGACATCTTCTTACTGGTTGTCTGAATTCAGTTATTGTTGTTGAATCCTGTGATCGGTCTATGTAGGTAGAGTTCTTTAATAGTGGTGTTTCACTAATCATTTTAAGCACCTTAAATTAAGACTTCCAGATATCATTATATTGAATGAATACCAAGATTAAGTTCTTCATTGGAGGTGGTTGGGCCTGAATGTCTGCTTCCATTTTAAGGCTTCAAGTTTCAGGTTCAGTCCTGCTGAAGATTTAGCATAATAACGAATAAATAAGTAAAGTTTCTTTTGTTGACAAGGATAAATAAGTAAAGTAAAAGATGCTAATTTGTGACATTTCATTTCCAAATATTTTTGCACTTGTAAGCTAGGGAATTTTGGGAGAATTAAATTGTATGGTATTAGCCAATTCGATGTAGGTCTGATTTGATGTTTTGGACCAATTCTAATAACTGGTTTAGCTTGTCGTTGAAGTCTAAAATAACTAACATGTTATTTTGATGATTCTGACAGATTTTTTTAAGTTTACCCATTATACCTGGTTGCACTCGTCTTGTAGTTTGCCAAACATTCCCCTGGTTTATCTTTAACTGGGAAGCATATTAATGTTGCATGCTGCATATTTATTGACAGGTGCTGCCTGTAGACCTTATCAGACTCCCTCTTCTGGCGAAGCTATACCTTGACAATAACAAACTTGCAGTACTGCCACCAGAGCTCGGTGAGCTGAGAAATTTAAAAGTTCTCAGTGTTGACCACAACATGCTGGTTTCTGTTCCTGGTAAGGATGGAATTTTGTGGTTTTAATTGGGTGTTTTTTGTTCTACTTAAAAGTTGCTCATCCATATTGATTTGAAAGCAAATAGAAAGCACTTTATGTTGTAAATGTTACAATACAAATTTGAGGCAAGACAACTCAATTCTAATTTCTTTTATCCTTGTTTGGAAATTGTGAGCAGTGGAATTGAGACAGTGCATTGGACTGGTGGAATTGTCATTAGAGCATAACAAGCTTGTTCGGCCTCTTCTTGATTTCAGGTCATTTTAGTGGGGATCAACTATTTGATTAGTTTACTGACTTTTCTTGTTTCAGGCAACATTGCATCATCTATAATTTTTTTGTGCTCTTAATTGCAGGGCTATGTCTGAGTTACAAATTCTTCGCCTATTTGGCAATCCTCTTGAATTTCTTCCTGAAATTCTGCCACTTCACAAACTTCACCACTTGTCGCTTGCAAATACAAGGATTGTGGCTGATGAATTCTTAAGATCAGTGAGCGTTCAAATAGAGGTAGTATCAATGCAGTAACTGTAGCTACAGCATTTTTATATTTAATTTTTGCCTCGCGAATTTCCAAGTTAGAGATGATACCTTTTTAATTCTGCAGATGGAGAACAGTTCTTATTTTGTTGCTTCCAGACACAAACTAAGTGCCTTCTTCTCTCTTATATTTCGGTTTTCCTCTTGTCACCACCCTTTACTGGCATCTGCGCTAGCAAAGATCATGCAAGACCATGGAAACCGAGTAGTTGTTGGTAAAGATGAGAATGCAGTGCGGCAGCTTATAAGTATGATCAGTAGTGACAATCGTCATGTGGTACGTTGGTAATTTTGGTTTTAAAAGTTGATTATTCCTTCAAGGGCATTGACTTTTAGTTTTGACTTCCTGCAGGTGGAGCAAGCATGCTCCGCTCTCTCCTCTCTTGCTGCAGATATTTCAGTGGCAATGCAATTGATGAAATGTGACATCATGCAACCTATTGAGACAGTTTTGAGATCTCTTGTTCCTGACGCTGTAATTTCTGTATTGCAAGTTCTGGCCAATCTGGCCTTTTCATCGGACACAGTTTCACAGAAGATGTTAACAAGAGATGTTGTGAAGTCTTTGAAATTGTTATGTGCCCACAAAAATCCAGAGGTAAGTTTTTTATTTGATATGCATCATTGTTGGATGTTTCATGTTGCATGCTATGTTTTACATTGAAGATATCATCCATCAGGTACAAAGGTTAGCTTTGTTAGCAGTTGGGAATTTGGCCTTCTGTTTAGAAAATCGTCGTATTCTGGTTACTTCTGAGAGCTTGCGTGAACTTCTTATGCGATTGACGTTTGCTCCTGCACCACGTGTGAATAAAGCTGCAGCCCGTGCTTTGGCTATTCTTGGTTTGTTCTCAATTTATAGTTTTCTATAGTGTTTAAAGTTGTTTAATAGAACGGTGTCTCATTAATATATGCCTACGCAGGGGAGAATGAAACTCTGCGCCGTGCCATAAAAGCAAGACCAGTTCCTAAACAAGGACTGCGAATACTTTCAATGGATGGAGGTGGCATGAAAGGCCTAGGAACTGTACGGATTCTTAAAGAAATTGAGAAGGGTACCGGAAAGAGGATTCATGAGTTATTTGACCTTATATGTGGCACATCAACAGGTGGCATGCTTGCTGTTGCGCTTGGTATTAAACTAATGAGCTTGGATCAATGTGAAGAAATATACAAGAACCTGGGTGAGCATGTTGCTCTTGGAAATTCTATCTCTTTGCTTTATCATAGACTATTTATCATTTTCATTGTTGTAATTATAACTCCTCAGGAAAGCTTGTGTTTGCGGAACCTGTTCCAAAGGAAAATGAAGCTGCAACATGGAGAGAAAAGTTGGACCTCCTCTACAAAAGTTCATCCCAGAGTTTTAGAGTTGTTGTGCATGGATCTAAAGTACGGGGTTCTTTTTTCTTTCCTTTTTTCTTTAAGTCCTGCATGACCACCATTACTTTTTTTGTATTTTTGTTTGATGAAAGGCACGTCCATGTTAGACTGATATGACTTTTCTGATCTCCAAGTTTCAACTGAAAAAATGGATGTAAATATATTTTTTGAAATAGGAGCTATGCAATTATTTTTAGGGGCAATGACAAATAATTACCCTGCACATAGTCCACAAATACGTAGTTATCTTGTGCTTTTGTCCATGATACTCTGTTACTTGATGTTTTCCCCACGGTGCACCTCTGTCAGTCTGAACAGAAACATATGTCTTATTAGGTACACGATTGTACATGAGATACTAATGTTTTTTTAATTCCTCAGTGTATTCTCTTCCCAATCAACCAACCTAGTACCTAAATGTGAAAAATGACACCCAAAATCACAGCTACTAATCATGTTTCAAGGAGTTGGATCAGCATTCACCCTATTATCCCATTGTAACTTGTGATTTTGCTGCTTATCTTATCGCCATCAGTAACATGCCTTTCTCCACCAACACTTCAGTCACTTTTACTTTAGATTTGAACTATTTGTTTGGTTCCAACTGGGACATGAGTGACTATTTGATTATGGATATGGGTAAGAAAGAAAAAGAGGAGGACCAACGACATGTCTTTGAAACTTTGAAGTCATAATGAGGATAAAATTGACATTTAACATTTTGTAATTTGATAATTTGATGGAAGTACACTGTGGACAACATTTGGATGACAAAATGTCATATACAGAGTAATTAACTGTTTTGTGGGAAATATCATGGGACTATTATTCATTATTACCCTATTTATTACATATGTCCTAATTTGTCCTTGTGTTATTACTTTCCCTACACTCGTGGAAATAAGAATCATATACAACTTTGCAGCACAGTGCAGAGCATTTTGAGAGGTTGTTGAAGGAAATGTGTGCTGATGAGGAAGGAGACCTGTTGATAGAATCTGCAGTTAAAAATATTCCCAAAGTCTTTGTTGTATCAACTTTGGTAAACATGATGCCGGCTCAGCCTTTCTTATTCCGCAATTACCAGGTCTAATACTTACTTTTTTGGATGGATCTCATTAATTCTTCACTATGGTGTTGTAGCTGGTTACCCTGTTGCTAAGATTGAAAAAATGTACTTATCGTGATTATACTCTTTTCAATGATGTTGTAGCTGGTTACCCTGTTGCTAATATTGTGACAATGTACTTATCGTGATTATACTCTTTTCATCTGTTTAATTTTCCTTGATTAGTTACTTGTGTAAACAATTGCAGTATCCTGCTGGCACACCTGAAATAACTCTACCAGTTTCAGAGAGTCCCGGTATCAGTGGCATATCATCACCTACCGCTGGAGGTCAGGTCTGTTATAAACACAGTGCTTTCATAGGAAGTTCAAGACATAAAGTATGGCAAGCTATAAGAGCATCATCTGCTGCTCCCTATTACCTTGATGACTTCTCTGATGGTATTCTCATTTTATGCATGATAGATTGATTTATCAGCACTGTTTGATCTACTTATGTTTAAGTGAGCTGATTTCTTAATTATTTCTTTTCTGAAAGAAGCATTCTCTTACCAAAATTTTGCTAGATGTAAACCGTTGGCAAGATGGTGCAATAGTGGCAAATAATCCTACTATATTTGCAATTAGAGAAGCCCAACTTCTATGGCCTGACACGAAAATTGATTGCTTAGTTTCCATTGGGTGTGGTTCTGTTCCTACAAAGGTAAATACTTGCTTCCTTGTTTCCCGAGGACAGTATATTGAGATTATGGTTTCATGGCATACAATTCCCTCAGATTTTGTAGGGATACGAACTCCAGTCATTTACTAGGAAAACATATAGTTAATTCACTACAAAAGAATATGTAGTAATAAAGTATAAGGGCATAAGTAATTTCAGCATTCCATTTTCTTTCCAACGCTTTCAGTTTTCTCTTTGCTCCCCTATCTGTTTTTTTTCTACAACTATTTTGATTGTTTTTTAAAAACTAGTTATAATAGGTGCATAACCATTATTCCAATGGAAAACAAATTACTTACCTCCATAATCATTACAAGACATTTTGAAGAAATCTATAATGAATATGCCTGCACTTAGCATGGCTGAAACATCCCTGTATGGTATTGGTGGAATGCAAAGCTTTCTGAAGTTGGATATACTGTTCACGAATACACATGATGTCATCCTTATAAGTTATATTATGATTTTGGAGTGCTTTAGTACTTGTTTATCCATAAATACCTCTTCTGCTACAGCCCCGGAAGGGTGGTTGGCGTTATCTGGATACAGGGCAGGTGTTGATTGAAAGTGCGTGCTCTGTGGAAAGGGTGGAGGAAGCTTTGAGCACATTGCTACCCTTACTTCCCGAAATTCAGTATTTTCGATTTAATCCTGGTATGGTGCGACATCAGATTAGAGTTCAGTTTACTTGACAATATAGTCTTAATTGTTTTCCCATTTGTTCAAGATTACAGTAGGCCCGTGATGTTATTTAATACTTATCACATCTTCTCCTCCTTTCAGCCAGGAAATTATTCTTAAAATAGATTTCCAGCAAAAATTGATAATTCTTTGTTAACGTACCTTATGGTCTGCCCCTACAGTTGATGAACGATGTGATATGGAGCTGGATGAAACTGATCCAGCAGTCTGGCTGAAGTTAGAAGCTGCAGTAGATGAGTATATCCAGATCAATTCTCAGGGTTTCAAGAATGTCATCGAGAGGCTACTACTCCCTTACCAACTCGATGATAAATATACAGTGGGTGTGAAATCCCAGCTCATGTCGAAGGGTAAGGCATCAAATTCAGGTATATAGGTGTTTCTTTCCGGGCTTACACTGGATTGTTATCTTTTTTTGTATATCTGTCTGACTGACCTTTGAATTCCTTACTCCTTCTGCCGTGTCAGATGAGAGTGGACCTTCTTTGGGTTGGAGGCGTAACGTATTACTTGTTGAAGCTTCTCATAACCCTGATTCGGGAAGACGTATTCACCATGCTCGGGCACTTGAGTCATTTTGTTCCCGCAGTGGAATAAGGTTATCCCTCATGCAATGGATGCCAGGAGTTTCAAATACAGTACAAGCAGCAACAATTCCAACACCATTTACGTCTCCGCTGCTCACTGGAAGTCTCCCATCTAGTCCGCTTTCATTTAGTCCTGATGTTGACCCGCATAGGGTTGGCCGAATTGATATGGTTCCGCCTTTAAGCTTGGATGGGTCTCAGTCAGGAAATCTCCTAAATTCTTCAGAACCCAGACAGCGGTCTTTACCAGTCCGATCATTACATGAAAAGTTACAGAACTTGCAACAAGTAGGCATTGTTCATCTATCCCTTCAAAACGACCCTGTTGGGTCAATTTTAAGGTGAGGATCAATTGCTTTAACTTGTTTTTGTATATGATTGGACTGTTAGCCTAGTTCTTACCTACTTGATCTCGTTAATATAGTTGGCAGAATGATGTTTTTGTGGTTGCTGAACCTGGAGAGCTTGCAGATAAGTTTCTCCGAAGCATTAAATTTAGCTTGCTATCAGTGTTGCATAGCCACCGCAGAATGGGAGCAGCACAACTTGCTAAAATTTTATCCATTGCGGATTTGGTTTCATTTAAGCCATGCTTCCAAATAGGGGGGATCGTGCACCGTTTTATGGGACGTCAAACCCAAGTATGGTCTCTCCATACTTTCATTTCTTTTAAGCGTATTATTATTTTTGGCTCTCCTCAGCAATTTTACAAACTTTACTTATACTGCTGTTTGGTATGTGTTGGTGAAGGTAATGGAAGATGGTGAAGAAATTGGGGCATATATGTTTCGCAGAACTGTTCCTTCCATCCACTTAACGCCTGACGATGTTAGATGGATGGTATGGCTTTCACTTTGATTCATGTACTTTTCCTTTTCATCTGATGTTAAATGGATCGTTGCATGAACATCATCAGCACTAAAATTAGTGACTTGGAAATTTTTTCTTGATGTTGATAGGTTTTCATATGGCTCTTTATAATATCTGTAGAATGAGAAGTTATGAGTTCTTATCCGTAGAACTAGCTCGCCTTTTTTTTTTTCAAAATCTGAAAAAGGAGCAGAAAGTGAAGTTGTTAAGGAAAACATACCTTAGATCACAAAGAGAAATTATAACGCTAAGCGTCTTCTATTTGTGTCTAGTGAAGCTCTTAACCTTGTTTTAGGAAATTAGGCAAGCATTTCAGTATCAGTTTTGCTTCCTGTTAGTGTAAGTTCTTTTTGGGTATCATAGTTTTTTGTTTTGATGCGTCGTATTGTATTAACTAAGGTTGGAGCTTGGAGGGACAGGATCATAATCTGTACCGGAACATACGGGCCCACTTCTGCCATAATCAAAGCACTCTTAGACTCTGGCGCAAAAGCCGTCATATGTCCTTCCTCCGAGCCTCAAGAAACGCAAGTCATGTCAACCCACGGATCGGCAGAGTTCAACATCGCGGAGGCGGGGAAGTTTGAGATCGGAGAGGAAGAGCCAGACGACGAAGAAGACGCCACCACTCCGGTGAGTGATTGGGAAGACAGCGACGCCGAGAAAAATGGAAACACCTCTGTGGTATCCTGGGACGTCGATGAGGATGACCTGTCACAGTTCGTCTGCCAGTTATACGATTCACTGTTCCGCGAAGGCATGGGAGTCGACGTTGCCCTCCAAAACGCTCTCGCCTCGCATCGGAAGCTCAAGTACTCATGCCATTTCCCAGGTTCGTTATAGTTTTGCCGTAAACCCAGATACGAGATGGTGGGAGTTAAAAAAAACCCGAAACCACCAGTGGAAAAATATACGGAATTGAGAGATATACACAGAAGAATAAGGGGGGGGGGGGGGATCCAAATTTTTGTATAGTAGACTGTTTTTTGAATTGCAGAAACATGAAGATATGGAGATGGTGAGGATATCTGAAAAATCTGAAACCATGATATACAACATTTATGGATGCTTTAGGTAGAGGTGATCTATGTTGAGCTCTCATTTATGGTCACAATTTTGTATTTATGCTCATGTGATAGTTTGGAAGAGTTTCTATGTTCTCTTGACACAAAATGGAAATTTTGTTTTGTTAACAACATTGTTGTTTATTGAGTTTGATTCCACCTACCTATTGTCTTAAAATGATATGAATCGAGCCAAGACTTGAATTCAGGTCTAATTATTATTATTTTCATTCTCTTGGGCTTGTTTAAACTCGAGCTGGTGTTTATTGAGTTAGTAATGACAACGAGGTGAGTTCGGGATGAACCTTCTCCATTTGAACCATCACAAGATTTACAACCTAACCCAATCTCCAAACCCATTGTGATCTTCAAACTCATTGTGAACTAGAGCCTTTTAAATTTTCTCAAACTCGAAAAAAAATGTGAAAATATAATTTTTAGTATGTAAAATACGAACCATTTCCTTAGCAACGGGTGATGAGTGTTCTGTCATTTTAAACTAAAGATAAGGACATGATGAATTCAGTGATCTCGTCTTCTATTTAATCAGATTCGAAGTATCTTATCTTTTTATAACATGACCCCAGTTCTCGTCAAATACGAAGTATGTTCTTGCTCTTCTATTAGATAATAACATGATAGGTTCGTGACATGCCTTAATGATACTCATTTATTACTTCGTAAGATTTATACATAGATTTCAGTCGTGTTTAGAGTATTTTATCTCTCTGTCATAATTATATTACTGGGCTTGGGCCTCCGGAGGGTTTTTCTCCAGACGTGGACACGAATCCACGCGTGCCTCCTCCTCCACCCTAAAACCCTCTGCAGAAGCTCAATTACACAGCAGAGTCAGTTTCAGAAGATAATATATACTGTGAAAATACAAACTTTAACGAGACCGAAGCAGATCAAATGATCATCGACCATCAATGGCGATCCTCGCGTCACTGAGAAGCCTACGGAAGATCCGCGAATCCAGAACCTTCCTCACAGTCGCGTCAAGCTCTCCGATCCAGTACCCGAACAGTGCTCCACTCGGTTCCTCGCTCTCTCGCCCCTTCCTCTCCCACCGCTCTCCTCTCTCCAAATGGGTGGCTCCGCTGCAAGGCCCTCTCTTCCTCGGCTCTCCGCCGTGGAAGCTCTCACAATCCGCCACGCCGCTCTACTGCAACGGCGTCGTTTTGAGGAAGGTCGAGGCCCTGAATCTGCTCCGCGGCGCGCCTGGGTTTCCGATCAAGCTCGGGTTCGCTCCGGCGACGGCGGAGAAGCCGAGGTCGATCGTGAGGGAGGATTGTGAGGGAGGATCGGGGAGGGTTGGGTTTGGTGGCAGTTTCGTGAATCTGCCGAATGCGATCTCGATGAGTCGATTGGCATCGGGTCCTTTGCTTGGATGGTAGGTTTCGATTTCCGAAATTTCAGTGCTTTATTGCTCTGATTGTGATTCTGTGGTGTTGAGAGATGAACTGTGAGTTTGTTTTGGGTGATTCTGGTTTGTGTAAAAATGTAGGGGAAGAAAAAGAAGAAGAATAGAGATAGAGGAACTGTGTCTATTTTTATTTTTTTGTGCATTTATAATCATACCACTTGATAAGTTGAACTTTTGACTCTATACTAGCATTGAACTGTTTGTATTGAATTTGATATAAGGGAACTGAAGAGATGAATGGCTAAATTAGGTGGCTTGTGAGAATCGTTACTCTTGGGAGGAGGGATGGTTGAATAATCATATAACATACTGTTGCAAGCAATTTGATGACCGGTCGTGGTTTGAACATCGAATATGATTGCTAAAGGAAATGTCCAGGTTACTTATAAGGGAAATGTTCATAAATTCGCATCTCTTAAGTTTTTGGATGGAAAATGTTAAGTTTTAAAGTGGAATGTTTAAAATGCCCTTTGACTAAAAAACTAATTTCCAGGTCCAAAAAATAGATTTTTAGTCAGACGGCATTTTAGACTTTTCAATTTAAAACTTACATTTTCTATCCAAGAACTTAGCATATGGCAGTTAATGAAACTTTGGTGTAGCTGAATGACCCAAATCTTAGTTGGGTGTAGCTAAGCGTAAATGACATATAGTTGGGATGGTTATCTGTACTTTTCCCTACTTTTAATAACATAGTGAAGAAGCTTTTGTTTCGCGTAATATGGTTTTTAATACCTCTATTTTTTGTTATATCAATATGAAAAGAGACGGTGCAGTTTTTATAATCCAAACCCAGTTGCTGAGATTTGAATGATATTGAGTTTTTTTCTCTTCTCTTTATGACTTCGTGAACTATACTGGGAATTTATTAAATTTGTGCAGGATGATAGCAAATGAAATGTATTCGTATGCATTCGCGGGGTTGGCTATATCTGGGGCAACAGACTGGGTACGATGGCCACTTCACATTTTAGTAGTATGGAAACGAATCTATACTGCATTGACGTAAAGAATTATTCACTTACACACTTGCTTTGAACTGTTCTCTTGCAGCTAGACGGGTACGTGGCTAGGAAAATGAGAATTAATTCAGTTGTTGGTTCGTACCTTGATCCCCTTGCTGACAAGGTACTTTTGACTTCTTCCTATCTTTTGTGTTATTCATCTAAGTATTTGCTAAGATCCTTTTATGTCAATGAACCTGCTCGGTGAGTTTTGTTTGATGATTTGTTCTTTTGCTGATACAGGTTCTTATTGGATGTGTGGCTCTAGGAATGGTACATAAGGGTCTTCTACACCGTAAGTGACCGGTCTCTTTTTCTTTGCTGTACAGTGCTTCACCCTGGTTGTCATCAACCATATAATATTTAGTAACCTCATGTATGGTAAATAACTCATTTCTCTCAATACATATTTTATCTGTCAAAAAGATAGTAATAGACTAATAGGGTTAAAGTAATTTTCTAGGGGGTAACAATTAAAATATCGAAGAAAGGGCGTCCTGTGAGCTTTTAATGTGCTACTTAGAATTAGGATTTATGTGCCTGTTTGCACTTCACCAACAGTTTCTGTTACGATAATTTTACTTTGGAATGCATATCAGTCTTCAACTTCAAGTAAATGGGTGGGTTCAAGTAGCGAGACATAAATTGTGGATAAGTTCAACCTGGCTAGAGAGTGGTTAAGTATCGAATGTACTTGTACTGTGTATGCCTTAACCTTCTACCTAAATGTTGAATGAGTTTTCTTCTAATCATTCTTTCAAGGATTCCTTTCTCTTTTCTTCTTTTCCCTGTATGTGTATATGTGCACTGTTGCATTTGAAAACCAGAGTTCCGATAATAGAACGAGACAGAAGCCAATCATTTTTATTTCTTTTTTGTGTGCGAAGCTGGACTTGTTGGAATTGTGGTTTTGCGGGATGCCCTTCTTGTCGGTGGTGCAGTGTATCTAAGAGCTAAAAGCTTGGACTGGAAGGTGAAGTTGGTGGACTTAAATTTGGCTACGATTTCCTCTGTGGCCTCTTTTCTGTTCCTGAGGCTTAATATATTTGCTGAGTTGTATAGATAAACTCTTAACTGAAATTTTTTAATACTCTTCTCAGTCAAAAAGCTGGTATGATTTCTTCAACCTTGATGGTACCAACCCCAAGAAGGTCAAGCCTCTGTTTATTAGCAAGGTAATTTCGGTAGCTGGTTTGTATACTCATAATTGGTAATTTTAGTGGCATTGGTATGCCATTGTCTGCATCTAACTGTTACAAGAAGTAAGTACCATATGCTAACTATTTTTAACCTGTAGAAATAGTAGTGAAAACAAGTGTTGAGGATATAGTGGAATTTGTATTTTTAATCCAGTTTCATTTTTCTTCTTGTTTGAGAGTAAAGACTAAAGATATGGTGAAAGGAGTAGGAATAGATCTAAGTGAACATGGAAAAAGTGGTAAGCAAAGATATGATGGCCGTTGGACTATAAGGGGGGAGATAGCATTGATAGGATGGAGCAGGGGAAGAAATTACGAGCCAAAAAATCACCCTGAGTTTTGTGAATGAATTCACGTATAACCGGAGCAGCCGGCGCTGACTTTGTTTAAGAAATGGCTTGGTTGTTGATGTTTTTTCTCCTCTTGTTGATATTGTGGTTGGGGAGTGTAGATGACGTAAAAGAAGCCTGATGAAGCACTTTGAACTGGAAATTAATTTTACTTAGTATTTGTGTCCCTCATAGAATTATAATAACAAAACCTATCTTTTGAGAACAAAGGAATGGAAATAGCTTCTTAGTGTGACCCTTCGAATGACTAAAGCCCTGCCATACCTCTTGTGGGTATTTTGAAAGTTGTAAAAGATATTTTCCACAGGTTGTAGGTAGATGCGGACAATGTGTTACTGCGCTTTTACAGTCCTCACATTGCTTCAAATTTCCAAACAAAATTGAAAACGGACTAGATATCAAGAATCAAATTTTGTCAGTACACAAAATATATCGATGGTGGAGAGAAATACTCGGATATAAAATAAAATCAGGTGGAACATTTGATGAACGTTGGAATGTGATTGGACTAGGAGAGTATCCGATTATTTACTGACATTCTTGCACTAGTAGTATATGTGATGGAAGAATCGAAAGCTCTGTTGGATATAGAAATTAGTTTGTTGATGCCTTGACTTGGTAATTGCCTCTATCCAAAAGTAGTGTCGAGGTTTCATTCATGAGTAACCCTCCCCAGACCTTGCAAGCGTTGGAGCATTGTGCATAAGACCACCCTTCTTATGGCTAGACTTGGAAAATCAGAATCTCGAGAAGAAATTATGTTAATCTTAAATCACTATGAAGCCCTGTAATGAAAATTTAATGTAAAATTGTTCATGAGAATTCAACATATAAAAATAACGCCAAAGCCTATTATTGATTTTCACGAAGTCCATTTTGACCATCTTAACCAGGCTGTGAACATTTACAGGTGAATACAGTTTTCCAGTTGGTCTTAGTGGCTGCTGCTCTTCTTCAACCAGAATTCGGGACCGTGGAAACACAAACATACATCTCATATTTGAGGTAAGTCTCGGCTCCATTGTAACCGGTTTCTGTTTTCAAGGTCGTTTCTAAGAGTCTCGACTGTAATCGTCCTGTTTTCTTCCAGTTGGCTAGTGGCGTCCACAACAGTGGCCTCTACTGCAGCATATGGAGCACAATACATGAAAAACAGAACCTTGTCCATCACCAGGAACCCTTAGTTTTAAGCAAATGACCCTTCACTGACCAACTAAACCATACTTTTGACTTCTGAATTTGCTACTGAACTGACATCCATGGATATGGTGAGAGAGCATTGGCAACAAACAAAACTTGGAGGTGAGAGCTTCTTTGTTGGAAGTTGTAAGAATTCAAACTGTTGTGTAAGTACCAAAATTTTGTATCTTCAGAAGCCTTAATTGGCTGGTGTTGGAGCCCATAAGTTGTCAGAATTTGACCAGTTGATATACAGATTTTAGACCAGAAAAGAAACACATGTTTGTATCTTTTCTTATGCTCAATCATTTAAATGTTTTTATAGGCTTTAAAAATTAAGTGGAAATGGCAAAAATATGATTATCCTGTGACACTTTTGGCAAGTTGTGCTGTGTAATTTGTTGATGACAAAAATATAATTTAAACTTTGAAATTAACATATTTATATAAAAATGATAATTGTTTTTAATATTAATATGAAGTATTTTAAAAGTTTTTATTTTTATTTTCTACCTAAAATTTGTATAATTAATATATTTTAAAGTTAAAATTACTTTAGGAGTAATTTTGTTATTTAAAATTTAGAGTATATTTTTGTGTAAATTAGTTGAATAGGAAACAAAATGTGATGAATGCTTGAGACCGACTCCCAGAAATACATGGATAAACCAAACCGCCAGAACCGCCCAAGAGAAGAAGGTTCGATCACTTTCCTATTGTCAGCAACAATACATTTGTTAATTAATTCATTCATTACCTAACTCTTATTATTCATAAATCTTAAATCTGGTCATCAATTTTTAATTTAATCTGATTCATAGCCCAAGTATTAGATTTGTAATTATAGAAAATATCAACGAAGGTTTCTTCATCTTAGAGCTGTAAACGAGTTGAGCTTTTAACAAGTTGCTTGAGCTGGGCTCGTCAAATATTCCGTTCAGTCTCGTTATAATTGAGCTCGAGCCGAATTCAAGTTCAAGATAAAGACTCGTTTAATAAACGAGCCGAGCTCGAGCCTAACCGTTTAAGGCTCAATAGGCTCGCGAGCCGACTCGTTTAATATTCAATTAATCATATTGATATTAATATATTTTTAAAATTTTAACAAATATTTATAATAGAATTAGACGAGCCGAATCAAGCCGAGCCAATTCCAAATTGACTTAAGTATTATTTAATGAACGGTTTATTATTTATTGAATATTTATATTAAATTTTAAGTCAATCGAATCGAGCCGAAATCGAGCTTGTCTATTTTATTTCGAGCCGAATTCGAGCTTAGTTGTATAAGCTCGTTCGAGCCCGAGTCGTGCTCGAGCCGAACACTTTTTTCACGAGCCGAGCCGAGCTCTGTCAAAACGAGACTCGATTCGGCTCGTTTACACTCTTACCCATCCATACGAGGTGGAGGTCATAACTCTCTACATGATATTAAACTGGTTGAGATAAACATCTTTGAGCTTATCGTCATCGATTGTTGTTGCGTCATGTCCACTTTTAAGACATGTGTTTTTATTTATTTTACCCGTCGCTCCTGCAATCTCGTGGCTCATAGATTAGACAGGTACATTTTAACTAACGATAGTTGTGGGATCACAGTGTAAACTATCTGTTGCTTCAACTGTTCGACATTATGTCAGGTTAATTGCTTAACAATATTCATACTAGTGGAACTCTATTTATTAGTTATTACCTTTAATTTTTAATTTAGAACCAAAACAAAATAAAATAATTATCTTAAATTTAAAATTAAAACCGAACTGTTAACCATAATTCCAGTTTTTCAGTATCACTAAACAAACTTATAGTTGGAGTTGGAAAATAGATGAGTAGTGAGAGAGTGGTTTGAAGTTTAGGTGAGAGCGACCAAAATAGTGTGGTTAGAGATTTACACGCACTCACTTCTCATTCAGTCTCCTTCAACCTTGGACCGTCTGGTGGTGATTCTTGTGTTGTGTTGTGTTGTGTTGTGGTCACATCTCTCTCTCTCTCTCTCAGCTCACCGCTATTGAGCCATTTTGACTTCTCGCGGAGCTCTCTGAACCTGATTGCTTGGCCTCTCTCTCTCTCTCTTCGCGAGCGAGCTCCTGAGAGAGAGTGTGTGTCCAGTACTCGCAACAATGAGGGCTCTGCGCGGAGCTCTGAGCATTTCGCCGATGGAGGTGGGGCTGCTCGTCGCCGGGTGGTGGGACGAGATCAACGACTCGTCCCGGTGGCAGGACGCCATCTTCTACGCTCTCTGCGCCGCCTACGCTCTCGTCTCCGCCGTCGCTCTGGTCTGTGTTTGGTTCTCGCGATTTTGTGGTTGTTTGATTCGTGACTCGTCCTGTGAATGGATTCAATTTGTGTAGTTGTGATTGGTTCGTTTCTAGCTTGTTTGGTCTGTTTCTGTGTTTTGTTCTGTGATGCTGAGATATTGCTGGGTTTTGGTTTTGTGAGATACTGACATTGTGACTGAGATGTGAATTTATGGAGTTTTTTATGATGAAAAAATCCAGTTTTCTTCTTGATTTTACCTTACCGTGAAAGAGATGTGAATTTGTGGAGTTTTTTTTTTTTAATTTTCAATTGTGTTCTTGGTGATTGTTCCTTGCTTCTAGTCTGATTTGTGCTTTCTCAACAAAACAGAAACATTTTTTATTTGATTTATGCCATTAAGGTCATCTCACAGTTATGTTATGTCCTGGGTGGTGTTTTTTTATTCTTTGATTCGATTTGTGTTGTTCAGGTCATTGTTTTAGTTTGGTGATGGTTTTGACTTGGTTATTTTTTGTTTGTTCGTGTGCTGAAGATTCAATTGATTAGGATCGAATTGAGGGTGCCTGAATACGGTTGGACCACGCAGAAGGTTTTCCATCTTATGAACTTCATTGTTAATGGAGGTAATAGTTGAAGGCAACACCTGTGAGTTGGTTTTTATCTTGTCATTTGAGTACTAATTCGATACTTGGATTGTGCGTTTTTAAATTGCAGTACGAGCTGTTGTGTTTGGATTTCATACGCAAGTATTTGCTCTGCATCCCAAGGTTAGTATTTGTTTTTGTTCTTCGCGTTATATGTTAGGTGAAGGTTCTTTGGTACGTGATGAATTATTTGGATGCCCCTAGTTAAATCTTATATAGTTATTTCGTGTGTGAGTTAAGGTGTCATCCAAGAAAACTAGAGCCATTACTGTTCTGGATTCAAAAATAAAATCAGTCTTTAAGAAGTATGAATTCCCTCATTAAAATCTTCTTATGATATTGACTGTCATTTTCAAGTGCCCTATTGGTGATAGATATCATAGACTGCATTATGTACATACCCATATAAAGCACAGATTCTCTAAGATGAAAAAAAGAACTAAAGAATCGATTGGATTAGGGCATGCTCAACTGGTTTGAATATGATTAGAAAGTCAAAGGAGTAATTAAAAATCCATCTGACGAGACTGAATGGAGTGCTTTCCAGGCTTTAACTTTGGTACATACAATAGGTTAGATTTCCTGCTTTATTTCCGATAAAAAAAAAACCTTAACCAATTCAAGATTTTGGACTATTAATAATGTAATCATAGACTCCAAAATTATTGAATATGAGATATTCCTGAATCCTCTCACTAACACCACTCAGAGCAAAGCAGGCATATCATTGCTGCCACTTATTTTACAGGCATACTTATTATCATTAATCAAACATGGTCAAGGTTGAAGGAAATGTTCATAGATCTCTGCCAAATATATAATGGTTCAACCCCAAATGAAACTTGTAAATTTTCTAATATACTGCTAAAATGCCTACAAAATGACAGTTGGCTCACCAACAATTGTATTTTGGAATTGGATCGTGTGTTAAATGCCTTTACTATTGTAGTTTGAAAATTTGAATGTATACTTTCTAGCATGTGACATTTGTTTTGCCTAAAATCTAACATTGAATGGCTGCATTCTACACCAGATACTAACTTGGGTATTGTTGGATCTCCCGGGACTTCTATTTTTCTCCACATACACGCTTCTAGTCCTATTTTGGGCAGAGATATACCATCAGGCAAGTAACCTTTTGATTCCTCTTCATGTCGAGGGTTGTGCGTTTCCATTATCAAGGTTGATGCTTGAGTAAGCTTACCAAGGCAATTGTCATTTTCAAACTGATCAGGATTTTCTTACTTCTCTCCGTGTTAATGTGTAGGCAAGAAGCTTACCAACAGACAAACTGAGGATTGTTTTTATTTCAGTTAATTCTGGAGTATACTTTGTACAGGTAAACTTCGTCTCTCCTTTTTAACATACTTAGTATACCCACATCAACTACATTGGCAATTTAGTTCTTTTTATTGTATATCCAAATCTTGTAGCATAAAAGACAAGTACTTATGACTTAGAGCACATTTTTTTCTTTTTCCTGACAATTATATGAATTCTTGTTCGTGCCCTTCATCGTGAGGTTATATTTTGAGACTGGTATGCTATTTCTATAACTGGTTATAGGAACATTATAAAGTCAACTCCTTGTGTTCAATTACACCCTAGCATACTCACTCTAATCCTAATGCAGCACTGAAGAAACATCATTTTGTAAATTCTGTTTGCATTTATCATCATTAGTAAGGTTTACTGAAATGAAGTGGTACCAACAGGTTTGCATCTGGGTTTATCTCTGGATAGATGACAACAGTGTAGTGCAGTTCATTGGGAAGATCTTTATTGCAGGTTAGGCCTTGTACCACCATCTATCTATAAACATCAAAATTTCCTCTCATGGAGATTTAAGATTTCATGCCTGCAATTTGTTTATAAAATATGATATGCATCCAGCATATCTTGTTTTCCTTTATATTTACACAAATTTATCATTTTTTTTCTTCCAGTGGTGTCATTTATAGCTGCATTAGGCTTTCTGCTATATGGAGGAAGGTGAGTTCTCTATATCATATTTGGAGTGTGTGATTTTATTTACAGATATGTCTCTTCTACAGTATTTATAAGTCATCCTTTGCATCTGTTGGTTAATTTTCCTTGTGTGTTGTCATACCTCATACGTGATGCTTCCAGGTTATTCTTCATGCTGAGACGCTTTCCAATTGAATCTAAAGGGAGAAGGAAGAAGCTTCATGAGGTTTTTCCCTTCTACGAGCTTACAAAACACATGTGCTAGTTTTGTTATAAATAAATAAACTAACTGCATTCCAATTTTGCTGACTCAAGTTGTGCCCTCTATTGCAGGTTGGATCGGTTACAGCCATATGTTTCACCTGCTTTCTGATAAGATGCTTTATGGTAAGCCTCAACCTATATGGTAGATGAGCCGTAAAATTTGTCCTAATGAAACTCCAACTTATAGAAAATACTACATTTTGTATCTATTTTTTTCTTCATATTTTGTACTTCGGGTGCTAGGGCTTTAATATTGTTCCAGCTTTTAATCAAAAGAAAAGAGAAAGTTATGGAAGTGATTTTACATCAATAAAAGATTCAAAAGTAGTTGGACAACTGCTTTCTTCATGGAATAGTTAGTTATATGACTACTTTTTTCTTCATATGCTTCTTGTTGTTGCACGGGGCTATGCACAACACTTTCTGGGGCATAGCTGCTTTCTTTTGCTTACAGCGAAAACGTGCTTAGAACTCGTTTGCCAAATGCAGGATGTTTTATCAGCTTTTGATACAGATGCAACACTCGATGTTTTGGATCATCCAGTTTTGAACTTTATCTACTACATGGTAACCTACTAAGCCTGTGTGTGAACGTTATTACAGGAATTAGAATCAGTGACCTAATAGTCATTAAATCAAGTCCTTGCTGGTTCTCAATTCTCCCACAACCCTTTTGGTTATTTTTCGTTTTTAATTGACTTTGACATTGTTTCTTTTGATCGCCTTAAACAACAGCTGGTTGAGATTCTACCTTCAGCTCTTGTCCTTTACATCCTCCGCAAGTTGCCACCTAAGAGAATATCGGCCCAATATCACCCCATTCGCTAGCCATCGGTTTCATTCTTCTCTCTCCCGAGAAATAGTTTTTTGTTGTTCAGAAGTTAGATGCTACCGGAGTTGAGCAAGAGTATCAGAGCCAGAAAAAACAGTCCAGATGTAGTATTCTGGCACGGCTCAAGGTGCCGACGGCGAATTCTTTTGTACTTGTATATTGCACAGCCCTTTGTAGCTAGCTAATTGATTCTTGGGCTGCCATGTAATGTGATGTGCATTTTTATGCATTCACCAATTGAAGGGAGAAAATTTTCATGTAGTGTGGTAGGTCTGCTTCATCTTGTTTTCTGAGTTTTGGCATAAATATATAATAATGGTGTCTGCTGAATAGTGTGAAATGATAATATACAGTATATTTGCCCCCTAAGTTTAGTTGAAGCCAATCAATTTTTTTATTTGCAGTCTATATGAATATTTTTTATCTGGTGTATAAATATACGAGTTGATATCAAATAAATAAATTGACTAAATCGAAAGTTTATGTATTGATGTTTCACCCATATCACACTCAATAAAAATTTATGATGCATATGATGTGTTTAATGTGTTAGAGCCAGTCCCACGGGCATATTAGAAATGATACCTTGGGGCAGCTAAGCAAATTGTTTGTTGATGTCGGATTCAAAGTCTCTCGTTGGGTTCGAATTATTTTGTTATGAATAGCCTTATTTCTTGGGTATAAGTTATTTTTCCAACATTATAAATTAATATAATCTCTAGGTTAGTTCCCAGAATACATAATTGCATAAGCTCGTATACGAGTTCAAAGAAGCCGGGCCTTGACAGATTGTCCCTCAATTTAGCTCGTCTACATGCACATCATTTTCCCAAAAGAGAACGATTTTCTATTTTTCTGTAAACCAATTCAAATTTCAAATGATAAGTAACAGCAACAACTTCTGTAGAATTCTAGGGCAAGGAAATTTGCAATAAAACCCTTGAATGTATGAGAGCTAAGTTTATAGTCATATAGGCAATACAGCAAGAGCAAATCTATGTCAGGGTAGATCACTATATATTACAGGTTGAATGATCTGATCCTTCTTGTGGACACCACCAGCTACTTACAGTGGAAACACGGTAGCAGTAGCCTCTTGGATTAAGATTTTTCTCAAGGACATTGACTAATCTTGGTGATGGTCCACTGCAGGTGCAGCAAATCTCACATTTGCAGGCCTGGCCACCACGACGGGTTCATCTGCAAACAGTGCTTTGATGAACCCTGGCGTTCTTAGAGGCCGGCGACCTGTCATTTGTGGATACACATCTTCGAGAAAATAATATGCATGACCGGCTATCATCCCCTGAATTGTATGAAGAAAAGGTAACTGTTAGTTTAGCGAGGACAGACCTCATGCAGGGAAGATGCATGTGGCCCTAGAGAAAATCTTCCCGATGTTTCCACCGATTCTAGAATAAGATATACCTCCTTCCGAGTGTTCTAAAAATCAGGCAAAGTGGCCGCCTAGGAGGGGATTTTTAGCACACTGACCCGATTTCACAAAATCGGGGAGATCAAGTTGGCTAGGCGGGTCTAGGCAGTTTTTATACATTATAATTCATATTTTAATACTGTATACATAATAACTTATTTAATAAAAATAAAAAAAAAAAAAAATCCAAATCTGATTAATCCCCCGGAGTCTATCCACCCAAATAGCGCCTAGCGTTTTTTAGATCCTTGCTCCTTTCCTACAAAAGGATTTTCTTCCCAGCATTTCAGCAGAATGTGCTAGCTCGGTTATGATACTGTTTCTTCACAAGGATTACCCTTATCCCATTTTTTCTAACACCAGAAGTTCCCGTTCACACCTAAGGCTACTCCATGCTTAATCTCAAATGCCTAATTAAATCTTCCTTATTTCTTGAACCCTACACCTGGGTGAAAATTCTAATTGACTTTATAAGCTCAAAAGGGTTCAAATTATTTGTTAACATGAAATTTAGAATGTGCACAGAAATCACAAGGTCGATATTTCTATGTATGCACAGTTTTTGGAAGAAACAACTTACCAGTAGATCCACCCATGCACTTGCACCGACAAGAACAGAAAATCCCAACAGAACCTACAGGACAAAGGAAATTGACATTACTACAAGTCTACAACCAAAAAAAGAAGATGAGTTTATTACATGTAAAAGGTTAAATGTTGTGAGCGAATGTTTATTGGTAGTTTCAACAGAATTTGTACAATGCCATAAGGCTCACTCACCCATGGTAGGTAAGCAGCAGTAAAAGTAAAGAGGCCCAAGAAACTCATATGGATAAAAGGGTTTTGCTTACTCCATACATAAACCTGTTGAACAGGAAAGAGAAATAGGATTATTGAAACAATTGCAGCATATAAACTCTTATCAACAAAACATATTTACCATCCGGGCAAAGACTTAAGTAACCCACCATCATGAATGTCAGTGAATTACTGAGGAATATGATTTTTGCAAAGGATTCTGATAAATAAGGTATCATCCCCCCAATAAGAACAGTTCCAGTCAATACAGAGGCACCAAACAAGAGCATGTAGAAGAAATCAGCAGTCCTTCCTCGAAAGGAATTCTCTTCAAGAAGTTTGCAGTATCGCGCGAGAAAGAACATATGGAACATAAAGTCCAAGTCTGGGAAATCAAGATGCAACAATGTTAAACATAGCAAGAAATGATTATAATTTGAGGCCAATTATAATAAAACGTTGCAGAAAGTAAATCAGAATAACACATGAAATGTTAGAACATAATAGTTTTAAACTTATCAGTCCATGAGCTGGTTGGTGAAATAAAAACTGCACATCATATTATTGTTTAGATGTTTTAATAATGAGACATAAGAACTGCACATCAATAGTAATGGTTGTGTGTGAAGGTAAGAAGCAGTCCTTTTCTAGCCAACTACATTTCCATCTCATATTCTCATCTCTGCTTTGCAGGTGTTTTTTCACATTGTAGTGCACAAATAGGGGACAGACAAAAATATGAAACATTGTATCATTGTACGAGTTTCCCACGATGAACCAATAAGTATTCTACAGTTGCTCTACTTTGAATTCACCTATTCAGCCTAATAGCCTCACATTCCAAAGCTTATTACCTGACATGGATATCAAATTGCACTTTCTAAACCAAAATATTGAAAATACAGTACTCCCTCCATCCTGGAATAAGTGTCCACTTTCCTAAACATAATCATATTTGTCATTCGAACTTTCACCCACTCATGGTAATTTGGTAAAGTGCCTCCTTCTAGTTTGTAACATACATTATTTTAGAAGGAAAACTGAATTCTTACAATATTCACTTCATTTACTTATGTTTCGAAAGTTGAAAAGTAAAAAAAAATGACAGGTCGGTCAGGAAATGGATCTTCTAACACTATATACACATCTTAGGAAATTCCCATGCTTAAATCAACAGATGTCCATCCATATTAGATAATATAACACAACACACTAGAGGGGAATGGATCAGCATATTCTTCGTAGTCCTAAAAAACCCAATAGACAAGATTGCATCAAACAAGCTTCGACAATATCAGCCGTTACCATTCATCTTTGTAGTATCATTACGTGACTACAAGAAAACAAACCAGGGTATTAATGTGCAATACACTGCCGTGTCTGAAACAATGCAATGGTATAAAAATTGTGGAGATGATACTTATATTACATTTCTACGTTGATACACATAACACTTGATAAAACATAACCTTATCAGCTTAACTGGATATAAATTGCACACATTCTTTCCTACAAATTCTTGGCTTCAAGCCTGACTAGTTTATCGATTCAACATTTTCCTATGTACAGCGACATTCTTTACAAAATAAAGTGAGTATTCAAATGAATACCTCTAATGCAAAGTAACAAAGGATTATCCACCACAACATAGAATTAAAAACAATTACCCATTTTCCTGAAGTAGAGGAAATTAGTGACAAGGCGCCAGAACTGATATTGCTTAACCACAAGCCTCGGGTTCAAGTACAGGTTGTAAGGAGAAATAATCTGCAACATTCCACCAAAAAAAACATTATGAACAACAACAATCAGTTCACCTCCCAAATCTCAAACCTTCCTCAAAGCGCAATCAAATGAACAACCCCAAACCGCAATCACCATAAAAACCAAAACTCAGACCAAACCCACGTCAATAAAATCCCAATACCCCAAAAGCAATTCTCAACCCTTTCCAATCCAAATCGCTACAACTCCAGCTGAAATCAGCCAAACAACAATCGGACCAATTCACAGAGAAGCAGAGAGAGTGCGATACATACATCGAGTGAACAGCCAATGGTGGTGACGACGGCGGCTGTGAGGTACGAGCGGGTGATGATCGGCATTTGCTTGTACCATTCCTCAACAGCTTGAGCCATCGATTCGTTTCAGCTTCTGAGATCGTTGATCGACCGACTCTGGAAGGATCCGAAACCCTAGAATTGTAATCAGAAGCTCGGGAGAGAAATGGGAGCAGAGAAACAAAAAAGTTGGAGTCGTTACTGTTGAGGAAGAGAGAGAGAAAGACGGATATGCCCATGTCAAGGTCAATTTGGGAATGACAAGTCCCAGCCAATCACGTAACGCGTGACTTTCACTCTCCAATCAGCTACTTTCCTGCGTGTTTTTTGCATTATCTGCTTTGTCACGTATAAGCTAGTTATTTTACGTTTAATGAAGTTAATGTAGGATACTGATATCAGAGTAAAGTACGAGAGATAGCCGCACCCAAATTTGGTTAAAAGATAATTAGCTACATCAATTTTAAAAGAAGACATTTATTTTTTAAAATATCAAAATCGAACAGATAGCAGACACTATTAAACTTTTGGATGAAAATTGTTTATTTTTAAGTTAAAAGACGAAAATGACCTTGGTTTGATTTCAAATTTTCAAAATCATGCTCTTGATCTCTTCCTCTCTGTGTTCTTTGTCTCTGCAACACCGAGCAATCAAACACCGCGAGCGAGACCTCGCCGGAGGAGAAGCCAACGCAACCCCGAGGTCGCGCTCATAGTGTTTGGTTGCTCGGTGTTGCAGAGAAAAAGAACACAGATAGAGAGACCAAGGGTATGGTTTTGAAAATTTGAAACCAAACCAAGGGCATTTTTGGTTTTTAACTTCAAAAGGTAACATTTTCCATCTAAAAAATTGACGGTGTTTGCTATCTGTTTGTTTTTTATATTTCGGGGGGCTAGATGGCCATTTTTAAAATTGGGTGTAGAGACAAAGAACACAGATAGAGAGACAAGTGTCACGGACCGAGAGTGTTGACTCGGATCCGTGGACGTTTTCATCCAAGAATGGGCTCTATGAGTGCCATTTGGACGAATTTGTATGTATTTGGGCTCATTCGTGGGTTTTTAGACTTGCGGCCCAAATGGCACAAGAGGCCCAAATTGATGGGCTTGGGCGGAATTCTCTAGAATCTTGGAGAATTGCCCAAAATTGGAGAGTTTTGTGGAACTCTCTAGAATAGTCGAGATATTTATAATTCTAGAAGGTTCCATAGAAAAATCCTAAATATTTAGATAGAACCCTCTAGAAGGCTAATCTTGGTCGTCCATTTAGTTGAATCCTAGCCGTCCGATATGTCATGTTTTAGGTATAAATAGAGGTGTAGAAACTCATTTGGGGCATGAACAAAAGCTCCACATTCTTGTACTCCAACTTGTATAGTTCTCCCATTAACTTAATAAAAACATAAATAGGGAAACTTTTCCCACACTTCCATCTTGCCTTATATCGAATACGATTCGAGTAACGCTTCCGCACTACTTGCAAATACTTTGCAGGCGTAAAGGCTGACTTAGCACGAGCATACGAGTTGCACACGTGAATAAGTGCCGCACGTACCGCGAATATTTGGAATAAATTATTCGGGGCGTGACACAAGGGCATGGTTTTGAAAATTTAAAACCAAACCAAGGGCATTTTTGGTTTTTAACTTCAAAAGTTAACATTTTCCATCTAAAAAGTTAACGGTGTTTGCTATCTGTTTGTTGTTTTATATTTCGGGGGGGCTAGATGACCACTTTTAAAATTGGGTGTAGCTATATGTCTTTTGACCAAATTTGGGTCTGGCTAAATGTACTTTACCTTTTATATTAATATTTTGGGCACACTCCACTACAAACAAGTAATTGCAGCGAATTCGGACGAACGTGTGTGATCCACTCATCACAACAAGATTAAAACAACACGCGACATGTGACATAACACACTGTACACTATCGCATAAATAAAAATAACAAAATTATTCTATCGGAAATGCAAAAGTTCTATTGAAAAAATGCAAAAGTTATACTGAAAAAACTAAACGTTCTACTGCGAACGCGCGCAGAACACTTAAGTGCACAGTGCGTGCTGTCACGCAAAAATACGCAGATGTCCCTCACTTAAGTGCACAGTAGTGATGTTCGGGTTCGTCTGGGGTACTTGTTTATACTGGATTGTCATATTTAGTATTCTTAATGATGAAATGCCAAGGTAACGATGAGTCACGTCATTTGTTAATTGCTTAGCAAATCATTATCTAAACATTATGAAGAGAATATAAAAGATGAATATATTTGTAAATAACTTAACCAAACAAAGAATGCTAAAGCAGTTTGTCTCTAATATTATGGGACCAATTGCAAGATTGAACCCACCACAGAGCATCCCAAACTCGCTTTAGAAAGGGATCGACATTCTTAATTAGAGACTTTACGAGAAATCTGGTCTTCAATGTAGCCCAAAGCCGCCTTCCGGTTCCTGTCGATCATATTTGAGACTCATATAAGTATGAGACGAGGGCGTACCCCGAGCGATTCTACATCCATGAACCCAACTTCTTCCTTCATAGATCGAAATTAGTGTATAAAGAACTTCAACACACGTGATGAATAAATACGATGAAAGTGGATCGTTTAGTCGGATACCCCTCGACGAGGGCTCGAGAGGGAACCTCCTCCTGCTGGTATTGATTGAATAAAGTCGAGGTCATAGAAACAATACACTTATGAAAACTCATAATGCGCAACATGGTCAATAGAAATTCTCATTCAACCTGATCGTAGGTTTTGCTCATGTCTAATTTCATCGACATGTTCATTTGTTGTTTTATCCAAATATGATGGAGCAATATATTGTTTGTAATAAATTGGTTCGGGACACACTATGGGACTCTAATGTGATAGACAACATGATGGGTTAGAGTCTACGTCCCAGAACTTTAACGACAATCTTATATACTACATTGCACAAGGCAATCGGTCGAAAGTCACTAATCACCGCAAATAATTTATTCTTCGTGATGAGAACGACATTAGTAGAGTTTATTCCCTCAAAAACCCTGATTGAGAAAAAAATACTACACCATTACGAGAACACCTAACCGAACAATGTCGTACTGACCCTGAAAGAAACTTGGGTTAAGATCGTTAGGTCCCGAGCCCTTGTCAGGGTTCATGAAAAATTAGCTGACCATACCTTGATTTTATGTAAAAAAACGACCATAATTTTATGTAATTTCCATCAATTATGTTGTACTTTACACTACAAGAACAATTACTCGATCTAAACTAATAAAATTTGAAACAATTTATCATTTTAATTGTTTAGACAGTTTAAAATAATTTAATTCTATAGTCAGATTGAATTTAACTAGATGTACTAAAATATACTTGATTATGACTTATTTAAAAATTAAAATAAAAGTCCAATCAGACAAATATAGTAACTAAAACTCTACTAGCAATAAGTATAGAAATATTTTTTTTATAAACATGATTTACAAAAATAAATACAGTATCTCAAATCAATTTAACTATTTAAGGTGAAAATTCAATAGTTTCCTTTTGATTTCTACATTTTGAAATCACAGACCGAGCGGTTAAACCGGTTTGTGGTTCAAATTCACGAACGAACCAAAACATAGAAACATTTATTGCGTGTGTTTTTACCGTTTTTTTCCCAAAAGAAGATTCAGATTCGTTACTGTGCCCGCCACAACGTTCGCATTTCAAATTCAAAAAAAAAAACTCAGTACTGTCTCTGCTTCGTGTTCGTGTTCGTGTTCCTCTTTCCTTTTACATCACTCAACTCGACCGAGTCAACTCACTGAAGCTCCAGATCCACAACAATGGAGGCCAACGACCACCAACCATGCCCTTCGCCTTCACCGTACCGCTCCTCCTCTTCTCTCTTCCGCGACATCTCCAATTTCAAAACCCCCAAGCGCGCGATCCACGCCGCTCCGTGCACGCCGAACCACCACTCCTTCGCCGCCGTGAAGCAGACCCCGCGCACCCCGTGCTCCTCCTTCCTCCGCCGCCGCCCCTCGCCGGCCCGATCAGCGGCGGCGCGGCGCCTCAGGGCGGTGGAGCTCGAGCAGTGCCAGTCGGCGAGGAAGGCGCAGAGCAAGAAGGACCTGGCCCTGAGATCGCTCTCCAAGTCTCTCTCCGTGTGGCTCAACTTCTTGTTCGAGAGCCCCGGGTCGTGCGGCTGCGATCCGCCGGCCGGCGGCGACCGGATCGGAGTGAGCGGGAAGAGGGAGGGCGGGCCCGGGGTTGGGATCCGCGTCGACGGCGTGTGGCGGAGCCCGAAGCGGCAGAGGGACGTGACGTGGTCTGCGGCCGGCGGCGGCGGAGAGGAGGTGGCGAGGGGGTTTCCGAGCTCGAGATTCTCGGGGCTGAGGGCTTCGTTGAGTGATGTTTGTAGTTTTGATGACTTGACGCTGCGATTGAGGGGTTACTTGAGCTTGGATGGTTGCAAGGAGGCTTTCGATGCAATGACGCATGTAGTGAAGGTCAGATCTCCTGATTTGTTTCGGTTTTATCTGTTTGGTTGCTGAGAAAATGAGGAATTAAGAAAATAGAGCATGAATTGAACAGATACTATTAGGTTTTGATTTATGATAGTGAAGTTGAGTAGTTAGTTTCAGCTAGTGATCTGATAAAACACTAGGCGCTAGTCGGGTGGATAAAACCTTCTGGAGGTTAATCAGAAACTAATTGGATTAGGGGATTAGTTGGGGATTGATCAGAAATTAATTGAATTAGGGGATTAGTTGGGAATTAACATAGGATTAATTGGACCAGTCGCAGATTTTTAGAACACTGGTTTCATCTGAATTGCATAAATAGAGGAATGTAGTATACACTCTCTTTATTTAAGTAGCAAAGCTGTACTAACAAAACTGGTTGGTTTATGCAATGAGCAGACCCTCGGGTAGCTGGCGTTTTCTTGGAAAAGTTTGTGCTGAGGGTTTGCAATGACATTAACTTTGTAAAAAACTGATAATTCATATTTTGGGTACCTTTAGCTGTGAGTCTCTCTTAAAATATTGCATTCGCCTGTAGAGTATTGATCATGGGAGGCTGAAAATGAAGGTCCATTGTCCCATAGTGACGGATTTTGGAATGAAGGAGAAGGCTGTGAGAATCTTGATGTGTTATAATCCAATTTGGCTTCGGATTGGACTGTATATAGTATTTGGTGGCGACTCCTTGCTGCTTAGCAATGAAGGTGCTAGTTCTGATCAAGAAGCCGCATTCTTGAAGTTGGTTATTGAGAAGCTGTTCTTTTCACATGCGGGTCTTGCAAAGGAGTATGCTTATAACAAAATGGTTGAGGGTCTGTATAGGCCCGGTTACTATGAAGCCTTGGGGAATATCATATTGAAGAGATTTTTGTTGCTTGCTCTCATACTTGATAGAGCTAAATCTTATAGCAGTCTTCCTCTCACTTATGGTATTGATGGAATAGATGGGGGTTCGCCTTTACTGTTCACCATGGAGACTAAAATTAAATCCAGCCGTCAAGCGATCCATGGTAATTGTTTAATTATCAACTATTTCATTAATGTGTTGATTGTTACGGCTGGTATTGGTATTGTGTATATTGATTTGTGCACGTTCTTGGTTAAAAAATAGATTTCTTATCATCGGATGTGATGCACGGAGAAGGTAATCTTCTAGCTCATCTTCTGAGTCTAGGGTATAAAGTATCTTATCAACAGGTATGTTGTTGAATCTATATGTTTCAATGCATAGACACGAATCCTTGCACAAAGAATTTAATATATCAAGGTTAATGGGCAAACAAATTAAATGTTACAGTGTGCCCTAGTCGAGTATGACTTCAGAGTGAGAGATGTATTCATAGATCTCCAAGATGGGGTGCGGATAAGTCGAGCCATTTATCTCTTGCAACATGACTCGTCCATTCTTATGGTTGGTTAATTTCAAGTGATATATTTTTTTGGTAGCATCTATTATCATGCAAATTACCAGCTTGACTTTTTTTTTCTTTCTTACAGAAATTGGTAGTTCCATCTGATACCCGTAAGAAGAATCTGGCGAATTGTGATGTTGCTCTGCAATATCTAAGGAAAGCCGGCGTACCTTTACAAGATGAAGATGGAATGGACATCGTGGGAGAGGATGTTGCTAATGGAGATAAGGAACTTGTCCTTTCCTTGCTATGGAACGTGTTTGTCCACCTGCAGGTTTGTGTTGCTTCTTTGGTTTTTGAACCCAAAATTCAGAATCATTTAGACTAACATTATATGGAAATGATGATGGTTTACATTCTGCAGCTCCCACTCCTAGTCAACAGAACAATATTGGATGAAGAAATTTCCAAAATTCGGAGGATAGATATGGTATGTCAAAATCTTGATGAATTTCCTAAGATACATTTATGCCTCGCTTAGAGAGAAATGTATTAAAACATGATTTGAGTATAGATAGTCAAAGGAGCAGTTTAAATATTGCCATGTTTCTTGGTTGTGTTTTAAGTCAATTTCTGAGCTGAGTTTTTCTCATGCTCTGCCATCTTACAGGAACATGTCAACAATATAGTTTCCTCTCCTCTAGCAATGCTGTTGAATTGGATTCAGGTATTACTACCCTTTGATAAGTTTACGGAAGACTACATATTTTCCCCAAAGATAGTTTACATTTTCATTGTATTTGACACACCATTCTCATCGTGTTTGCAGGCAATATGTGAAACTTATGACTTTCACGTTGAAAAAATTTCTGCATTGGTTGATGGGAAAGCAATATGGTGCTTGCTCGACTATTATTTCCGCAAAGAACTTCATTGTTCTTGTTCTTCTAAGGTAATATAAAGTATCCTTTTTTATGATAATCTACTTATATACATGAATCCTTTAACTTACTTCTATTTCATAATTTGATCTCAGGATTCTAATGAAACAAAAGGTGAAGAATCAATTATGTCAGTTACCGATTATACAGATGCAGTGCACAACTTTATACTGTCACAAAAATTGACAGCCTTACTGGGAAATTTTCCAGAGGTAAGTGTTTTAGGAGATGAACCACTATCTGTAGTACTATATGAAGATGATTTGCTAGCATACTATAAAGTCGTATTTAATGAATAAAAAAACACATTTGTGACATGATGATGTATGAAGTCATGGTTCTTCATACTATTTGACAGGTTTTGCAGATCAGTGACATACTTGAAAATAATGGTGCATCAAATGACAAGAGTGTGGTAATCTTGTTGGTATTCCTTGCATCACAGTTGGTAATGAAGAAAAATATGGTAATGAATCGAGTATTATGCTTTAATACTACTACTGCTATACCTGAGAAACATCTTTAATGCCTCATTTAATACTTTTTAGGATAAGCTAAATTTCCATAAACTCCTGGGTCGCAATTGTCAAAACTCAGAGAAAAAACATGCAATCTTGACCCGAGAAGATTCAGATGGGAATAGCACTGAAGGTAGTCAATCTTCATTTACTACTATTTTTGTTTAACAACTTCTACCAATTGATATGACCCTCAACTCATATTATTAAAGTCTTATGTTTTTTCCATACATGCAGAAGCTGCCAGGAAGTTTAAGGTGATCCAAGCATGGTGGCAAGACATGGCTGAAAGTAACAAGTGTGTTACTGCAAAGCCAACAAGTTCTCTAAGCCTATCATCGACTAACAAGCAAAGCATGGCAATTCACAAAGGTAATTAGTAGGATTTAAATGGAATTTTCTTGTCTCAATATCAGTATTTTTACTAGAAATTTCAAAAACAACTCGGGAAAGGGAACATGACCTTTTGTATTTATTTCCATTAACCATGATCATTACAAACTTGAGGTTTTTGTCAGTTGGCATGCAACAATGAGTGTCAGGTCCATGTTTTTCTATTCCTTTGATTGTGTTTTCCAAGCTTTATTTTTGCCTCTTATTATAATGTTTGAAAAAGCTAATTATCTATATTTTTGTCATTGCTTGCTGCAATTATCCACAAGCCTTTTTCTGCAGACTCCTATTACAAACAACTATGGTCTGTATATTTTCTGACCAGGCAATTGCTTTGCAATGTGTCCAGAGAATGCTGTGATAGTTATACAGTCTCATGCTAGACGAATGGGAGACCAAAAGAGATTTTTGAAGGTGATGAAGACGGTTTCTTTTATGCAAACACTTTTCCGAGCTTGGTTGGCATTTAGGCTGAAGTCAAAAACCCATGCATATAGTATCATCAGTTCAGAATTGTCTCCCACTGGTATAGGGTCTTCACTACTTCATTTGTATGCTTATTTGCGTTTCATTTATGATTTTAACGTACACAGTTTGTTTGTTTGATCAGAAACATTCAGGAGATATGTTCTATTCTTTGTTGATAGACATGGCTTTGTCAAGTTAAAAAAATCTGTACTACTCATCCAGCAAGCTGCAAAGAATTGGATTGATCACAAGCACCAGAAATGTCTTGGTCAGGGGAGAGCACTGCCATGTGTCTATAGGATGGCTCAGACAGAGAAGGCAGCTAGTAAAATTCAGATTGCTTGGAAAAATTATACCGTCCGCAAATCTGTTTGTGAACAAAACTTTGCTGCAACCAAGATACAGAGTGAGATACGTTGTCGGCAACTGAGAAGGGAATATATAAGGCAAAAGGAAGCAATTATTAAAATCCAACGTAATTTACGAAGTCTAAGATGCCAGAAAGCATTTGAAGAATACAAAATTGCAACCAGGTCAGCTGTCATTGTTCAGTCCCATGTTCGTGGATGGATAGCGCGACAAAGGGCTAGAAAAAGAAAATATCACATTGTGGTAATCCAGGTGAGTTATCACATTAGATCGTTAAGAATGCGGGGTTGTACTGTTTTTATTTTTATCAAGGTTATAGTATTGGGCCATTGGTTTCATAGTTGGATGCATGTGTCAACCTAGTTCAGATATCTTATCATTCTGGTTGGGAAAGAAACCTAGACAGATAGATATGGTTATGATGTAACTATTAGCTATTGATAGGTGATTATGCTGATCAGGTGTTATTAGATCAATATATTACTAGGTTGTATCGGTTTATTATGCATATAGGCTGCCTTTTTCTAGTAAAACTCAATTTATATATTTGATTCTTATTTGGAGCATGCATATTGCTTACATGAATCTAGAGACACTGCCGTGGTTGGTTGACAAGAAGGAATTTTCTCTCCAAAAGAGAGTCTGTTATAACGATCCAAAGTGTTGTCCGATCCCTGAATTGCTGGAAGTCGTTCTATTGTCAGAGAAATGCTGCTATTGAAATCCAACGCTTCATAAGAGGGCATATTACCCGAAAGAGGCTTCTAGGTAACATGCAAGTTTTCCCTTTTTTATTAAAGAACATGACCATACTTATTAACAACTCATTATCTGGGATGAGAATTTAACTCACAAATATAACTTATGTAGGGGCGTCTTGTCTTCGCGCAACCTTTCCCAGTAAGTGCACTTCCGAGGACTCAAGTGCATGCTTCCAGAGTGTTGAGTTACCAATAGTGACATATTCAGTTCTGAAATTGCAAAGATGGTGGAAGGGAGTTCTGCTGCACAGATTAAGAGCTAGATCAGCTGTCATTATTCAATCACATTTACGTGTATGGATTGCTAGGCGTAAAGTCGCCAGAGAGAGGCATCATATTGTCGCGATCCAAGTAAGATATCGATAAATCTTTCCTGCAATATTAAACAGCTCTTTTATGGTTATTGTGCTGATGTATTCATGGATTTGTGGTTATGGTATATCGCCTTTAATGAGTACTAAATTTCAAATTTAAGAACTTCCTGTACTTTGTCTGAAATTTTTATGTATGATGTTTACTGGAGCTTTTAATTTAGAAATGTCACTGATGAATTATTTTCAAATTTTGTAGTCATACTGGAAAGGTTGCTTGGTGCGGAAAAATTCAAGAGAGCAGCTCATAGAGCTACGCTTGAGAATACAGAAAACTGCTAGAAGTGTGGATGATAAGATGCGAATTATAAACAAACTTTTAGCGGCATTGGCAGAACTACAAAGCATGAGAAGTATCTCTGATGTTATTCATACTTGTGCTACTCTTGGTATGAGTTGTTTTGTTGCATATAATTTTGTTTCAACGTTGGAACTATAATGACTAATGAGCCACTTAAGCACTACAGCCCAAGTTCTCGTTCTTATGTTGGATTTTCTTTTACAGACAAAGCTACAGAAATTTCTCAGAGATGTTGCGAAGAACTCGTGGCTGCGGGGGCAATTTCAACGTTACTGGAGATTATCGCTACAATAAGCAGAAGCATTCCCGATCAAGAGGTTCTGAAGCATGCTCTGTCAACTCTAAGAAACCTGGCACGCTACCCGCATCTGCTCGAGGAGTTGATTAATGCCCCTGGATCTGTACAAACAATTCTGCTGAAGTTGCTAAGGTTCGTGTTATCATTTATACATAAATCATGAACCATGACAGATCATCTCAAATTTTATACCTTTCCAGGAACAAGGAGGAAGGTTATTTCATTGCATCTCAGCTCCTGAAGAAGATATGTTCCAAACCGGAAGGCATCCAAGCTATGCGCCGCTCACCTGGCCTCTTAAGGAGGCTTCACAGTCTAGTTGAAGAGCTTTCGAGGAAGGCAAACAACGAAAAGAGGTTAGATTTATATTGAAAAGCGAATTTTCAATCCCGTCGCTACAAAATTAATCAAGCTTATTAATTATTACCACCACTGTGCAGGAACTCGGTGAGACTGATCACAGAGAAGAGATATAAGGAGGCTGTTGACATTTTCAAAATGGTAACAGAACAGGTAAAAAAAACTTAGTTTCTCAGGAGTTTTCAAGTTTGTAATAGAACAACATTGACTTGTATACACAGTACAAATCTCTCTCACCATCTCAGTGTGCTGAATCTTCACACCATAGTAGTTCTGTATCTCTCTGCATATGGTGTTTACATGTCAAGTTTATGGCACTAACAGTCAAATTACTCCATCACATGAGTGTGGAAGTATCTGTATCATTTTCTATTGGTAATCTTTGTGCTGGAGTGTCACTTAGAAAGAATCTAGATTCAGTGACCATTTAATAGCTTAAGAATTTTTTTGGGTTGGAGTAATTTTAACATGTTAGTGTTTCTTTCTTCATTAATATTTAGTATAGTTGTGAGTCTTTTGATAAATATGTTAAGCTTTTAGTTTTTTTTTTTTTGAAAGATTGAATGATTCACTGAGTGATGCATATATGATAATGGTAATGGCAAGTTGGAGATTTTTTTATTTATCTTGTGTGAAGCTAAAGCTGGCAAGCAATTTTTTTTTTGTATGCATTTGATTGATTCAAGTGTACAAACAACTTGACAGTTATGATTGAGGTGGTCCTGTTTGGTTGGATAGGAAATGTATCCTTTTGAGAAAGAAAATGGGTCCACATCAGATTCTGCCCTCAGAAAAAAATATCCATACATAGCCATGCAGAGGGCCTGTTTGGATCCTTAAATCGCCTTGTACACAAAAGAGTTCAAAACTCATACCTCTCCAATAAAAAGGTGAGGCTCAAAGTGTTGTGTTGTCTTCTTAATTCGATTTAATTATATTTTTAATAAAAATGTTTAATTATGATTTTAGATATAGCTCTCGTAAATTAAAATTGTGATTAAATCAAAATAAATCGAATTGAATGTTAATTGAAGCATAATATTTTTTTCGTTACAGTATCTATAAATTTAGAGTTTTGATTGGGTAGTATAATTTTTTATTTAGAATGTATATTTATAATTGTAGTTTATAATATGGTATTACATGAAAAAAATGTATAATCGGAACGAAATTAACTTTTATATGCATGATTCATCTTACGGTACAGGACCTAAAAGTAACTGCTTAGAATTGAAATTTCGTCCATGGTCATAAGTGATTATGACCAACCGACAAGTACCTTTAATTTTGAGTATAGCTCCCCAAATTTGAAAATCGTAGAAACCAACTCGAAAGAATTATAGACCATTTTGATCCGGTTTTTAAATTACAAATTAAGTTAAAAAAAATCTTCCTGAAGGAGACACTAGCAACAGTTTTAGTTTTACACTTTTTCAAGGAAGAGATTATGAGTTCGACTTTGAGATGAAGAGAGTTTTATGAATAGATATAAAACAATGTAAATTTTCAAACAAAAATAAGAGGAAATAATCTCAATTTTAAAAGGAAAAATGACAAAAATATGCTCTATAAGAGAAAATAATCTCAAATTTAAAAGGGAAAATAACAAAAATATGCTCTATATATTTTTCAAGAGAGTGTTATGTACTCCATTTAATGACAAAAGGTGTCGTAAAATATTTTATTCGCTTAAAGCGGGTGGGACAATCCCCGGCCTCCGCCTCAACGAACAACGCTCCAGTCTACAGCTGACGACACTATTAAAAGCTCATATGGACGCTGAGATTCATACACTAAACCCAAGTTTAGAGAGCAAATTTTTATCAAGACACTTAACCACTAAGCCAACTCACGATGATAAATAACTCTTAATTAATTAATTAATTGTATGGACAATTTTGTTCAAAAATGTGTGTATATTTTAAATAAATAAATAAAATTTACTACCACACACACTTTTATGGTTTTCCCAATTTCAAATTATAATCAACTAATTTTAGAAGCAGTAGAAAAAGGAAAATAAAAAAAAAAAGTCACAAACTCTCGTAGTCTCTATATTAAAGACCCGAACCCGATGACCCGCTTCGCTCTCTCCTCTTTTATCATCCCCTACCTCTCTCTCTCTCTCTCGCGCCTCCTCCTCCTCACCCTCTCGTTTCGTCGCTTATTAGGGTTTTTCTCTCTCTACCCAATTCTCTCTCTCTCTCTCTAACCAATTCTCTCTGTCCGTCACGGCGATGCAGTCTGCGAACGGCGCTGCTCCACCGCCTCCAATGGCCGCGCCACCGGTGGACCCTCAGGCGGCCCAGCAATACGCGTACCCTTACCAGCAACAGCCCTACCCGATGGTGATGTACCCTCAGGGCCAGCCGCAGCCCATGTGGAACCCGCAGCAGCCGTACGCGGCGGCGCCTCCGCAGCAGGCCCCGGAGCCCGCCGGCGCCGACGAGGTCCGGACGCTCTGGATCGGGGACCTGCAGTACTGGATGGACGACGCCTATCTCCAGAGCTGCTTCCCCAGCATCAACAATGAGGTAGATTCTGTTATTAGTGATTGGTTACAGTGCAATGCGATGCTATTGAATGCTGATTTCGATGTGAGATCTTGATTGCTTGCAGAAATATGGATTTGTTTTATTATGTGCACATCAGGTTATGATTTTTGGAATTTGGATGTACTGTAGTCTTGTTGGAAATTGTTAGTCAGGTGTTTGTTTGAATTTTTAGAATTTTTTTTGTGCTGTGTGTTGAGGAATGGTTGATGTATTTGGAGCTAAAGATGTTTTCACACATTACAAAACAGAACACGAGAAGATGAGAACAGAAGTTGATTTTGATGGACGTGGAAAAACGTGTTTTTTGCTCTTTTTTTGTTGTCGATGAGAACCTAAGTTGATTTGGATTGTGGGTATATGGATTTAAGTTTTATCATAGGATGTTATGTTCCATCAGTACATACGATGTTCTAAAAACTGTTAGGCGCTAATTGGGCGGAGAACTAATTGGGGATTAGTCGGGGATTAATTGAAAAATAAATTGGATTAAACGGGGACTAATTGGCCAAGTCGGAGGTGTTTAGAACACTGGTACATAGTGTGTTTATGTTATTTTGGTGGGCTAATTTCATGTTTTCATCTGAATTCTTCTGTTTAGTTTTTGAGTTTTTTGACGGTGTAGCTTTTTATTTTGTTTTGCAGCCTCAGGTTCTGTCTATCAAAGTTATTCGCAATAGGCAGACTAATCAGCCAGAGGGTTATGGATTTATAGAGTTTGTCTCTCATGCGATTGCTGAGAGAGTATTGCAGACATATAATGGTACCACCATGCCCAATGGTGGGCAGAAGTTCAGACTGAATTGGGCGTCTTTTAGTGCTGGTGGTAGGCGCTCTGATGAGTCTCCTGACTATACTATATTTGTGGGAGACTTGGCTGCTGATGTTACTGATTACACGCTACAAGAGGCCTTCAGGGCTCGCTATTCCTCTTTCAAGAGTGCAAAGGTTGTGATTGATAGGCTGACCGGGCACACAAAGGGATATGGGTTTGTTAAGTTTGGAGATGAGAGTGAACAGATACGAGCTATGACTGAGATGAATGGAGTATTCTGCTCTTCGAGGCCGATGCGAATTGGACCTGCTAATAACAAGAAGCCTGGGGGAAGTCAGCAATATCCAAATGGTATGTTTCTCTGTGGTAATGTGTTTCTTACCAGCCTAGCCTAGTTGCACCAAGCATTGCTATTCCTTAATCTTCAATAAACCATGGTAGGTTATTATGCTCCATTTAGAATGGTGATGTTTGACTGACTGTTGATCCTAGATGTGAAATATCTTTTCACATGTGTTTTCCCTGTTATGTTGTTTCAGACAAGCATTCGTTTCAAAGTCATTTCCTTCCTGTACTTTCCTTTAGAATTCGGCCGCAATAAATGCTATTAAAATCTTGAAACCCTTAATAACTATAGAACTCATATTGTCTCAAAGCAGGGCGTCAAGAGGCTCTACCATCTTGGGGCCTGGAACTGATTTCAGCTCAGTTGGTTACCCCTTTAGCCCGTGGCCTCACTTAGGTCAGTTTAACCATTTAATGTTTGCCCTTTATTTGAGTTTTGTGAGGGCATTCGTTACGCTTCATGGTCAAGTTTCCTTTTCACTTCTATTAGTTCAGCAGTCTCTGAAGTTATATTTTTCATTACTGTTTTGGTTATTTGTTGATTTACCAGTGCAGTAACTACCTTATTTTTATAGATTTATCTACCCTTCTCTCTCCCTTCCCATAGACAACAGAACTTAATTCGTAATGTTTCCAGATATTTTTTTAAAAATACTTTTGGTACCTGGATGTTCCCCTGTTATTCCCTAGTGACGAGTCCTAATGAATGTGCAGATTTCGGTCCACATGAAAAGCATCAAGGACAGGTGGAAATTTAGTTTACCTGCTTGAATCTTGATTTAACAGTTTTTTCTGTTGTAAATGTACCACATAGTCCCCACTTTCTATGGTTTCTTGATAATGTCACTCGTATTTCCTCTACCTATTAACCTCATCATATTGTCCTCGTTTCATTTAAAAATTGAATTTACTTTACTCTTTAAATGATTGATGTTAGAGATGGACATTCACAAATTTTGCTTAATAGTACATTTAGATTACTGACCCACTGTATGAGCCTTTTTCTTTACCTACTTACAAGTGGAACTCTTCCCATGAATTGTCCATATGACCCAACAGACTTGTTTTAGCTGCAATGTGCTTTGACTTTGGCAATTGGGTTCTCTAGTGTAAGTTTTAACCTGCATGTAGCTTTTACTGTTTGATTGAGTGCAAGTGCCACCACATCTATAGCAGTTGTCTGACAGAGTTGATGAGTACTAAAATCAATATGTTATGCTTCTTTCTCGTCCATGACATCAGAGGATGTAGTCTTTGCTTCATGATGTCATCATTTTCTCGTTTCCATGCTTCATACACCTTTATGGTGCAAACCATGTTGACTTTGTTTTTTTCTCATGGAAATGATTCTGTTAAGCACTTCATGAATCTTGGTTTTGACAAATCATATAATTTATTGTTTACTTTATTTTCGCATCAAATTATCATACTTACTGTTGTTTTCATTCTTCTCTGCTATTCTTTTCCGCAATTGCAGCTTCATACCAGAATGCACAGGGGGCTCAAAATGAAAATGATTCGAATAATACAACTGTGGGTATTTAGTTATTTTCAATATAAAAATTACTTTATTTTCACCATAATTTGACTAATATTCCCATACCAGATCTTCGTGGGAGGTTTGGATTCCAGTGTTACGGATGAACAATTGAGGCAACTTTTCGGTCAATACGGAGAATTGATGCACGTGAAGATTCCTCTTAACAAGGGATGCGGTTTTGTTCAATTTGTTGATAGGTATGAAAACAACAAAGTGCTACACTATCATCTGATAGGAGTTACCAGCTTAGCTGATTTGTATACTTTCCTCTGCTGACTGTTTGTTGAGTGGTATCAGGAGCTCTGCAGAAGAAGCATTGAGAGGGTTACAAGGAACTCCGCTGGGTGGACAAAATGTCCGACTTTCATGGGGCCGCAGTCCTGCAAACAAACAGGTACCAAATTCCCATGCCACCATATTTTTGTATGCGAGTTGATTGACTTGAAACAATGGCCTATGCGGGGACTTTTAGAACACTGACCCGATTCCATATAATCAGACTAGTTTAAGTCTGCTAGGGTAGGTGGATCTAAGCAGGTCTAGGCGGATATGTAAGAATTTTTTTATTTGAAAAGAAAAATAGAAAAACCAAAATCTAGACTAATTTATACTAATAGCACATATTAAGAGATTCATATTTTTATATATGATAATTCATATTTTAACTGTGTATATACACTAATTTATCTTATAAAAATTAAAAAATGGAGAAATACAAATGAGATTGATCCTCAGAGTGGGCGTCTACTCGCCTTAGCAGTGTTCTTGAACACTGTTTGAAACATTACCATATCTTTTTTGCTAATGTGGTGAATTATTTTGTTGTTCTTCAGCAGCCTCAGCAAGATGCGAACCAGTGGAATGGTGCCGCTGCTGCTGCTGCTGCAGCAGGATATTATGGCTACCAACCTGGTATGGAATCCTATGGTTACGCGGCGGCTCCCCAAGACCCGAACATGTACTACGGGGGAGGCTATCCCGCAGCTTATGGAAATTATCAGCAACAGCCGGCACAGCCACAGCATCAAGTAGGAGGATATAGCTGATGATGATACTGATGATATGTGGTATTTTTGTGAGAAACCTACTTTTATGTCATGTTATGAACATTGACCCCTATGTGTGAACCTTATTATGCCAGGCACAATGGATGTTTCTCTATTATGTCATTTGTGCATGTGGAGAGAGTAATTTAATATGACTACTTATTTAATACATGTTTTTGTCATCCTTGTGGTTTTGAAGTTAACATGATTACAATGTTGAGTTGCAAATCTGAATTCCCATTTTTTTGTGGGGGGAGGGAATGTCAGGTAAGAGAACTTAAATGCTGCTTCTAGTTGTTTTTGAAGTTTTTATTACAATCAGAAACATTATGGGAAATAAATAGGATTTGATGGGTGGGTTTAATGATCCTCGTCTCCTATTTCGTTAGATTGTATGTTTGTTTATATTTGTTATCAGAGAAACTGAGTTTAGAAAATTTTGAACTAGCTGAAATTAATTGGACAGAATTAATAGAGCCGGGTTTATACCTTTTACTAGTGTTATAAATATCGTTAGGCGCTAGTAAGTCGGTAAGGGCTTTTTAGTGACTAATCAGGGATTAGTCGGAGATTAATCGAAAAATAAATTGGTTTAAATGGTTATCGGTAATTATAGAGAATTAATTGGGGACTAGTCGGAGGGATTAATCGGGGACAAGTCGGAGATTTTTACAACATTGCCTTTTACTATGCTCCCTTTGTACTAAGCATGTCGTTATAGATAGAGTTTATCAAATTATGTATTAAGATTATACATCAAAGTAGTACCAATGCAGAATAAATGGGGAACGTAAAAGAAAAAATGACGTGTAAAATCTTGACCTATTTTTTGACGAGCACTGATAAATAAGTACCTCAACTTTAAAATTATTACACATGAAGTAAACGATGTATATTCTAACGAATTATAAATTACTATTACGTTTGACTCAACCAGTAAATTTATTAAAAGCTCCAAAAAAAAATTGAGAACCAAACTTTGCCTTGCCCCACTTGTAAGTCTTGCTAGACGTATACTCGTGTATAAATTATTTATAATAAATGAATTCAATAACACAAATATATATAATAATAAAACCATAGGTCCATAGCCATAAACAAGTTGTGCTTTTTGAATTGAAGGGTAAAATGTCGTGAATATAACAATGCATGAGTTATAGATTGATGAGTACACCAATACTCATGTTATTTAAGCTGTGGAGTCTCAATTTTCTTCAAAGCTCGACTTCAGAAACCTCTTAAATATTTAACTCTTGCTTCTTTTGAAGTTAAGTACAGAAAATTTGTAAAATATTTGAGACGTTGGAGTAAACTATAAAACAATTAAAACTGGTGAGATGTGTTTTACTTCAGGAATGTGACAATGGTCCTTCACTTCAAGAATGTGACAATGGTCCTATACAAGTACTCATGGAAAAAAAACCGCTTTCAATAAAATATTATATTATATTATTATTTTAATTGGTATAGTTCTTGCTTTTTATTAAATCATATTATAATGATGCATGGAAATATAAATTATAAAATAATACAATATCAAGTTTGAGCGAAATTAGAATTTAAAATCAACTTCGTATAATAAGTTGATTTAAGCTCAAACTCAAATATATGATCTTCTCAATTTCAATGTATTATTAAGTAAAGAATTTAAAATTAACCTCATTTACCAATATTCATGTATTAATGATATATAGCAATTTGTTTTCGACGTTCTTGGCATCATCATTTTCAACATAGGCATTAAGCTCACAAACCATTATGAACAAACAGAACCAAAAACAATATGTTAAACTAAAATATTGTTGATGCAATGATACTAAGATAGTACACCTAAGTAGGATCAGGACTAAGTAAATAGGGAACCTAATTAACCTGATTTAATAACATTTGCATATTAACTAAATTATCGGATTGATTTTTGTAAGATAATACACTAAGGCTACATGGCCGGTTAACCGAATCAAAAGGTTCAAGCTTGAATCAAACCGAAAATGTTGGTTTTAAAATTTTTAAAACCATAATAAAATCGGAGTGTAACTAAATGGTCAGTGTTTAACTTACTACAGTGTGGGTTGATTTTTCGTTTAAACTGAACTATCAATATTTTATGGGTATGATATTTGGGCTAAGTTTAGGTAAAAAATAGTCTCAATCATATTTTACTTTATCTTTTCTCGTTCCATTTGAGATTGTGAACACGAACTCAAGCTAGCTATCGAGGAGGGTTTTAAAACCAAAATATTTTTCTTCGTCAAATCCGTTTTCATCAAGAAGATGGAGGCGGTCCGATGGCATAATGGAATAGAGACGAAGGTTATGATTTGTGATGAGATTAATTGAATTGATTTGAAAGACCTTTATATAATGATAATAAGACGATACAAAAACGATTCCAGAAAGAGGAACAAAACTTTTTTCTAGATGTGAATCGGTACAATTCATAGTGTAAGATGTATTAGGGATTTAGTGTATGAAATTGTAATATGTTTATTAGGGATTTTGTCTGTGTTCAAACGATGGTGTATGTGAAAATATAAAATGATGCGTGAATGGTTGTGAGCGTGACATGTGACAAATGAATTTCTAGTTCAGTTTATCATGTTTATCATCACTTTTTAATAAAATGAATTTCATATCCGAATTAAAATTGATCGGTTCACTGAAAAATAAAACCATAACATAATCATAAATTACAAGTTTCAATTTTTTCAATTTGGTTTAGTTTGATTCTTGATTCAGTTATCAATTTTTGGTTTAAACGGACACCCTGCACCAAAGTCAGTCAATTGACTTTACAATTAAGATAAGTCATAAGATAAACAGCTTGACCATGAAAAAAATAGCTATACTCGTGTATAAATTATTTATAAGAAATAATCCAAGAAAACAAAAACAAAAACAAAAAACCATGCCCATAAACAAGTCATTAATATACAACAATACATGATTTATATGTGATGATTTCACCAAACTATCTTCATGTTATTTAAGAGACTTCATGAAATATATTAAGTGTGTAGCTCTTGATATTTTTAAAGTCAAAACTCATACAATAAGTATGTAATATTAATATATTATACAAAAATTATTGAATCATTTTTAGATGTCTGTTAAATTAAATTCATTGAAATTTGCAATGGTGAAGTATGTGCCTGTAATATTTGAATTATTTTTTTGAGAAGTTGGGGTAAATTAAGTCCATTAAAATTTACTATGAAATATCAAGTTGGTTGTTTATCTTCTAGTAATTTGCTAAATGTGAACTGATTTTTAAACAATATCAAATATACCCTAATTACTTTCAAATTATATATAATTCTTTTTATCTACCATCCTTTTACTTTCTCTCCAATCATCTTGGTAGATTGAACTATTTTTCAAACTCGCAGAAAAAACTCTGACAAATTTATAAACGAAGTCTTAAAAAATTATTCGACAGTTTGGTAATTGATATTATATAGAATTCGTCTTTTAGTTGCTTCCAAGATTGTTGACTATTTTGAGAAAATTGACCAAATCAATATTGATTTTTGGTTATAGTTTGAATTTGTAGATTTTCAGTTTTGAGCGGTTGGTTTGTAATTCATATTGTTTTGACTTATCAGTTTTAATTTGGTTCAATTTTCTTTGAATATATTCATGAAATTCTTACATTTTGGGTTGATTTTGACTTATTATTTGTTGAACTAATATTTTTAGGCCCAATTAATAAAGACCGATAACTTAAAATGAGTCACATATTCAAATCGATAAGTTGTTGATTTGGTTCAATTTTTTTATTGGTTTTCATTTTATAAACCGAGATTGAAGTAATGGAGCTTTGGTTTAGATTGATTTTGAATCGAACTAATTTAGTACTTTTCAATTCAGTTATTATTGAACACCCTAGTTGTTTATGAGTTTCTTAATAAAATGAAACGATACGGGAAATAAATAGGATCTGCAGTGAGCAAGTTAATGATTATATCCTCTCTTCTTTTGTTGGATTGGAGGTATTGGATCCTTAATAGTTATGAGTGTTTTGTTTCTATACATAAGATAGGAACATAATTTATTTAGTGATTTATGTCTTATATCGAAAATATTGAGTTTTCGTTGAATTTAAATTTTTTTTATCATCATTGAAATTAGTTTTATGGAACAAATCGAGCATTGAGATTAAATTTTATAAAGAGTTTATCAAATTATGTACCAAGTAAGATAAAAAGTAGTGTCAATGCAAGATAATTTGGGAACCTAATTGACCTAATATAATAACATTTACATATATAATGCAGCGTACGTGACTAGGAAGAACTCTTTATCAAGTTCGTTGATTCTTGTGAATACCGAATGTGATAGATTTGAGGGAAACCTCGATTTTTTTTATTAAACTTCAAAAACTAATAACAATAAACTTATAAGAATGCTTAAATAGGCAAAACCTAGCCAAACCCTAATTGTAGAAAAGGAAATCCTAAACTTATTTGAAAAGGAAACAAATTATTAAAATTGCAAAAACTGCCTGAAACTTAAAAAACTACGATTTTGACCCTTAAGATGACCTCGGATGGCCGAAATTATGCCATGAGTTTTGTTCAGAACGTCGTTTCCGCCCAGAAAACACTAGTCTTTTGCCGAAATCCGACACTTTCGCGATAATTCCAGGTGTTCTACATTCTGCATACCGGCTTCTTCGACCGCACTGCATCAATATACTTATGTTATCATTGTATTGTCTCGTTAAAAAGATACACAAAAGTGGGATTAGTCAATTGATTTTACGTTTTTTTATTGAACTCAATTTGTAAATTAATCAGAAGCTCAACAAAATAAATTGGAAGCCAAACTTACAAAATACCAATTTGACCATATATGTATATAATTTTGTGTATAAATGATTTATAAGAAATTAATCCAATCTTCATGTTAATTTTCTTCAAAAATCTATTATATGTTTAGCTCTTGTTTCTTTCTTTTTGAAGTTAATTAACACATAAAAATTACTGAATTATTTGAGACGTTGGACTAATTTAAATCAGTTAAAATTTACCGTGGTAAATTTATTCTTATTATAATAACGGAATATGTTTCCATTTTATGTGGTAAACCAAACTAATATAGATTTATTATTATTAACAAGAAGTCCTGAGGCCAACTTGTTATATACCCTCGAATTCTCATGATAATCGAGTTTAAGTTGAATTGTAATTTATATTGAACTCGTTTAATAGATTGAGTCAATTTTAAACTGAAACTCAAATATAATATTTTAAATTTTAATATATTTCATCACTGTTACCAACATTTATATATTATCAACATTTCATATATGCATTTTATTATTTTTATTTTTATGCTAAAATTTTCAAATTACAACGGGTTTCACGAATAATTCATCGCTACTATCAATGTTCATATGTTAATCCGATTGAGAAGCTAACAAATGTACTTTGTATTAGAAATAATATAGCTATATACAATGTTTTGGACAAATGAATTTATACCTACCATATGTGGAGTTATGCATATGGTTTTTGCACATAAATGGCTTGTGAATTGTAAAAGCAATTGAGATCAAACCAAAACATGTCTCATGGATATGTTTAGAAGCAACCATAATAGACAATAATACAACAAACCCTCCAACAATATCAAGCCAATTACTTGCTACTTTATTTTTGCTCCCTCTTCCTTTTTCTCTCCCACCACTTTGAAAGCAATTCCTTAACTGCAAATCAGCTTCTTCTTTTTGTTAAATATCAGGCGCTTGTCGGGTAGAGATGACATTCCCTAATCGAACAAGTCGAATATTTTTAAAACATCATTACGAATATACAACTATTGATATCACCTTACCTAGACTCTCACGTTTAAAATATACGAATTCAACCTTCATCTGATAAGTATTTTATAATTTATCTTTATCATATTAATCTTTCGAGCTGTACTAAAATTTAACACGATATCAAAGTTTAATATTCTTTTTACAATCTATATATTCTTACGAGCCAACAACAAGTCATCATCTCATTTTTCACACGCGCTGCTAGAGTACCACATCTGAAAGATGTAAATCTGTTCACCAGTTTAAATCTGAGTTTTCACCTATTAGCTTAACTTTTTAGACGGGTTAAGTTATTGACATGATATCATAGTTTTGTTCTGTTTTCGACGTACCCTCTATGTATCATATGTTTCGAGATTAAAGTTCATGAATCGAAGGGCGTTCATTCTATTTTTGCACCGACTTATAGATGAACATCAGCCTAACAAATTAAAGTTGGGATTCACACATTGAACATTGAAGAAGCCACACAATATGAGTGAACTAAAACTTCACAACCACCCAACTGAATTCTACAATTAATCCACAGATAGAAGTTGCAGTAGCATTCACTACACCCTTATTAAAACTTGTGCAACCCAAAAATACCAAAATTCACCTCCCCAATTTATTGGTACATCATTTCCAAATTAATTTATCTTTTTTTCCATATAAAATTTTTAAATAAAATAAACATTCATTTTTCTATAAAATAGTTTTTTTTATAAAAAAAAACTATATAAAACACTATCTACTTGTATAATAATAATAATAATGCATAACTTATTAAACCAATATAATAAATTGGGAAGGTGAAATATGTAAAATAAAGAAGCCACCTGAAATCAACATGACAGATGCTTAATAAATGCATAATCAGTTTATATAAACTAATAATAATATTGATGCAGTACATATTTAAGACTTTATCAATATTCAATATTCAATCCACCACACTTTTTATTTGGAGTCATAATTTAAAGGGTAAATTCCACATTACCCACGTTGACTATACGCGTGTCTCACATGACCCCACTTAACTATAAAATCAATCTGTGAGGTGCCTTAACTATCCAAAAATCCCACTTTACTTTTTTCTGTTGACTTTTTTCAAAATTCTGTTAAGTTTTTGCGAAATAACGAAAATACCCTTGCATCTGAAAAATTAAAATAAATAAATAAAAATGATTTTGAGATTTTTTTTTCTAATTTTCTCGTTCTACAAAATAAAGAATAAAATTTTGTTGATAGTAAAAATAATTTTTAAAAAGTTTTTTTTATAAAAAAAATTTAAAAATAAAAATTTACTTTTAAACATCGTTTTTTATTTTTATTAATTTTTATAAATAATTTTTTTTAAATAAAAAATTAATACTAAAATATTATTTTTATTCTTTATTTTGTATAACGAGAAAATAGAAAAAAAGAGTTCAAAATCATTTTTATTTATTTATTTTTATTTTTCAGATACAAGGGTATTTTCGTCATTTCACAAAAAACTTAACAGAATTTTGAAAAAAGTCAACAAAAAAAGATAAAGTGGGATTTTTGAATAGTTAAGGCATCTCACAGATTGATTTTGTAGTTAAGGGGGGTCATGTGAGACACGCTTATAATTAAAGGGGTCGTGTAGAATTTACCCTAATTTAAATTAAATTTATCATTATAGTTACTTCCTTTTTTGTGTGTGAACTCTGCAAAAAAATAAATTACCACACTTTAAATCTATTCATATAAAATAAATTAAAATTTCAAAAGTAGATACAAGACTTGATAATATCAATTAAATAATATGTATCTCTATGTTTTTAAATAATATATATATATATATATATTATTTATTTTAAGTTTCAGTTCATAGCTCTCTCTCTATACATTCTCTGAGTCTCTGCACTGCACAGCCTTGAAATGGCCTTCACATGCCATCGTCGTGCTCAATGAACGTTCCCGCTGGGCCCCACTCTCCGGTGACCGGAGGTCGCCGGAGAACCAGAAACCGCCACTCCGCCTGCTCGCGCCACCGCAGGCACGGTGGTCAACTCGAGAGACTCGCCGCCGCCGCCGGCGGCGACTCGACCACTCCCCACTCTCACTGGAAGCTCGGCTCCGTCGCAAGGTCGCCGGAGGCCGGGAAGGTGGGGCGAGACGAGATCGGAGGCGGAGCGGTGTCGTCGAGGAAGCTGGCGGCGAGGCTGTGGCGGTTCCGGCTCGCCGAAGGCGGCGGTGGCGGTGGCGGAGAGAGCGATCGGTTAGGGAGTTTGGTGAGTCTCGTCTCGAGATTCGTGTTCTTTTAAATTTATTTATAAATTTGGATATTAAATAGTTTTGGTTTTAATTTTGTTGTGATGTTGCTTTTGAGGCGGTGAAAAGATTCGTGTATTGAGTTTGGAGTCAGAATTGGTTGGCTTTAGTGCTTTTTTTTTGTTCAAACAGAATGTCTGTTTGGTTGCCTAGAAAAGGTGGGAAAAAGATAAAGAGGTTCAATTTTGAATCTCAGAAATTGTGACCTGTCTGTCAACTTGATGCTACAGCACCAATAGTATGTTTGGCTACTATTTAGTTGCTGAATTGAACTGTAGCTTCAAATTCATTGTTTGGTTGCTGAGAAAATTGTAACATTTTGATGCATTGCTGCTAAACATAGAACTTTTCTCTTTTTTGCCTAATTATAGAGATGGTAAAGGTACTTGTAAATTTGTGGAGGATTTTTCCAGAATTTGATATCATCACCTAGTTCTGAACACGTACAGGTCAAATTTCCCGGTCATTGCACTGGCGAAAATGACAGATGTAGCGCTCCATTGACCTCCCCTTCAAAGAATTATGCAATTCCTCACAATGTATGTATATTACTTTCTTATGATCGGAAATTGTTCTTCCTCGATTAATTTTTTTATGTTCTAGGTTGGATACTTAGACTAGTAATTGATCTTCGTGGAAATGGAGCTATGAACATCTTTGTTGACATTGTTGTCTACAAATTATTAGTTCCATTAGGTTTGATCACTGTCCAACACTGAGATATTGTATTTTACAGTCCTATGATCCGAAATCTTTCTTCCAATAATTGATCTTTCGTGGAAATGGAACTGTGATATGATCTTCTCATGTTTTTTTCGAAAACAACATGTCTATTGTCTCCCATTATTAGTTGCATTATGTTTGATCGCCATCCGACAATGAGATATTGATTTCCATCTCATTATTTGAGTTTCACTGTCTTTATCTTTAACTTGTTGTCCCTTTCTAGGTCAAGCATGCTTTGCCTGATCCTAGGAATGGAATGGAAGGAGCGACCAAGTGGGACCCTAGGCGCTCCATATCATCCGACAAGCCCTCTCGCTCCAATGGCCTCGTGAAGTTTCTCGGCGATCAACAACAAGTCAATACTGTCCCCACTGTTGCTCCCTTGCAAGCAGAATTGGTTCAAGCTCGGTTAAGAATCCAAGAGCTTGAAACCGAGAAGCGGTCCTGTAACAAAAAAGTCGAACACTTACTTCACAAGCTCGACGAGGAAAAATCCTCATGGAGGAGGCGGGAGCACGAGAAGGTCCGTGCCATTATTACTGACTTAAATGATCAATTAACCAGGGAAAGTGAAAATCGCCGAAGGATCGAAAAGCTCAACTCTAGATTAGTCACTGAGCTCGCCAACGCCAAGGTGTTCGCTAAGAAACTCGCTAAAGACTACGAGGAAGAGAAGAAAGCCAGAGAGCTGATGGAGGAAATCTCCAACGAGCTGGCCAAGGAAATTGGGGAAGACAGGGCTGAAATGGGGGCGTGGAAGACCGAAACCCTGAAATTTCAGGAAGAACTGGAAGAAGAGAGGAAGATGCTGCAAATGGCCGAGATCTGGCGCGAAGAGCGAGTCCAGATGAAGCTTGTTGATGCAAAACTAGCCCTTGAGGAGAAGTATTGTCACATGAACAAGTTGATAAAGGAACTTGAAATTTATCTTCACACAAGAAGCGAGGCCTTAGGAGCAAGGGAGCTGAGAAAAGCCGAATTGATGAAGCAAGCAGCAAGATCAGTCAATATTGAAGATACTAATGAATTTTCGTATGTGCCCTCAAAGCCCGACGATATGTTCTCCATCATCGAAGAGCTCCAAATTGCTGAAGCCAGCAAGAGAGGGATTGGCCAACATTGGAATACACGGACGAGCCAAGACTCTCCTGAAACAAACATTAGCGAGGTTTGCTCAGTATCAGCGGAACAATCAAAACAGAACACAACTCCAACATCCAAGCATTGGAATGGTGAAATCTACAGAACAAATTCAGAATCTTGTAATGGAAGAGTTTCCAATGGCGCAACCTCTAGCATGGAGTCAGGTAATTCAATCATAACCCGAGAATTGAAAAAATGTGTCGAATTGCCACGGGGCATCCACAGGAATAGCTTGCAGGCCAGACTCTTGGAGGCGAGGATGGAGAGCGAGAACTACCAATCCCATCGTATCTCTTAAAACCCGACTCTGGTGAAAATCATTATCTCAGCCACAGGGATGCAATTTTTTCTCAGAGCTAGTAAGAGATTCTCTTCCCTTCAGCTTCCAATTGTTTTGTTGAAATGCATTCTTGAAATCATCACATGCTCTCTGATAGTAAGAGCATAAACAAACCTGAATGTGAAATTGGTTCATATGCTGATATGTATGAAATTAGTTCATGAATATAGGTCCCTTATATTTTCATGGTAATTGGCGAGGCTGCTTATATATTCATTTGAAAACATGAAAACAAGCAAAGAGCTGCTTACACATTTTTCTATATTTATGCTCTGTTTAATGCAGAGAAAAAGACATATAACTATCCTGAACTAAACATCATTTTCACTTGGCTGCATCTAACTAGGTTTTGGGTTTTCCAGGTACACTCAAATTTTCTATCCAAATCTAGTTAGGCGTCACTAAGCGAAAATGGTGTTTAGACAACTAACTAGAATCTACCTTTAGTTTAGTACTCATAGTTAAGTACGAAATTTTCGAAGTATGTTATTTCATTCCTATTTCCCTCTCCTATGTGTTTACCTATCATTCTCATGCAAAATTACCCAAATGCGGGAAAGAAATATAAAATAATGACATTTCGAAATTTTGACTAGCGGTGAATTCACAAAATTAACCAGGCATCTAGGTTTATAATAATAGTCAGTTGGGTGCAGGAAACTGTCATTTTATACGGTTATAGAATCAGTTTGTATGCATGCAGAGATTTTTGTCTCACTGATTGATGAGTGAGTGAATGCCTCAAAATGATTACAAAAACTAAGGTGGATTTCAAATATTTTATAGTGGTCCTCTGGCCAAAAATAGCTCAATGCCTTTGAGTCCAAGATGAGGCCAATGTGGTGATGGTACAAATACAATTGATGATTGAAGAACCCACCTGGGCAATAAATGGATTTGTGATCTCTACCACAGCCACAGACTTAACCATACACTTATAGTCTTTGCTCTTGCAAGTGGGAGCTGCACTTATTGATAGTCTTTGTGTACCATAAAGCTCTCGATAGCTCAATTATAAAAGACAAAAAATAAAAAGGTTTTTGCTCTCTGTGAATGCAACTTGCAGCTGAAATAAATAATCATACACTTACTGTTAACAAATGATCTGAAATCTGAAAATGACTTCGAGATAAAATACTTCTCAAAGTCTACTCAGAAGTGGCCCATTGATTCAATTCTTGAGAGTAGGTTCAATTTGGCGTGTGATTTGAATAGTGTTTTAAAAATATTCAATTAGCCCGAACATTTGATTAATTCTTAGGTGTTTATCTCTTCGACTAGGGTTAGTATTTTTTAGAATACTGAAACTAATACAAAGAAAACAAATTATAATTGGCTCGGGAAATTGGGAAAAATGAGTATTTTGTGTAAATTTAATTTACATTAACTTTTTTTTTTTTGAAGGAAAACGAATTTTATTTAAGAAAAAAACAACTAATCTGGCATCAAGCCGGACAGCTGAAGCTATAGTTGGTGGGACAGACCCCTCACTATAATCTCAGCTACTGTTAGTTAAAACATGTTTGACCAATTCATAAGCCACTTTATTATGGGACCTACGAGCAAAGTTTAATGAGAAGTCGAACTCTGGGACGAAAAGGATACGCTTACAGTCATAGATAATGCCCCCGAACATATTTCTCGTTTGTTTCCCTTGCCTGACATGATCCATCACCCTAATGCAATCATATTCGACTACTACTTCCTTCTAATTATTTTCTTTTGCCCATGATAAAGCTTCTCTGACGGCTACGACCTCCACCTCTTCGGAATGGAGATGTCCCGAAAACCGTTTAGAGAGAGCTCCCACAATACGACCTTCAGAATCCCTACAATACATACAAGCCCTATGCTCCAAAATCTCCTCTCTGCATCTATTCCCCCATCAACATTTATCTTTAGTTGTTTGAGACTCATACTGTTGGGGACTCAGTTACCAACTTATTAGTTCCCGAGGATACTCCTGAAAGTTTTGTTGTTGTCCAAGTTCTTCGGAGCCCTTGGAAAGCTTTCGAATTTCAAACAACTTGATTCTTCGCACCCCTTAATAATATATTAATCACAAGATAAATAATAAATGAGTATTATGAATACTTTTATTCATCGTAATAACTTCGGATATTGACTATGCTATTTACTTCTTTGATTTGTGAGGAGAAGATGAACTTCGGTTGTCGTAGAGAATTTTAGCTTCTCTCTCCCCTCAAACACCTAATAGATGGCGTAACTGAGATTGAATTAAATTTCTTACACATTGAAAATATTATAATGTTTGCCGTGTTTCGAAATGATGTAAAAGTCTCCGACTTGTCTAATTAATCATTCATTATTCTCCGATTAATAATCATTTAATTCAATTAATCTTAAATTAATTATTTATAGCTTCCGACTGATATCTGATTAATCCTTAGAATGCTTGCTTACAACATTGATATTTTTAATAACATTTTATCACAGTGATTATTTTAATCGTTAAACATCATAATCTCACTTACTCTCGCCCCGTCACGAATAACATATTACCCATTAGTACATTGCATCACTTATTTAAAATGCTATTAAGAGGGTGGTTAATAACTTAATGTGGAATTATTATAATAAGGAATAATAATTAGGTAAAGACTCACTGATGACAAAAAAAATTGTCCCTCAATCTCTGAAATTGAGTGAGCATGATTGATTGATGGAGATACGGCAACGGAGCGATCAAAATGGATCGCTCTTTGAGCAGTTTAAAGGAAAGATTCTCCATTTCACAATCCTTATTTAATCATGGCAGAATAATAAGTGGGTACAGTCGAGATCGTTGACGAATAAATTATGCTTGGAAAAAAGTATATTCCAATACAATAGGAAAAAAAGATATGAGGCTATTAATTAACTAATTTATAGAGATGGTTGCAAAATGTGATATATATTAAAATCACTCTCCAGCAATCCAACTCCACCTGCACGATCGTCTAGAGGCTTTCTTCGATCCATTTCAGTACGTCTTGGATGACAAGGGCTTCCACCTGAGAAGGGTCAGCGCATCGCCCCCCTAGACTTTTCATCCCAAACCCCTTCCTTGAAAATATTTGTTCACCATAACATGATATCAAGAGCGAATCTCTAGTCTTGTACATTGACTGCACCGTTTACATTCATCTTCACTGCTAACTGCTATGGCGATTCCCATTTTTGAATCGAGGCTGGTAATTTTCTCTAAGGTGAGGTCAAACCTGCCAACCTCAACTCCGCCCTGGTCCTCTTTGTCTTGAAACCCACTAAGGTTGAATAAAACCTCGACCCACGCAAAATCACTTCGTTTCTATTCCTACAAATGGCCCACAACGTCACTATCATTTCCACTAGCACCTTCGACCCTCTAGAATTTAGAATGTTGGCCAGACGAGAAAACACACTATCTTCGGACCCTAGCAACCTAGACAACCCCTTTGATACCCAAACACTCCTGACTTGTGGGCAGTCAAACAAACATAAGAAATCGTTTCTCGAGCCGTATTGCACGAAGAGCAAACGCAATCAAGAGTGATCAAGGGGAAGCAAGGGCATCCCTAGTTTGGAGGCACCATGAGGCGACCCGCCACAAGAAAACTCGGAGCGGAGTTTCAGCTGAACTCTCGACTTCCAAATTGATCCCCAGAAATTCCCCTCCGCCAACAACCGCCGATAATCACTTTTCACATAATTCTCCCCGTTGCTTTCCTTCGCCCAATACCAACAATCCTCTTTATAATGGTAAACGATCATAACTGAAGAATTAAATTCACCTCTCGTTCATCACAAACTGCCCAATTAAAAGCCTTGTTCCATATTTTTCAGCGCGGTTCCATAAACTCATACACAAGACAATAAAAAAAATATAAGATGAAAAAGATTTCACGTACGAGTCCTTATCCGACATACACAAATCCGCGACACAAAGAAACTCGCCAAGTCCTATCGCCCTCCTAACCCGGGCCCACGACCCAAACCTCGACGGGCCCTCGACGACGTCAGGTTTCGTACACTTCCCACTGCCGTCGCAATCACCGCCACAACACAAACATCCACGCACCCCGCACGTGCGAACCCACGCCCAGCACCTAACCCGAAACCGAATCCGAACCGGTCAAAAGAGGGGACACGTGGTAGGCCCAGATCCCGCCATGGGCTTGGGCCTTTTATGGCCACCCGATGGCGAACCATGAACAATGATAGTAACTATTTGTATTTCACGACCCGACAAGCTCCGTCTCGGCGGGACCCACTCGCTCCCTCGCCCATTATCGACCGTCCAATGTGGCACGTCACATCACACACACATTTTTTGTTTTCTCCAAGAAAAAAAAAACCTTAAATTCATATATTCATTGCCTTAATAAAATGTTGCCGTGACCACCCATTTAGCACTAACCCAAACTATTTTAAGCCTCAGGAAAGCAATTATGGTTAGTGCTAATCATTTTGTCAACTGGATTTGAACTCATAATTGGGTCTTAGCTCAGCAATTATGAATATAAATTAATGTAACGAATCGAAAAATCAGTAATAATTCATATTTTGTGAATTTATTTAAACACATGAAATTAAAGTGGTTATAATTATTGATTAAAGGGTGTAGGTGTAGTCAATGGATTCGGTAAAATTAATTAGTGGAACTGTTAATTCATTTTCATGTCGAGGGTAGAAAGGTAAATTCACCTGCCAAATTTCAGTTTCCATAACTATTTAAATCGTGATTTTTCTAGTAAAAATTACGTACTCTTAACAGTGACGCACCACACGCCCAATACTTTTTAATTTAATTTAATTTTTGTCTTGTACTCGTATAGAAGGAGACTGATGAAACGTACACAAATGAAACTGAAATGAGAGTGAAATTCACGTGAAATGCAATTGGGCGGATCAAATTCTATATATACATCGTTCACCTTCTCTGGCTCACTATGAAAAATTAAACACTCTCTTAATGGCATGATTAATTTTTTTAAGATAATTAATTAGTTCACTTGAAGCTCTTAATCACTCGTCGCCGTCAGGTGGTGTCGCCGCCGTCGATTCCGTCTCCGGCGGGCCCGATCATGCTCTATGGCGAAAGGGAGGAAACTGACGACGAGCCAGAGCGAGCGCTTTCTAGGAAGCTACGCCTGTGGCAACGCCCGTGGCTTCTCTGACGCCGCCGGCGACGGCGACGAATCGCCGGACCTCGCCGAGGGCGACCTCTGGTCGATCGAGATCGCCCCCGCCGATCCCGATTCCGAATCCGACGGCGAGAAATCGGCCGGGAGAGAAATTCTGACGGGCGCGTGGGATCCACGCGCCGCCGTAGAGCGCGTGGATGGAACCGCTAGCATCCCGATCCGGCGCGTCGGAGGGGGTGGGACACGCGCCGGGGGGCTGGCGCTGGCTTTCGACTGCGAGGCGGCGTCTCCGGGGATCGTGCACCGGCGTGGAGGGGTGGCGCGTGGTGATCGCGGCGGAGGAGGAGCGGCGCGTGGGGATAGAGGCGGCGGAGGGGCGGCGTCAGCGCCGGTGAACGTGCCGGACTGGAGCAAGATATACAGGGTGGACTCGGCGGGGTCGATGCAGGACTCGGACGACGGAGACGGGGCGGAGGAGGAGGAGGCGGGGGTGGTGCCGCCGCACGAGTACCTGGCTCGGGGGCGGCGCGTGGGGGCGACGTCGGTGTTCGAGGGGGTGGGGAGGACGCTCAAGGGGCGTGACCTCAGGCGGGTCAGGGACGCGGTCTGGAGCCAGACCGGGTTCGATGGTTAACAAATTTAATTATCGGCTAATTTTGGATTATTAGTGGTTTTTTTAATTTTAATTGTAATATTTTTGTTGGGCGATGACTCGGCTGAGTGGAATCGGTGGAATAAGAGACGAGTCGGATTCGGCCGCTAGTGAGTCCATGTATTGGTTGTTGTTGTTTTGTTTGAGTGTGGCTAGAAATTTTTAGATACAATAAAAATAAGAAGAGAAATGTCTTTTAATTACTATATCATATTAAAATTATTTTGTTTCAATTAATTGAAGGGATAATGACAGTTTGTTACACCTAAGTATGGTGAAATGACACTTTAATACCCTAACTATAAATTTTTTTTAGTACCCTGACAATGTTTTTGTGACAACCTACCCCTAAAATGTCCAAAATGCCCAAAATGTCATTGGTGTAAGAAACCAAAATCAAATTGGTTCAATTTGGTATAAAAACCAGAATTGAACCGGTTCTTAATAATAATAATAATTATTATATATATATTATCATTAATTAATTGATTATATTATTAATTATATTATCATTAATCATTAACTAATTGATAATTATATTAATCAAACCCTAAATCTACACTGGCCGCCACTCCACTCTCCGCCGCCGCGACTCCGACCGGCCACTCCGCGACTCCGACCGGTGACTCCGCGACCTCCCGGCGACTCCAACTGGCGACTTCAACCTCCCCGTCCCGATGCCTTGAAATCTCCTCAAGCTTCATTTTCTCTTCGGTTTTCACAGTTTCCAGAACAGTGGAAGCTGCTACGACCTCTTCAATGGAGGGTCTCGGAGGCAGAGACCTGTAAAGTCTCATGATCTCGCCTACAGTCTCTGTGAAGGCAGACGGTGGGTTTTGCTTGGGCATTACGGCCATGGCTGTGGCGGGTTTTGCAGAATCGGAAACAACTAGGCGTGAATGAAGTTGAGCGAGAGAGCTATAGACTTCAACGAGGTCGCGGAGTTGAGCGAGAGCAGAAGATGCTATAGAATTGACGGGGAGGTTGAAGTCGCCGGTTGGAGTCGCCGGGAGGTCGCGGAGTCGCCGGTCTGAGTCGCGGAGTGGCCGGTCGGAGAGTGGAGTGGCGGCCAGTGTAGATTTAGGGTTTGAAGTAGATTTAGGGTTTGATTAATATAATTATCAATTAGTTAATGATTAATGATAATATAATTAATAATATAATCAATTAATTAATGATAATATATATATATATATATATATATATATATATATATATATATATATATATATATATAATTATTATTATTAAGAACCGGTTCAATTCTGGTTTTTAAACCAAATTGAACCAATTTGATTTTGGTTTCTTAAACCAAGGGCATTTTGGATATTTTAGGGGTAGATTGTCACAAAAACATTGTCAGGGTATTAAAAAAAAGAAGTTTATAGTTAGGGTATTAAAGTGTCATTTCACCATAGTTAGGTGTAACAAACTGTCATTATTCCTTAATTGAATGTGTCCCAGTGGTTTGGGACCTTCTCTTCAAGACGAGGCTTTTATCATATTTGATTTGTTTGTCTGTTTGTTTAGAAGTTCAATTGCAGAGTCGTTCATATGAGATAACAAATATGATTTTATTACAATTTTTCACTTAATTATTTATATAATTTTTCTTTTTACCAACGCCCCCTTAAGTTTTTTTCTCTCTTTTGAAGACGTTCAAGTAAGGGTGAAGGTTAGATTAATCTTGATAAAGAATATCTTAAAGCAAGGGGAAACATAAAAAGAGATGCCATTTTAGAATAAAAAAAATAAGAAGAGAGGGTCACATTAATATGTTTATTATTTTATTTGCATAATGTATAATTTGAAAACCTTTAAGCCTTTGATATCATAATGTGAAAATCAGTGTCAACATCGATGTTAATAAAATCTTATTTTTTTGAAAAGGGTCAATGTGCAAATACTCGCACATTGAAATTGATGGTTACCAATAATTAAATATGATCAGTTTCGTATAATAATTATGATTCGATTTTCTTTCTTAATGAGCGAGTATGAGTAATGGCATTTTTTCGTACATTGTATCATGTGGGCTTATTCAAATTTATAAAATAGAAAGAATGTATTTAAAATCACTGAAAATTAATTCATTTGATTTTATCAAACATAAATGATTACTGAAATTGGTGAACCGAAACAATTCGGTTTTGATTTTTAAATTGAGAGGACCATTTAATTTCAGTTACTAAAATCTAGAATCGTCGGTTAGGATTAACATAAAAGAACCATAACCGATTCTCTAAAGTCTATTCAATGTGTTGACCAATTTATAATTATTTATCTTTTGTTTGCAAATTGACAATTAAAGCTCGAGGAGGATATACTATTTATGTTTGTATCATTTGATTTTATTTGCAAATCTTATAAATTGATTGGATGTGATGATTAAGTCTTAATCTTCATATTTTGTTAGTAATTTTAACGATTACAAAATTAAAGTTTTTATCGATAAATAGTAATCAAAATCCTCTAACTGAACCTATAAAATTGATAAATTAACTAATTAAACAAATGAGAATCAACTGATTCTAACACGTTGGAGAATCGGATTAAAAATCGTGCCAACTCGGGCTGTCCATTTTACCCGGTAACCCGACTCACCCGACGACCCGACCGACACCCGACTCGACTAACCCGAGAGCCGAATGACCCGATACCCGACCACCCGACAAGCCAACCGAGTCGAGTATTGGGTCCAATTGTATCACCCGTCGGGTACCCGACTACCCGACAGTATATATAAAATGTACAATTTTTTTACAAACTGCTCAGCCCAGCCCAAAACCAAAGACCTCCAACCCAGCTACAAGCCCAGCCCACTTGTACTCAGATACCAAATGCAGATGAAAATGAGTTTATAAACTCTCATTGAGTCCCATACGCTTCCGATGTGGGATTCAATGAGAGTGAGGAGCTCTCTTCTTCTTCAGAGGGCCACGACTCGGCGACGTGGCACTCCCTCCTCCGTTGATCGAACTCGACGAACCCATCTCAGCCGTTCACGAATTATTAATCCACAAAAATAACCCTCAGCCCTCACTCCTCACACCACGATGCAACTCATTTCTTCTCCCTTTCCTCTCCTTTCCCTCTGTCCGTTGCAGTCCTCGCCTCGCCTCTGTCTTTCTACCTCTCTCTCTCTCTCTCATCTCACATCACAACCCAACAGATCAATTTGGTAGCTATTACCGTTCGAATCGATCTGTTGGAGAACTCTTTCTTCCACCATAAATCCTCGATGGTGGAGAGAGGATTCTCCAACAGATCGATTCAACGGTGGAGTGGAGACTGGTGGGCTGGTCGATAGGGTTTCACAATCACTCGCCGACGATGTTTGGGGCTCCGGTGACAGTAAGAATTCTCAAACCTTTTGCTTCCTTCAATTTCTGTTCTTGGTTTCCATCTCAACTTCTGTTCTTGGTTTGCATGTCCTAATTTCTGGGTTTGCATGTCTAATTTTTGGGTTCAGACTTGGGGTTTGTGTGTTCAATTTGTTATTGAGGTTTTAGGGTTTACTGATTGGATTTCAAAATTGGGGATTTCGGGTATTTGTTTTCAATTAACAAATTAGGGTTAGGGTTTTCCAATTTCGAATTAAATTTGAGATTTTCTGATTTCAATTTCAGAATTTAGGGTTTTCTGATTTCGAATTAAAATTGGGGTTAGATTTAAATTTGAAATTGGGGTTTAGGGTTTTCTGATTTCGATGTAAAATTGAGGATTTCAATTTCAAATTGAAATTGGGGTTTTAGCGTTTCTGATTTCAATTTCAAAATGTAGAGTTTTTTGATTTCGATTTCGAATTAAAATTGGAGATTTAAATTTGAAATTGGGGCTTAGGTTTACTGATTTGAAGTTAAAATTGGGGATTTCAATCTAAAATTGGGGCTTAGGGTTTCTTAGTTCAATTGAAAATGTGGTGATTTGAATTTCAAAATCAAATTGGGGATTTCTGCATTACACATTCAAATTGGGCCAAAAATTTACAGATTCGGGTGTCTTGAGTATACCCGACTCACCCGACACCCGAGTCTACCCGAACCCGACTACCCGACTCCTCAACCGAGTCGAGTGTTGGGTCTGGGTTTTGGTACCCAACTCCAACCGAGTCGGGTAGGACCCGAGCCGGTTTTACCCAACCCGACTCAATGGACAGCTCTAGTGCCAACCCCTTACATAATGATTCCAAATCCAATTATAGCTCATAAAAATTGAAAACGGGCGGGTTTGGTTTGGTCTGGTTCTAAAACTGTGCCCACCTTTAGAGATGATTGTGTTTCCATTTCCACTCTTTAGTTTATACAATGAGTTCAATGTCTTGAAAAAAAAAATTTGGGTCATCAAAAAAATACAGGTTGACAAAATTTGCACCTCCCAGTACAGAAGCCCAAGTCACCAGTAGGCTCAAATGGATGGGATTATTGGGCCTGGCCCAACTTGAAATATATTGAATTAATGTGAGATGTAACACTGAACCATAACATAAAAACCTTTTTAAAGTTCTGTCCGGTCCGATTCTTAACTGGTTCAATTTAGTTATGGATCCATGCCCACCTCTAAACGTAATATAAAAAAAGAAAAACCATTTTATCATGAACCATAATATAAAAAAAACCACCTACGCCAAGCCATCTTCATATCAAAACCATTTTAAAATTTGTTTTATAAGATTGTCACTCATATTAAAATAACAATTTAATTCTATATATTACATAGTATATTTTAGTCGGTTATAAGCTAACTCATCAATGACACGTCGAATAAATTTATATCCATCTTTCAATTAATGGGTTAATACAATAAAGTAAAAGTAAAATATTAATCTTAATTAGTTAGTGTAGCCATGCACTCACTTACTTAAGCCGTGATCATCGATAAAATTTAAATATTCGTAACTTAAGTGACCAAATATGATATTAAAGAAGAGATAAAAATAGTACTTCACTTAGAACATAATAATCATTAAATAATACCATAATGCTCATCAACAGCAACTACTTTTGAGCTTAAACAATACGGACAATAAAAAAATAATATATATATATATATATATATATATATATAAGTTAAAAAACACTGTATTTTTAACCATTTTGTAAAAAAATATTAATTTAGCACGTCAATATCCTATATTAATACTTTATTAAGAACATTATCTGAATAGTGTGGACACGTGTCAAGATAAGATTGGGCAAGTGTGTCGTGATGAGTTTGTATATACAGTAACTAATTTAACTAAAAATTATACTTGCTAAAAATGGACAGCGCAGAGAGGTGGTTGAAGCAGGTAGTGCCACGCAACCCCTTCCTTGTGCGATCTCCACCGTCCATTTCTCACACGTTTATTTTTTAATCCAACTCACTATCAACAGTTACCGCCGAAAGGCACATTTTAATTTAACAATTGACGTAACTTGTAAACATCCTCAAATACGAACGGTCCGAATTTATTAAAATCTTACTCATTTTGTGAGATTCTATTAATATATACTGACTTGGTAAAAATTTTCGTCGTGTTTTCGTAATTTCACACTCAATTTTTATCATATGTATACTGCTTTTTTACCGAGTTTATATAAAACTGTACTCAAGTGTGCATTGATCTTGAGAGAAATATACAACGAGATCTCCAAATGTTACGAGAACCCCAACTATAATGAAGGGAACCGAAATAACGGGGTTCGGCCTAAATTGTCATAATTAGCCTGAACTCTCGCTCACTCAGTTCCAACTACAATTACGAGGTCCCAACCATAACTATTAGATAAGTGTTATTCTATAAACACAAATTGAAACATAGGAGCATACATCAAACATGCGATATAAAGAAAGTAGAAGCAGACGAACAGATAAAATAGAATAATTTTATTTATTGAACACCTCAATACAAATACTAATAAGTAGCACTTGACCTGAGATTATGTATTGGATAGAAGATGAATGAAAAGATTATCGTCAATGCACGGTAATCCGCTTTATGTAAACGTGTGAGAAATCTAGGTCGTACATCTCTCATATCCTAGATTGTGTAAACGTGTTTCACATCATTCTATGCCGAGTTGAAGCATTCCAAAATCACTGTTCAAGTTGACCTAATCTTTTGTCATTTTAATCAATCAATTTGTTCAACAGTAACTAACGAGTCGAATTACTATAAGTGAATCTTATTAAAAAAGAGATGTAACGAATAGTTGAGTTACATATTATACTTACACTTAAATTCTACTATTTCGTATTTCAACTATGATTTTATTTGATTCCTCTAATGAAAATACTTTAATTTTTACCTCCTAAAAAACTCTATTTTTCAATTTTTAAAATTAAATTAGTGGGCATGACTCACGAGTCACGAGCAGTAAAGTTTGGATTTTATGAGGAAAAATGCAGAAATAATAATAATATTATTATACAGTTTAATGCAAGAAAATGGTGACCTTCCTCTCCATCACTCTCGTTGACTCTGTTTCCTAGAATTGCATGTGAAAAGTCTTTTGAAAAATCGCTAAGACAGAATCGCACTTATTTATCACATTTCCGAAGATTCAGTTTGTGTTCATCAAACTTGAAAACCCAAGATCTGATTTCTCTCAGATTCAATTATATATCTAATTTCAGAGACTTGAAAGTTGAAACCTTTCTGGGTTTTCCCCAAATCTCAGTCCAGAAAAAAAAATTCCCAATTTGGTTCTTCTTTGTCGGATTCGAAAACCCATTTCCAGCTACAATCATGGGCTGTGTCAGCAGCAAATCGAAAGATCCGCAGAATCGAGATTTGGGCGTGCCCAGATCGGAAAAATCCGCCGGAAACCCTAATCGGAGCCACCAGCAAAATCAGGTGAGTACTCGTGAAGCTCATCGAGCTCAATCGCCGCCGAAGAAGCCACGGCCGAGCCCTGTTCAACCCGCGACCCGAAACCCACGACCCGGATCGAGCCCAGAGACGATTCTGGACAAGCCCTTTGAGGACATCAAGCAGCACTACGCTCTGGGGAAGGAGCTGGGTCGAGGCCAATTTGGGGTCACCTATCTGTGCACAGAGACCTCGACGGGTCACAAATACGCCTGCAAGTCTGTGCTGAAGAGGAAGCTTGTGAGCAAGAATGATAAGGAGGACATAAAGAGGGAGATTCAGATCATGCAGCATTTGTCTGGTCAGCCCAATATTGTCGAGTTCAAGGGTGTGTATGAGGATAGGTACTCTGTGCACCTTGTGATGGAGCTTTGTGCTGGCGGCGAGCTCTTTGATCGGATCATCGCGGAGGGGCATTACACCGAGAGAGCTGCCGCAGCATTGTGCAGGTCCATTGTTAATGTTGTGCATATTTGTCATTTCATGGGTGTGATGCATAGGGACCTCAAGCCGGAGAACTTCCTCTTGTCGAGTAAAGAGGAAGGGGCAATGCTGAAGACTACTGATTTCGGGCTGTCTGTCTTTATCGAGGAGGGTTAGTTTTTTCTCTCCAAATCTTTTGTGGTTTATGTTTTCAATTGTTGAATTTGGCTTTATCGTGTTGAATGGTGTATGTGTAATAGGAAATTAGATCGTTTTCCACAATATTCCTGCATTTTAGATATGATGTTCCAATCATTATGCGATTGGAAATCCGGTTTTTGGAGCTGAATGTTAGATGAGGATAGGGTTTTGGGCGCTACGTCCTTAAACATCACATACTTTTGCAAGTTGGTTTCTTTTCGTGGATGCTTGTCTAGAATTCACGTGTTAACGTCTATTTCTCATGGAGCTCTTAGTTTATAGAAGCCAAGCCTCAAGTTCACATGCTACATATTGTATTTCTCAGCATTTATGATTAGGTTAGACCTTTTTGTGTTGTTAAGAGCAATGTTCTAAAAAACACTAGGCGGTAGTCGGGCGAAGAGGGCATTCTGGGGACTAATCGAGGATTCATTGGATTCAAGGATTAATTGGGAATTAACATATGATTAGTTGGGGACTAATCGGACAAGTCAGCGATTTTTAGGACACTGGTTGTTATGTTGGGTCTCCTTGAATGTTTGTGGAAAGTAATTTGAGAGTATAGTATGTTTGAACACCCTTCTTAAGATCCATATGTCATATTCGGTTTGCACATATGCAGCGCACATAATGTGATCTTCTAGATTTTGACAGTTCGATTCTTTCCTTGGAATTATACATGTGTAGCGTACAAGGTTAAAATTTTTTTTTTTGAAATTGATATCAGGGAAGGTATACCGTGATATAGTAGGTAGTGCTTACTACGTTGCACCTGAAGTACTGCGGCGCAGTTATGGGAAGGAAATCGATATTTGGAGCGCAGGGATCATCTTGTATGTTCTACTCAGTGGTGTGCCACCATTTTGGGCTGGTAATGACAAAGATTAACAAGTTCTTGCTAAAAAGTTGTATTTTAATGTATCATTGAAATTTTCTGTATATCTACTTTGGACTGACAATGAGTACGATATTTTTCTTAATTTGTAATGCAGAGACTGAGAAGGGGATATTTGATGCCATATTGAAAGGGGAAATCGACTTTGAAAGTCAACCATGGCCATCGATATCGGAGAGTGCCAAAGATCTAATTAGGAAGATGCTTACTCAGGACCCAAAGAAGCGAATCAAGCCTGCACAAGTTCTTGGTATTAAACTTATCTACCTTTTTTATAAGCTTAGTTGAAAACTACATTGGGCATTACATCATAATATGAAGAAAATTTTAGTAGAGGCTTTAACATAATGATATTTTTGGTTTGTTGAACAGTTGTCGTTTCCACTTCATTGATTTAGGGAAATACAATATTTGTTTGCGGTGTATTTTTTAACCTATCATGTTTTTTCTTGTATGCTTCTGAGTTACATGTGATATATTGTGTGGTTAGAGCATCCGTGGATTAGAGAAGGCGGAGAAGCATCAGACAAGCCAATCGACAGTGCAGTTCTCTCTAGGATGAAGCAATTCCGAGCAATGAATAAGCTCAAGAAGCTAGCATTGAAGGTAAATCAAGTTCTCAATAATCCCTCTAAAACAGAAAAAAATGTCCGCTCTTCACAAGCTGTGGATTTGAGCCTGGCAAAACTTCCATTCCATATTTAACTTGAATCAATATGCATATCTGTTTTTTTTCATCATCTTTATTCTAACCGAGCTCACTTGGAATATACTAGGTCATTGCGGAAAATCTTTCTGAGGAAGAGATTAAAGGCCTTAAGGCAATGTTCACGAATATCGATACGGACAATAGTGGCACAATTACTTATGAGGAACTCAAGGCAGGTTTGGCTAGGCTTGGATCAAAGCTCTCAGAAGCCGAAGTCAAACAACTCATGGATGCTGTAAGTTTAAACGGTGTTCGGAAGATGTCAATCTGCTAACAATTTCTTATAACTCGCCTTTGCTGCTGGGATTAATGTGATTTATGTATTTTATGCATTTCAGGCTGACGTTGATGGAAATGGTTCAATTGACTATATCGAGTTTATCTCTGCCACAATGCATAGACACAGACTAGAAAGAGACGAGCACCTATACAAAGCATTTCAGTATTTTGACAAGGATAGCAGCGGGTGAGTCCACAATCTACTTGTGTTAGAATATAGTATTTTCTTCTATAGTTGACTTTGTACTATGTAGTGAATCTTTAGTTACTGAACGACAGACTTAAGGGTATATGTAGTTTAAACGTGTCAAGCATCACATAGAGCCCTTTTTATTTGCATAAAACCAATTCAACAGCAGTCCTTTTAATTGGAAACCAAATATTCTACTAAGCAAAATAAATATATAAAAAAATCCACATTGAAGAGTTTGCTTGCAAACTTTAAAATATATCATTTCCTGTCGCCGAACTTTTTAGTTTAGTCTAGTTTAGTTTTACTGTTGAATTAACCTTGCTATGCAAGTTACTCATGCATAATATAAATTCTCGTTGTATCTTAACAATAAGTTGCTCTCTTAGAAGCTTTTGAAGATACGATTCATGCAGTTTATATTGATCATGTAACGCTAGAACATAAAAACCTAGCAAAGAAGTCTTTGAGGGTGTCTTCAAATACAATTTTCTGATCTGATAAATTTCGGCGTAATCTTAATGGCAGGTACATTACCAGAGATGAATTAGAACATGCAATGAAAGACTATGGAATGGGAGATGAAGGCAGCATCAAAGATATAATATCAGAGGTTGATGCGGATAATGTAAGTCTTTTCCGATCGAAACAGGCTATCTCACACTCTCAATGTTATTATTTGTACTGATGGTACTACCATATCCAACAGGACGGGAGGATCAATTACGAGGAGTTCTGTACTATGATGAGAAGCGGAATGCAACCGCAGGCACCGATCTTATAGTTCAAAATACACCACGTGAACTCGATGCTGCTGAAGTAACTCGAGACTGTTGAATGTGAATCAAAATAAATCTCGCTGGAGCTGAATGGTATGGTATAATAATCCAGTTCGCTTTCGAAATCCTTCACCTTCATAATTCAGAACACTTACAGTTTTAAGCCTGAGGTAGAGTCTGTTGTACTTGAAAATGACAACATGTATTTGTTTGTGCATATCTAGTTTTTTGTTGCAATCCCATTTCCTGAAGTTGGTTTCTTTCCACTGTAAACTTGTTTGTAACAGTATAATTTATAGATCTTTACACATGAAGAGTTACAAAGATTCTTGCAGTATTTGATGGATTTGGTCTTCTTGTTGCTGCAAGAGCTTCTTGTATCATTATTTCTTTCCCCTATGAATTGTTAAATTTTCTCTGTAATGGATACATATATCTTTTGGGTATGTGATCTGGTGACTTGTAGATGATGACACTCAACACCAGATCCACAGCACCAAATATAGCAGGAAGTTGAGCTGAAAATTGCTTAAAAAACTTTTTTAGGACATGAATAAATAAAGGGACTTGTTTATAGAGATCATGGTAAAAACTTGGGGGTGTGGTATCAATATTTCTGAACATATCAATATTTATTTTTTTCCTGTAAAATGCATAGATTTGTTCAAAAATAATGGAAATGTTGCTGATGTTTTGTAAGTTTGACTCGATAACATGACGATTTAAGGGAAAGTCGGGTCACCCTAGAGGCATGACGGGGAGGAAGCTCACTAGAGAAGGAAGTCAAGCTTGATTCCGAATTGTATTCGTTTGGATCTGAAGTCTAACAAGTACATACACGTCAAATTGAAATTTACTTTTTATGAATAATACGCCACCGCGTTTACATTTAACCCATTTCATTCAATCGCAGAATATTACCATGAAACACACTCAACCTCGAACAAGTTACAAACAAATTGTCACAACTAAAAGTAATCAAAACCCATCTCACTGAATCACTCTTTCTTGTTCTCTAATGGTGCTTGTTGGCAACATTACACTGCTTCCTGATCTCACCCTTGTCACCAGTTAGAGGGTTGTTCTCAGACAGTAGAGTGATGGCTCTAGCAAACTCACTGAAGAAATAGTCCTCTCTCTTGGCCATCTTCTTCACAAATGGCTTGGTCCTCTTGTCATTGGCCAGCTGGTGGTCCACTATGAGCAGTCCCTTGTTGTCGAGGATGTTTCTGTAGTAGTTGTTGTCTAGCTTCATGGGCGTGCCTCGGTCGTTCCTCACGTACTGTACGGCCTTTGGGTCTGGGATTGGGTCTGGGCACTTGTGGAGCATGTGCTCTACGTGGTTTGGGTTCAGCTCTGGTGCCACCTCTGGGTAGAGCCGGTGCACCAGCTTCACGCAGTGGGTCCTGCCTACGCTGTGGGACCCTGTTAAAATATGATATCATACGTGAGATTCTGATAACGCGGCACGTGAAAATAAATATAACAGATGAAAGGAACGTGTGTAAACCAAAAGTTTGGTTACGATGCTGTTGAAGTTGGATATGTCTTGGGTTGAATATGACCTCACAGTACGGTGGTCTCGCTGACTGGTCAAAGAATCGGAGTCCTTGGGCAGAGCGACCGGGTCTGAGGTCTGCGTGGGCTACGCGAAAAGAGTCCTGACCTAACGATATGTATTTGGCGATCTGGTGTCTGGGTCTAAACTTAGATTTCATTTCCATGTCAAATTATGAATTTTAGTTTCTTTTTCTTATTAACAGATTATGTCAAAACTAGGATAACACGTAGATCGGTGGGACTATTTTTGATTTTATGTTAAAGCATGATCGCTTCGTATCTTTTAGATGTGAAACTCTTTAAACGTGATTTGTGCATGTAGACATAGTCAACATATCATCTGGACCATGTAAACTCTCGATGCTCTCATTTTGTTTTTGCACTCAATTTTTTCTTGTTATAAGAGTTAAGAGCGTAATTTACTTAAGTTATGAGTAAAAGATATAATGATATATATTTTTTAGACGCGAGATTTTTAACAATTAGATGACGAACAAGAATGTGTACCTAGGAGAGCAACCACACCAGGAGTGTCAATCCCAATGGCAGCAAACCTGGCAAGAACAACAGACATGCTCTCATTGTGGTCTGGAAGATACTGCTCCAACATTTCTGCTCTGCTCTTTCTCCCATCTCTCCTCCCTGTCTTCAAAGGTATGTATGGCCCACCCACCTTAAACGAAACAAACAACCTTATTAGATCACATCAAAAGACTTAGACAGGTTTGACATTTTCAATATACATAAAACTGAACTTCTACACGTGAGTCATAACAATTAATAAAAGTTAGCATTACAAAAAGGGATGATGACATTCGAAATGACATTTTCATACTTTTAACTATTATTTTTTTTAGTACCCAAACAATTTTTTTGTGACAACCTACCTCTAAAATGTTTAATACCCCTAAAATACTCCTGGTCGGGGAAATGAATATGATTTGAACCGGCCCAATTTGAACCAGTTTGATTTCACTATTAGTTTAGTTTTATTTTTTTTTCAATTGAACCAAGGGTATTTTAGGTATATTAGGCATTTTAGAAGTAGGTTGTTACAAAAAAATTGTCAGGGTACTAAAAAAAAGAGAAAAATAGTTAGGATATGAAAGTGTCATTTCGCTATAGTTAGGTGTAACAAAATATCATTATCCCTTACAAAAATCACCGGCTGATCTGATCAGTCTGAATATCTGTCCGACTAGCTTCTAACGTTTTTCGAACAAAACAATACCTCAGCAATGCCATCTCTAGCAGAGAGGACTAAGATGTCAGCACAAGAGACAACACCAGGGCACTCCCTCTCTACAGCCTCCTTAATGGTCTCAAGGTACCTGAAATTTCTCATACCAAAGCTCCTGTCTGTCTCCTTCTCAGATAGTGACCTCCTTGTAGAGTCCAGCAGGAGTGAAGCATCACATGACTACACGCGAAACACAACATTATAGCAAAAAGTCACAACTAGGGGTGTTCAAAAAAAACCAAACCGACCAAAACCGAACCGAACCAAACCGAAAAATGGTCGGTTTTGGTCAGTTCGGTTCTGGTCGGTTTTGTTCTTGGTCGTTTCGGTTTCGGTTCAATCAACCAAAATCGATCAAAAACCGAACCGACCGACTCCGGTTCAAATTATAATGAATTCTCCGGTTTATACTTCAATTTAGTGTGTTTTTCAATTGGATTTTTCTTTTTGAGCTTTATTAACGTTTTATTTTAGTTCGTGTAAAATTATAACACATAATTCCTCTAAAAACCGATCGAAATCTAATCATTTTCTTGCTTGATTTATGATTTTTTTTGGTTTTGTGGCTGATTTTCAATTCAATCCGGTTCAAATCGAAAACCGACCGAACCGGTCGGTTGTTCGGTTCAAAAACCGAACCGTGAACACCCCTAGTCACAACCCAAAGACCCAGAAAGAGGGCTCAAGTTCTGATCTCTTACCTCAACAGCACAGTCATGGAAGATGTTTCTGATCCAAGAAAATGCAGTGTTCTTGTGGCGCTTGTAGAGGAGCTTCACCTGTTCCCTGATAATGTCCTCGGCCTGGGGACACGTGTCGCCGTAGAAGCCCATGGCAAGGCCTGGCTCTCCTTCATTCTCTGCAACAACAAGATTGAGAGAGACCAACAATGAGAGAGAGAGCAGAGTGAAGAAGAAGAAGAAGAGAGCTTTAGAACTCATTTTGTGTTCTCTATTGAAAATGGTCAATTGGGTTGTTCTTATATAGGCAAAATCAATGGTACAAGACTTAATTTGAGGGTTTCGTGATAGTTTTTGGAGGGTTGTGACTTGACTTCTCATGGATTGGTTATAAATTAAATCGATTTAAACTAAATCAAATTAACTAGATCGAGCGTAAAAATTAAAATTCGTAATCGATATGGTTTAGTTATTAATCTGTTCGTATAATATTTTATATCAACTTTTTTAAGGAATTCTTTACTTTTGAGTCTATTCTTGACATTTTTTTGGGTGACTAAATATTTGAAGGTCAATCCAAGACTATTGATGGTCTGAATAGGCCACGTGTCTAATCAATAAACTCTTGATTCGTTTTTTCCAGTTTTATTACTGTGAAACAAAATCAAACTGATTTATTTTTTATTATATCAATAATCGAATCGAAATAAATTATTTTGAGTTTGTTTGGTTCAAATCGATCTGATTTAATTCTTTTAAGCAATACATTACTTTCCTTAAATCACACTTATAACCCACTTTACCCGACTACAACCTCTAAGCCTCGAACCCTGACTTTAAGTAGGGGCGAACAGAACCAACCACAAAATCAAGTTCAAGCTTATTTTTTTTTAAGGGGTTTTTACTTTCTTGGACAACCCTAATGGTGAGAAACCAACACTTGGAGGGCTATTAAGCGTTTACTTGTGAAATCATGACAGACACATAGGTTGATTTTTTTTAATCTCGGATTGGTTTGGAAGTTGGGAACAATGTTGTTAAAAATGATATAAATAATTGCCGGCTCAAATCTAACGTACACTTCGATCCTCACTTGATATTAATTTTCATATATTATTTAATTTGCAGTTTGACTTTAATAAAATCCAAAAGTACACATCGATGTCGAGGATTGGAGCTTGAAGTTGAAATATGATAAACAATTTTAAATTGATGCATTTACATCATGAGTTACGTATTGATCTAATTTAAAAGGAAATATTAGCATTGATTTAGTAAATTGGTTTTGGAGGCTATATTAGTTTTTTAAAATTAAATTTTATGAAATAATTAATTCTTATGTTGATTAGTTTTAATTATTAATAGCTAAGTTAAATTTCCACCTTAATTTTCTGTTTTAGTTTTAAATAAAAATAAAAGAGAAGATTATGTTTTCTGTGAGTTTATGATATTACATTACAACTAATTATTTATGCATACGCCTTGTAATCATTAGTTTCAATGGGTCATTGTCTCGAAAATAAAATCTTAAGGTCCACATATAGACCCAGGAAACAAAAACTTTCGTGAAGGCACGTATTAAAATATAAAATCATAACAAATTCTTTAACTATTTCTAAAAGGTTTTACTTAAAAGGTCTTTTAATAGGTATAGACGTTGGCTAATTTAGTGTTATTTTACTTCATTATAGTCTAGTATAAATTTTAATACACAATTTGCTAATAAAAATTATTAGCCATGAACAACTCTTTTAATTTAGTAATATTAAAATACTGTTCTACGTACAATCTTATAAAAATAAAATAAGCTGATTAGAATAAGTGTGGATCTCAGGATAATTTAACGTATTTAATTTAGACTTTAGTTGAAATAAAAGTGTCGTTAGATTTAAATTAAGTGGACTAATGAGTGCATAATACATAAATAATTAGATTTGCTATTCTATCTCTAGCTAGTTTTTGAATAATTTTGTTCAAGTGCTCGTCTTTTGCTAAATTAAATGCAAAATTACATTACGTGCCTTTCGCTTTCAAGTGGGTTCATGCATTAATTAACCTTGTTGGTTAGTTTAATTTATCAACTTAATTATTTTAAACAAGTATTGCGAGTCAAATATTAAAGATGATTGGGTGTAATATTTATTGGATAGGACAAGCCATAATATACATAAATGCATGTGTTGACTTATGGAGTGAATTACGTGAAAATAGCTATAGTTTAATTTGTACAATTGTCACGGCTCGAGAGATTTGGCTCCTTAATCGGTCTGTGCATTGTTAGAGAAGTTTCTAACTAACATTTCTTGTCGAAACAAAGGGCTAATTTATTCAGACAAGAGTTTGTTGATCACCTTTCGGGTCAATTTTTGGTGAAAGATTTATGTAAGTCACACAATACCATATTATGAGTCGTAATCAATTACAAATCCTTTTGGACCTAAACATGGCTAGACATCAATTTTATGGGTTTATTAGCGTATTTTGGTTGGATGCAACTATGAATTATTTATGTTTAGATTTTAATGATAATTTTAAAAAGTTGAGGTAAATTTTCATATAATAACATATATTAGTTACATAAAACCTTTAATAAAAAAATAGCATTAAAACCCAATTAGGAATATGTATGAGCGATTCTTTTATTTATTTTATATCAAAAACCAAATCAAAATTTATTATTTAAATCACTTCAATTACGAGATGATTCTTTCTTTTCCATTATCAAATACTTTTGTTGATATTTGGTGAGGAATAATGGTTCAAAATAGAAAGAGGTGGGCACGGTTTTGGAACCAGTAATTTTTCAATAATTGTAACTATATTTATAACCGTTACACGAGAAAACGATTCAGTTTTAACATGATTATATAGTTCAATTTATCGCTTCTACTCAATTAAAACTGATTGATTATAAATTTTAAAATTTTAATATAGGCTTAATGTATGAATAAGATGACTTTAAACCAATTTATAGTCATAAATTTTTAATTTATAATAACATATGTCGGAGACCGAGAAGTGGATATGTAACAATGTAAACCGGTCCAATTCTTGCCTTTATCAGCAAATTATGAGTCTTCTAAAGCAAAATCAGATTATCAATCACAATTCTCAATTTTTTGATAACATGTTAGTTTGATACGTTGTTAATTTCGGGTCTAAATTGTTCACCCATGAGGACGCCATATTTAAAAGCTTGAGCATTGACTTCGCTCCACCAAAAATATAGGGATATATAATAACGTGCCATTATTATAAAACGGCGCCGTTTAAATGAGACAAAACACAAACCGCAGACGCACGGTGACGCAGAGTAGCTTTCTTGGAGGAGAGGCAATTTCAATCTCAATCTCAATCTCAATCTCTTCCCAAATCCCAAATACAAGACGAGTCTTGAGAGTGTAGGTTTCGATTTCGTGTTGGGATCGGAAACAAAACCCTAAAAAGCTTCTCTCTTTCATTAAAACTCCTTTAAATAACCCTCTCCTCCTCCCCAATCATTCCTCTTCTGATCTTGACCCTTGTCGCTCCTTTTCCCCAGAATCGATCGACCCACCAAAGCCCTCTTGTTTCTTTCCCCAGTTCCGTGATCGGTATGTGCCTTTTAACCCACGGAATCGATTCTTCGTTTCGTTTCTTGATCTGGGTCTTCCTTGTTTTGCTCTCCCCGTTCATTTCTCGTGATGTTTTGGTGTTTGAAATTTTCAGGGAGGAATCGTAATTCAGTTTCAGGGGTCGCCATGGCCAAAAGCTCCTTCAAGTTGGATCATCCTATGGGTACGGTGATTTTCTTGTCTTAAAGATTGTTCCTTTCCTTTGATTTGTGCTCTTGATTTGGCAGATTATTGGTTTGTTAGGTTTTGTGGGTGTGAATTTGCTGATTCTGATTTGGGTTTGAGAAGATGGGTCTTTTATGTGGAATCAATTTTAATGAATTTGAAGTGGTTAATTTTGGGATTGATTCTTTTTGGCACGAGTGTTGCTATGAATCTAGTTCTATTGGGTATTAGATGTTTGATTTGTTTGTAATTATGAAACTATATGTTCGTTCATTATCAAATTGATGAATTTAGATTTAAATTCTGTTGGGAGTTCTCTGTGGGTTGAAGTTTTGATAAGCAAAGCATAATTGTGTTGGTAAAGTCTTTTGTTCAAAGTTGAGAGCTGTCTGCTCCAAGGATCATCTTGCCGTCTTTTCAAATTTTATCTTGTTGACTTTCTAATCATACTAGTTTGCTTTGTTGCCTGGTATGAGTAATTGTTAATTGGATAGGTTTTTCTGTGGATGAGTATATTTGTTCAAAACGACTCATTTGCATATGTTATGTTTTGTATGTCAGAAAAGAGGCTGGCAGAATCTACTCGCATCAGAGAGAAGTATCCGGATAGAATACCAGTACGAACTTTCTCTATAAATTTGTCGTTTCGTTTCTAGTTACTATGGTGCATGTGTTCAATGTTCTTATTTTCTTATTGGGTGGCCCGTGCAGGTTATTGTGGAAAGGGCTGAGAGGGCTGACATTCCCGACATAGATAAAAAGAAGTAAGCTCCTTTTCCCTAACAACATAAAAACTATTTACCATCAATTGTTGTTTATAGTCTTTTTGCTGTTCAGTAATTTGCAAAATCGACCTGGCCTTGAGTTATTATCAGTCATAAGCCTTGTTTTAGATCTCTTCCTTTGAAACATTGACTCTCTCTTTCATGTGTTTCTGGTCTAGAGTGGTTGGCCATGACTCATTGTTTCCGGCGTGGAGTCCTACCAATGCAAAATAACTTATAGGCCAGAGTTTGAAATATCTTCTGTTTTAAACCCATAGATTTTATAGAGACAATAAGAAATATTTAACATCTTTTTCTCCAACCAAACCAACGCACCATAGAGGATGTGCAGCCCAACTCAAATTAATGCCGTTTTAGTATATTGTGAGAGGGAGAGCTCTTTCGTTCTACCGCATTCCCCTCTAAACACATTAGAGCTCACCCCTAACCCAAAAGACTATATATACATAGTCCACAATCTTCTGATGTGGTACCTAGACTCACAAGGGGATCCTAACAAGTAGAGGCATGTGTGTTGAGAGCACATGTTTTGGATGTGCCATCAATATTGTATCTATTATGCTGTTTGTGAAGCTTTCCGTGTCATATACACAACACTTTAGTATATGGAAGGGGATGATATATAGATTGTCATGACACTCATGACTTGCTTGTCGTGATTATACAGATACCTGGTTCCAGCTGACTTGACTGTGGGACAATTTGTTTATGTTGTCCGGAAAAGGATCAAGCTCAGTTCTGAGAAGGCGATATTTGTTTTTGTCAAGAACACTCTACCCCCTACTGGTAAGCACTTGCCTATTGCTATTACACTGAAGAAGCTTCATGATGATCTTCTAAGGCATGTTTATGACATAATCTATATGTTGTTGTTGTAGCTGCTTTGATGTCTGCAATTTATGAGGACAACAAAGATGAAGATGGCTTTCTTTACATGACCTACAGTGGAGAGAACACATTTGGTTCCTTTTCAAGTCCCTCATTTATGTAAACAACCACACCATGGAAATTGTACATCCCCCAATTATATCTTAGTCTTTACTTTGAAGGTTAATTTGGATTAAAATTTCATTTCAATGTGGGTGGCTTCATTGTATATGAATTTTGATTCTGAATATTACCATTCCCTTTTCTTTGATCATGAAAGTGCAAGTCGTCCGTCTTTTATAGAAATCAGTCTTTTTCTACCTTGAAAAGGCATTGATGTCAAAAACCCGTCGACATGTAATAGATCTCGAAATATGTTGAGAAAAGAACTGTAAAATTTTATGATTAGCCAGATACACAGCCAAAACAATCATATGATTGTTTGGTGACACATACCATGAAACACAATCCTAGGGCTTGGGAGAGGGTTTCTTGTTGGTGCACTTGTTCTTGATCCACTTTACACCAGTGGATGCTCCATTCTTGACCTTGAGAGCTCCGGTCGCCGCGGCTGCCTTCACTCTGGCGAGCCCGGCCTTGTCCTCCCCTTTACTTTCCTTCTTGGCTGCTGTGGAACTGTCTTGTTCCTCTTCCATGGCACCAATCCCTCCAGCTCCCCATTGCTCTGCCCAGCTTGGTGCCTCTGTGCCCATAGCTTCCTCAACCTATACAATCCAAAACCACATGTAATCAACACAACCCACAAGAGGAAATGGAGAATTCTAACTCATAGATGGAAATTGATTGAAGTACCTTGGGAATCTTGAAAATGGAGAAATGTGTGAGTGATGGTGATGAAGATTGTAGGGGGGGATATAAATGGGGGGTAAAGGGTAGAGAGAGAGCCCCCCATGTGGAGGGGCTGTCTTGTAAATATACTAATGGAAAAGCCAACTCACTCTCATTGGATTTGTTTTGTTTTTATTGGGTTGCCACCTTCTCAAGCAAACCTTGTTACTTGGGTTTTGTTGGGCTTTTTACCATCAGATCCTCTGTCCTAGTCATAAACCATCTTCTTGCTCATTATTGTTGTGTGGGTTTGGAAGGAAGATCCAAGTATTGTTGAAAAAAAAAAACAGACGCTGGTCTGACAGAGAGACTTCTAAAAATTAGTCAATAATTAATCGAAAAATAAATCTGATTAAAACATTAATTATGAATTGTAGAGTATTAATCGGATAATTTAAAGATTTTTACAACATTGAGCTCAAGTGTTTACAACTAAAATATTCTTTACAAGGAATTTATTTGTGTTTAAGTCAGAATTCAAGTTTCAACAGTAACGTTTGTAGAGATTATATATTTTTAGCAAAGATGTTGATCCCAAATATTAACATCTTAAAAATTATTTGTGTTTATAATCAGAATTCTAGTTTCAACAATGATATTTATAGAGATTATTTCTTTCGAACAAAGATATTGAGCCAAAATATTAACATATTAAAAATTTTAATATGAGATTATTGACAATATTGACATTAATTTTGTAGTTGTTTATTTCTTTGATGTGGACATCCAAACAACCTTTATACCTAACATATGTGTATCCACATACCTTTGATAATTTTACTTTGTTTATGTTTATTTATGATTTTATCTTTGTAGTTGTAGATAGTGTTTCAAATTCAAACACTACCCATAAAAGCTCCTATATTTACTCAATTTTTCATGAAATTGGTTATTAATTTCCTAGTCTTTGAAGGAAAAGCCTACGTGGCACCAAAATACAATGAGTTGGTCACCTACATGCTACAACTGGCTTTATTAGTTAAAAAAATTAAATTAAATTAAATTAAATCAAATAAAATTTATACACCTACTCGATACATATATACATACATGTGTCAATCGTGTATTTGCAATTAATTGATTTATTTATTTGGAGATTGATTGGTTTTTTTCTTCTTGGAATTTTTGGCCCAAGTGTACCCGCTGGGGATGGCGAAAGGCTCTGGTTCGTTCGAGCCGCAGGCACTGTGGTGCTGCTGTTGACTCTGGTTCTTGCCCGTTGACCACGACGACATCGACCAGGCGTGGCCCTTCGACTTGTGGTCGTCTTTGGGGCTCGACGGCGGCGTGTAGAACTCGTCCGCCGGCTGCAGCTCTACGAATTTGCTGAACGTTATCACCACTCTCACCGACGGCACCACCGGGATAGCCAGCTGCACCGATCGCAAAAAAGCTACGTTAGTGGCGTCGGGATGTATGCGCGGTCAGTACGGTGGTCTCGCTGACTGATCGACAAGTCAGTGTCTAGTTCAATTTAATGCTATAGTTATATTATGTTTGTCTGAACAAAATGCTAGACCAAAATTATGTTTAACACGTTATTTTTTAGTTTATCATGAGACTTATGACGACGATTAAGATAATGCAATGTTATAAATATTACGTTGATGTAATCTATCACGACGATTTGGTGATTGTATATTGTTTTTTATGACAATAAATTAATATCCTCTATGCTTGTCAACGTAGTCTACACATTTTAAGTGGTTTGCTTTTACTGTTGCATTAAAAGTTTCTTATTATAACTCAAATTTGTGATTATATGTACAATTAGGGCTTTTTACGGTTTGGTTTTGAACCAAACCAAACAGATCAATTTGATTTTGAAAAAATTAAAATTGAAATTAAATGGTTAGAATTTGGTTCGATTTTAAACCAGTCGGCTTTGGTTCGGTTTGATGTTTTTGAGTCAATTCTCGTGAATGTCTCATATTTTAAAAATGTTGACTTTTTTTTTCTGGTGACCCGATAATAGAATGTCCAAATTGATCATTCGATTTAATGGAACCAATAGAATTTTGGTTTTGTTCATAGCGAATTGAACTGGTTTAATTAGTTCTTTCTGGCCCAGTTGTTTTTCATGTCGGTTCGGTAATTTTTCCACGACGTGCTTTTTATTAGCAAGATGAATTTCCCATTTTGCCCTTACCTTGACCGGAAAGTTTCTCGGCGGGAACTTGGTGGCGAGGATCTCCCGCATTTTCCTCATGGCCTTGACCTTGTTGACGAGGATCTCGAGGAGGGGGAGGAGCTCCTCCGTCTTCAGCGGGAACTCGTCCGTCAGCCACACCGACGGCTGCAGGCTCTTCACGCTCTCCTTCTCCCCCGCCCGCGGCCTCCCCTCCCCGGCGGAGTTGCTCGCGCTCCGCTGGTGCCCCGGCCCCGCCTTCTTCCTCCCCCCCTCCCCGGCGGCGCCGCTGCTGCTCCGCCGGTGCCGCGGCGGCGCGTCGTCCACCTCGTCGGCCTCGACCGCCGCCGCCGATCCGCCGCCGTCGACGCTGCGGATCCGGCACCGGATCACGACGTTGCTCATCTCGTAGACCCTGGACCTCCACTCCCCGACGGTCTCGGTGACCTGCTGCCTCCGCCAGTTCGTCCTCCCGACGAGCTCCGCCCTGGACACGTCCATCCCGGGGCGGTGCACGGCGGTCTTGGACAGGAACGCCGCGATCTCCGGCTCGCTCATCTGAGACCCGGCGTGCTTGAAGGCGTCGAGGATCTTCCGATTCTCGCGCTTGAGGAGGATCAGAGATCCAGATCTGAGGCCCTGAGACTCATCTCCTTCGCCCAGGAAGAGGAGGCTGTGATCGGCGCGCTTGATCTTCATCCCTTCGAATCCGGCCAGCGACGTGTCCGCGCGGAGGTTTCCGTCGCGCTTCCAGATCTTGTACGTGTCCGACGGAGCCATCTTGCTGAAGAATGGAATCACGGAGCTCTCGAAGTGGAAATCGATCTCCATGTAGAAATCCCTCATCCTCCGGAGCTCGGCGATGAGGCGGGGGAGGCGGCGCCGCCACTTCGCCCAGGCGGAGGGCTCGCGGTGGCGGAGGAGCACGCGCCCCACCTCCGTGCACCGCCGGCACAGCGCCTCCTGGAGCGGGTTCCACCCGGCGGAGTTCTGGAGCGAGTAGTTCGCGCCCGCGGCGGCGAGCGCCCCGGCGGAGACGGCGTCGTTCAAATACACGGCGAGGTGGAGCGGCGTCTCCCGGCGGGGGACGTCGCGCCGGTCGATGACGGCGGAGATCTCGTCGGAGACGCGCTGCTGGGCAATGGAGTCCGACTCGGTGCGGACCGAGTCGAGCTCGGCGAGCCTCGGGAGGGCGGCGATGAGGCGGTCGAGGGCGGCGTGGTCGCGGAGGGCCACGGCGTGGTGCGCCGGGCTGTGGGAGTATTTCGAGGGGTTTATCGGAGGTCGGTCCCTCGCCGACATTGTCGTTGCAATTTGAATTTGATCGGAGGGGCAGTTTCGTAATTATGAATGATCGGGGCCTGGGTTCGAACCGGAGAGGAGGGTCCGAGTCGGTGTATCAAATGGGATCGTTGAGTTTTTGTATTTTCCATTTATTTCTCGTGGATTCCCAAAAATCGTGAGGCTTGTATCCACATGAAAATAATTGGTTGGGACTTTTCACAATTTTTTTTTTGCCCAATTTAGCATGAATGAGTTTTACTTCATGCTGTTTTCAATTATTACTGAATGTGATTTTTCGCAACTGACTAATTTTTATTATTAAAGATGACAGTGAGACGGGATCGGGACGGATTATATGATTCCATCACCGTCTTGATTTTGAGCATCTTATGCCATCCCCGCCTCATTCTCCGTATTTTACCCATTTCCCTCCCCACGAAACCCGCAAAATTTTCTTGAATTGATTGTAATTTTTGGCATGAGAACATAACTCAAAATTGTAAGAAATTACTTATTATAAAAAAAATCTCAATCTAAACCATGATTACAAAAGAAAGTATAGCTGTTCAAAATAATAAAAAGCTAAGTATTAATAATCATAGAAAATATGTGAAAACAACTCCAAACCCTGATCAGAAGAAGAAAAAAAACCCTTCAACTTCAACCAACAAATTGTTAATATTTATAAGTGAAAACAGTTCCAACAAACAAGCATACATGGTTCCTATTTTCTAAAATATATTTAATATATTTTTTTATAAAAATATTTAATATTTTTAAATACATATTGGGTCGGACCGGGCCGGTGACTATTCACCCCATCCCCGACCCGATCAAATCCCCAATTTGTTACCTCATTCCTCGAAATTGTTGTCTCTTCCCGAACTCAAATGAGTCGTGTCCACCAGATCCCCGCATGTACGAATTTTTTTACCATCCCTAGTTATTATAGGATAGATGAATAATCAATTACATAATTAATTTAACCTTATCATAGGCGTAAGGTTAAATTTTGTTTGGAAAAAACTTATGTAATTTACTCTTCTCTCTCTCTCCGTTAAACACTCACACAACTTTCCCAAAATGAGCAAAATTAAACTCCCTCAACTTTCTCAAACCAAAACTCCTTCTCTATACTTAAATAATATAATCACTAATCAAACAGTTGATTTTAATGAACATATTCATCACGGAACCATCATTTATAGGAAAAAAAAATATCAATTATAGTTTCACATAAATGCTTGATATGTATTGGTTAAGCTGACCTGTAACCCAAAAAAGCAATTAGGAAACTGAATACAACTGAAAAAGACAAAAAGGGTCAGGACACATACATGGTTAATTTGCAATCTTGTCCCAATTCATTGCCATAAATATTTTCAAAATAAAATTACAGGATCTAATCAGATTGTAAAGAGTCTTTCAAACTCAATTGTTTAAAGAGCTCTATAAAAAGTGATGGTGTATTTTCTCATTTAATTTCTTTTTGAGTTTACATTTTTATTACAAAAATGGGTTGAACAAAATATGTAAAATTTTCTACGAACAATGAAAATGATTGGGGCGAGTTTGAGTTGGCTCAAACTCGCACCAATTATCTCAGACTCACGATTCGATAACACAATAATGTAAATTAGAGACAACTCAAACAAGTTATTTCAAAGACTGATGGAAAAGAAGAAGAGTTCAACTAGCTCGAGCCCTCCAAAGAAGCAACTCGAGCCTCACTTCCACTTGAATCTTTAGTCTCGCAAACAAATATAGACGGCTTGTTGAAAAAAACAATATATATTTTTAAACTAATTATTTATTTTAGAGACATTTGATCGTTTGTAAACAAATATACAGATTTTACCAAAAAAAATGTTGACAGTTACTATATTTTCAATAAAAAAATGCATATTTCCTCTTTTTTATATAAAATGATCAATTATATACATGTACTTTTTGTCATTAACGGTGAACAAACGATGAACTCAAGATTTTAAGTGATAACTGTGACCAAGTAGATGGTTCAAGTTAATAGAAAGGTCACTTAAAAATCTTTTTTAGTTTCGCATCTCATTGAAAAATTATTATTTTTTCATTATTACTAACATCATATTAGTTTTTTTTTTATATTTTAAATTTTTTCTTATGATCAAAATATCATTTTATATATGGTTAAACATTATTCCAACTAAAAATTACTAAAATATCTTTGTTTGAACTTTAATTTTTCATTCAAATGCCATCCAAAGTTTACTAAGGTTCTACCTCCTTCGCTCCTCCTTCATTTCGTGGATGAACATCTCCTCTTCAATCAGAGTCTTCAGGTAGTTTCTTCTTTATCATTCATTCATTCTTTTTTTACATTTCCTTTATCTTTATTCAATTTCTCGGTTTATTTTTTAGGTTTTTGTATTATGAATATATAGATATATCCAATAAAAATAAAACTGTGTACGGAAATCTTAAAAATAAAAATAAAAATCCGCTCGACTTGCCAATTTTTCTATTTTCTAGTCAATCTTTTTAATCCGCAACTCGATAACACAGTAACAAAAAAAGGAAGTTAGGCCAACTCGAAAAAACATAAAAGGGAGGAGGGAGGGTGATGCAGTACAAAACAAGAAAGTGTCGGATTTCGACAAAAGACTAGTGCTTTCTGGGCGGAAACGGCGTTCCGAGCAAAACTCATCGCTTTGCCATGATGTACGATGGATTTCGGCCATCCGAGGTCATCTTGGGTTCAAAATCGCAATTTCCTAAGTTCCTGGCACTATTTGCAATTTTTATAATTTCTTTCCTTTTTCCAGTAAGTTTAGAATTTCATTTTCTGCAATTAGGTTTTGGCTATTTAAACACTGTTAGCCGTTTATGTTATTCATTAGTTTTGAAGTTAATAAAAAAAATCCAGGTTTCCCTCAAATCTATCACATTCGGTATTCGCAAGAATCAACGAACATGATAAAGAGTTCTTCCTAGCCACGTACGCTGCATCAGAGGGTTAGACTAGCTCGAGCTCGCCAAAGAAGCAACTAAAGCTTAACTTCGAACTCGTTTGAATCCGAGGGACAAAAGAAGAAAAAAACCGACAAACTCGTGTTGTATTAATTAATTAATTAACACAGTAACAAAATTTTTGGGGGACATTGAATTGTTTTTTTTTTGACAAATACAAGGAAATTACTCTTTTCAATAAAAACTACAGACCCCCTTTTTTTCTGTAACAATTTGAGCAATATGTGCTTAATGACACTGTCAATTAAAATGTGAAGTCAAAACTTTAACTTGTATCTAACTTTTGTCCATAATCACTCACACCCATATCCACCTGCTTGTTTCCTTGGAAAAAAAGTCCAAAACATGAACCAATCATCTTCCTTGATTGTTTGGTTCAGTCCCTCTCGGCTCTTGAGTCTCAGTCCCGGCCGTTTCTTCTTTCAAAACCATGTCTCGCATCGTCCTGTTTCTGCAATAAACGTGTGCCCAACGATCTGCTCTTTCTCTTCTCCTCTCATCTCACCTAACCCTCTCCCTCAATCTCTCTCCTTGTTTTTGTGCTGACCCACTTCTTGATTCGATCGATTCGTCTCTGAATTTGCGATTCTCTCGACAATGTGAGTTCTGGGTGTCGTCGAAATTGGGTAGCTTGTGTTTGAGCTGAGAGGGGTTTTTTTTTCTGGGTTCTTCATGGCTATGAGTTCGAGCGCGACGGCGGCGATCTGGGTTCCGCGGCCGATCGATTTGGGTCGCCGGCGAAGTGGATTTCGCTGGAGGAGAGGGTCGGAGTGGGATTTGGGGAGGTCTCGTAAATGGGTGTGCTTTGGTGGGTCGGTTGGTGTTTTGGGTCACAGGGCCACGACTCATGTTGAGGATGAGAAGCCGAGCTTTGAGCCTTCTAGTGGAACTGATCTGGCTAGTCTGGATCTTGAGCCTTCTGGGTTTCACAAGGATTTGAATCTCCTTCCCAGTGAGTGAGCTCAATTTGAGAACTTTGGATTCAAATGCTGGTTTTGTTCTATTTGGTTTCTGTTTTAGTTGGGAATTTTGATATTGACTTTCAATCGGTACCTGACAATCATGTGTGGTGTGAGTGCAATGCTGGTTGATTTTTTAGCTTACGAGTTATTCGGGTTGTGTTCTTGTAGATCTGCATAGTTCTTATTGCTGTTCTGTGAAAAGGGTCTATGACTATGACTGATTAGTGAATGCAATATGAAGACTTGATTCACAATATAATTCAAGTTTCATGCTTTTGTGCATCATTAGCTGCTGTAATTGAATGTGGCTCTAGAGAATAGAGCTTGTTCCGCCCTTTATGCGCATAAGTGATCGTTTTGTTTTGTACTTTTTAACCTAGTGTCCAGGGACATTCCCTATTTGGTTCTTTTTTTCCTTTTACGGGTTGCAGTTTTGTATCTTGATATCCTTGCATTGCAGAACCATTATCCGCCGCTGACCTCTCTCCTTCGAGTTGTGACAGTTCGGTGGTGCGAGTGGCTTATCAGGTACATCACATCACTTGATTATTCTTCTTTTACATGCATGGCCTTGTTCGAGTTGTTCTTGTATTGATTGTCCTGTTGAGTTTAGGGGATACCGGGTGCATATAGTGAGGCTGCTGCACTGAAAGCATACCCAAACTGTGAGACTGTCCCATGTGATCAATTTGAAGCTGCCTTCAAGGTTTAATTGACTACTCCTAACTTTAGTCGTATATAATTTGTGTGAAAATAATAACATTGAGCATTATAGAGTTCTATTGCACTTCACAGGCAGTTGAATTATGGTTAGTGGATAAAGCAGTTCTTCCGATTGAAAATTCTGTGGGTGGAAGTATCCATAGAAATTATGACCTGCTTCTTCGCCATAGGCTGCACATTGTTGGAGAGGTACAGTTGCAAGTTAACCACTGTCTGTTAGGGCTGCCTGGTGTAACAAAGGAGGAGGTCAAAAGTGTTTTGAGCCATCCTCAGGTCAGTCCTTCCATTTCTTTCATAATCATAATATCAATTATCACATTCTCTTGTTTGTAAAAATAAATTTTGTTCGCATGCTAAATGACCCGTTCTGCCTTAAAAGCATTAACATTATTAAATTCCGATAAAATTTTAGGCATCTCCATTTATGGAAATAGCCTGTACCTATATGGTAATACATGTATGCGCACAACATCATCTTGTGAATAGCCTTTGTAAAGAAAGATTATATCCTTTGGTTTGCAGGCTCTAGCTCAATGTGAAATGACACTGAGCAAGTTAGGCATTGTCAGAGTAAGCGCAGATGACACTGCCGGTGCTGCACAGGTAGCATATGAATATATTCTTTATTTCATCTTTATCTAAGCCGTGAATTGTTGGGAGGTTGTCTGTGTTCTTAGTATTAAGATTTGCAACAGATTGTAGCCTCGAGCGGACAAAGGAACACTGGAGCAATTGCGAGTGCACGAGCTGCAGAAATCTACGGTCTCAGTATTCTTGCAGAAAGGATCCAGGTTTTGCTTTTTGTGTCAGTTTTGTTTAAATGGACTTGTAATCCTATGAAGATAATTTGTTGATTTAGCTGAAAATGAATGGGGCTTGACGTTTTTTTTTACTTTGGTGAAAATAATATGGACTTAACAATTCCCTTTCGCTACTGCATATTCCTATATAGATTGGGAACTCAATCTTGCATTTAGTCATTTGCTTATGTCTTGCTCTTATATTTATGTGGTGATGTTTTTTTTTCTATATAGAGACTGTCTATGATACAACTACTTTCAAATTTTAACAGATACCATTCTTTTATTTGAGTTCCCAATGACATTCATCTAAGTTGTTCATTTATGTGTGTGTGTGTGTGCGATTTCACATTTATAGATTTACTGGTATAAAATTAGTTTTTACCATTTCTAGCAGGCTGACCACACGAGGAAGATCTTTGAAGAGTGAACTGAAACACATTGCATGCATGATTTTCGTGCAATCTTCATTTAAAGTTGAATTCAAAGATGTCATTTGTAGGATATTGGAAAATAGAAACGCGCACATAAACATACACATACACCCTTAATGTTTAACCACCTGTTATTAGATAAGGAAGGTTTGGTAATACCAAATAAGGTAAAAGAAGAGTAAGAATAATCATAGAGCACAACTTAGAGAGGTTGTCGTAAATGCTAAAAGGAAGTTGAAGTAATATGAGAGAAAATTGCCTAATATCTCTTGGTGGTTGTTGGTCCTGATATTTTTTTCTCCACATATAATGTGAAACTCCATTCAATCTTGTACTATGCAGGATGACAAAGACAATGTCACCCGCTTTCTGATACTTTCTAGAGAGCCGGTGATTCCTGGAACTGGAAAACCCTATAAGGTATTAGTTCTGTTTTTCAGTAATTCGAATATTCCTTTTTTGAACCTGATAAAGAAAGTACTAATAAGTTGTCCTTTCCAGACAAGCATTGTTTTTTCACTCGAAGAAGGTCCTGGTGTACTATTCAAAGCACTAGCAGTGTTCGCAATGAGGGACATTAATTTGTCAAAGGTAATTTCAACTATTTCTTAAGTTTTTTTTATTTAAGTCGTCCTATACTGTAGTAATTTCAAGCTTTTATCCTGATTTTCTTTCTGGGGCAATTTCAGATTGAGAGTCGCCCACAAAAAATGCGCCCACTAAGGGTTGTTGATGATTCTAATGAAGGGAGTGCTAGGTAACAATATTTTTCCTTTTAATTCAGATCTCTTACACTATACATTGATATGCAACATTCTGTTGAGGTTGATTACATGTTGTCTGGTTTTAGATAGGAATGTGAAAATTCAAGCTTTTACTTATATTACAGGTTACATAGATGTTTGCTACTAGTGGATATTAATGTTTCAAACACTGCTTACACTATGACACCATAGAGCATACCCTTGTTCATCAGGGGTTCCGCCTTTTGTGAGCCATGTATAGTATGAATAGAAACTTAAAATGGCATTTTTGCATGTATATCATTGATTTATAAGTTCAATTTATATCCTAATAAATTGGTTAATATGATAAAGAGCTTATACTAACGTCTCGGCTGAAAATGGCAATACTCAATTGCATCTCCACTGTCATGTCTGTACGAATAAATTGGATTCACTGTATTACCCGCGCAAAATGAAAATACTTTAATGTATAGTGGAAGATGGTTTATGGAAATGACTATCACCATCATGAAAACAGTCACTCTACAAAAACAATTCAAATGAGTATTTTCGTAAATGCATCTGTAAGAATTCCATGCCATTGCGCACAAAATCTTTTTTGGAGTTTCATGACACGGGCCTCAGCCTCACTATTCCACCGCATTTCTACTGTTAACTAGATTTCTTAGATATCAATATATATTTAAGGTTAACCAAAACTTCCCTTAAAGCATTGAATTGGTTAATAAAGGATTTAGCTCATTCCCTCAAGCTAGTTTGATTTCTTGGAATTTGGCGCATACAATTTATTCACCGAATTTGCAAGAAAACAACACTTGTAGGCATTCACAACTGTTATCTGGTGGCAGGTACTTCGACTACCTGTTTTACATAGACTTTGAAGCGTCTATGGCAGAGCCTCGCGCCCAATACGCTCTTGGGCATTTGCAGGTTTGTTATATTCAATTCGTGATCACTTAATAGCAAAAAAAATCATTGTTCTTTTTCCATTTCTGTCTTTATGATTTCTTTTATTTCATTGTACCGTTTCTTTGAGTTTTCTTTTCCCATCTTGAGAATCGATTTCTCTATTTCTTTGATATAATCGTTTTAATCGCTGATAAAAAAAAACCATTGACAACTGTTTGACTGGTCTCAATCAACTGTATGTTCTACAATGTGCAGGAATTCGCAAGATTTCTCCGCGTCCTAGGCTGCTACCCGACTGGTAAACCCGTTTAGGTTCTGCTAATTTATTTTCTTCCAACCCGATCACTGCCGGAGAGATTGTTAGGTCAGGTCAGGTCCAGGTTGTATGGTGTACATATGATTCTGCAGAAGCCAGTGAGTGACTGAAGAGAGTTTTGCTGATATAGAGTGGTTTGGAATTAATCCCTTCCAATATGATCATTTTTTCCCATCCTCTTAAGTGATGCTGGGTATGTCATTACTAGGTATACATTACATACAACAAGAGGTTCAAGCACAAAATGAACTCTAGTGTACTGTATGCTTCTGTATTTTATGAAATATTTGTTATGTTGTACCAATTGGAATTTTACAGTCTTTTAATAATTGTTACCTGAACCTTCTAAAATTAAGGATTCATTTCCATATTTATTGATTAATTGTTTGTACTATTGACAAATACTGAGATTTTACAATCGAGTTTAGTTTTTGTTTCAAGCTTGAGCTAGATTTGAGTTTGCAAAAAAATAATTAAAACTCAAACTCAGTTCGACTCGTTTAATTTTTCCAATACATCATAAAAATGTAAGAGGTTATTTTTATTTATGGTAAATAACATTATAATTAATTAGATACTAAACGAGCTGGCTCGTCAATTTAACAAGCATGAGTTCGAGTTTGACTCGTGTTCTAAACAAACCCCAATCTTATGCTCAAAGGCGTGAACATATTTAACGAGGCAAACACAAACGATTCTAACGATACGATGATAATAGTATTAAACCCTGATTGAATATTTCAGGCAAGTTCTAAAGATTAAACATAACTCAAGCAGCATAATGTAGTACTAGATCCAGCACAAAAAACATGCACAACTACAACCATACGATAGAGACTTTGCATTGTCTTTTGCTGCTGGAGGGGCTTATTCTAATGAGCATAAACATACACCTTCTCTGCACTTGTTCTTGCTTACTTCAGTTCCTTCAGAAAATCCTCATTGTCCACAAGAACCTATAAAATTCACAGCAAACAGAAACCACCATGAGATCATGAATATCATCTGACTTTTTGAAAGAGAAAAAAAAATCATGTATTTGTGTATATGCATGTGTAATAGAAGACCATCGATTACGATGATTCGATCATACGCAACAGTGTTCTAAAAATCACTAGGCGCTAATCGGGCAGAAGACCTTTTGGGGCCCAATCGGGGATTAAACGAAAAAAAAATTGGATTGAAGGATTAATCAGGAATTATAGAGGATGAATCGGTGATTAATCAGACAAGTCAGGGTGTTCTAACCAAATTTTAGAACACTGATGCAACATAAACCTATCGAGGCACTAGATTGACGGTTGGAGAGAATGGACCTGGCAAGTGATTGACGGTTGGAGAGAATGGACCTGGCAAGTGATTGACGGTTGGAGAGAATGGACCTGGCAAGTGTTTAAGAAAGCACAAGGACGGCCAAAAAAGAGGTGGGCATAAGTTATTTGCAAGGATTCAAAAGATAAGAGAGACTTGATAATCGACGTGAATGACCCGATGTTTTTTTCAGCATTAGGGATTAGAACCAACAACTTCATGCTCATTAAATGAGGCCTCTGCCACTACAATGTTTTGTTGTTTGTATTTGTGTTTGCATATGTTAACTACAGTTTAACTATGGTAGCTTAACTACGGTTTCGAGCAACACTCCCAATAGATCATACAGAAATACATGATACTTATTCAGTGCCAGAGTAAAATTGGAGGGTTACCGTTTTCCAGCCATCAGGGTCTAGAAATGAGGTGATTTTGGTGTTGAGTCCAGGGATTGGCCCTGCTTGTCGAGTGATCTTTCCACCGAGCTCTTGGGTGACATGGTTGATAACCTCAGCACTCTTGTAGACATCATCGGTACTGATAGCAATCTGAACAAATACCATTTACAGGTCAGAACCGTTCTGCAATGAATAGAAAATTGCACCAAGAGAAGACGAGTGGCAAACTGACCTGTGCATATGCATTCCCCTTGGTGTATTCAGTAACACCGTAATTGTAAGTCAACTCCAGGACAGTGGTCTCATATTCATCAGCATAACCCATCATGGCCAAGGTGTACTGTGAAAGGAACATAACAAAAGATGAGGAATGTTAAAAACTCCGGGAAATGTAATACAAAAATTCTGAAATTGTTAAAGACTAAAGAATAGACCATTTACCTTGTAAGCAGGATTATCGACCTTACGTAACAGCCTCATCCCCAAGCCCTGCACGAAAGGAAATCCAAAAGGGCAGGATTGTATAAAATTCATAATAGACACAGAAAGCTAATAAAAAAAATCTGGAATTTTATCTCTGTAATTAGGCTAGCCTGCAGGAGAATGCCTTTAAGCAGAATATTCATGCTACCTTTTCATAGAACTTGATAGCACGATCAAGATCACCAACACGGAGCATAACTTGGCAGAGTGGCTGAGGAGTTGGTCCCCTCTGGATCAGTTCAAAAATGTAACCATCGGGATCTTTCACAAAGGCAATGATGGATGATCCACCTTTAACTGGACCAGGCTCACGGGTGATAACCCCTCCCTTAGCCCGGATGTCTTCAACCATCTTGTGAACCTGGGAAATTTATCAAATGAGGAACAATTCATTGTCGGTACAAAAGCAAAAGCTTTCTATACAGCATGGTATACTTACATCTTCAGTTGATATCGCAAAATGGCCAAAACCAGTCCCAATATCATAAGAGGTCACTCCATAATCTGTCAATTAATATCAAAAAATTCTTCATCAGTCATAGTCAAAATAAATTGACCTGCTAACTATAGTGGAGAACATACTGTATGTTAGCTCCACCACAAAGTGAGACTCTTCCGAGCCATAACCCAGAAAGGCATTGGAGTACTTCTCTTCCGGAATGTCTCTATGCCTCAACAGCTTCATCCCAAAACACTCAGTATAAAACCTACAACAAATTGTAGCAAAAACTTCAGGAAAACTCCAATACGAACTTAACAAACAAATCAATCACGCAACACATTGTTTTGTTTTTGTTTCGTTCAACTCATCATACATACTTGATGGTGCGATCGAGATCGCCAACACGATACACAGCATGAAGGAAGCGGCGATTGTCCTTCTTCGGCCATTCCAATAGCTCAGCACTAAGAGCACCTCCCGCAGCCTCAGCCATATCCAATATGATGCAGTCACTATATCACGATTCACAGATCAGTAAACAGAATCAAACCCAACCCACAAAACAAAAACAAGAGATTGAACCAATTCCCATCTTTCACACTACACTCCTACACCCGTAGTACAGAAAGACCACAAATCGCATCGAAAATGAGAACTTTATAATCAGATTGGCCCAAATCAAACAATAGACTCAGCCATGCTCAATCCGACGCAGTCACTCTCATCACCATTCACAGATCAGTAAACAGAATCAAACCCACAAACCAAAACTCATATTTTTCTGATCAAACCCAACTGAACTAATTTCCAGCACTCGCATATTCGTACAGAAAAAACACAAATCACAGCAAAAATGAGAACTTTATAATCAGATTGACCCAAATCATACAATAGCCTCAGCCATGCCAATCCGACACAGTCACTCTCATCACAGTTCACGGATCAGTAAACAGAATCAAACCCACAAACAAAACTCTGATTTTCTAATCAAAACCCAGATCAATTGAACTAAATCCCAGCATTACACTACACTTACACACCACAAATCGCAGCAAAAATGAGAACTTTACAATCAGACTGGCCCAAATCAAACAGTTCGTGCTCACAGACACGAATCAAAGGCAACGAGAAACGAAAAATCCGAGAACGCAGAGCTCACCAGAGAGATCGACGACGAAGAAGACTGTAGAGAACGACCTAGAACGATCTGTGAGCACTCACACGAGTGAGTGTGTGTGTATATATTGCCTTCTTCGTGTCTAGAGCAACTGCTTCGTTCCGTGACAGACAGCACAAAGCGACAGTGATCTTATCTCAAAACCAACGGACAGGATCTGTCTGTCGTGTAGATTTCTCACAGTAACTGTCTATTTAGCAGCGCCGGGATTGATGCTGACTCACCATGATAGCTGACCTGTCGTTGGTTCCAACCGCAGGTCAAGACCGCTAAACGACAAATAAGTTTCCCACGTGGCTGTGGTCTCTCCGCCACGTCACCATAAAGAATTGTTTTTTAATGTACAGTCTTGCTCCACGTTTTCGATGCCATGCAGATTCAGCCTAATAATGGTGGTTGGTGGGTGAATTGGACCGGTTTGAAGTGCGGCTGTGCTGGTCGAGCCGGTTTGGTTTATAGGCCGGTCCGATAATTTTTTTTAATTTTATTTATATGTATTCTCATTTTTCAGAATCGATCCAATTTGGAAACAATTGAATAATCATAATTCTCTATTTATGCATTTATTTAAGAGGAAGAGTGTTAAAATATGCAGTCTCTTGAATATATATATTCTTAATTTGCAATTAGTAATATTGGAAACAGGCAATCATGACGAATTAATTAATTAGTATTTTTCATTAATGAGACGAGGAGTATTTTAAGAATTTAATTTTGAACGTTTCTATTTTGGTTATAATGAAATGAATTGGTTAATTTATATATTTGGTACATTTTAATTCACACTTCTTATTTTTCTTTTTCTAAAATTACACATTATCTTTAATCTATCCATAAACTTTCGAATTAATAACTTCATAACAAGAAAAGTGTGAAACTCAAACTGCCGGAATATCTTCTTGAGGACTATTATTTTTCTCATTAATCAATATTTTAAAAAAATACTAAATGTGACTAAGATGAATAAGACCTTCCCAAAAATGATTTGGAGTCAATAAAATTAAAAGATTAATCTTATACTACTTTAAAATTTAATATAAATTAATCATCGGCGTATTGAAGATTTTTAACAATATTATAGTTATTATTAATTCATTCAAACCAATTAATAATAATTTATATGCATTACTGTGTGGCTCAAGAAAAAAGACGAGTATTATTGGTGCTGAAGATTATTAGTGAAGATTTAAAGTATTAATAAATTAGTAATTAGATTACATTTTTTTTCATATTCAACGCTAACGAGTGACACCACTGTCACCATGAGTTAGCCTAGTGATTAGAAAATAAATAAAAATTCATTCTTTGGACCAGTTGTTGGCTTGTGCTGTTATTTTTCATGTGAGTTTGGTGTGGAAATTGTCCTAACCCGATTTGATGAATGAATGAAACGTTGATAACCTTAAGAAAAACAACTAATTGAGCTTTTGTTGGGCTTTACGTCTGGGCTGTAACTGTGGAATAGGCCTGGGAAGCTACGGTTGAGTGCTGATCTTGAGCCCATTATACTCTTAGCCATGCCTTGAATCCAGTGTATTAATGCTCTTGTAAATACTCAATATAATTACTCAAAATTGTTGACTTTCGAATCATAACGACATAAAAAAAAATTAGAAATCACATTCAATTTATGTGTAAATTTAAGCGTCCCGTTTCTTGAATTAAATAATATAATCTATCGATTGACAAATCTACAGATCAAAAAACTTAACGTATATTTTTTTAGTTGAAGAACTACGTAAATTTTTTACGTTACGTTTTATTGTTCTATTTCGAATGTGAATTTGTTTCTACTCCGTTAATTCTCATATAAATATTTAATTCGATTGATTTCTGTAAAACCCACTTCGTCTAATTAACACCTAACGTCGTTTAATATTACACAAGTATCGACGACTTGATCAATGATCAATCATGTTGAACATTCATATTCTCTCATGTAGAATAAGCTACATGGTCAATGTGATTAGTTGCTTATAGGTACTATATATCATAATTATTGACACACAAAACCAATTACACACAATTATGTGCCCTCTACTTTTGTGTATCTACATTTCACAGCCTTAAATAAAGCACAATTCAATCAAATCTCATAACAAAAATGGTTAGCAAAACAAAGCTCAGCAAACCTTGTTTGTGTAATTGTAATTAATTCACTGTGGAATTCTTAGGTGAGCCATTAAGAAACTTTTCCAAGTTCAAATTCTCTGTACCCACAATCCATAAGTTTTTTTCTTGACTATTCCACAACATTTTCCCTATAAATTCCCTCCAATGACTCCTTTTTTCTCACCATCCAAACAGCAATTCTAGATTGTTTTTGAGAGATGAAAATGATGATGATGACTAGAAGTGGTGGTGGATTTATTATGGTGGTGCTTGTTTGTGCCCTTGTTTGGTCCCCAAGCTGCCATGCTAGGAAGCTTCTTTTCATGCCCGACCGGTACGTAAATTCAGTGTTTTAAATATCTCTCATTAATTTTTATTTAATCTTTAAATGTATCATTAGATCGAACAACAAGATAATATATATTTAGAACTCATTAAATTTTAATAGATTAGACTAAACATATGACGAATCCTTTTTTTAACTAATTGTGTTAACAAATATGATATTTTATGGTATTTCTAATTATAGCAAGAACTCTAATGCTCAAATGTGTATAGACGCTAATGTGTGGAAATCAATGACCGATATCAAGTCACGAATGAAGTATTAAACTATCTCTAATTTACTGGGTTAGCCGCTGTTTTGCGTAAATCAAACCGGAATTAAATAGATTTCTTATGGTTCTAGAGTTTAAGAGCCATGACAGGGCCAATTTCTTCCGATTCCGGCCCTATACATTTTAAATCATAAATCTATCGTTTAATCTTTCTCCACTATGTTCACAAAGGGGTTCGAAACTCATACTTTTTTGTTAACAGTGTGAGGCTCAAACAGTTACGATGTCCTCTCAGACACCGGCCCTATACGTAGTTAGCTTATTTCTTGTATTTTTGTTGAGTGGGTTTATATATACACACACATTTCAACAGGTACGACCCGGTGAACGACCAAAAAACATTCGGCAGCTGGTTCCACTACCCTCATTTTGGGTTCAACCCTAACTTCGGCGGCGGAGGAGCCGGGTACGGTGCGGGGACGGGCGGCGGGAGGGGAGGAGGCGGCGGCGGAGGAGGATACGGGTCCGGGTACGGTTCGGGTCCTGGAGGCGGGTTCGGGGCAGGCGGAGGCGGTGGAGGCGGGTTCGACGTCGGCGTTTCTCTGCCCGGAGGTGGCCGTGTTGATTATGGCGTCGGCGGTGGGTTTGGAGGAGGAGTCGGAGCTGGATTTCCTTGACATTGTTATTATTATGTATTAGACATCTTTGTGTGTGTCAATATCTGGTTATCATTGGCTTAATCACTATGATTTTAGTTAACTGAGTTATAAATTGTAATAAATTTCTTCCCCTTATATATGGTTTAGTGCCACACTCTTTGACTAAGAACTGATTAATTGGTGAACTGTTGTCGAAATGTTATGAAGAGGATTTTTAAAGATTAATATAAATATTAAATTTAAAGATTAACAGATGATTATATAATCGCATAATTTATTTGGTCGTTACTATTCAGATGTGTGTGACCAGGAAGAGGCATCGCTTATAATTTTACGAACCGAATCCATGTATCATAAGTTGATACAGTTCGGTTAAGTCTACGTGTGAGTTTAAAGTCATACGTGAAAGATTATTATATGTAAGGAAGGTTTATACACCCATTAAACTATAGACCTAATAAGTTAGTTTTTTGGATCGAATGTGGACTTTAATATGTGTATAAATTTTCTTAGGTATTCCTTCTATGTACGGCATGTATCTCTTCAACACGTCTCTACTCTTTGCTTACCCGTGTCTTTCAATCCAATTTGCACAACTTTTAGTTAGGCTAGGTTTCTAACATTTTTGAATTCCTCGGCAGTTCAGTAAAGTAAAGAAAAAATAGATAAACATATTTTTTTTATCCTGGTTTTGCTTGTAAGTTCATATCCATATTTATTGACAAAACCATGATAATCACTTACAGGTTTACAGTTCACACATGACAAGCACAGTATATAATTATAGTATATATATATGTAACAACCCAACACCCTTTATATTAAAGGGTTGCATGTAGAAGCCTCTACATAGACTCAGCAAATCCAATCCTAGCTTTCCCATAATCGAAGATGGTGTGGTATCGACCCATGAACACATCTCCCAAGATCCTGCACATCACACAAGTCCCAAACAATCACTGAAATGCCACTGATCACTCTTGCAATTTGCAAAACCAAACAGTTTTGATAAGATTGATAAATTACCAGATGGGTCCACGAGGAGGAGGAATGTCCATTCCACTGAACCCGCTGATGCACTCTTCTTCACCACCCTCACTCACCTTGAGCACGTACTGATCACAAAACATTACAGTAAATATTTTGATCAGCAATAACCGTAAGTGTGAAAAAATGTTACAGAATATTAGCAGTTGTTGAAATGTGATGTTAATGTATCATACGTCTTGTGGAGAGAGCACGAATTTTTTCCCGCCGATAGTGAAGGAAACCGGTGGCATGGAAGAAATCTTCTTGCAGTCGACTGTTGACTCTCCGACTAGGTTAGGAACTTTGTCACATAGCTGTAGATAAAAGGAGAAAATAAAGTGTTCACTGAATCTACATAGACTACATTTTTAGACGTACGTGTCAAATTTTAACATTGTTATAGAAGAAACACGACAGATCACTCTGTTTTTTTTAATCAACCCTAATTTAGTAAAGGAAAAATTGCAAAAAGTTGTCGTGAAGTTTTCAAATTTTGCAAAAAGTGGTTATTAAATTTTATTTTTGTATGAAGTGGTTGTGAACGTACATTTGTTTTTCAAATTGAGCGCATTTGGCCAAAAATAACAAAAATGCCCTTGAAATATTTTTCTTAAGTTTAAAATGAAGGATACATTTTTTACAACTTGAGTTTGTCGGTTTTTTATTCTCTCGCACGCCATTGACATCCTTTCATGAGACTTTAGATAAAAACGAGTTTGGAGTAAAAACAAAAATCGGCGAGCTCCAGTTGAAAAACATTATTATTTTTATTTTTATTTTTCAAAAAGTTTAAGGGGTATTTTCGTCATATTTGACAAATTTACATATTTTGCAAAAAAAAGTGACAAGTTCACACCCATTTTTGACAAAATGAAAATTTACCGACAAAACTAGAAAAGTTCATGACAACTTTTTACAATTTTTATAATGATTGAAACCAGCGACCTCATGCTTATTATAAAAAATCACCGCCAAAACACGCGTCTCACCTGACGAGCATAGTCCAATATAGATTCTTCTGTCTGATTCTGCACAACCTTCTCCTGCATCCACTCAACCACCATTTCACAAGCAGAGCAGACCTCACCATCATCAACACCACCAGATGATTTTCCACTGTTCCTACCCACAACACTCTCAATCCCAATGCTGCATAAAAATTAAATGAATTAACCACTAGTGTTCAGCATATTGAAATGTAGAGCAACCAACTCCATTTCATATCCTCACCTAAGATCATCAGAAGTGCACAACCCAACATTGGAGCATACCTTCTTTGGCAAGTCCTGTTTTTTTAAACAAGTCAGAAGAAGATTCCACGTTGAAAGCTAAAAACATCATACTTTGGCTCACCAGAGATACAAGCGTTTCGACAATATCGGGTCCATACTCGTCGACAACTTTCTTGCATGCCCTGGTAACAAGTCCAGAAGCTCCAATGGCTTGATTTATCTTGGCAACCACAGACTACAAGACAGTGATACAGACATAAACCAACTACTGCAGCACGGTCGAATACAATGATTTTAAGCAGCATTTACAAATCACGCATACCGTTGGCCCAACGAGCAATGAAGTTCCAGAATCTGCAATTGCTGCACAACCTCCATTACAATAACCTGAACAATCAGGTTGGTTATGTCAGAACCAAGACATGAGTTTAAGAGAAACACTTTTCAAGTATAAGGAAAAAGGAAGCATACCCATTGGCTTGTCATTGATAAGAATGTCACCCATTTCAAACTACCAAAAACAAGCAAGTATTTACATCAAAATGAGAATGAGGTAGATACTGATTAACCAGATACGCATCTTTTTGACGTGAGACGCTAATATTTAAAATGACCTCTGACCTGCCAATACCCTTTATGTGTCACAGGAACATATATATGTTCACCCTTGTAGTGTTTAGGATCAGCCCCTCCAAACACGATCTCACCCCCTTCTTCATCCTTGGGTTCACGGTTCAGCCAGAAGGAAAACACTGGTTCCTTAATAAGACCTTGTTCCACCATGTTATACCTGCAACTCATGCAATCAGCGTCCCGGACTGAACCAAAGAGTACTGATGAATATTTTAGGAAATGGTGTAGCAGAGTAAAATTTTCATTTCCAAACATACCAGACCGGGTTAACATTTCCAACAGAGATCTCTTTGAAACCAAGGCCTAGTAGGCCATCGAACTGGGCCACAGCAAATGCGATGCCAGGCTCATTAGTTGCTTCTATGAAATCCTGATAAAGATTATGAATTTTTGCATTAGGGTACCCAAAAGTCATGACAAACGAACGATGAGAACGAACAAGTATACACTAAAGGCTACCTGATTCTTGACAACTATGTCACCAATTCTGACATTGTCATTACTAAAGAAACCAGAAATAGACCCACTGCCATAGTGAATGGCAGCAGATTTTCCTGCACAACAGATATAATATCACAAAACATTGCTCGTCTTTTCTTCTTCTTCTGAAAATAGAGTATCAACAAAACATAATAGAGAAAATCAACAAACCATTCTTCTTGTAGGTACTCGATCGACTTGATTCGTACTTGGAATGTAAAAAACAGGCAACCTGCCAAAATGCACCAAATTCTGAGCTCTATACTTTGGTCTAAAAGATTTTGAAGACCATTAACAATCAAAATAAATGTAAGATCTCACCGAGAAGTAGCACTTGGACGATGGCACCCACATATTCGAGCTACCCGTGTCAAAAAGCACAGAAAACCTCTGAGAGGGAGTGCCAACACCAACCTCACCGTAGTATTGGGCATCCATGAAATTCTTCAAGGAAACTATATCATCTTCTCCGAGCTTCTCTCGGAGATAACGCTTGGTGATAGCAGCTTTCACAGACTTCCTGTCAATCCGAGCATTAAGCCAGTTGGCGGGATCTGAGTTCCTCTTCTTCAGTTGAATCCTGTTCAACCCATTGCTTGATGTGGCACAAACAAGAGAAACTAGCAGAGACGAAACGAACAGGCACAGCACAAGAGCTTTGTGTGCAGTTCCCATCATGACCTATAAGCACAAAACTGAACATCAAATGCTCCAAACATGCCTTTTAACTATGATTCAACATAAAATAGCCCAAAATCAAGGTTCCAAAAAGAAATAAATTGAATTATCAGCAAAAATTGTTCCTTATGAAGCACCAATTTAACATAACACACACGTTGGACACAAGTTTCATAAACTAAAACTTGCTTTAGTTCAACTAATTTCAAATTCAATTTCAACATATAAGCAAAACAAAGCTTTAAGCACCTGAGACCTCTCAAAAACATCATAAAGAGCAACCAAATTGACCAGTCGCTGAAGAAGAAAAAAATCAGTTCTCTGCAACTCTAAGCAAAAACCACTAGCAAATTAACAATACAACAATCCAAAACCTACATTTCAAGGGGAGTTCAAAAACACAGATCATAACTAAAAAAGAATCAAGGTTCCATAAGAGAAACAAAGTGAATTATCAGCCAAAATTGTTTCTTATGAAGCACCAATTCAACATAACACACATGTTGGACAAATTTCATAAACTCAAACCTGCCTTAGCTCAATTTCAATTTCTTTTTCTTTCAAAATTGCAATCCAATTTCATCAATCACATTCAACATCCCCACACCACACAGTTCAACATATATAAGCCAAACAAAGCTTTAATTAAGCACCTTAGAGTTGAGACCTCTCAAAAACCTCATAACAGCAACGAAATTGACCAATCACCGAAAAAACTCAAATCTCTGCAAGTCCAAGTAAAAACAACAAAATCCAAAACCTACATTTTAAACGAAGTTCAAAATTGGGAAGAAACACATATCAACATATATAAGCTAACCAAAGCCATAATTAAGCACTCGAGACCTCTCAAAAACCTCATAACAGCAACAAAATTGACCAATCACCGGAAAAAAAACTCAAATCTCTGCAACTCCAACCAAAAACCAGAAACAAAACAACAATCCGAAACCTACATTTCAAGCGAAGTTCCAAATTGAAAAGAAACACATATCACAACACAGCTCAACACATATAAGCTAAACAAAGCTCTAATCAAGCACTCGAGACCTCTCAAAAACCTCAAAACAAAAACTCAAATCTCTGCAACTCCAAGCAAAAACCAGTAACAAAACAACAATCCGAAACCTACATTTCAAGCGAAGTTCAAAATTGAAAAGAAACACATATCACAACACAGCTCAACACATATAAGCTAAACAAAGCTCTAATTAAGCACTCGAGGCCTCTCAAAAACCTCATAACAGCAACAAAACTGACCAATCACCGGAAAAAAAAACTCAAATCTCTCCAACTACAAGCAAAGTTCAAAACTGGGAAGAAACACAGATCATGAACACGAAAAAGCTCAACCAAACCGCACCGATCGGCGATCGCTCAAACCAGAAAGAACAAAATCGCCGTAACAATCAATAATTATTACACTACGGTACCGTAAAAACTAGCCGGAGATGCGAAGAACTCACCGGAGCTGGAGAAGAAAGGTGGTGAAGGTGAAGAGACGAGGCACGAAACGAGAGAATATATATAGAGGAAATGAAAAGAGCGTGACTATAAACAGAAACTAACGGTGGGGCCCAGCTCAGTCACGTTAAACCCGCCATCTTGATCCGGCGATCTCGGCCGTCCGTCTCATCCACGTGTCGTTTTCGGGCACGAGAAATGTATTGGAGATTATAGAATGATGATGGGACTGTAAAATTATATATTATTATCCGAAGTCGTGTTTTTGCAATCTTTTGTTCTGATTGGGTCTGGTCAGAGTCAAGTCAAGCAGTTACCAAAATCAAGATTAGTTCTTGAAAAAATTTAAATAAAACTCACATTACGTACATGAGGTATGTAGATGAACAGTTAGGTAAAAAAAACAATTATTACAATACAAACTAAAATATATTTCTTGGGGCACACTCCACTACAAGACGGAGTTGAGTGTCCAAACGCCTGAACGCGTTGTTAGCCGCTTATCTAGTGCGCGATAAATAACAATGTAAATTGTGCACTTAAGTGAGGAATAATTTTATATTTTTGCACGCTCACTCGAAATTGAACTTCTGCACTTTTCAGTATGATGTTTGCATTTTCAGCAGAGTGTTTGTACTTTTCAGTAGTTTATAACAAAATTGTTCCACTGAAAATGTAAATGTTGTGCTGACAATGTAAATGTTCTACTGAAAATGTGAAAGTTATACTGAAAATATAATAGGGTTCAAATTTATGATTTGCTTTGATATGAAATGGGGTTTTGTTTTCATTATTTGAGTTGTTGTGCATACGTTTAAGTTATTCTACGAATATGTTGAACGTTCTACTGGAATGACGAAACGTTATACTTAAATGGTCAAATGTTCTATTTAAATGGTTAAAGTTATACTTAAACAATTTAACGTTTACTGAACTGAATGTTATACTGATCTCGAAACTCATTAAACACTTTCGCGAAAACAAAAATAACAAAATTGTTCTACTGAAAATACAAATATTCAATTAAAAAATTGAAATTACAATAAAAAAAATCGATCTCAAAACCCATTAAACATTATTGCGAAAACGAAAATAACAAAATTGCAAATATTCTAGCGAAACGTGTAAATGTTCTACTACAACGCAAAAGTACAGAAATTATACTGCGAATGATGAGCTTCAAAAATACGAAACTGCCCCCAATTAAATGCACAGCGCACGTCGATACGTGTCGCGTGCTAGATGAGCGGCTCACGTGAGGATTAATCGAATCAAATGAACTAATCAAATTAGAGTTTTTTTGTTATTATAAAATGGACATGGTTTGAGTGGTGGGTGGTGACGTGTGGGAAAAGGTAGGGTAAATTTTGCATTTTGGGACGTTGTAAGAGAAAGTAACTAACGTGCAACGGCTCTTGAATCGTCATTAATGGTTCGATTCCTCTTTCTCTCTCGCTTGCACTAAATGTGTATATTTTTGGTTGTGTGCAAGAAAGAGTAATGGCTTCACGGGGCATGAAACATTCTATATTATTCAACGGTAACCGTAAAATTAGCGACATTTTTTGTCTTCTTTATTTAGTTTTGTCGTTAAAATCGTGTCCGATAGCAAATATGTCGAGAGCAAGAAACAAAAAAGCACGTGATAGCATTTATTATTATATTTTCAACGACGAAAAATGTGAAGATCTAACTTACTTACTAACGATTTTGAAATCTCTCCTTTTGAACTGAACCGATCAATTCGGTTTTAAGAAAATAAAGATTGAAATTGAATAGAAGAATTCGATTTAATTTTGAACATGTTGATTTTTGGTTCGGTTCGATTTTTCGTGAACCGACTTTCGTGAAATTCTCGCATGTTAGACCTTTTTGACCTGTCATTCGACTTATCAGTTTTCGACTGGATTTTAGTCGATTTTCATGAAAATATTGAATTTTGGGCTGGTAGTTGCTTATTTGTTGTTGGACCAATAAATTTATATTCAATTGATTAAGATCGATTTTTTAAAATGAATTAGGTGTCCAAATCAATCAGTTTTAGATTCGATTCAATTCTTTTATCATTTATCATTTTATAAACGAAACTAAAGTAAACCGTTAGAGTTTGGTTCGATTCGATTATAAATCGAATCAAGTTAGGTTTATTCGGTTCAGTTTATTTAGAATGTCCTAAACCTAATATCTGTTGACATTTTTATAACAAGAAAATATTCAAAAATTGATAGATATACAACTTTAATCGACACCATTTCAATTTCATTGATAACAAATGGTTAGGCCAAATCAGAGCCCACATATTTATGAGAACAAGGCCTGCACGAGAACACAGAGTGAAGTGATGCTCTGTTAAAAGTCAAGCCCATTAGGTAAGACCTTTCGGGCTATTGGGCTTCTAGCAACACCATGGGCCTGGAATCAAGTCCATACTACTATACTAGTCACCGCGAGTTAATGAATAAATTGCGGGTCAAAAACGACCTCACCCGCAATGGTTGCAATGCGGGTGAAGAGGCGATACAGGCGGGTCACATGCACCCACCTGTAATAGTGTATATGAAACTCAAAATAATGCTGGGACATAAATATCATCTCACGTTAACATTTTGACACATATATGTCAAGATTATATTGTAGACGGCCTTAATGTAAAGGGTATGTAAATTTTAATTTCGAATCAAAATTTGTTGTTAACTTAACCCACCCACAACCAGTAAAAGTGAGAAATACTTTCTAAATTGGCATCCTATGTATATGCAGGTGGGTGAGATTCTGACGCGCGTTGTTGAAGTAGAGGCCCATGTTTACACGAGTGTGAAAGGGAAATAAGCCCCACGCGTACCATGAGAGAGAGAATTGAAGTGAATCCCACATGTAAAAGAAGTGAAATAAATTGGGTGTATATAAAGGGAAGGGTCAAACCCAACTAATAGCTTGAGCTTTTAGTTGTAGATCCCGACCCGATATGTATAACCCAGTTTTACATGGGTTCCCCGTGCCTACGTCCCCCTGTGAACTGCGGCCCATATGCAGAAGTCCAGTCATGTTATCACCCACGCGTAGACAAGGCGGCACGTGATGGGGAGTGTTGAAGTAGAGGTCCATGCGTACACGAGCGTGAAAGGGACATAAGCTCCACTCGTACCATGAGAGGGAGAATTGAACTGAATCCCACATGGAAAAGAAGTGAAATAAATTGAGTGTATATAAAGAGAATGGTCAAACCCAACTAATAGCTTCAGCTTTTAGTTGTGGAGCCCAGCTCGATATGTACAACCCAATTTTACACGTTTGGATGTCAAACACACATACCCGTGAACACTCCTAACCGCGTACCACACAAATGGGCATTTAGAAAAAAAGAAAAAAGAAAAAAGAGGAAACTCGCCATATTCACTATCTCTGATTTAACGAGATGGGAATAAAATTATAAAATCAGCCTAAATCACACCGAATCCGAGAATCCTGATAAGACCAGATCAGAAGTTACAAAACTCGTTCCGAACCCGCTACACACATTTCATCCCCACAAGACCAACAACTTAACGAGTCAAGGTTTGTGCCCACCAAAGCAAGAAAATAGTATCGAGCCTTCAACAAGGGATTGACTTTGATGGTCATGGTCCACCCCTCGAACCTGCCTAACCCATTCGTGTGGAGCATAGCATCCGAATTTTTCATCTCCTACAAAACTATAAGGTTGACTTAATTGGTACTTCACTCTGGTCCACTTCATGCTTAAGGCAGGTCCTTCCTCTACCCCCAAACCCAACCCTAATCTTTGTAGCTAGCTCCTACCCAAACTTCAACACCTTATAAGGACTTGATTTTGATGCTTTCTTTTGTTTGGTCTGCATGTCTTTACTCATGCACCTATAGCCTTCCTTAGTTATAACTATTTATTTGGTAAACATCAATTTCTCTCATCCATCCCCTTCCTTAAGACATAGACCCTAACAATCCTCGCATTCATGGTAAGTTACACGTGGATTAATTATAATATTAATATACATACTAAAATCCAATAATATAAATAGGTAGAATGAAATATAGTCATGACAAAGTTGATATTACGAATGAAAGATTCTAAATATGCCCTTCATTCTTTACGAGCAGTGTTCGAAAAATGTTAGGCGTCAGTCGGATAGATATAAACTGTAAAAATTAGTCTGAATAATAATATAATGAAACATTAATAAGAAATTAATCAAAGAATAATTCGTTTGATCGATAACTTTTTTAACAATCCGTGCGAACAAGAGGAACACGGGTTTGATTAAGGAACAACAAGTAGATCCAACGATAATAAATATATTGAACTGGATCCACCTACAAAAATATACATTGACGTAACAAAATTTATCTCTTAGATATTTAATTTTAACGTCTCTTCTAATCATCACATGTTATATTATCGTTACGATCTATTATTATTCATATATGTATATATATATTTGAATATCATATATTTTAAATGAACTATTATTAACTCTCGAGACACATAAAATTTAATTTATTTAGAATTTAAAACTTCTACATATATACATCAAAAACATAACTTACTTAAAAGTTAAAGTTGAAGCTAATAAGTAAAAGTGTACTATTATATAAGTTATAAAACAAATTTACATATTTCATACCCAACTCTAATAATATAAATACATTAAAATATTAAGTATAACCTAAATATTCACATATTTGAAGACACGAGAATATAATAACGAGATAAATTTTAGTCCAATAACCAAAGAAAGACTAAATTATTATTATATTATTCATCAATGATTATTATCATTATTACAAGTTTCCGATTTCCCGAGAGCTCCAGACAAGAACTGCGGGCCCCACAGAAGTTGCACGTTCGGGTTAGGGGACCGTTTGGCAAATGACGTGACGTCAGCGAAGGTGAACACAAAGTCAAAAGCCCATCCAAACAGACCCTTAACCGCAACCCACGAAACGGCCACGTTCACACGAACAACAACAACAACAACAACAACGTAGCTGCCTCGAAGTCTCTTTCGAGTCCACTACTGTCCCTCAGCTTGTCTCTAGACCTCCATTACGTGTCAAACGATCGTAGCCGTATTTATTGACTCGTATATACGGTCAATTCGTTGTTTTTGTCCAAGTCTACGATAATGCTTCTAAATTAAGATTTTAATTTAAATTATATTATCGTTAATTAATGTTTTTCCTGTCATCTTCGATGTTTTCTAGGAGGATAATCAATGAAATTAAGGGTAGTGTTACTTTTGTATTTTATTTGTTTTGATCGTCGTTGCCGACGAGAGGTAGATAATTGTAGATCACACACATTGTATATGGAGGGAATTTTTTCTGTAATCACATGCATGAATCAGGATGAAGAAAATTTAAATAAAGAGTTAGTAGATAAGAGTATGCATTAATTGATTTTACAATTGTTGAATTTGTCTAAAATTAATTTTAGCAGAGTTTACTAGTTAATATGTTAGGTTTAAGATGAGATAAGTTATGAAATTTTTAGGAGGACATTTCAGTAATTTGAGACACCAACTTATAAATAGTTGGAGGTGCGTTCGAACCGACTTTTAGATGAAAGAGAAAAATGATATAATTATTCAAGAAAAAGATAGATAGTAAATGTGAGCAGTAGTGTTGTAAATGGCGGTCGTCATGGCCCCGAAAACCACACGGGTGCCACGCCGTGGCGTTTTGGCTATTTTTAGACGGATTTGTATTGATTTTGGACCAACTTAAGCCAGTTATGTCCAAACTAATTAACTTTTTAGAAAAAAAATTGAAAATATTATAACCTGTAGAATAATATGTATTATTATTACATATTTACAGTAGTTTAAATTTTAAAAAATACAAAAATAAAATCAAGTCTCTGTCATCATCATAACGTCGTGCGACATCTACAACCTTGTATGCGAATAAACTTATACGTTTAAGGTTTCTTATTTCTTTTCATAAAACAATCTTGTAAAGTCGATTTTTAAATACTAGTTTGACGACCATTGCGTATGAGGAATCATACGGACTAGTCGAATTTTATTTTGATATTTTTACTAAATATATTACTATACTCTATACATATGCAATAGAAATATGTACGCTATACAAAAGTAAGTATTCGAAGATGTATTACGTTTATGTTCTTAAACTAGTATAAGTTATTTTTGTTCTATTTTTATTTTGTATATACATTTTTTATATTTTAACCCGTCTAAATCTATCTTGACAACACGTTATAGTCCATGTCATTATTGCACCGTTGATTGCGCCGCCCTGAATAAGGACAACGCATTTTTCTATCAGAAACAACATACCACACATACTGTCCTTGAAATAAAATTTTTGTAGCTGTTTCTCTTTCTTGTAAGATTCATCTCCTCTAACAATAGACGTAGTATTCACATTGTCCGAATAGTACTCTATAAAATTCTTTTCCTTCCCATTGTTTTAATTCGATTGTATTTATTTTCATAAAATCTATCTTTTTCGTTACGTAAATAGTATTTTAAAATTGCCATAAATACTTACTCGCACGGTGCAAATTTCAACTAAATATTTTACCAAATAACAATCTTATAATCTATAATTTCATTTTGATCACCACGTGAATTTACCCGACAAAAAACATTAAAACAAAACAAATAAAAATGTAATTAATCGAGCTGTTCCTGTCCTAAGTATATGTATATATATACCCAAGATAAAAAGAGTATGATTATATTTATAACACCGTAATTTCATTCTCGATCACAAATATTCTATGATAATTACCGTAAATTCTTAAAAAGTAAAAAAATAACAATTTTGAACAATATTGGAATCGAACCCAATTAGTAGCAAAACACTGTTCGGAGAAATTATTGTTTCTGGTGATTCCCACTTATGATCGACGAAATGGCGGCGGCGAGAGCCGCCGTGAAGTTCGGGTCGGCAGTTATGGCCGTTACGGTGTCCGCCAGCGCGTGATGTTGCGTCGCGCCCGATTGAAACGACCCAACGACGTCGTTCGACGACTGGAGCCCCGAGAACTTGGACTGATTGTAGAGCGCACCCCCAAACGGGCCATTCAGGTAATTATTGTGACCCGAGAACGGAACCGGGTACTGCGACCCGGGTCGCTGGACCTGAACCGGGTTCGGGTTATGGGTCAGGTCCAGGGTCACGGTCGGGAACGGCGCCGAGGCCGAGATCGTGGCCACGCTCGACGAGCAGGGCAGGATGGCCCGCGCGAGGAGGCTCGGGTTCATGATCCCGCCGCCGCCGTCGGGGCTCGACATCGATCCCGACAGCAGCATTGTCGCGGCCGCGGTGGTGGTCGAGGCCATCGCCACGGCCGCGGGAGGGAGGGGGTGGTTGTGGTTCCCCTCGTAGGTGGTGATCAGGATGGAGCGGTCGTCGGCGCACCTCTGGACCTGTTTCCGGACCGGGCACCCGACCGCCAGCGTGCACCGGTAGTAGGCCCGCGGGCACGGGTTCCCCTTCGCCATCTTCTGCCCGTATTTTCTCCACTGACACCCGTCGCTTATCTGGAAATCACGGATTTAGAGATTTTATAAGAAAACGTTAAAAATCTGACCCATTTAAAATATTAAACAAACAGAAAAAGACTTAAATTCATTGATCGAGTGAATATAGTTAAGAGATAGTTACATTTTATATTCAAGTAGACTTAACATTTTTTAGTTAGACAGATCACCTAAAATTTTTTTACAAATACAAAGAAGTTCGAAAGTAAAAATTCTGAGTACCGAGTGAAATAGTAGTTTCAATACATATACCCAATGCAATTATCTTTATGATTAACAAATTTTTTATATACAATTTATTTTCTACTCGATTAGATTTGAGGGTTTTTAGGTATTTAAGATCCTCCTATATTATAATTATGTATTTGTGTGTCTTGTTACATTTTCATTTATATTAGTTTTAGATGAAATTACATGGCATTTTAAGATATAGCAACTTAATAATATATTGCATACAAACCTTAATAAATATCTTTAAACATATATTCATTAATTTTAGATTTTACTTCCTCTAGTTCTAAATCTTTGTTTTTATTTCTATAAGAAATGTAAATTTCACTTGGTTCAAGTAGCCTAATTTCACAAACTAGAAAATTTTAACATGTTTTATTAAACATCGATATGATTTACATATTTTAGACGCAGAACTGATAGCTAAATATTAAATATTCGTACCATGGGAGCTTCAGATCGGGCGCGAACCGAGACGCGAGCCTTCCTCATCGCGGCCTGCTCGATATTGGAAGTCCTGGCGGGCGGGTCGAGTTTTTGAACCTTCTTAGGCCATCCCTGGGTTTCGGAGCCATCGGCGCTGTCCTCGCGGCCGATGTTCCTCTTCCCGGAGCTCTCCGGGCCGGCGGAAGCGGTCGTGGCCTCGTTTTTCCCGGCGGCTTGAGTCTCCGACGAGGAGTTGGACACCCGGTCGTGATCGTCGATCGATTCGGGCCCCGCGAGGACCAAATCCAACTGTCTGGGATTGATAATCTTAATTTCTTCTGATTTTACCACTTGAGTGGTCTGGTTTTGTTGTTGGATTAGTCTTGTTAGGTGCATCTGTAGTGCACTGTAGTTGTTGCTCACTTGGCTCAGCATTTCTCTCAGTTTCTGGTTCTCTCCGTTCATTCTCTGCAGCTCCACCTGAATTTTCGCCACCTGATGATCGCAAAAAAACGATCAGTATTCTAAAAAACGCTAGACGCTAATCAAGTAAAAATGACCTCTAAAGTCCATAATCGACTCTAAAGACTATTTTTAATCAAACTAACATATCAGCTTTTGAACTAATCAGATATAAATTCAGATTCGATCAGACCAGTCAAATTTATTTCACAACAGTACTGCACAACGACCTGTCTAAAATCTAAAATCGCATCACCATCAAAATTTACCTCGGATTTCGTTTTTGTGTCGTCCACGTCCGATGGATTCCTGTCATCGAAAGTTGTCGATTGATCGCTTCGGGTCAGAAGACCCAACCCAGTCTATTTTCAATAAGAAAAAAAGAACACCATCAATAACTGAACAGTTGAAATAATCTTGATACACAGGTTGCTGATAAAAAAAACCTGCGGCGACGAGAGGGTTGTGCTCTTACGTGTACAACCAGCTCGGAGCTGGGGTGGGCGCCGCCGGGGATATGGCTCTTGTCGTCGGAGAAGAAGTCGAGGGCGACCCGATTCTCGTCGGCGGCGGCGGAGAGCATGGTGGGGCCGTGGCGGGTGCGGTGGTGGACGGAGGAGGAGTTGAGGATTGTTGGGAGGCCGATGTGGTCGAGAGTGAGTCCCCAACCTCTGTCCATAAAGAAGAGAGAAAATAATGGGAGGAGTGTGAAGTCTTGTGCCAGTGCAAGAGGATCGGCTATAAAAAGGGTTTTGTAATTGGGACCAACACTATGTTAAGATGTTGTAGATTTGATTTTTTGAGCTATTGACGCCGAGCTCACGGACTTTACTTTTTTTTAATTATTATATCTGTTTGTTTATTGCGTCATGTTGTGCGTAGGCGAGCCAGCTGGTCAAATTTATTTGCGTTGACAATATTTGGGATTGTTCCGTTTCTCTCTCTCTAGTAATAAACTATTTAGTTACGGTTGATTTGGATAATTAAGAAACGATGTGTCTAATATTGTTCCTTAACTCCCACAGGAAGAAAGAGACCCAACAGAAATTAAGAGAGGCACAACAAAAATTAGAAATAAAGGCGAGATACCGCAGCGTTACTCGAATTTAAAACCTTTGGGTCCGGGTTCAAGTGTTTAACCAATTGGTCAAACGAGTGTTGGCAGGTCTTCTCATAATCAAGTGAGTTTAAGAGTATTTTATGTTTTTATAATTACAATTTGGGTTCTACTGTGTTATGATGAAGCAATACAACATCAAATTTATGATTTTTTAAGAATTCTTAAGATTACTGTATTAATAACGGGTCAAGACACACTTTTAAAATCATGTATACTCAATTAACAGAAATACGAAATATGTTTATACATTTTTTATACTATCTTTATACAATTTATGTATCATGTTTATACCAAGTTATTTTATGGGTAAACTCGTTCACACATGTTACAGTTAGTATATATCATGTTTACACTATGTTTATACCAATTACCACGTAAAAATACGGAATTGTTCTCCACATTCCGTCACTTTTGCATAGATACATGTTAATGTAAAGTGTCGCGCGCTAGTATAATCTCGCCAGATCAACAGTCGTGATTTAAGTTCGAACGGTTTGCATTCGGACCTTATATCCCATAGTTAAATTAAAAGTTTAATAAGGTAAATAATCATATTTGTAATGATAAGAAATACAAGCAGTACTACGAAAAACAACTAGTTAATTATGTCTATAAGGGGGGCACTTCATCGGTTTTGATGTGATAAAGTCGAGAGTTCGATCTCGCCAAGACAAAACTCGATACGATTTTCAAAAATAACTGCTTAGTCATAGAGTACATTAAATTTACTCAATTTGACGAGTAACCAATATAGTATACATTATGTAAACATTACTACATTATCCTCAGTTTTAAATTTAAAACTCGCCGATAAATACACACAAACAAGTCTTTTCAAGGCGGTCAACGGAGGGTTGACTCATTCAATATTTCGATTGATGTGAATAAATAAAAATAAAAATAAATAAATAAAACAAACCGCCCCCGAAAGCTGCGGCGGGCTCCACGTGAGAGACGAAATTAAATAAAATGAAAAAAAAGGGCCGAGTCAACACCGTTGACTGCCAGGCCTTGCGGTGACCGGCGACCGGGTGGGGCAGTGCCCGAGTCTCTCCTTTTGCCCCGCGTTTCAGATCTCGCTCGCAAAGACTCGTCACTCGTTGACTGCTTGCTCCGGTGGGACCGGTTCGAGTGGCAACACGACATCTGGATTTTATTATGGTATTATTATTTTTTTAATTATTATTATTATTTGTTTTATTTTGTTGATTTGATTTGATTTAGTAATGTAATCAGATATTTAATTAATTTAATGTGGCCAGAGTGGTTGAGTAAAATAATAAAGGGTTTTGATGAGAAAATGTTGATTAGATCGAAATTGATTTTGCTTCGTTGAGAGGGTTTCTTGGTTCCCACTACTCTTCGGGACATGTTTCTTGATATAATGTTCACATAATAACTTACATTTTATATTATATAATAAATGATTAGAAAATTAGAAGAAAATAAGTTAATATATACCCAGCGGTCGAGATCGTGTTATTTGTAGTGAGGTCGGGAGTTCGATTGTTGAGAGGATATAAGATGTTTTGTGGGTTATCGCTCGACTATTTAATGTATGATTATTTTAACACGAACTCAAGTTCTCAAATGATGATAACCTCCAACGCGACGGCGATGAGTGGTTTGAGCTAATTGCAATATGTTAAGAGTACTGAAAATAACAAAACCGATCGGGAAAACAGGTTAATTAAAAGAACCGAATTGAAACTCTATTACATTAATTTTGGTCTATAAAATGAGAGTCGATTAAAATCAAATCAAACCAAAAACCAATTCACGTGAACATATAACTTATTTTAAGTTATTGATTCTTATTAATTGGGCTAAAATTATTGAGCAAACGAAAAACAAGTCAAAATCAATACAAAAGAATTTCAGAAATCAAACTAAATATTAACATGTTCAAAACCGAACATAACCAAATTGTAATAATTTAATTTTTATTTTTTCAAATCAGATTAATTGATTCGGTTCAGAATCAAAACAAATCGACTCAAAATTGGACCGAAACAACACTACAGCATATTCTAATTCTATTTAAGACATATATTAATTCAACAGTATTCAACAGTATGGGTCACTGTGTGTGAATTCTAACATATTTCTACCTTCTCTATTCCATACTCTTACTACATTTAAAACTAATAATATAAAAACAAAATTTAATTTTCATTCCTAAATAATTTTATACAAATACAAATACAAAATACAAGAGAATTAAATTAGCCGGCAAAGAAAAAAATGGGCAGATTTGCACCGCCATTTCGGCTATAATGCAACTTGAAACATGTACACCAATCAAACCTTTCAATTTCCTTAATTGATTATAAGATATTATAAATTTCTAGAACTTTCAAACTTTTCAAAACCAACCATTTTCTCCGTGAATTTAAGGAAGAAAAAAAAAGGACAACACATAGACAAGTAAAGTAAGTAACCCACAAAAAGAACAAAAAATAAGAGATAATGACATTTTCATACTTTAATTATTTTAGTCTCTTTTTTAATACCCTAACATTTTTTTGTGACAACTTATCTCTAAAATACTTAAAATATTTAAACTACCTTTAGTTTAAGAAATAAAAAATTGAATTAATTCAATTTTGTTTATCTTTTGTTCGATTTGGTTTATATATATAATTACAATTTTGCTCTCAAATCTAAAATTAAATTTGAACCATTTAAAATTCAGTTTGATAAATTAAATTGGACCAATTTTATTTTAATTTCTTAAATCAAGAATATTTTAGTCATTTTAGCGTAGGTTGTCACAAAAAATATGTCAGGGTACTAAAAAAGAAAAAAATTAGTTAAAATATAAAAGTGTCATTTCGCTATAGTTAAGTATAAATCAGTGTCATTATCTCAATAAACAATACATAGACAACGTGCATGAAGCTTTAAAATTTCAAACATATTTATCCAAAACATGAGAGAGCGTGTAATTTGCATTAATTATTCTCGAGCAACCTTTCTTTACCTTTGACCTTGGAGTGGTCGATCTCCATGCAGCTACGTTAGAGCCACACAAGTTTTGTCTTTAATATGTGCCTACTTGGAGCATTTTGGAGGGCAAATCCAAGTGTCGGCCAAAATTGGACGATCTCATTGGCTCGCCAAATGACCAAACTAGCTACTTGCGTCAACTTTTTTCCTATTCAATAATGGGTTCGATATGCGACACCTTTTGGAAGCCAACAAAAAACCCTTTGCGTTTCCACTTGCATACATATATATAGTCATAATCGCTTAATAAATGTCTGAACATTCAAACTGGTAATTAGTAGAGTACGAAACGGTAGAAGGTGATTGACTTTATAGAATCTTGAAAATATTTGCGGTAGAACTTTGTTGCAGTGTGTCGCGCGCTGAAACGACGTGCGTTCAGATCTTCAATGATCCAACAAACGTTCGGGTGTTCTACAAGTGTTTGTAGCGGATTACATCACATATGTATGTGTTATGATATGATAAATTTATTTTTCCTGATCGATGAATGAAAGTTGAATTAGAAAGCCTTACACTCCCTCTCAAGTTGGTGAAAGGAGAGCAGAAGTAGAACAAAGAGCAAAAAAACGGGTTGGGTATATATATATATATATATATATATATATACACACATACATCTATTTATTTAAAATTTTACATAAAATGATTAAAGTGTATCATATCTCTCCAACAGTTGTATCAGAGGTTTAGTTTGTTAGATTCTCGTAAGAAATTAGCGGGTTGGGTACTCTTTGACTGGTAAGATCTAAACTATGATTGGTGTTGCTCTCCAACGTGAAACCCACATGCCACACCTATATATATGTGTGTGTGTGTGTGAAATAATTATTTTTGAAAGCTTAATGTCTATTATTCGAAATTGTGGGTGAAGTGATATAGAACTTATGTAATGAGCATGAAATTACTAATTTCAGTTTACAGTACTAAATTAATATTAATAAAAGTTATTTTGTGGTTATTCAAATTATACAATCTTTTTGCGTATTGCAAGTTGAGACACTCAATTATTTCCTATTAATAAATTTTGATGGATTTATAATTTGAACATGTATATAATTCAAGCAAGAAATGTGTACGTGTGATAATGTGGCTGGTCGACCAAAAACAAATAAAAACAATCATATATAATGAAGATGCAAGAATTAATTAAACTATAAGTTACCACTTTGTGTTCAAACATTGGTTGTGTGACCCATATATAGAGAGAAAATAAAGAACATCGAAAAGACATTAATTAATAACGTTAGCTAGCTAGTTAACGTTAATTGGCTGTTCGCAAAGGTGGCTACAACTTGTACGTTTAAAACGTGCTTCATACATAAGTATATGATACATGTATTATTATTATTATTTGGCTTACTATAATATAGGTTAAAATCCAAAATTTCTCACTTCATAATTATTCGAATCAAGATTTAACACATAGAATATATATTTATTATGAGATGCATTTCAGTGAAAACCACAAGCGTGAGAATCGCGTCTCACACATATTTCTATTATTGTGTCATGTATATAAATATCTCGGTTAGTTAGTGTTTTCATTATTGTGACATGTACTTTCACAACATGAAAAAAATTCGGTCAACATAACATGCAATTTTGGGTTTATATCCGTCTTCATAATCACCCGGATCCTCGTTGCCCGATTTCAATACAGTATGATAACATGGGGGAATGCTTAATCTTCTGGAAAAAAAAGATGTAATGTGGGGGGAAATCGGGTTAACGAGGGTTCAGCCTGATTATGACAACCTACCTGTTGTCATATAATTAACCCGGATCCTCGTTTCCCCGGTTTCAACCATTTTTACGCGGTTTCAAGTTCAATTTGGTAACTTAAGGGGAATGTTCAACTCTATCAAAAAAAATGTGTAACGAGGGTTTACATGGCAACCAGGGAAGAAATCGATAAATTAGGATTGAGTGAAAATACGTATCATAATAACGTGAAAACATCGGCTGACTCCGATATATATGGATATACATGACATATATATTAATATATGCTTTCACATGCTAAAGTATATAGTCAAATATTGTAGTTGATTCATCAATTGCTATTCCATTTTTTTCAAGCAACAAAGACACTCTCAATTATTAATCGGTCTTATATTGCTGCCATTTAATAAGACTCTCATCGACCATTTATACACCAAACCTACCAACAATCATTTTTATTTCCCTTTTTCTTGGCCACTGGTCAGTGACAAGTGATGATTCACAACCCCAAAATTAACAAACAAATGGGTTATTCCATTTAATATTTATTTTCTACCAATAATTTTAGGTCATCGCTCCATTTATTTAACATTTTATTTTTTTATAGTAAGCTATTACATTATCACACACCAAAAGTCAGGTGTGGTGAGGTCAGTCCAAAATAAAAATAAAATTAATCGTATATAAAATAAGATATGCGGAGAAATTGTACAATATGCTAATTATAACAAATTAACCATATCATATAATAATAAATGAAAGTAGTAGAAATTGAGAACAAAATAAAAGAGATAAGGAAAGGGACAAAGTTGACTGAGATCTACGCTGACCATGTGATATATATCTCACATGGCTTGTTTATATATATATAAGACTTCGAACGATTCCTTCCACATTATACTCAAGTGACATGTATTTTATGCCGAGATCGAGTTGAATTATAGTTTGAAAAATCGGGAACTGCAGATAATGATTGAATGTTGATTACAATTTTAAAAAAATTATTCATCTGTACTGTTATTTGATATGGTTATTGTATATAAGATTTACGATCTTATCGAAAAAATCTTAACCAACTATTATTTAATGTATAAAACGTTTAATTTATAGTTTTAATACGCTTTCTAACTATTTGATTTAAAATATTTGCTTACAACAATACTTTATAACTTATAGTATTGTGTAAAATAGAAATTTGTTGATTGGAAAATAATTTTATAAATCTAATTATGTTGATGTAGAAACTCATGTATGCGTATACAAGCGTGAAAGAAAAATACTAAGCACACACGTACATAAAACACGAGAATTAAAAGTTGTATGAATCTCGCATGAAAAAAAGAAATGAAGTAAATTATGTGTATATGATTTCTTTCCATCTTCAATAAATTCGGCCTATAAATCCAGCCGAAAATAAAAACAAAAGGAAAGAGTTCAATTTGATATGATTCGAATAATCACGCATAGTCTTGCACATCCTCATTCTTAAGTAAATAAATAAATTACACATTATTCTTAATTATTATATATTAAATATTAAATCACATCCATGAGTTTTCTAATTTATAAAATTTTAATATAATTATCAAGTTTTGGTAAAACATAATTGAGTAAGTAAAAGTTATTTTAATTCTTATCATTTGCTATGTCAACTATATGATATATTAATCAAATATAATATATGTACATTATCAAATACATTACGGTCCGAATACAGACAATTATTTGACAAGAAATTGAAGCCGTGAGAAACTTGTTAGTCGAGTAAAAACAAAATTAGGACCATTTAATTCGTATACTAAACAGTACTGAAATTAATATTGACTCATTTTAACAACTCCTTTGTTCTTTTTGCCTCCTCGGTAGCTGAGGAATAATTAATTAATTAATTTGGGTATTTTAGTAATCATCAAATTGATCATTGTCAACCAAATTGAAACCTGTCGACACCTTGCAATTAACTGGATTAATTATAATGTTAATTAATATACTAGAAAATTAGTTTTGCAAATTAAACAATGGGAACAATTATGTGTTTTTCAAACTTGTTTACCATTCAATGAATTGGCCTTTGCCTTAATTTGAAAAAAAGATTAGGAATATTCCGAAATATTCCTAATACTCCCATATTTTTTACAAGAGTGTATTAATATATTTTTATTTATAGATAATATCTCACAACAATATAGTTTTATTTTAATTTTTTTTGAAGGTAACTTAATTTTATTAATGAATAGCAATTAACCCAACATCGAGCATGACAGCCGAAGCTACAGATGATGAGATAAACCTCTCACCGTAATCTTAGCTAATGTTAGTTAAAGTATATTTATCTAATTCCTGAGCCACTTTATTACAAGATCTACGACAAAAGATATGGAGAAATCCAATTTGAGAGTTGAAAGATAGCGCATGCAGACATACATAATTCCCTCGAATATGTTTCTAGTTTGTTTTTCTCACCGGACATGGACCACCATTCTAAGGCAATCAGTTTCAAACTCCACCGCCCTCCAGTTCTTTCATTTTTTCCATGATAAAGCCTCTCTGACCTACGGCCTTCACCTCTTCGAAATGTAGATGACACGAAAAGCGTCTGCAAAAAGCTCTCAAAATTCGACTATCTGAATCTTTAGAGATAAGCCCTATGCTCCAGTTCGCTCTGTATATATAAACACCTAATAATATCAATGGAAAGTTTATATATAATGAAGAAGTTGTTGAAATTTTTTTTTCTTAAATTTTACTTATGTCAAAGGACATATTTATTCATAAAAGTAACTGCATAGATGGATCAAAGTAATGATTAAATCTAAACACTTTCTTGACTAAATGATTTATTGTAACTTGGTGGTGGTGATCATGATTATGTCTTCTATAAAGTTCAAATAGTAGACAATTTTGTTGTGAGTAAAAAGCCATTTTTCCAAGTTTAGAGAACACTTTTTCAATGGTTTTATTTCAGCTATTTTTCTACATCAGTTTCGGAGCAACAAGTAACCCACGTACCAACCTCACCTAATATAGGTATAGACCGAACTAAATTATTTATATTAAAATTTAATTCACTTAAAAATTCAATCGAATATATAAATATTCAAACTTACTAATTAAATTAGTTAGTGAATACAACTACCAATTTTCAATGTGACAATTAAAGGCAATCATATGGGCTCGGAACTAGTGCCTGACCGATGATCGAACCATACTGAAAATTGAAAAATCGAGAATTATGCTAGGTTTTGCCCCTGAATTTGAGAGAAACACTGAATTTTATTAGTTCTCAAAATTCAAAATAATCGATTAATCGATAAGAATCGAATCGATTCACCTTATCACTAGTCAAGGAGGCAGCAACCCACAAGCAAACTTTACATTTTTTTATATCTTTTATTGTAATAATAATTAAATCATAACATTTATTTTTTTATATTTTTTATAATTTTAAATTAATTTTTAATCACAATAAATTAGGCTCAAACTTGTCTACCTCAACCTATAAACTAAAATTGAAAATCAATGAGTTTCATACGGGTAAATAGGAAGCAAACATAAAATTGTGGCCAAGGATAATGATTCCTGATATGATTCTAATAATCGAATATATATAGCCACGTAATACAGTCTAAATCATGTTCAGTTCGATCTAATTCCAAAATCATTACCACCCAAAGACAAATTTCTCATCAATCCTTCTATATTTTAACTTATATATATACATATGTCAAATTATAAATGAAATTTACATTTTTACATTAGAGTTCCACGTCATTATTTTGGATAATTAACACGTCAATGTCATCTCCACTTCTTGTAAATCATAGACCTAACTATAATAGTATATTATCCACGTGTGACACTTTCATTGGCTACAATCACCTTATTCCATGCAAACATAATTAACATTATGTCCTTATTACCTATTCAAGAAATTAACTCATACGGCTACTTACCAACTTGCCATGTACGAAAATGGCACCAATTTGTGACATAAACCTTAAGAAAATCGCAACCTCATTATTTTCGACTATTTTTCGGATTGCTATATGGATAATTGTTCGTTGACTATCTATGTTCAAACAAGTTGATGACAATCAAAATTTAAATTGTCTCCCATATAATTTTGACAAATGAATTATTATATATATATATATATATATATATATATATATATAGTTATAAATTAATGTCAAGTAACAACGCAGCGTTCAAATAATCAAAATTTTATGTATTTACATACTACGTATGATGTTCGATCTAGAATTTAATATATTTTTAAATCAAAATGGCATCAAACTGAACTCAAGCGTTAAGAAAATTACTTCCTCACGATTTCCGAATAAGTTAGTAATAATCAAAACTCAGTTTTTTCCCGTAAGGATATGAAAATTTATGCACACATGCTTTCGTTGACAAATTAATGAAGAACAATAACACGGTGCTGAAATAGTCAACATTATCTGCACCTGTAACAATCAGGATGTTTGGTTTATGATTTAAAATTCAGTCGAATAAAAAAAACGATCTGATTCATGTAATATAATAACACCGTGTTAAAATAGTCAAACTTTTCTTCAACTATATGGTATATGCGCAAGATCGATGTTCGATCTAGAATTTAAAATATTTTCAAATCAAAATGAAACGATCATATTCAGCCCTATCAGAATGGCACCAAATTGTGACTAAAGCGTTAAGAAAATAATTGCTCTATGATTTCCGAATAAGTTAGTAATAATCAAATAAACTCAATTTTTTTTATAAAGTTTTGAAAAATTATACACACTCTCGATTGACAAATTAATGACACACAATAACACTGTGCTAAAATAGTCAACTTTATCTGCACCTACAACAATCATGATGTTCGGTTTATAATTTAAAAAATTTTCAAAAATTAAGATAAACGATCAGGTTGAACCATGCACGATAACACGACTGTCTGCCATTCATTTACTGTGTCAAGAAATTATGAGTAAGACCAAAGAAATTGGTCCAATATTGACAAACGAGAGAGACGGCTCGATCGTTAATGAAATTAGGCACAAGGACGGCTACGACAATAACTTGTTAAACACAAACATGACTTCTTCGGACAATTAGGCCAATGGCGGTACACTCGAAGAAGAAACATTAAAGTTGGCTAAAAAAAGATGATATGGATATATACTTTTCACACCCACAAAAATAAATAACCATGTTTTTGTTCTCGTGTCGTGTCGTGTCGTGGTCAAGAGATTGGTCCGACACACGTGACCTAAGACATAGGTAAGTAGCTTGTTCGGGCAAGATAAGGTAACCGCACGGACGCGCAAATCTCGGGCGTTCATTGGTCGATTCTATTTTCAGACACTATAGATTGACACGTGACTATTGATTATTTCTTGTGAGTCGTGACCGTGACTACAAGTCATTTTGGCTTTCGCTTTCGTTTTTGATAAGAACTTATTGGTTCTTGAAATTGCATGCATGTGGATGATGAGAGACGTGATGCTAATGTTTTTTTATATGGAAATGGGTAATGAATATTATATAATTTATTTAAGTTGTTTTATTTTTATTTTTTCGCGAAAACCTGATTTTATTAAGCAAGATGAAAGAGATTACACAGAACAACAGTTAAAAGAATGAATAATATATACAGACAAGAAGATATAACAACGTGTTGATTGATGGTTTCGTCATCTACATCGCAAGCCCGTCTAAGTACGAGTTTGAAAGATGAAAAAAGTTATCCACTACAATTTAAAAGATTAATGTATTGTTAGGGGTTGATAATTGTCCGAAGCTCAAAACACTTAAAATTTCAAAGTTATAAGCATATGTCATTTATTTAAGTTAGTTAACAGATTCATATAAGGAGAGGGATCCGCCTGAGGAGGGGCTTGCGTTTGATTAGCTAGTTGGTGAGGCAATAGCTTACCAAGGCCACGATCAGTAGCTGGTCCGAGAGGATGATCAGCCACACTGGGACTGAGACACGGCCCACTCTTACGGGAGGTAGTAGTGAGGAATTTTCCGCAATGGGCGAAAGCCTGACGAAGCAATGCCGCGTGGAGGTATAAGGCCTGCGGGAACATGCTCTCTCACGTACAAGATGCGTTGAAAAGCACGTGAAAACATACGAGATGGGGTGTCGGACGCCCTGCGATCCATGTGCCTTAAACTCGAAACATATGGGATACGGAAATCATTTCCAAAACAGAACCAATATTGCTTAATTGTTATTTAAGTTGGTGAACAGATTCACATATTTCAGTTGCGATGTTTTATCATCTGATCATCTCACGTGCAAACTGGGTTGAAATGTATGTGGAAACAAACGAGCGGCAGTGCAAGGACATCATGAACGCCTTGCGAACTATGAGCTTTAAACCCGAAACACATGACAAATGGAAGTCTCCATTCTAAAATAAACCAAACTGTGACAGTCCATTAATAAAACATTGGGACGAAGGAAATTTATTTGGGCCTTAGGATTAGAGGGCCACATTTAGCCCACTGTAAGCCCAAAAGAGCTCTTATTCGGTCCAAATAAACTCTATTAAGGCCCATATAAACAGAGCCACTTTTTTCCCAAGTCCAAGTTCCTTAGAATGCAAGAAAACGAACAGTAGATGAGCCTCTTTATCTTTAACAGAAAAAAGAAAGAACCAAAAAGAAAATAAACTAAATCTTGTACACTCAAAGGACCCAACAAAAATGCCCATAATCATCACTCAAATATTCTCAAAGCAAAAGCACCAAACCTCTTTAAACACTTCACTTTATTCCCAAACACTCACAATCCTTAAACCACACAAAATCACTCCCAACTCGTAAAATTCTCAACACAAGTTAATATGTCCTCCACTTCCCCATTTCGCTTCTCTCTGTTTCTCACTGCAATCCAACATTTTCTTGCCATCCAAACGGCGTTTTCCCAGTCGGGCCTGTGCAGAACGTCCTGCGGGTCGATCCCGATCGCGTACCCGTTCGGGATCGACGACGGGTGCGGGAGCCCGTACTACCGGCACATCCTCGTGTGCTCCGAATCGGGCGGCCTCGAGCTCCGCACGCCCTCGGGGCGGTACCCGGTTCGGAGCATCAGCTACTCCGACCCGCACGTCGTCGTGACCGACCCGTTCATGTGGGCCTGCCCGGACGGGGACAATTTCAGGCCCACCAGGCCCTTCAGCCTCGACACGAGCACGCACTTCACGCTCTCTAGTAAAAATGATTACTTGTTCTTTAATTGTAGCGAGGCTGACGTCATCGTCGAGCCCAAGAACCGGTTCTGCGAGTTGCACCCAGACCGGTGCGACTCCACCTGCGACAGTGCCAGCTATTTATGCAGGTACGAGCTTTTAGGGTTGTTCATGGTTCGGTTTTAAAACAAACCGACTAGATCGGTGGCAAAAGATCAAAAATTGAAACTGAATCGATGTGATACAGACCGATAATGCTTTTAACGGGTCGATTTTGGTTCGGTTCGTTAGTTTCACTATTGGGCGTTTTTACATTTTTTTCATACAAATTATGTTGGACGATAATTTTAGACCCACTCGACGGTCTAAAAAGATTCATCTGTTAAAATCGGTTAATTTTTAGTTTGATTTATATTTTGGCGTTTTTATTAATATTATTCAAAATCGAATCGATTAAATTTCAGTTCTATCAGATATTCGAATTGAATTGAATTGATTTGTTTTTTCTGATATGATTCGGTTCTAAACTTACGAGTTTTGTGGTTTGATACCCCCCAAACTTTTTCCCCATCATCTAAAGCCTAAATGCGATGAAAATATACATGTATGAATCAAAATGTCCATTAAATATGTAACTCAAAACTTATTTACAAGCGAAAAATGTTACTTATCTACTGAGTTGATATAGGTCGTCCCAAATAAGTATTAAAATATTTTTATTTTTAGTTTCATATAGTATAATTTATATTTTGATTTTACCCATGTATATATTTTTCTAACGAATTAAAAAAATATATATATGAATCTGATTAATTCTCGACTAGTTCTTGATTCATTTTTATATTCTATTTTTGACTGTTTGATATACAGGCACTTGCCGGGGTGTGCGTCGGCGGTGGGAGGCGGAGTTTCGTGCTGTTCTTATTACCCGAAAGCGACGGAGTCGCTGAGGCTGATGCTCAGGTACTGTGCCTCGTACACGAGCGTGTACTGGCGGAGCAACGGCGCGAACCCACCGTACGATCAGGCTCCCGAGTACGGCGTCAGGGTCGATTTTCAAATTCCGGTGACCACTCGCTGCCTTCAGTGCGAGGACACGTCCAAAGGTGGAGGGACTTGTGGGTTTGATACTCTCAGCCAGAGCTTCTTGTGCTTGTGTAGTAACGGCAACGTCACCACTTTTTGTAAAGGTATGGTTTTTTTTTCTAAATTGTTAATTTCATTTGATCAAAACTATTTTTATTGTTTTTTTTTTTAATTCTTGACCGGATTCGAACTTATGATCTCTTTAGGGGGAGTATGAAATTCCTTGAGGACAATGTTGGATTCGATTCCGATTAACTATTCCCAACTATAACTGATTTGGATCACTTGGGTATACCAAAGTTTCGTAAATTTCACACATGTAAAGTTTTTCGACGGAAAATGTTAATTTTGAAAGTGAGAAGACGAAGATACCCTTTGACGAGTTTCTTTATTTTCAAATCATGCCATTGGGGTCAGTTTCCTGATTTTGAGAAATCGCACGGAACCTCTTATGCCTAACAAAGGGCAATTTCGTCTTTTCACTGTCAGAATTAACATTATTCATTCAAATATTCAACCGCCGTAAGTTTATGAAACTCGAGTCTAAATAGATGACCCAAATCGTAGTTGAAAGTAGTTATACGAAAACTAAACTGCTTATAGTTGAAAATAGTTATCTGCATTTTTTTCCTGATTCTCGTGTTTATTGTGCAGATCACGACATCAGACATGACAGGAAAGTCGGAGTTATTGCCGGTAACAATCAAGTTACATAGAAATTTGATTTGATTTGATTTTTCAATTTTTAGACGTTTATTTGTGGGTCGATAATTTATATGTTATCGATTGTTGCAGGGACGGTCTCGGCGGTGTCGGCGGCGGGCGTGTTGGGGATCGGGGCCGGTATTTGGTACTTGAAGAAACTGAGAACGACCGCGCCGGTGATGTGTGGGGTTCAGAGTAACGAGAACAGAGTTTTTTGATGCCTTTCTTAATGTCATGTCCATGTTTTGTTCTTTAGTTGTAATAACTCATTTTTGTCGGTAAAGTTTTTGATGCTATATTGGTACAATGTCGGTCCATTTCTCTACTTTTATTGTGTTGCTTGGAATGTAAGTAAGTTCAAATGTTATTATTCCCAACTAAAGTTCGATTTCACATGCCAAATATACCCTTTTTAGTTTATATATTCCTCGTTCTGATTAGAAATTCGATTCATGTCCAAAACAAAAATCTGTCGTCAGAAACGCAACTCACTTAAAAACTTAAGTTAATAGATGGAGACTCGTGCTATAGTTTAAGCTCCTGAACATATTCACGTTTTTCAAATGTGATACTTCAGCATGCTTTGCCGGCAATACAATGGAGAGGACCAGCCTGTGCCGTCAACGCCGGAACCATAGACCCCTCGGCGACCTTAAAAGACTGAGCCTTAGTGTAGGGAGGTGCACAAGTTCCAAACCCAGACGGCACGAAATAAGCCCCGTTCACGAACACATCCCTCGACGACCTCCACTTCCAGCTCTTCCAGCTCCCGCTACTCGTCTCTCTCTTTGTCACCTGTATCACACCGTTTGAGTATTAATTAAATTTTAAAACCAGTCTGAATCATTTAAAATCTCAAACTGATAAACAGACGTTGTCTACCTGTTTGTCATAAGACACGTCGGAGGCGACAAAGTAGTTGCCTTCGCTTAAAATGGTGGGAGCTGCGCTACCGCCGATGGCGTACATTTTCCATTCGTCGTATCGATTGTTCGCTACGTGAGCGTATCCGAATCTCACCCTTCAATAATACACCATTTTTGATGATTTAATTTTATTATTAATTAGTAACTAATATATTAGGTTTCATGCTTAAATATTAATTACTCATATACCTTGGCATTCTCTCAATTAGGCCTGTACCGAAACGGTTAAATGCTACGGTCACTTTCATCACCTTGTCCTTTATAAATTGGTCGTTGTGTCCCAACAACATCACCTGTATCATCAAATTAAATAAATATGTTAATAGATGACACAACTATTTAAATCATAACATAATTAATTAAGATTAAAAAGCAAAAATATTGAAATAAGAGATCTTGGTTTTCTTAAAATTTCATACACGTTTATTTGGGATAGTATACTAAAGACTTGTTCTAAGTATTTTTAGGCTGGTTTTAACTGTAACGAATTGCCGGAGAGTCTCAATCCATTCGAGATAGAGATCGCGAGTTTGCAACGGATCTCCGAATCCGAACAAAAACGGAGCGGGGAATCCCTGAATCCGGATTGGAACGAGACGGGGTGAGGTATCCCGCCCCGCTCCGCCCCAATATATTTTAATATATCGGGGCGGGGCGGGGTGGTTCCTGTAATGGATTTGCGGAGAGTCTCAGCGCATTCGAGGTGGAGGCCGCGAGGTTGCAAGAGGCATTATTTTGCTCATTGTTCTTGTAGTTTCATGGCCCGTGAATTGACCAGATATGGTACGGGTCTGCCCACCAACGGGTGCCCTGATTGTGCGCTGTAATATCGGGTTAGTTATTAATTAATTATTTTTGTACTCACCTTATCGTGCTGAGTGAAATAGTTGTTCGAAATGGTGACGGCGGTGGAAGCGTGAGTGACGTCGACGAGACCGTCCCCGGAACGTGCGAGGAAGCAATGGTCGATCCACACGTGCGACGACGACATCACCGTTATGGCGTCGCCGTCGGTCCCCAATCTATGTCCGACGTGGACGGGGCTGCTCCTCACGAGCCCGGATTTCCCGGGCTTGCAGTCCCGGACGCTGACACCGTGGATGATGACGTGGCTCACTCCCTGCACAGTCACGCACGGCCCGTTCGCGATCGCCACGTCGGCGCCACGTCCGTCGATGGTCTTGTAGCTGTTGACCATGAGCTCGCTCTCGAGCTCGATCACCATGTCCTCGGCGAAGACGATCCACAGGGGCTCGCTCTGGACCGCGCCGTAGCGGAGCGTGCCCGGCTTGGGGTCCACCGCGTCGTCGGCTGAGCTGGTGACTGTATACGTGGCGCCGTATTTGCCGCCGATGGCGGCTCGGCCGAAGCCGACGGCGCAGTCGGCTAGCTTGCGCCGGTTCGAGGCCCAGTCCGGGTCGGCGCGCCAGCACGAGTCGATCTGGTTCGTTGATCTTTTCGATGAGGTGGGTTTTGGTTTGGTGGTTGCGGGTGCATAGTCGTAAGGGTGGGCTCGGGTTAGTGTTATTAGTGTTAGTGTGAGAGAGAAGAGGATTGAGAGGAACTGTGGTGAGGCCATATTGGGTTGTGTACTTAATTTTGGTTTATTACTTACCGATATTTATATACGTGACACACAAATTAAGGGGTGGTGCCCACGATTTTATATGTTGATTAGTGATTACTGATGTGTCTAATTAATTAATTAAATAAAGTTGTGTTTGGTTGGTGGGATTTGGGACTACACAAAACGTGGTTGCACGAGTTTTAGGATTTAGTTCAGTTGACTTTAATTAGTTGAGGTGTTGTGTGTTTGGGAATTGGGACTATATACATTTTAATTGCAATCACACAAGACATGTAGTGAAAATATGATCTAATTCATTATTCATATTTGGATAAGAGTTGGGGTATGAGAATTTGGATCACAAATTGGTTTAACGGATGATGACACTTTGTTACGCTTAATTATAGTGAAATGATACGTTTATACTTTAATTATTTTTCTCTTTTTTTTGTATAGATAAATTTTTTGTGACAACCTAACTCTAAAATGCTTAAACTTATCATCGGTTTAAAAAACCATAAATTGAATTGGTTCAATTTTGTTTATCTCTAGTTCAGTTTGGTTTATATTTAAGATGCGATTACAATTATGCCCCTAAATATAAAATTAAATTTGAACAATTTCAAATTTGGTTTGATAAATCAACTGGACCAGTTATATTCTGATTTCTTAAACCATGACTATTTTAGTCATTTTAGCATAGGTTGTCACAAAAAATTGTTAGGATACTAAAAAAGAGAGAAAAGTAGCTAGGGTATGAAAGTGTCATTTCGCTATAGTTAGGTGTAACAAATTGTTATTATCACTTGATTTAGTTTTCACTAATGATATTAATGGTAGGGAAAATTTCAGATAACCCCCTTAACTACACGCGAGTCTCACATGAACTTTCTTAAGTACAAAATCAATCTGAGAGGTGCCCTAAGTATAAAAAAGTCTCACTTTACCATTTTTCGTTAACTTTTTAAAAAATTATGTTTAGATTTTGTGAAATGACGAAAATGCCCATATAGCGAGAAAGGGCAAAGTGAGATTATTTTGATACTTTTTTTTTTTTGAAGTAAAAGCGAATTTTATTAATTAAATAGCAACTAACCTGGCATCAAGCCGGACAGCTGAAGTTACAGTTGGTGGGATAGATCCCTCACCATAATCACAGCTACCGTTAGTTAAAGCAAACATGGCCAATTTGTGAGCCATTTGATTACAAGTAAAACAAAAAACACATGTTCCGATAGTGGGTAGTACGCAACACCGTTCGCTAATGATTCCTCCAAAGTTGTGCAGCTCGACCTGTTTAGCATCACCTAAGGCTCCTCTTAAGGAGATTAGGGATAATGACAGTTGACTACACCCAACTATGTCACGATTCAAATTTAATACCCCAACTTCCAGTTTTTCGAATAACATACCTCAAGTTTAAATAAGCGACACATAACCCAACGTCTGTTAAATCTAACTGATTTGGTCTGTCAAAAAGTCTAAAATGCCCTCAATGATTTTGGTCTGTTAAACTGGTCTGATTGGTTCAATTGATATGATTATGAAATGACTATTTTACCCCTAATTGAACAAATAACTTAACCATGGCTTGAGGGCAAATTGGACATTTTAATTACACATTTAATAATCATAATTATTTAATAATTAAATACATAACTTATTATTAATTGATTAATTATATTAACAAATATAATTAATCATACATATATTAATTAAAAATTTCCCTAAACCCTGATATCAACAAACATATATGTGGCAATTTGATCTCGCCAGAGGTGGAGGAGTCCACGGCCATGGCGCGGAGGCTGAGCGCAGCGGCATCCTGGGCGGAGGGTCGGGGAGGAGGCGGAGGGTTGGCGTCGAAGGAGCTCCGGCGATGGCGGAAGCTGGGCTGAAGGAGGTGGGCGGAGGAGGGAGAAGAGTCGGGGAGGAGGCGGAAGAGGGAGGAGGGTCAGGGAGGAGATGGAGGAGGGAGGAGGGTCGGGAAAGAGGCGGAGGAGGGAGGAGGGTCGGGGAGGAGGCGACGGTCGGAGGAGGGAGGAGGGTCGGGGAGGTGCTCGATCTGCTCAACCCAGATCGAACTCGAGTTCGAGCACCTCCCCGACCCTCCTCCCTCCTCCGACCGTCGCCTCCTCCCCGACCCTCCTCCCTCCTCCGCCTCTTCCCCGACCCTCCTCCCTCCTCCGCCTCCTCCCCGACCCTCCTCCTCCTCCCCGACCCTCCTCCCTCCTCCGCCTCTTCCCCAATCCTCCTCTCTCCTCCGCCTCCTCCCCCTCCTCCCCGACTCTCCTCCCTCCTCCGCCCACCTCCTTCAGCCCAGCCTCCGCCATCGCCGGAGCTCCTTCGACGCCGACCCTCCGCCTCCTCCCCGACCCTCCTCAACCTCCGCCCAGGACGCCGCCGCGCTCAGCCTCCGCGCCATGGCCGTGGACTCTCCACCTCCAGCGAGATCAAACCCTAACCCACACACAATCAGGAGGTTGAAGATGAACATATTAGATTTTAATTAATATTTAATTTTATTGTAAAAGTCAAATATGCCCCTGTAATATGAGTTAGCATTGATATTAAATAAGGGGTAAAATAATTATTTTAATAATCATATCAATAATTATCTAAAATTTGAAAAGTCAAATTTGCCCTCAACTCTCTTGTTAAATTAGTTGTTCAAATAGGGGTAAAATAGTCATTTCATAATCATGTCAATTGAACCAATCAGACCGGTTTAACAGACCAAAATTATTGAGGGCATTTTAGACTTTTTGACATACCAATTCAGTTAAATTTAACAGACGTTGGGCTAAGTGTCACTTATTTAAATTTAGGGTACCCTAAATGGAAAACTGAAAGTTGGGGTATTAAATTTGAAACGTGACATAGTTGGGTGTAGTCAACTGTCATTATCCCAGGAGATTATTTAGAATTTTCTTTAAATGGTAAGTTATGTAAAACATAAAGGAAATTAAGGAGCTGTGTTTAAGTAATTAGTTAGAGTAGCCTATTTATTATTTGAAGTTAGGTTCTATAAAAACATAATTTATATATGTATATTTTTATCGCTTATAAATTTTTAGTAACTGATACATAATTTTTTTAATTAGTTAGGATAAAAATGAGATAAAATAAATTAAAACATACTGTTTTAAATTTCAAACAGTAGATAGAACCAAACAGTTATAAATTATTAAACTGTTCAAAAAAAAATTAACAAATGTATTGGCTATCAAATATATGTGTTTTCTACCAAAAAAAAAACTGAACATCTATATATATAATATTTGATGGTGCTAAGAGAGAAGGGGCAAAGAATAAAGGTTGTTAAATTGCTAAATTCTATGCTTGTTGTTGGCATAGCAGCCGTAGATATTGCATATTCAAGAATAATAAGGCACGTACACGTGTTTTAATTTTCAATTAAATTTTAGAAGATTAATGTATCTAATCATCATTTGTACTACCCAAAATGAGAAATGAGAAATGAGAAAAAAATAACAATATTGTTTGAGATACACCACACATATATTGACGAGTATCTTTTCTTTTTTTCATATTTAAATGATGAGATTTTTTGTGCTTTAGACGTAATAATTTTAAATATGATTATTTTGGGCTTGAGTACGTGGCCTGCATGACGAAGACAATCGAACTTGTGCGTTACAAAAGTTTGTTTATCATAATTCTTATGTAAGTTTTAAGTGAGTATAGCTTTTAAATAATCGTTCAAGGTTTGAATTATTAAATATTTGATTTAAACTCGATATAATTGTGGTTGATTCGAATTTAAGCTTAATTTGAGTTAGTTACCTTGTTTAAGAAACGAGTTAGACTCAAGTTAGATCATTTTAAGGCTCAACATGCTCGATTAATATTTAAATAAAATTTATGAATAATAAATAAAGAAATAAAATTTTATGCGAGAATTTTTTTAAGAGAAATATTTTATTCTTTCTTTTATATCGGGTGAGACAATTCCTGCACCCTTAGACCGAGCGTACAAATAATAACATAATGCAAGTCATGGTCTCCACCTTGACTGGCTAGAGAAATCGTGTGATCCTGTTACAGAACACCTTAAACAAACTTACACGAACAACACTTTAGTCAATTCACACCAAGCAAAAGCGATCAACGCAAGAGAATGTCCAATGGTTTTCATGTTCACAAAATTTTTCAGCCGAACCCTTCCATATATATATAAATTCATGCATAGCTACACATTCCGTACACACACTTGGAACCGGACTTGCACTTGTTACTACAACCCCCACAGTTGTTCCTGTCGGCCAAAGGGCTCACGCACTTGCCCTTGCAACAAACCTGCGAGTACCTGCACTTGTTCCCGCACTTCCCGCAATCGTTACCGTCCCTCGCCACGTCCACGCACTTCTTCTTGCAACAGTCCGGCCCGGGGCTCCCCCTCGCCCGACAAACCCTAGGATACTCGTCGCACGTCGTGGTTTTCCCCGCGAGAAACCGGCCATTAATCCCTCTCGTGGAGCTCATCGTTCCTCGTTCCTGATCGTCTTCACGATCAACTATTGACAGAGCTGTCATCGCATCCAAACACGAGAGCAGCGCGATAACGAAAATAAACTTTAGAGCCTGCATGGTGAATATATATATATATATCGAATTAGTTTTGGGGTTTTAATTAGTGGTTTTTGAGTTTTGATATGATGGAGAATTGGAAGGTTTGGTTATGGGGTATTTATAGAGCCATGCAGGAGTGAAATATAATATAATGTAATGTAATGTATAGTGGAGAGGTCTAGTTACGTGTGTGTGTAAATATATGGTCAAAGTTACGACTTCGAAAATAGAAAATATGTTAGGTTTTCGAAGAAAAAAAAAAGAATATATATATATATAGAACTATACGAGGAAGCAAAACGGGAAAAACCAGTTCTAGTGTACTATACAAAGTTAGGCCTATGAAGAAATTAGACCAAATTCGGACACGTAACCGCCAAAACTTACTATATTATATATAGTTACCTTTATTATTATGTATTAATCTTTAAAATATATAATCAAAACTTCAAATTGTCAATGTGCTCTTTTTGTTTTTCATTTTTTTTTTCAAGCAGACTCATTATATTGGGAAGAAACATATACCTCACAACTGAATCTTTCTAAACAGTACTGATTGTCAAACTCATTATTTTTATTTGAAAATATTATAAATTTCTAATAAATAATAAATTATTTTTGTAGAAAAGTTTTCATGCAGGGTTTCCGAAGGTTGTGCCTTTATAACACGTTGATTCAATCTTTACGATAAAGTTTGGGTTAACATACTACGGCATTTGGCTAATATCACCTATGAAAATACGAATTTAGTTACGTGTAATAAAACTTATAAATAAAAATAAAAAATGTTATTTGAGACTTTTTTAAAGATATTTTTATTGTAACTACATATAATAAGTCCTCATCAGTGACATCATATATATCTCCTCGATCTTGTTGTTAATAAAACTCAAAACCATGGGTTAATTAGCTTCGATTTCTCCACTTGTTGTCTCGTTGACCCTCTCAAAATTCAAAGTTCGTTAAGTGAATAGATAAAATTAGTTACAAAAACACTTGACCTTAGTTTCTATTTCAATGCGCTTTCACGTCTCTGAAATTAAATATAAAATGAGTCTTACACATCGGTGAGTCGGGTGTGGCTATTGATCCATTTAAAGTTCGAATTGGACGGTTAATTCGATTTATTTTCTTCAGTAAAATGAGATTGTATTATAAACCAAATTATTTTTAAAAAAAAGGAGAAAAAGGTAGCCAATTACATGATAGAAAACAATTGAGAAAATTGAAATAAGGAAGTAAAAAAGAAATCGAGATGGCCTCAAAGAAACTCTTAAACTGAATTGAAAAAATTGAAAGACGAATCTACAGTAAATAAGAGAGAATGGGAGAAACTACTCCTATTCTATCCTAAAATCCGTCCACGCGTTCTTGAGTGAAGGTACGAGGTTCTTAATAATTTTGGGACTTGGGCTTAAAGTTGAATTGAAGTAGGCTTAAGACGTGGAGGCCAATTTGATTTATAAATTTTGTGAACTGAAATCAGACCGACATTGTATCAAACCAGAATTAACCGATCGATTATATTGGCGGCTACCTGGTTAAAATCGAACCGGTTTTAAATATTAAATCATTCCAAACCGAATCGGTTTTGTTGACTGCTACACGTGGATGCATGCTTCGTGGATGTCAATCTGTAGAGATCAATGGTTGATATCAAGCCACGTACAGTGTATTAAACTATCTCCGGTTCACTCAATCAACCACAGTTTTGCGTAAATCGAACCAAAATTAAACCGATTTCTTTCAGTTCTTGAGTTTCAAAATCGACACCAGATCAATTTCTTCCAATTTCAGCATCCCGGGTTTCCGGAAAATATTGAGCCGCCCTAGCTCATAGCATATAGCTCATGTGGGTTTATTTTCATAGTCACATCTCTCACAATGCATAGGTGCCCACATGAGGAAAAAGGTTATAGTGACACTTTAAAGACCGAACCCTCAAAAAAGGAGCAAAATAAAGTAGACAAAGACAGAGATCAGAATAAAATCAGATCACCGTAGGCCAATAAAGCAACGATTCCCATAAACTTCTTAAGAAAAGCACATATTCTCAAAAAACACCAAACCTCAGTATGTACTATACATTATAAGAGACAGTTCCTATGGAACTCGAGCAACAATCTCCACAAAGCTTCCTCTTTTTTCACAAGATCATCAACAATGTCCAACAATGAGGTCACATCAGCGAGTCTTAGATCTTGGAAAGGCGACCAAAATGGGTCACATCACCAGCAGCATATAAGAAATGTAAGGTCCATCATTTTTAGTTTTTCCAAACGTCTTTGGTAGGAGTGTTCATTTTGGATCTGTAACTTGTCTCGAACTGAGAACTGAGTTGAACCATACCCAAAAAATCGAGAACTGTGAGTAATAGTTCGGTTTCTGTTATTTATTTACTTTTTTTGTCAATGGGTTCAGTTTTTGGTGTGATTTTAAGAGAGTCATTTCATTGTAGTTCAAATTTGGTTCTTCCAAATCAGATTAGACGTTCGATCGCCAAAACTGATCTGGTTATTATTATTATTTTTTATATTTGTAAACTTCAAGTTCGATTAGACTGCATAATTTTTTTATTTCGAATGTATGCTTATAACTATAGTTTAACATTTAATACTGCATCGCATGACTAAAATTGTGTAACTAGTTCGAAATTGACTTCTATAATACCGAAGAATCGCTCGTAACTACATGCAGCTATAACCGACCTGTCCAGTACCTTTAGCTCCCTAAATTTGGGAACCGTGAGGACCGGTTTTCGCTCCAATTCTAAACCAGCCCGATCCGGTTCCAGAACCATGAACAAACCTAACATTTGACAACCCTTTTAGTCAAATATCAAGATCATTTCAAGAAAATTAATAAATTTTTGTTGTTGAATCAACATTGATATGTATATATATATAATATATAGGTACATGGGATATTGAATGTGATAGGATGGGGCACATTGATGCCAATTGGGGCCATAGTTGCGAGGTATTTGAGGAAGCAACCTTTGATGTTCAATGATTGGTACCCTCTGCACCAGTTGTTCCAGATATTTGGGTACCTCCTCGGCACCATTGGCTGGACCATTGGGATTTCCTTGCTTGGGAACGAACCAAGTGCTCGTTACGGTTCCAGTACACATCGTCTTCTTGGTATCATCATTTTCACACTCTCAAATCTACAAGTGAGTCTCAAATTCACCAACTATATATATACATAGTACTTTATCATGTTTATGACAATCTGATTTTCGAGATAATTGCAAAAATATATTAAGATTATTGGAATTTTTTTAGTTTTGGTATGATTAAAATGAAAAAACAAAAATACCCACTTCAAATTAAAAAGTTAAAAATTACTTATAAAAGAAAACAAAATTGTTGGAGTAACAGTGTGAGGCTGAGCTTTTTATCTATATAAGTTTGAGCTTTTAACTGAGGTGTGTGATTGATACTTTAACTGGATTTGACTAAGCAAAACTTTAGATAATTTGTGGTAATTTTTGTAATATATTAAAGGAATAATGACATTTTGTTACACCTAACTATAGTGAAATAACATTTTCATATCCTAACTATTTTTCTCTCTTTTTAGTACCCTAACAATTTTTTTGGGATAACCTAATCTAAAATGTCTAAAATACCTAAACTACGTATCCTTGGTGTAAGAAACTATAAATTGAATTGGTTCAATTTTTTTTATCTCTAGTTCAATTTGATTTGTACTTAAGATGCGAATACAATTATGCCCGAAAATATAAAATTAAATTTAAACCATTTCAAATATGGTTTGATAAATCATATTGGACTAGTTTTATTTTGATTTCTTAAATCATGAGTATTTTAGTCATTTTAGCGTAGATTGTCACAAAAAGTTTGTTAGGGTACTGAAAAAGAGACAAAAATATTTAGGGTATGAAAGTGTCATTTCGCTATAGTTAAGTGTAACAAAGTGTCATTACCCCTGTATTAAATACTAATACACAAATGTTTCTTACAAAAATGAGATATACTACACAATTATTATATTTTGCAATTAAACTAGCCGTGTTTGATCAAATATATTGATCATTGTTGGTGTTTGTTTTCAGATGTTAGCGACGTGGGTTCAACCGAAGGAAGGATACAAGTGTAGGAAGTGTTGGGAGATATGTCATAGGCTTATGGGATATGCTTTGATTGCTCTTATTGTAGCCAATGTGGTTGTGGGGCTCAACAATGACAAGAGAGCTCAAAAATGGAAATGGGCTTATGTGGGACTTCTTGGAGTCTTGGCCTGTGTTTCGGTATCGCTTGAAGCTTTTAGGTGGATTAGATCGAGAAGTCAGCAACAGATTCATATGTCAAACAATAATAGTATATACTATTCCTCTTGAATTCAAGACTCTGAAATCATCATTTCTTTCGTACAAATTGATTTATTTCGAAACTCTGCAGATTTTTTGTTTTGGCGTTGCATTTTTGGCATTCTTTATATTCGAATTAGAGGAAATTTTCTTCTAGAGATTTGTAGAGCATCCGGTTGTCTTCAATTTGATATAACTTTGGAGAAAATCGGATTAAATATGAGAAAATTATGCCTTTTGGAAGATTTTGATGCGCATGTCTCGTGCCCGCTCTATTTCAAGTAAAAAAATAAGCTCTTAAAACCATGCTCCTTCATAAATCCACTAACCAAGGTATAAAATGGAACAAAATATCAATATAATTGAAAATACAACGAGTTAAACGTGGGTAAAAGAGGGTCGATGCAAGATCCAAATGAACTCGCATCAGTATCGCACAAGTGTTAGAGCGCCAAAGTCATAGCGCTAAAGTCAGGTTGCACGTATATTGGCGAGTGTCATGGCGAACGAGTGTCATACCGCCAAACCCATAACGTACATATCGTCGAGCGCCATAATGTGGAAGCCATAGCACACATATCTCCCATATCCACAAGTTCATAACAAATTTTACTACCCAAACTCAATTCGGTTTACTAATTGATTTGAGTTTAACAAGGACTGGTAGAATAAAAGAAATATTTCATGTATGTCATATATGTCAAATAAATAAATTATGTATTTAATTATGTTCGTCTTCTTCTTGTTGATTTGCATTTATGGACTAACCTCAATAAGATGATCGTGAATATAAACCAATCGATATCAAAAAAATTATTTATTTAACCACTACTACTCCATATGTAACCCAAAATGCCTTCACATATATTTTGGAGTATGTTGGGTTAAGGGAATAAATTTTTCCTTATTGAATTTATAATTAAAATTTTAGTTAAGAAAATAAAATATTTGAATTTACCAATTAAATGAATCTCACAAAAAATATATAAAATATAATATTGAAAAAAGAAATATTTGGCTATTTAAAAATTGATCTCACAAAACAAAGTTTTTATTGCTTATTTTAAAGGATAATTTTGTGATTTTACATCTAAACTGAAACCCTAATTATTCATGAGTTTAGACTATAAAAGACCTCTCCATTGTGAGAGATCAAAAAGGCAAGGGAGGAGATGAAGTTCTCTTATGGAGTTTGAGAGATCAAGAAACTGTTGTGATCTGAAAGGTTTGTTTCTGAGTTTACAAATACAAGCTTTCTTTGTTATTAAATCTTCAATTTTAGGGAAAAGAAGGGATTTAGTACAATAGAGGCCAGATTAGTGTTATAAAAATCTCCGACTTATTTAATTAGTTATTTTCTTTAGCTAATTCTTAGTTAATCTCTGACAATTTCTCCATTAATCTCTACATGATTATGATGTATGAAAGAGCATTAACATGCCTAACATGAATAGAAAGATGATGGTAAGTTTTGAAACATCACCTGCAATTTTCATGTGTTTTATGGTTTTGATTTCTTATACTATTGTCTTGTGTTCTAAGAAATAGTCGTCTAGGCGCTATCTTTCACCTCACCATCCTGCTTTAAGTTAATCGAATGGTGGCTAACGTTTTGAATTATCAGGTAGTCCAGGCGGTCGCACAGGCGTCCAGATGGACGCCTAGGCAGACCAGAATTTTATTTTATTTTAAAGAAAATCAATTAAAATTCAAAATGTTAAGAATAAGAAATCAGATAGAGTCGTTGTGTTCCCTTATCTCTCCCTAGACCCTTACGCCCTAAACCTCTTTGCTTCCGACGAAAGTTTGTCGCCCGCCGCATTTCTTTTATGAATCAATCGAAGTCGGAGCTCCTACGCTTTAGATTTCACTTAATGTTTGTAACATGTGATTTGTATTTGTTTATTTAATTTACGATTTTAAGGGTTGATTTGTTCATTCAATTTTTGAGAGATTAGGGTTTATTTTCAAATTTTCACGGTGAAAACTGTTTGGATTGTTCTGTAATGAAAATTCAGCTGTTTTTATTGTCAATTTCAAAAAATTTATTCTTAAAGTTGTGACCACTGATCACTATTTTAGATTATCACAGAAAGATTGTGGTTCGTTTATATTATTTTTATATAGTATAATTCATTTTATATTAAAATAAATTAAAATAATAAAAAATAATAAAAAATACAAATCTGATTAATTTCGATTAATCTTTCTGGAGTGATGTTTGTCTAATTAATGCCTAGCGTTATATAGAATTTTGCTATTGTATTGTATGTAATTATATTATGCTAATAGTATTTAATATAAGTTATAGTAATTTTAGTGTGGTGTGAACTAGTTGAATTAAGTATGAATGCCACCAATTTAGTGAAAAACGGATTTTCACCTAAACAATAACATGTCAATTTTCTGTTCGATTCAGTTTTTTATCAACCAAATTTTATAAAATTCTCACATTTTAAACTAGTGTTATTAAAGTCCTACAAAATAAAAATCGTCCATTGCTCCGTCAAATTTCAAATTTGACTGTATTTTGTATACATTATGAGTTGCTCCTTGGATGAGTATGGTTGCTATAGTGATCTTTATTCCGTACCTTGTCGATTTGAAAGTATCAACGTTATATTTAGAGTATAATGTTTTCCTCAAAGATAATTATGGGGTGAGTTTAGAACGAATTTAGTAATCTTCAATTTCTATCCCATTGAGTTCGGAGCCTATTTAATAATTATGTCCACTATCTTGTTGTATCAAAGGTAAATGGTCCTCGTTCAAACTTCTTTGCTTTACGAACAGAATAGTGTGGGTTCGAGTCGAGTTTAGTGAATCTGATCTCCTACCTTATTGGATTGGGATACGAGTTCCAAATTTTTTGTTATCCCAGTATGAAACATATTATTCAGGTCTGACAACAGGACAAGTTTAGTGATCTCCGTCATGTTCCCTACTACGATGAATTAAGAACATCGGAATCATGGCGGGTTAAAAAATGTGTAATTCTACAAAGGATATCAACAACGCAAATTCAGTAATCCTTGTCCCCAACTTGTTCAATCAAGGGCACCAGATTCCCAGTAAGTTTGAGAATTTTTGCCTTACATGATAGCAGTGAAGTGGATTCAGGAATCCTCGTCCCCTTCCCGTCAATTCAGAGCCACCAATACACCGTCGAGTTCAAAATTCTATCGTTTGATCGGAAAACCAGGTCTCAGTCAGGTTCATAAATTCTTGCCATACCTAAATTACTCTACTGCCATGGAACACATCAAAAAGACAAAAGTTGATTATACTTGAAACATTTCTTGTCTATGCAGAACAGCATTTGCCTACGAACTGCAAGTCCAATCAATCCTCAAGTCTAAAAAACCAGCCATTAACATGATTACAAGAGCTGTAGCAAAAAAAAATCTACTATAATAAGGAATCAGTGTGTTTCTGAGTTTTTAAGCTGATCTGTGTAATGGGTACCCCAAAGCCAGCAAGTCCTTGATAGCCTGATCCACTGCATAAAGTACCATCTTCTTTATCTGTTTCAAAAACATACACCACAGCTTCTTCAGCATAACCACAAAATTGTTCAGCTCATGTATTGCCCATTTTATTAGTACAAGATTGTCCATACATACCTCAAGCTTGTCTTCTCTGGCCCTGTGATTCTTTGGAAGCCGCCGGAACTCCTCGGTCAGTCTCAGGCATTCATGGATGTTCTCCGGTGAAACAAAATCCATGGCAACTTTCGTGCACGACTGAGGACAAGGAAATTTTGAGTATCGACCGAAAATGTATTGAAAACTAGGCGAAAATGAGCAAGATCCTAAAACTCAGGTTTGGAGAGAACTCGGAGAGGAAATCGGCAAAACTCGTTTTATATTAAATTGATATGCATATTCATATATAATTCACATGAAAGACAAACATAACAACATTTTAGGGAAATAAAATTCTTTCGACTTTTGAGGAAACTCAGTAGTTTTAGAACACTGATGACTAGTTAAGAACTCACCTTGAGGTTCCTAACTTGGTGAGGACAGCCTGCAGGAATAAACACGGCCTCTCCTAGTCTTTGCTCGAATGTCCAAGGCTCAACACCTGAATTTCACCAAACAAATGATTACTCACAACATGGTTCGAAGAATCTATACAGAAGTTTGATCGAGTACTAACCAAATTCCTCCTTCAGTTTATTTTTGTGCTCGAGACTCAAATAAAATGTTTGGTCGTGAATAGGGTGAACAACCTAATCATGTAGAACAAGTAGAGAGTATCAGATTATTCGAGCCATATAGCAAAAAATGAACGATCAATTGTCACAATTTTTTACCTGTTTAACCGGAGAACAGTACGTATGGCGAAATTCTCTATGGTGCTTTATAAGGTATGCCTCTAACTTGGGCACGTCCTCCCTCCGGAAAATGTCCCACAGGGCACCGGGTGTTTCCTCCATTCCTTCTTCGTCGATATCAGAAGAGCCCATCTCTGAATTAGTCGGTAATTTGCTGCTGCCTTCACCAAGTTCTTCACCAGAACGATCCTCTACATTCTCCATATACATCTCTGGAGAATATGCGACTGATACATCTTTCAATTCTGTCGTTTTGCTACTGACTTCTCCGAGTTCTCTGATTTCTTTCTTTAGGCTTTGAACTGAAAGCCACCGGTCATCGCTCGACTTCACCTTATCAGAAATCGGGTTTCCTCCATCGGTATCTTGAGGATCCATCTCTAAATATGTAATCGGTACATCCTCCAATTTGGCCAACTTCTGTCTGATACCTTCTTTCTCATCCTGTGCCCTGTGTTCTTTTTTCAATCTCTCGACTGCAAAGACATGTTCTTCGCTTAACTTTACCTCAGAGGTATGTGTCAAAATATTCACCTGAAGTCAATAAAGTATGGTGTTAATCTCTGGCACATAGCTATATAAGCACTTGCAACACAAATCAGATTGATTTTCCAACATTGCATTTTTTTACACGATCACTCGCACAAATCAGATTTTTTAGCTTGTAGGCAAAAATTAATTGGATTTTGGAATTCAGATATTCACAATGTGGCAAAAAATGAAATGGTGAAAAAAAAATGTATACCGCATCTGACATATCACAGTGAAGCTTGGTTACTGAATCTCCTCTTCCGAGCTCTTCTGCCATTCCATAAGCGATGTATGTTTTTGGTCCCAGGTCCGGTTTCAGGACATAATCAGGCAACTTCACAGCAAGGTTGAGCAAACCGGCTCTGGGGTCTGAATATTCTCGAAATGGTAAAGCACTAACAAACTCATCACAGTGGCGTGGCAAAAGGTCCTCGAATTTATCGGATGGAGGCCAGTCCTTCAGTTTGAGCATCTCGGGCCAGAAGTTGACATATTGTCTCCCTTCTATGTAGCCTTTGAAAAATTGGCGCGTATTAATCTCCACCTGCACTTTCGACGAATTCAGCAATGGAACGACACAATAAGCAAAATGCATGACATGTTGATACAATAATGAGAAAATTGCAAAAGGGTGTCTGTTATATGACACTTTTGCAAAAGTAGTTAATAGCAAAAAAAGAGTTGTGTTTGTATTTTTTGCAAAATGTGTATTTTTATAAAAATGATGAAAATGCCTCTGAAATTAAGAATCAAGACTTTTATAACATAATTTTAACTTAAAATAGTATAACTAAAAAATTAAATTACAAAATTTGATCATACAAATTTTAGTTAAAAGATGAAATAGAAAAGCTTTTAACATGTTTATTTTAAAAAAAAAACTAGTTTCAAGGGTAATTTCGTCATACATCACCTTTTGGCCATTAACAAACAACACGGCACACATTTGCAAAAGTGTCATATAGTAGGGCAGGTATAGCGAGGGGGATAGAATAGAACCTCGCAACCAGACAGGGAATCGATAGCCTTCACTTCCGACATCTTTGAACCATAACCCGAATCTCCATTCTCACACAAAGCACGCCACATGACCATGGGTTCCCAACTCAAACCAGTTGTCTGTTCAAGAACGTTTTGGACTATGACCGGTTCACCATTAACCCAATGCTTCTGAAACCTGGACAAATCACTCTTATTGAGGCCTTCTGAAATTGGGCAAAACAAGTAGTTATCACCTGAACCCTCCCTAGACGCCGTTCTGCGTAGCATCTCCGCACCTTCCTCAAGGCAGTCGCTCCCGAAAATTGCATGTGGGGTGGTACAGGTTCTCGAGATTTCTTCTGCTTGCGCTTTTAAATTTGAAATCCAGCCGCACGGTTTAATACACTTGAGCTCCAACAAACATAAATTATTACCACAGCCACCATATTTTATTGGAGCGCATGGGATGCTACCATCTTCATGAGCATGCCATTCACTCAATGGCTTTCTCGACTCTTCTGTGTTTTCAAAGAAGCACAAATCATCTACAGGCTCTCCACCATGCATGTAGGCATAGCCTCTGTTCATATATTGAAGTGTCACTTCATCGCGGCTAAAAAGCTTTCCATCGCGAATTTCTTGGCAACACTTTAAACAGAGTTCATAGGAGCAATTTGGGCAACTTCTGTGAAGATCAACGATCGAAGTTGCACAATGGTCACTGCACGGTCAAAAGATAAATCTGTTACAGAATCAAATTTGATTAGTCACTACAAAATAGTGAAAGATATAGGGAAAATTGCAAAAAAGTGCCCTATAGTATGACATTTTTGCAAAAGGGTGTTGTGTTGTTTGTCAATGGCAAAGGTGCTGTGTTGCTTGCATTTTTTTTGCAAAATGTGTGTATTTTTATAAAAATGATGAAATTACCCCCTGAAACTTAAGAAATTATTAAATGAATACTTTAAAAGTTTTGCTGTTTTTTATCTTTTAACTAAAATTTGTATGATCAATATTTATAATTTAATTTTTTAGTTATACTATTTAAGTTAATTTTTAAAAAACTATGTTATGAAAGTCTTAATTCTTAGTGTCAGGGGCAATTTTCATTTATGTAAAAATACACACATTTTGCAAAAAAAAATGCAGACAACACAGTAGCTTCTTGCCATTAACAAACAACACAGCACCCTTTTGCAAAAGGGTCATATAATAGGGCATGTTTTTGCAATTTCTCAAAGATATATATACCAATAGACACGCTCATCATTGCCACAAAGGGTCTGTAACATTTCTACTTCAGATGATGCTTTCCCTAGACATACACATACAGAATTAAGTTAGCTAAATATTAAATTGACTCATTCACAGCATTATAATATATACCTTGAATATTAGCCTCGATTTCTATCTCTCGACTTTGTTCTTCAAAAATCTGATCAACACAGGGAAGTAGTGACTTGATCATATAGCACAAGTAATCAACCTTTTCACCGTCATTGATGTCCCTCTTTGACGCCTGAAGATCAGAAGAGATCATGCACTTTCGTTAATTGTTAGAAGATAATTTTGTACCAAAATTTTGATGTGATGATAGAGAAGAGAACAAACCTTAATGCTCCCACTTGTGTTCAAACAAATGTTGCAGTTGCAATTTCCGCGGCAAACTGGGCATCGCTCTGCAATATCTTCTTCTTCTACACGGGGGTACCTGTATCCAGATAACACAACAATATCATCGATTTTTTTTCCAAATGAAACAAGGAAATGTGCCATAAGGAACATCTGATCAAAGGTAAGGAGAAAAGCTACCATTGCTTGATACAATATATACAATAAACCGTCTGTCTACAACTGGTGCAAGGAACGACGATTTTTCTTTCCCCTTTCATACACTGATGGCACCGTAACCGTTTCTCTTCTTTAGCCTGCAGTATGCGTGAGTAAAAAATAAATAACTGCTGTAACAAATCAGGAATCGCATATAGAAAAATCAAAGTACCTTCAGGTTTCCAGTTTTTCCCGTCTCGTTGCTATTTCCATCACTTAGAAAAACTGAACTTGGTGAGGAAGACGACAAGGGTGGTGATGATGATGAAGAAGAAAATGAATTGTGCAAGGAAATATTGCCAGTCGCAGAATTTCCGTCACTCCTTGAATTTCTAGTTCTTGTCCGTGATTTCATCTTAGCTATAACAATTGCCTCGTCTGCATCTGAGTCTTCATCTGAGTCATCATCAACCACCGTATACTCATGTTCAGAACTTCTGTTCTGGCTAGCACTGGTTCGAAGCTTCTTTGGGATATGTGAAAAATCAATTTCTTGAGTCATGCGTCTTTTAATAGAAGATTTTGTTCTTCTTGGTGATGGAACCACACGAACTTTCTGTTCCTCTTGTAACATTTCAGTTTTATGTCTTGCCTGCTCTTGCTTTGCAATCAAAACCTCCATTTTCACTGCACAGAAATACGAGAAAATATCATGCAAGTCCCAACTAAGTCAGATTCTAAGCAAATTGAGAGACAACCAAGCACATTGTATCCATACATGATTTTGCATTTGGCTTGAATTAAATCCAAACTATAAGAAATTAAAATCCCATTAAACATATATGTAGTTTCCACGTGAAAAAAGTGAAACTGAGGAAAATGCACAATCCATCATGCATGCACATTATGAATCTGAAGAACTTGTATCCAAGCAAATTGAGAGACAACTGAGGCACATTGCATCCACGGATGGTTTTGCATATAGTGTGAATGAAAACAACTATAAGAAATCAAAACCCCATAAACTTAGGTAATTGCCACATGAAAAAGGTGAAACTGAAGAAAATGAACACAATCTATTATGTAAATTGAGAGACAAACAAGGCACATTGCAACCATAGATGATTTTGCACATGGGATGAATGAAAATCGACTATAAGAAATCGAAATCCCGTTAACATATGTCGTTAGTTGCCACATGACAAAAACAGGCAAAACTATGGAAAATGGACACAACCCATCATGCACATTGAGAATCTGAATAACTCGGGGTTTTACAATTTAGATCGTTGCATTGTGTCATCTCATGGAAAATGGCTTTAAGAAAATTCACTCATGTTCTAGTTTATTACAATCAGATGTGAACCCACAAATATGTACAGATTATCTAATCTGTTAACTAAAAAATGATCTGTATCTTGTAAAAACCTCCTGAACACAATCACTAAATCACGAATTCAGAATGCTAGCCTCACACATTGGATTTGAAAATTGATACAAGAACTACAAATAAAATGTTACCAAATTACTTCATGCTTCCCCAAACTAAAAGTCCTAAAATGACAATGTTCTATATGACAATCAGACATCATACAACTGAGGGAAAAAATGAAATCCAAACACAAAACAATGAAAATTGAAACCAATTACCCTATACAGCAACAAATCAAAGGTCAGCCCTAAGAAGACCAACACATCTTATAGTTGACCTCGGTCAACTCCAGCTGATCACCAAATCCCCAACACTCAAATCCCAGAAACCACAAAAACGAGAGAGCTAAATCCAGACCCAGAAATCAAAACATTCACGATTCCCTCTTCCCAAACAGCCTCGAAATCAAGAAATACACGGCCAATAGAAAATGGAAAAGAATCGAATTCCAGAGATTACAGACCTGATCATTGAAAAAGAATCACAACCCTCGTCGAATATTGAGAAATACCCGAGGAATCGATTCGATTGAGACCCGAACTGGGATTTTGTGGGTGGGTTTGATCTGGAAAAAGGAAATAAAATGTGGGTCTATCAATCAATCACCGAACGATCAGAGACGAAAAGGCCTTAATCGAAGACGATAGTGATGATACAGAGCGGAGCTTCAGCGAGAGACAAAAAATCGAATAAATAGTAGAAGAGAGCAACGAAAGAGAGGATTCGGAAACCTTAGTGGGCTTTTGGGCCCATAAAACATTTGTTTATTTGTAAATAAATCAAATTAAATAATTGCACATTTTTATCTACTTATTATTCACGGGGTTAAAGCAACGTCATTTTTTATGCTATAATTTTATTTTTATATAACATCTGATAATGTTACAAAACCATCACTATCCTAAAATATTTGATAAATAAATTTCTATTTATTTTTCAAGTTATATGCTTAAAATGCATCATTTTATATATAAACAATATGTAAGGTATTTATTATTAACATTTGTTCAAAAAGACAAAAACAACTGAAAGTTTAGTTATAAGAAGAAAAAAACATAAACATAGTAAATGAGACAGCTTCCTTTGTTTTTCGACATTTACGAGGTCAAAACTATGGGCGTAGTTTACTTTCCAAACAGGGTATTAAAAATTGAAAATGTTGAGATTCTAAACATCCCTCTTTACTTGTTGTACGAGTTAGATTATGGAGGGTTTATGTAAAAAAAATTAAAACAAACCCTATTAACCCATAAAATCTGATATCGGAGAATCGGACATGGTACAAGTACATGATCCTCGATCGTTGGAGTGCTTATTTAGAGAAAAGTGTTTATGTAACAATTGTGTGTAATTTTATAGATAGTTCAGTCTGATCACTCACAAGTAATTGATTTTTTGTATTAATGATAAATTAAACAACAATGACGACAATATAAGTGTAAATTGAAATCGACCAACTCGTGTTTATTATTTACACAACTCCATTTTATCACTAATAATTTACATGGCAATATCGACGGAGAGATTTGTCACGCGATAAAAACAAGTGCAAAATAATCACTGATGTATATTATCCACATAAAAAGAATATTTATAGTAAGATCAATCAAGCAAAAAAGAAACACTCAAACAACAATGTTTCTTCCTTGACCAGCTTCGGGTATACCTTAATTTCAGTACAGGACACACTCCTCATTCCACAGCCACAAAAATTCAGAACTCGCCTTCTTCACAGAGTCAACAAGTTCAGAGGCTGTGAATCTAACACACATCAACATGGCACATTCATATACAACAAACATTCTCTGTATAATTTACAATGCTATATCTCATTCTGGCACACACAATCGAGAAACAGGATTGAATGTACATTGTGACATGTGAGTTTTTTTGGCACATACCATGTTGTTCAAGGCACTCCTTGTTCTTGAACTTCAGGTAGAGACCCCGGCGAGGACAAGCCGCTCATTCGGCTGGGCAAGGGCGTGTTTATCCGCGACTGGCGCTTGGTTGGAACCAGCACGCTCTCGCTCTCCCACTTGTAGTTAATTTCCTCTTCCTCCTCGTCAGCGCTCTTGAAAACCGGGTGGACGTAAGCGTTTTGAAGATAGCCCTTCAGGTTCAGGTTCGGCTCCCTCGCGCGCTCCAGAGTATCCTTCATCATCGCTTCCTGAAAAAAAAACCACAATGACGCCAAACACGACTGAGCAAAAACTCAGGAAACTCCACATAGAGTCACCATCAGGATTGGAACCAGCAACCTCATGTTTATTACTTGAGGTTTAAAGTTATGAATTGTGAAGTCTGACGTACCTGCAATGGATATTTAACGAAAGCAGATTCATAGCGACCTTTGCAGAACCGATGGAACCAAATGGTGAGCACTGGGAGGGCGATGAGAAAAGGCGCCGCCAGAGCAGCTTTCTTCGTGGTCAACAAACCCATTAGAAGGAACTGTGAGATGACCAGGGCAATTATAATCCTACTGTGGACATCGGGCCAGAATGCTGCGGCACTTTCATATTCTTGGTTGTAAACATTAATGATCTGTTTTATGTAAGAATCAAATTTAATCAGAATTCAGGAAGCAGTAACTCCTATCCAACAGAATCTGAAATTTATTTTTCAAATATGATTTCTTTTGTGTTCACATTGAGAAATGAGAAATTAACTCTTTACCTGATGACGGAACACCATATATGCGAAGGCGAAGAAAATGATTATGAACGGAAGCAGAATAGGTGTCTCCGTAGCATAAACAAGGCCAAGTAAAAAGTACAGTTGAATTCGAGGTTCCCCGGTATTGAAACCAAGACTTCCAGGATCCATTGCCTCATCTCTGTCCTTTTCAGTCTTCACCAATAAAAGATTCTTAATATGAAACATCACAAGTGGTTTCACCATCAAAATCTCTGCAGCAATTCCAGCCCATCCATCAACCATTATATAAGTTATGAAGAAAGTTGCTTTCAGAGGAATTGCTACTCCGATTGTTTCAGGAATCCTGTAAAAAAACAAAAGAAGACACTTTCATGAAACCTGAAAATGAAACACAATCCTGACAAACAATAACATTTAACTTGACCAATTCATTTTCAAAAAAAAAAATATCTTGACCAATTCGAAGAGAAAATTACAAACAATTCGTATAAAAAATATTGTGGTGGATATCATGAAGTTTAAACTGAATAGAAGTTCGAGCAGAGCAATGTAAGCAAGTCAAGTCAAAATAAAATGAAGATGAAATCCCATTTATGAAAATTGATAACATACTCGCTTGGCGACTGTTTGATAAAAGAGTTCAGCTGTTCAAATGCTGTTCCAGTGAGGATGCTCCCGAGGAATACGTTCACTAAAAGAAAAATATGATATCTAGATGCCGATCTCCTCTCTAGAGCTGATATAGATGTAAACCCTTCAAATTTTGACATGATCATCAATATTGTAGGCAGAAAGATGAGGAAAATCTTCAAAGCAATCCCAGGCAAAAAACCTTGTACGACTGACTTGATGAATTTACTGCAGAATAAACCAGAGGCTAATGTCAATATAATTATAGTAATAAAGAAGACCAAGCAAGTGAGAGTTTGCATGTCAACGTGATAGTGACAAATTCCTCGAGAACGTACATTGAATTTTGAACACGAAAGGATGTGAGCTAAACATTATGTAAAAAAGGTAAATCATGATTTCGAACTCACATTTCAATAATGGGCTGCAACCAAGGTGCTCGTTTCTCGATTCCCTCAATGCTTGCAAGTGATTGAACAAATGCAATGGGGATCATGAAAAAGAAAGTGAGAAAAAAGAATGCAACTGCCATAATCAGCCTCTTAACCGTGAGTTTAACATATGGAACAGCCAGGTTATTCCAGTATACATCACGTGGCTCGGGAGCCCACTCTGTCAGCCATAATGTTGGGTTCTTGGATTGCTGAGTCTGTGCACAGACTGCAGCACCCCACCGAGTTTTAAAGGAAACAAATGCTGCAGGCATTGTAGCCTTCGGATCATTTTCAACTCTTTTCCGTTCTTCAGCTATCTGCACAGGTGATGACCAAGTTGAAGGAAAAGAGTGAGCATTTAATATCATTGAAACGGTCACTTCTCCACTTTGGTCAATTTCCAACTCTCCACTGTGTTTGTACTTCGGTAGAGATTTTAGCCTCAGAAGAAATGTGGGATTATCACTAGTAACCATGAAAACATTCAAAATGGTAACAAATGATAAGGATCTATCAACTTATATTTAGTGACTATGATGTTGTGTTACTTTGGCAAGAAAAGTAAGAAATAATCATGACATAAACACTATTACAAAACAAGAGGTTCAAGAAATAGGTTCCTTACCTCTTTTGAAAGTTTCTCAATTTCAGATATGTGGGTATCAATTGCATCCACCTTCTTTCCCCAGAGCCCTAGACAACCAGTCTGGAAGCAGAAAGAAGCATTCAAACTCAGGTTACAGGTTAGACTTAAAATAATATATTAACAAAAATTTAGGAGAGAGATGTATTTGGAGACATTTGGAGACATTTGTATGAATGTATAATACCTTCATCACGGGTTTCTTGGATTCATCCCTGGCAAATTTTAGTTGGTAGTAATCTAGCCAGTTTTGCTTACTTTTCTTCTTCTCAACTAATTTGTGAAGTGTGTTTGCATTATATACAACCTGCACAAATTATGATAAGAAAAATGTAAACCAGAAATAGATACATTGACAAGACATGTGACCCTTGATTGTAAAATCTAAAGGAGCTATGCTTATGTAAACTGATAGCAAGAACCAACCTGATGAGTAAGATAGTTATCTGGATGATTGACCAGAAAAAAGTGCTCCACAAGCTCGCTAACAGATTCATCTGGATCTGGTGGAACATTTCTAACAAGGACCTGTCAACAATCAAGTTCCATAATAAAATTATTTAGGGGGGCATGGCATCAAAAAAATCCCCAAAATATGGCATTTGAAATCATCAATGAACTAGAAAATCTAGAGAATGCGTCTTAATTCTGAAAACATCAACCTCTAGTATCTCGCTACATAGATATGCATACTCTACAATTAATGTGTTAAAGAGTTTATAGCCAAAAATGTGCTTCTCCAAAAATCTTTCCATATTCCTGAAATAGTTTATAAATGTGCATGGTGTGAGCAAAAGAGCAAGCAGATAGCTTATCACTTCTAGAATTCGACAATATTATAAACTGCAATCGATTAGAACCTAGCATCAGTGATTATTTTACTCACGAAAACACTCTTCTGTTGGAATAAAACATCAAAGGAAACTCAGAATGCGTATTTGCAGATGTCATTAGCTGATAAGTTGCAGCAACTAATTTAAGATGAACTCCATCTTACTGTAAATTGATCTGGACGGCGTCCTTCTGATGCAAGAAATTGTAACCGCATCAAGTTAACCGCCTCATACTCCTTCATCAAGATAAAGCATGTCCAGAAGGTAAAGGCATAAGCCATCAGTATGTGAGCCCATAACCTGCAATCAAGGGCAAAGGATGTTTATTGCACTGAAGTATTAACACAGTAAATTATCAGGACCACACACCATGATAGACAGAATTGCTTGAGTAATCAGGATGATGCAATGCTGCAACAAACGAGAAATATTGATTTGTTGGGAATTACAAACATAATGTATTCAGGACTAACAAACATTGTAAAGTTGAACACCTTATAGCCTATCCTTATCTGATTTTTACACTGAGAACTTGGCATGTGAGAGAGGATTCATAAATAGGTCAGAACACATGAATAAAGATGGAGATTACATATACACAAAATAACAATGAATAATTAGGATGTCTTGGACATCATTAATAACAAGCAGCAAGGGATAGATTCTAACCTTTGAGAACTGTCTTCGATATTTGAAATAGAGAGCAAATCAATGTCACTGTAAGTTATATTCGAAGGTTTTGTTAAAGTATCATTTGTCCAATTAACAGGTACCAGGACTGCCCAAGCAAGGAATGCTATAGGAACGAAGATCTTAAGTCTGCATAAAGAATTATAATATTAGCCCCGGATGATGAACAACAATCAAACAAGAAAAATATATCAGCAGCTATAATGCAACAAAAACAGAAACCGAGATCAACATTCTTTGTTTGAATTCATCTGGCTAGCCTAACAAGGTTAAGTAGTAAAAGGGCGATTTAGCAAATAATGCAACCAAAACAGAAGCCAGTATCAACTAGAGTTACTCTATTAGAAACTTGAAACCCAGTTAAACATTAACCAGACGTCCAGACCTTGTGCAATTAAAAGAACAAGCCAATGCAAAATGGTGAGTTACTTGTAGCATACCCTATCAAATAAATCCGGAGGTAAACAGCAGAATCCAATCCTGCGTGCTCAATAAGCTCGGGTTCAGGCATCTTGAGCGCAGCAGGCATCCAATTCAGAAACCTTATATATGACCTGAAGTCCAAATTGACAAACTTGCTCACAAACGCTCCCGAGTGTGTCGGGCTGCCCCTTAAGCCCTTGAGGTACCATTTTGAGAAGTACACCCTATCGTTGAAAGGTTGGAGCCTTAAAAATGCAAATAATAAAAGGAAAATCAAGGCACTGATTATATTCAGAGCAGCCGAAACTCCTATATCCCCAAGTGTAGCCATCTATATATATATATCCCCTCTACAATCGCTCAATTCCCTGCAAAAGATTAATAAATGCATAATTAATACAACATTCACATACAAAATCTTATGAGTCAACATAATTTTCACAACATCAATCAAAATGAAAAAGGAAAGTAAAAGAAAAGATCAATTCAACTGTGGTGCACAGGAACAAAATGAAACTATTACACACAAATACTCCATCACCTCCACAATTTTAAATCATTCTCATCTTCCACAAACTCTGTATCAAACAGTATAAACCAAAAAAACACGATACAACTCATCAACTACCCGTTGCAATACACATATTCATATGCAAAAACCGAACAGAAACTAAGATTTCATTTATTTGCGAAAACACAGCTTGATCACTCAAAATTTACTTGCCAAAACTATCGATCACACTCGACTTCACCCAACAAAGAAGCAAGATCAAAATCAAAATCAAAATCAAAATCAAGCTCTAAAACAAACAAATAGCTAAAATCGGAGATCATACAGTGCTTTTTGAGTAATTCCAGAGAGCTCGTCTCGCACAACCGCTCAATGAATCGAAACTCAGCGGCGGAGCAGATCTGAGGAAGACGAATCGGCGAGTGCTCGTATACACAAACTCCAGATTCTTCCACTCCTTTCTCGGGAAAAGTAAGGATCAAGTAGCTGCTTCACCTTCTTGTACGAAACCGAAACCAGGTGCGATCACACAGTCCACGAACCAGAATCTGCAGCTACCAAATCAAACTGAGGATTTCAATTCCCAGAAGAAGCAAAAAATAGAGAAAAACCAAATCCCACCAACACACACAATTCTTTTCTTTTTTCTATTCCCTCTCTCTCTCGATCGCTGAGTTGGCTCGACGTTACGTTTTATTCAAGTGTTGTTGATGATTTTGATTAAGTCCACTAATAGTCTCCATTAAATAATAATTAACCATGATTAAATTAATCTCGACGCCTTTGTTTCGTCGTGGGGCCACCCGTCGGAGAGTGCCACGTGGACGCCGAACGGCTACTTTTCGTGGGTCCGAGAGCCCGTCGGTTTGTGGCGAGGGCTTGCCCAGGCGCGGACGGAGCGCGTGGGTGGGAGGCGCTGCGTGACGTCAGCGTGGTAGTAGCCGCGTGGAGAGAGCGTTGGGTGCGTGGGAATGGGTGACAGGTCATGTACAGAGCAAAAGAAGCGCGTGGACCGGTTTTTAATTGAACCGGAAAGGTATTTTAAATGGCTATGTAACGGCAACGGGTAACCGCAAATTGACGGCCGTTGACTCCCAGGTGAGGTGACGTCAGCGTATGTATCTACATTCGTAGACTGAATATTGTAAAAATTTTCGACCTGTCTAGCAAATCATCGACTAATTTTTGATTAGTTTTTTATTAATCTTCAAAACTTACTCTTCGCCCAACTAGCGTTTAGCTATTTTTACAACATTATGGAGACTAGTACTGCAGTTTATGGTAAGTCCATAATTAAAGAATAGTATTTTGTTTAAACTTAAATGATTAATAATTAAGTAATATAATTTAGTCAATTTAGAATAGGATATGTTGTTAATTTTATTTATTTATGCTGTATTTGGTGTATATCAATTCAATGCATTAATGACTTGATTTATTTAGCTTTAATAATTAAATATTAATTATTATTTTTTTGAAATTATAATATCTTATTCATCTGTCCATATACTCTTACCAACCCAATACAACATTTGAATCTCGAGCTCCCGACTTCATGTCAAGTAGCTGGACCATCAGGCCAGACTCAATTAGTACGAAATATTAATTGTTAATATCACAAATAATATATATATATATATATATATAAATAAAGCAAGTCTTGAATTTAATAAAGCTATACTTTGAATTCAATACTTGTCTATTAAATGAGCTTACCTTTAAATTATAGCTTTATAATTTTTATAATAAACTCGAGTTGGGTTTTAGCGGATTGACCGTAAAACAAATTACATCTTGTTTAGATGTGCCCTTAGAAATCAATTTGTCCTAAAAATGATTCTTCTAAATCATCCAACAAAGATTAAAATAAACGAATAATACATTTGGATATACTTTTGGACAATCGGAATAAACAATACATTAAATTTAGACGATTACCAATTTCCGACCTCTAAACGACCTAATTACATATAAAAAAATCTAGACAAAAATATTAATAATTAATTAAGAACGTATTCTAGAAAGCTGACATTTTTCATATATAGAACTCAATATTAGAAGATTCAATGACAACATGTACAATAAAAATATAAATAAAAAAACAACATAGCATTGTTGAGGTTGAACAAAGGCAAGCTGTGCATGACATTGTTGAAAACTATAAACAAAAAAATTGTGGCCAACAAAGCGTGTAAAATAATAAATTAACTTTATAATATAGCCAAAAACTAAGAAACAATTATTCTGCATTTGACATTAATTAATTTAAATCGAAACAAACAATAATAATAATAATAATTATTATTATTATTATTATTATTATAATAATTGTTCATTTCAATATATATTTTTGGGTGTCATTAAGCGACTTTTAATTTTATCTCCGAAACGGCCAAAAGGCCCACAGTGCAGGCTTGGTCGTCCCAATTTGGCCTACCAATGCACAACGAGGAACATTAATTGTTTATTTTTGTAAGGATTTATTTATTGGAATATTATTTAATATTTGCTGGCTAGACAAATAAATCGTGTCTATTTTCTTCTTTAATTTGGCTGGGCTGGTGATGTGAAATGGGCCGGTCCGGGAACTTCGGAGCTTTTCTGGCCCGGTGAAGGGGAGGGTGGTTTGGGTTGGTGAAGCAGAGGGCCCAAAACGGGATGGCGGGTTTGGGGCGGGTTTTGTGATCTCGCCTCCACCTCGTCGACCTGGGGTGTTAGATTCTCGTCTGACTCAGTTTCAGGGTATTTTGTCTTTTTGCAGGGATTACAGTGAGGGTTGTTTACTGATAAGTCTCATATCTTGTCAGATCAGGAATATCATATTTATGTCGAATTCATATTCTTTTGTCATTCTTACCCAAAAGGGTGCTCGTGAAATACAACGTGTGAATGGTTAAGTCAGAGAAAGGCGGGGAAAGTCATGTCCTATGTCCCACAAAGATCCGACTAAGATAATTGATGCGATCCACATTCGATCAATATGTTACCTCTTACATAAGTATGAACTTTGTTTGTCATGCTAAATTTGCCTGTGAGTAAGACTTGAACATGTAACTAAAGTTGGGAAAATGAGATGCATATGCGGGGACATTATTTATAGGAGAAACCGAATCACATGTAGGGGTCATCTCAAGAGAAGATCCTTAATATCACAAGGGAAGAGATCAATATCATGGTTCAAAAAGAATGAAGTTGACGGTGACACGTGAAAAGAAAACATGACAAAAACATCTTGTGTTCTCAGAAAGTGACGTATCGGGATATGCGATGATGCTTGGAAATAGGTATCTAACACCTCCACCGTTTATGTTTGATCTCATGCCCAATGAAGCAACAAATATGCGAACGAGGCTTAAGTTTGGTACGCTGCAGAAGAATAAAACAGACATACCCAAATAAAAAAAGAAAATGAGGTTACAATTATGAGAACAACCATAGAGTCATTCGCAACAGAAAAAGGAAACTCTGGTTAAAGTGTAGACATACGGGAGAACAGCTTCACCTCAAAATTGTTCATGGCAAATTGCAGAAATGACCAATGTGCAAACATAATCAAGAATATGACAGTATTTGTGTTCAGATCGATCATTTGTATAAATATACTTGGACAAGACCTTTGCATAATAGTTCCGAGAGATTAAAAAAAAGATGAATCCTTAAATTATGTCTCACTATTAGTACAAAAGATTTTGACAGTATGAATCACGTTAGAGAATTTGGAGTCAACAACATTGGGACCAGATTTATTATGCATTAGGTAAATATGGGTAAAATAAGTATGATCATCAACAATTATGATAAAATAACATACATCAACCATAGAAGAAGTAGGCGGCGGTCTCCACAAGTCATAGTGTATTAAATCAAAAGGTGCATATATGAATGTGACTTTTGTAGAAAAATAAAGTTTATGATGTACCACTGATCTTTGTGGGTGAAACTGAGTCAATCAAATTACAATTAAGTAAATGACCTAATCGTTGGTAAGAAAGATGTCCGATACGAAAATGCTAAGGATCAGTAGAAACAATGACACCACGATGAGGTTTGTGTGGATGGTGGGAGTCATAATCTTTTAAATGCGTGTGAAATATGCAGAATCATGGGGACTCGATGATGGTGAAATACCTGAATGACCTGATTTTAATATCAAGATTATCGAGAAGTGAAACTCATTAAAGCAAATCGACTAAAACTTCTGATCACTTGTCAGGTAGGGCCTCATTAGACCACTGCGTCAAGTACGCTTTCACAACATAATTAAACATTAATTTATTTATTTTTTTTGAAAAAATTATTTATTCCTTAATATTTAAGTTGAGCTTTTATCTATAATTTAATTTTTGTTTTTGGATAAACCTTCAAATATATTTATTTAATTCTATTACCAAGATGGTTTGGTTGTCAATTTTTTTTCTGATTGATGTGTTTTTGACGTACCACGTTTATTTATGGTATTATATACTATACTATAACCAACCGACGGTCCAGCTCTGTCACACCTGAGTTTATACAAATAAATTCATTCCACTATCATTATTTATAATGCAACTCAGAATCTTATTAGCTACACAAACTGCTTTTAGTTCAAGAAAGTGACAAAATGATTAGTGATAAAATAAAGGAAAGTGAATTGTTATTAGGAGCACAATTAGTGGGATTGCTTGCTTTATTCGCAGTCTATGTGAATCTTTTTGTTTTTAAAATGAAAATCGCATATTCTACAATTGATCAGATTGATGATTGGAGAATGGTCATGCATGGCAGACCAATACATAGTACATTAAATTTCTCTACAGTCGCTGGTGGAGCCAACTATAGTCTATAGTCATGCATGGTGTATATGGTCGGTTCGGTTCTGGCTGTGATTCTGATCTGAATTTTAAAATCAATAATTTATTTTTGCCATGATAAAAAATATATATACACACATATATATAAATTAAAATCAAGTAATCCGTAGAAAAATACTAGATAATCAAAGCCTGAATATAATATATTGTTGGGCCATAATTCTTTTGGGCACTCAAATTTTCAAACCGCGTGCTTCGGCGCTAGACCTAACTTGTTGACTAGTTGTATAAACCGTCGAACTAATTAATTTCAACAAAATCATAATCGACTCAAGATAAGGAAAAGTACGTATAATTATCTCTAATTATACGCCATTTCCACTTAGTTACTCTCAATTATAATTTGAGTCATTCAGCTATCTAAGTTTCATAAACTCACACACACACATATATATGTATATGTTAAGTTTTTGGATGAAAAATATTAATTTTTAAAATAAGAAGACAAAAATATCCTGAGTAAATCAGACCTAAACCCTAATTTTAAATTTTAAAATCGTAAAATTAATTTTAAATCTGAAAATTAGGTTTTTTGTCTAAATACATTTTTTACTTCAAAACTTAACATTTTGGTGTAACGATAATGAATCGTGATTGGCGTAACGAAGTAGAAATGACATATAGTTAGCGATAATGAATGTCTATTTTTTCCTATTTATTATAACTTCAAATATACAAGGTTAATCAGCTTGATTTTAATGATTGAATATGTTCAAATTTATTCACACTTAATGCTAAGTAGAGAGAGACTATCTTAAATCATGCATGCCCATAAGAACCATAATAAATTATTCACAAACTCGAACTACTCCATAATTTATAGTACTTATCATCAATAATAGTTAATTAGAAACGTAGTAATTACTTTGCTTAATTAAACCCATTTTGATTGCAATAACAATTAAATAAATGTGTTGGTCGACGAAAGCGGATCGCAGGTCTGCTGGATTTGTTTTGCTGGCAGGCCATGATTGCTACCAACTATTTATTATCAATTGTTTTTATACATAATTTTATTTTTATTATAAAACCCTACAAGCTTGTATTTGTCTATATATATATATAAGGCATTGTATGGACCGTCTCTGTGTTTAATTTAACCCAACATTTGTTGGAGTTCAATGATAAAATTAACTAAGTTAATCACATACTTATCGAGCGCTGAAATCAAATACAAACCAGAGTATATACAAATCGTATGAAACTAACAAAATATTCGTGTGAGATAATAGAATATTAGTGTGAAATGGTAGAATGTTATAAATTCAGTAGAGTCTTGAAAATTATTGCGGTATAATTTTGCTGCTACGTACGTGTCACGAGCTGGGACAACGCGCACGCAAGTCTTCAGCAATCCAACGTCTGATAGACGTTCAGAAGGGTAGAATTTTAGTGTGAAATGGTAGAATGTTATGAGCTCGGTAGAACATTGAAAATGACCGCAGTTAGGGGTGTTAAAAAAAAACTGAACCGACCAAAACCGACCGAACCGAACCGAACCGAAAAATGGTCGGTTTTGATCGGTTCGGTTCTGGTCGGTTTTGCTCTTGGTCGGTTCGGTTTTCGGTTCAATCAACCAAAACTGATCAAAAACCGAACCGACCGACTCTGGTTCAAATTATAATGAATTCTCCGGTTTATGCTTCGATTTAGGGTGTTTTTCAATTGGATTTTTCTTTTTGGGCTTTATTAACGTTTTATTTTAGTTCGTGTAAAATTATTATACATAATTCCTCTCAAAACCGATCGAAATCTAATCATTTTTTGCTTGATTTATGAATTTTTTTGGTTTTGTGGCTGATTTTTGGTTCAATTCGGTTCAAACCGAAAACCGACCGAACTGGTTGGTTCGGTTTGACAAACCGACCGAATTTTTTCGGTTCGGTTTCGGTTTGATTTCTTCAAAAACCAAACCGGTCGGTTCGGTTCGGTTTTGGTCGGTTCGATTCAAAAACCGAACCGTGAACACCCCTAACCGCAGTAGAATTTTGCTGCCACGTGTCGCGCGCTGAGACAATGCACGCGCATGTCTTCAGCGATCCAACGTTTGGAGGGTTCGAACGTTCTACCAGTCTCCTCTTATTGAATAATTTGTATTTATTTATTTGAAATTGTAGGTTATTTACATGTTGACATTGAAGTGTTAATGTACCAATCCAAAATGGGTCCTTGAAGTTCCGCTGTAATTAATTAATGTTATTATTAAGACAGTTGTGTTTACATTTAATGACACATTCATCTATCAGATCTGATAATAATTCAAACAACATAGCAATCTTTTCTTCGAATTTTGGTTCACATGGAATTGTACTAAAATGAAAAAAAGTACTCCTGATTAAACAATGACATTAATTGTCAAATATGAATTTGATTTGGATCATAATTAGTAGTTTAATTAACAGAGACACACAAACACATAAAGAGAAATGGTACATAGTAAAAACTAAATATCAAATATTGAATTCTTAATCTGTCTAAGAAATTAAACATGATATTAACATACAAGAATGTTAAAGACAACCTCAAATTATCTCGTCATAAATTTAGCTATGACAAAAATCTTTGAAAATTAACAGACTTAATGTTCTCGATTTAATAAATAATACAAGAGAATCACTAATTTAATTTGAACTCACAACTTTTTTCCCATCATGGATAATATATTATACAATATTCAAAACAAGAGGTAAGCGAACTTAAAAACATGTCTCAATTCAGATTGTATCATTGAGAAAATTGCAAATTCGTATTAAGATAAATTGTTTGTTCACTTTGGCTAAAAGACATTAGGATTTAAATGATTATGAACAGAAAATCACACTATATATTTTTTCTAGGGCAGTTATATAATCCCTTATTTTTAAAGTACTAAAATGTTGTTAACATAATTATTCTAACTAATAACTAATGTTGTAACAACCTCCAACTTATTTGATTAATTATTTATAATTATCTTATTTATGATAAAAAAAAATCTTTACAATACTCGATTAATCAATTCATCATGTTAGAATATTAATTATATTTTATTTCTATTAGTTTTATTGCCTAATATCTGTTTTCTTATAATTACCTTTCTTGAAGGAAAGTCGAATTTTATTAATTAAATAGCAACTAACTCGATATCAAGCCGGACAGCTGAAGCTACAGATGATGGGACAAAGCCCTCACCATAATCCCAGCTGCTGTTAGTTAAAATAAATATGATCAATTCGTGAGCCATTTGATTACGAGCAAAACAAAACACAGAAGTTCTAATAATGAATAGTTAGCAACACCGTTCGCTAATGATTACTCAAAAGTTGTTCAGCTTGACCCGTTTAGCATCATGTAGAGTCAGACCTCCAACTCATATGGATGGAGAAACCCCGTGATCTTGCTGCAGAATGTTTTATACAGACATCTCTGATAACCCTAGAGACCAATCGACTCGAACCAGTTAGCATCATATAGAGCCACGACCTCCAACTCACGCGGATGGAGAAACCCCGTGATCTTACTACAGACCGACTTAAACCAACTTTATAGATCAAACATGTGATCAATATGACCATCACGAAATTCAAATCCTTACATTTTCTATTCAGTTTCAATGATACCAATGATATTGTTTTACATTATTTCTATCAAATTCAATATGTTTTCTAATTATATTTTAGAAGACACCCTACTTTAGTGAATTTAGTGAATGTGAAACATACAATATATCTTATATCATTAAAGACCCAAATATTTAAACATATTATGGTATAATAATGATGACATATTTTTAAATGGTAAAGTCAAAATAATTAAGGAAAAAATAGTAAACTATTTTCTTTACCATACATTGTTTCACAAGAATATAAAAAGTGTACAATTTATAAGATCGTCGTTAACTTCTTCAATTTAACCTCTACTTATTGTCGGTTTGGTTGACCCAAACAAAGCAGAAGATTAGTGTAAAGTGTAAACCATATTGAGAAAGGGACATTAATTTCTCATACGTTGCTTGTCTTCTTCTAAACCAAACATTTTTCTCTATTCAGCTTCTGTTTCTCTTCATTTTCCTCCATTTTCACCTTTCCTTTTTCGCCGACACTCTCTCTCTCTCACACACACACACTCGTCTTCAACACACACAACACACACACTCTCTCTCCTCATTTACTCGCTCCAAGCTTCGAATCGAATCTCTCTTCCTCTCTTCTTCTCTGTCATTTTCTTTTAATGGCACTGCCTCTCCTAACCACTCTCGAAATCGATCTTAAGTTTCTTCGCTCTCTCCGATCTCTGTGAGGGCCGATCTGGGAAGACCCAGAACAATGGCTGTCAAGATTGGGGCTTGTTTTGGGGTTATAGTATTGGCTCGGTTCGTTGCTGGGTTGGTGTTTCTCGTTTGGGTTTTTGATATGCCTCTCGTTGAATCCGCCACTGATCCTACTGATGGTAATGTCTCTGTTCACTTTCCTCTTTCGTTGGATTTGGTTGTATGATGGAAATGGGTTTTTTTTTGTGATTGAGATTTGGTGGGTGGGGTTGGTTTTGGCGATTTGATGCTTTTTTGCTTTCTGGGTTTTTGGGTTTTGTGGTTTTGTGGCTCGTTTTGCGGAGTAAAGTTGAAAGGAAACTTAAAGTTGAATCCTTTGTGTAGTGTTTGGTTGCCGGGAAAATGTGGGAAAAGTGAAAAGTTGAGATATTTTGTTCTGTCATTGTGATTTAGTTTTGGGTATGGAATTCTTAGGTCTGGGTCATTTCTGGTGCAGCTCAAGCAATTCGGGACTTTCTGTTTTTTTTGGTGTTATGTTTTGTTTTCCGGAGTAAAGTTCGAACGAAACTTAAAGTTCAATCTTGTATGCACCGTTTGGTTGCCAGGAAAATGTGGGAAAAGAGAAAAGTTTGAGTTTTTTTTGTCAATGCTGATTCAGTTTCTGAATAAGACATGATTTTCTCTGATGGGTTGTTTGATTTTGAGTCTGGCTCATTTCTGGTGTAGCCCAAGCAATTCAGGACTTTCTCGGATTTTTTTTTGGTTTATGATCTATTTGTAAAGTTCAATCCTATATGTCCTGTTTGGTTGCCAGGAAAATGTGGGGGAAAGAAAAGTTTGAGATTTTTTTCTGTCAGTCAATTTAGTTTCTGAAGAAGACAAAATGATTGTTTCTGAAAGGTGTGTTTATTTTTGAGTCTGAAATTCACGGGTCTGGTTCAATTCTGGTGCAGCCCAAGCAATTCAGGTCTTGTACACCTCACTGAGCAGTCCTTGGCAGCTCACTAACTGGAAAAGCAGCGGAGGCGATCCGTGCGGAGAGTCTTGGAAAGGAGTAACTTGTGAGGGATCATCTATCGTTTCCATGTAAGATGAGTCCATAAATATCACAAAACACGCATTTCTTGATTGTGCTTCTGTTTCCTAATCTGATTCAAGACATTGATTTAGCTAATGGGTCTTGCTGTGTTTGTCACAGCGAGGTTTCTGATTTGGGACTCAGCGGCACTATGGGTTACTCTCTCGCAGACCTCAAGTCCTTGAGAACATTGTAAGTACATTACTTCCTTGTTTAAACAAATGGGTGTCTGAAATTTTGAGGTTGTTGGCTAATTTCGTTAATGTGATAGTGATTTGAGCAACAACAATATTCATGACACGATTCCGTATCAGCTACCACCAAATCTTACACGCCTGTAAGTTTGAGCATTGCTTGTTTTACTTTCGAGATCGTTTTCACAATTGTTCGATGCCAAAGGTCTAATTCGTTGCACTTTGCAGAAATCTTGGAGGCAACAACTTCAGCGGCAATCTTCCATTTTCAATCAATCTCATGGGATCTCTCAATTACTTGTGAGCGACTTTTATGCCTCAAATATTCCATTTACTTTTCACCTTTTAGACAGCCTCTTAGTTTATGATGCTTAAACTTTTGGTTTAGGAATGTGAGCCGGAATTCACTTACCCAATCACTCGGAGACATTTTTACCAATCTTTCCGCACTTGCAACCCTGTAAGTAATTTCATTCATGACACTTTTTGTTATTGTTATTGGTCAGCTTGAATTGATTATTTACTTTGAATATGGACAGTCAAAAGTATTATCTTATTGACTTTGATGTTGCATAGCCTATATATAGTGTTTGAATTGATCCTAGTTCAGTTGAAATTTTGAATTATCCCTTTTCAGCATTAAAACAACAATTTATTGAAGTGATTGTATCTGTAGAATTGTAGACCAAAACATTTTACGCATCCTAGATTATGAGGAGGGGATAAAATTCCTTGAGAAGCCTAGAATATTTGATTTATTTGACTCTACTGACAAAATGAAGTTGAGTATTGGGTTTGCTATGGCTATGAGTTGGCTTGGGTGCTATGGAAGTTATTATTATTTTCTCATTCAGAGAAGTAGAACTGGAAAAATGATAGGAGCAAAGATCAAAACCTGTGAACTCCTACACAATCTTTAAAAGGAAATTATGATTCGAAATTTTCATCTAATTCAAGAAATTGGCTTCTAATATTCCGTTTATATTCTTCAACACTGTTTGTATTAAAATGATCACGCATGCTTATCCACCTTTTCTCGAGTGCAGGGATGTATCGTCCAACAACTTCTCGGGGGATCTTCCGAATTCCTTGAGTTCATTATCCAATCTCTCAGCACTGTGAGTATATACTAATACTATATACCGTAACTTTGAGGTCCAAACTTCTTAAATATCGATTACAAAGTCTTTTGACGCGGAAATTAATATCTCATTTATAACCAAATTTGGCAGCTATACACAGAACAATCAGTTCACCGGTTCTCTTGACGTCCTAACAGCCTTGCCATTGAAAACATTGTAAGTTCCTTTTCTTTTGTTGAGGCCTGGGTTCTTATCGGGGTAAATTACAAAAAGTGAAGGTGTATGATTTCAATAGATGTATATATATTATTTATTTTTGGAAATTTTAATTTCAAGTGTATTTTAGCTATTTTGGACAAAAGCACGCCTACTCTTAGCAAAATTGGAACAGTGCACAACAACTTTTTTTATAATTTACCCTTCTTATGATTACCGAATGACAGTACACGACTACTTTATATAATTTACCCTTCTCATAGTTACCAAATGTTTCTTACTTCATCCTACATTTTCATCAGAAATGTTGCACACAACAATTTCAGCGGATGGATACCGAAAGAGCTCAGTTCAATCCCTACACTCATGTACTCTCCCAATTCATATTTTTCTCTCCTTCTCGCAATTTGCTTCACATTCAAATTTTCACCGTACTTAACTTCACCCTTGAAACAAAAATCAGATATGACGGAAATTCATTTGATAACGGTCCTGCCCCTCCCCCACCACCATACACGCCACCGCCCCCTGGTACATCTCGTAATAACCGAAACACTTCTGGATCTGCCAAACCCGCGCCAAAGGGTTCTGACGGAAAATCACCAGACTCCAAAACGGGGATGTCAGTTGGAGCTATTGTTGGGATTGTTGCCGGTTCTCTCTTCTTGGTTGTCGTTGGCGCGCTTGTTCTTGCCTTTTGCGTTAAAAAGAATAGAAGAAAGGAAAAAGTCGGAAAAGCTTCTAGCGCGAGTCTTCCAGTAGTCACACATGATGGTAACTGCACTCAGCCTCGTGGAATTGAAATTCTCGTGCCGTTTATCTAATCAACTGGCACATTCTGCTTATTTATTTATTTTTCCAGTAAATACCGAGTTGCAAGAACCTAGGGTTAAAAAAACAGCTGCTGTGACGGACCTGAAACCTCCACCCGTTGAAAACGTGATGGTTGATAGGTTACAAGTGAAAAACGGATCTGTTAAGAGAATCAAGTCACCGACCACCGCTACTGCTTATTCAGTCGCTTCTCTCCAAACCGCAACAAACAGCTTTAGCCAAGAAAATATCATCGGTGAAGGCTCTCTTGGCCGTGTTTACAGAGGAGAGTTTCCAAATGCAAAGGTAAAATTATTCGCATTACCAAAGTTCATATAATTATTCTTTAAAATTCTAGACCTTATAATTACAGAAAACTGCAAAAAGGTGCCCTATTATATGACACTTTTACAAAAGGGTGTTGTGTTTGCATTTATTTGCAAAATGTGTGTATTTTTTGTCATAAAAATGACAATTGCCCCTGAAATTAAGAATTAAGACTTTTATAACATAATTTTAAAAAACAATTTTAACTTATAAATAGTATAATTAGACCTTCCTTATATTTATACCTTAGATTGAATACTTCTTTTTTGATATAGGTTTTGGCTGTCAAGAAGATCGACAATGCAGCGCTCTCATTACAAGAGGAAGATAATTTTGTCGAAGCTGTTTCAAACATGTCCAGATTGAGACACCCCAATATCATCACGCTCGTCGGATATTGCGCGGAACACGGGCAGCGTCTCTTGGTCTACGAATACATAGGAAATGGAAGTCTGCATGATATGCTACACTTTGCCGACGGCAGCGAGAAAGTGCTGTCTTGGAATGCACGTGTTCGGGTAGCGCTTGGAACTGCACGAGCTCTAGAGTATGTTAATGCTGTTCTCGCCACAACAAGAGTGCTTTCATTTAAGCTTGAGCTTTGTTCTGAAATGAAGTTGCAATTTTCAGGTACTTGCATGAAGTGTGCTTGCCTTCTATTGTACATAGAAACTTCAAATCCGCAAACATTTTGCTTGACGAAGAGCTCAATCCTCACTTGTCGGACTGCGGCTTGGCAGCTTTAACACCAAACACAGAGCGACAGGTAAATAAACATAGTTAGTTGACATGTTTTATCGTTGAAAAGCTCTAAATATTTTCCATTTTCTACTTTTTGAAGAAAGGGATGATCATAAAAATTGGTGTAGTAACATGACATCTATTATTAAAATGACATAATTGCCCCTGGAGTGAAAATAAAAAAAACAATTATTCTTTGATGATGCATATAATTGCTTTTATTCTTAATTACTACCCTTTTAATTTCTTACATGTAATTGTTTTTAAAAATTAGGGGTATTTCAGTCTTTTCACTCTATATTGACTGCTACTAATGGTGCAAAATTATGGCAAAAGTGATACTACATTGTCAGTTTTTGCAATTATCACTTGAAAAAACTCAGTCCTGAATTCTTGTGTTTGATAGGTGTCGACTCAGATGGTTGGTTCGTTCGGTTACAGTGCTCCTGAATTTGCATTGTCAGGAGTCTACACAGTAAAGAGCGACGTGTACAGCTTCGGCGTTGTTATGTTGGAGCTGTTGACTGGTCGTAAACCACTGGACAGGTAAAGCCTTGCCATGTTTTTGTAGGGTCATGCCTCTTTAAGTTCCTAAATGGTGCCTTATAATTTTTGTGTTTGTGTTGTTTAGTTCACGGGCGAGATCAGAGCAATCTCTCGTTAGATGGGCTACACCTCAACTTCACGATATAGACTCGTTGGCGAAAATGGTGGATCCTACCCTGAACGGTATGTATCCGGCCAAGTCTTTGTCGCGCTTTGCGGACATAATTGCCCTTTGTGTTCAGGTGAGCTCTTCATTTCAATCTCATAACCCAATTCATTCTATGCTTGTTCTATATAATTAGTTGGAATAATCACAAAAATTAACGCTGCAAAGAGTGTTTTTTTCCATATACTTCATAAGGTCACAATAAACTATCTAAATTTTTTACGGATTGTCAAACTCAGGAAAAAACAGACGGGAAATAGGTCAAATGTAGGTTATAATGACATAATGGCCCCTGAAATAGAAAAAATCAAAAGTAAAAATATAAAAATATTATTTTCAAGTTCTTTACATGTAATATACTTTGACGATGAATATAATATTTTTATTTTAACACTTAGTTTATAATTTAAAGGGTATTTTTGTCATTTTATTAATTTGTCATTAACGGTGCAAAAAAAAGACAAGTTCATGGTGAGTTTTAGCGATAACATAGACCGATTTTTGCTATCAGCCCTAGTTACCGTGTTCCTTAAATTGATCAAATTGTGAACGTTTCTTGTTGCTAGCCGGAGCCAGAGTTCCGGCCTCCCATGTCCGAGGTGGTGCAGGCATTGGTGCGGCTGGTGCAGAGGGCGAGCGTGGTCAAGAGGCGTTCAAGTGACGACTCAGGGTTTTCTTACAGAACCCCAGATCATGAGGCCATTGACTTGTCGTTTTAAGCGCCTTCGCTCCTCGTCGAAGAATGTCCATGATGCTATGATGCTTGCAGGTTTTTTTTTGATACAGCCAAGGCGCGGGGAAGGCGATCGGAAGAAAAGGCTATGGAAGATTATGTAATTATTCAAACTTGTCACATTACAGAGAAAATGTAGTATGTATACATGAAACTGAGCTGCTGCTAAATATTGTACACAGAACCTTCAAACTATAATTGTGCAGCTTAATCAAATTTGTTTTATGCAGTAATTGCAGACCTGATTCAATTTCATATTTGTTTTATGCAGTAATTGCAGACCTGATTCAATTTCATATTTATGTCATTTTAAAACGCGAACCTCAATGGTTTCGTCCTCACATTCTACAAAAAGATCGTGAGTTCGAACCTTGTTGCGTGAGATCTAAATGATATCAAGTGTAGGTAAAAGACAATGTAATAATAATAATTTTTTAAATGACACACTGAATTAAAAAAATGAAACAGGTTGAATTCATAATTTTGTAATTTTACCATCCAGCTGAAAATATTATCTCACACTTGATTTGTTGATTTTACATCTGATGTTACAGTTTCTGTAAATAGAAACCAATAAAGATTTAAACACACAAAAAATAAAATTTTGATCCCATGCGACGAGCTCACCACACCACCACCAAACCAACCAACAGCAAAGGGTCTTTTAGATTAGTCAAGCAAAAACACCGATCACCAAAAAAATCACTAAAATATAATTGGCTCTCAGCACACCCGTAATCTACACCGCGTAACACCAGATCACTAATATTTAAGACATTACTCAGATCTTAAAAGCTACACTCAGATACGAAACCCAAAATTAACCGCTAAATACTAAATCCGCGCTTAATAATAATAATAATATCCCAGAAATCAAAATCGAAACCCATTTCTCAACGATGTCTTCGTCTCCGATCGAATCTCATTCTCGTCGTCAATCACCAAAAATGGGCAGGACACCCGAATCAGGGTCCGATCCGGGGACGCCGGATCGGGCCGAGAACGGCGTTTTCAGGCCGTCGGCGAGCCAGTTCTCGCGGCGGAGGAGGAGCGGCGATGAGAAACCGCGGTGGCGCCGGAAGAGAGCAAAGTGGATTTTGGGTTTCATTGCGATTTTTGTGGGTTTGGTTTTTGGGTTCAATTCGTGGATGCTCTGGCGGCTGCCGGAGAATCGGAGTCGAACTGGGTTTGATAAGAGGTCGCCGGCGGGTTTTTCTGCTGGTTCGAATGTCTCTTCAGCTAGAATCAGTGTAAAGGTAGTGTTTTTATGTTTGTATAGCTTGATTGATTGTTGCTGTTGTGGAGATATTGATGAAGACCAACATTTTCTGAATCTGGTTTGAGTGTTATTAAGTGATTGATGATTGAGATCCTACATTTTTAGATTGAATTAGGAAAATTTGAGATTTTTTTACTGTTTATGTTGAATATGGCATTTAATCTGTTTGGCCATAGACATATTTTGACATTTATGATCTAACTTGCTTAAAAGAGCGCGGCAGAAGGATGGATTATATTTCTTAGTTATTTTCACTAATTATTATAGGCCTGGTTCATAAAATATATCATCACAATTTACATATGGAATGTGGTTAGTGTACTACTGGGACAAGAACTAGAACATATAAGTTAGTTCGGAAGTTATAAATTTGGCATTTGTGCCTGTTTTTGCAGTTTACTCCTTGCATTTCGTGAATGCCGCGGTTAGAGGAGTAACCGGCAAATGGGTTTTATTGTCTTTTACTTTTCTGTGTATGTGGTGTTTACAGGAAGATTGGACAAAGTTAGGGAAGGGGAAAAAGGCTCCAAAAGTCGGTTATGGAAGGTTGTTGTCTTTGGCTGCCCATGCTTTGGCAGAGGTGGAGATTTTATGAGAACTTGCATCTTTTGTGGTTATAGTTCACAATCGGGAGCTAGTTCTAATTTTTTGCTCAGCTGAAATTCCTGGGTTTTCGTTAAGACTTCAATTAAAATGTACAGGAGCAAAAAAAACCCGAGCCAAAAGATTTATGGAAGGAGCCTTTGATTCCTGCCTCTGTTTGGAGGCCTTTTGCCGATCAACGCAACTGGAAACCTAGTGGTGAGACTACCTCTATCTCCCCTTTTGTGTGTACGAGCACTTCCATACATGTGCAAACGTCATATTTGCAAGTGCATGTGAAATTTTGTCGAGCATTGTAAACATAAGTAGTTTCTTCTTGAAACAAGTTCTCTTTATGCTGGTTCTGAAATTGTGATTTCTTTTGGCATTCAACTAGAGGGGAACAATGGATACATGATGATCACGGCAAATGGTGGGATGAACCAACAGCGAGTAGCTGTAAGTAACACCTTCAAGACAAGTTCCGGTTTTTGTGTACTTAGTTTTCTTTAATCATCGTCATTTTGTCCTAGTTTAATGGTTAGCATTGATTCCCAAGAAACGGTTCTCTCTACTATTATCTGGTCCCTAAATTTTGATTTTGCAACAGATTTGTAATGCTGTCGCCGTTGCACGATTAATTAATGCAACTCTGGTTGTTCCAAAATTTATGTACAGTAGCGTCTGGAAAGATACAAGGTAACACATGTCTCTCTTTCTTTTTTCCCACGTATTTGATTATTTTTACAGCATTAGTGAATCATTGTGCTATTTTTTTATGACAAGCTGCTTTACATTTACAATCTTCGCTTCAGCTCGTGAATATGACTATCGAATTCTATGATTGCATAGTCAGTTTGGTGACATCTATCAGGAGGAGCATTTTATTAACTACTTGACTCCTGATGTGCGGATAGTGAAAGAACTTCCAAAACATCTACAGTCGCTAGATTTGCAGGCAATAGGCAGCGTTGTGAGTTCCATACTAAAACCGAACCTAGATAGTTTTCGATTTCTGTTAATGATATGTGGTTGTACTAATTGTTGACATGCTGTTTCAGTTTACAGAAGTAGACACAATGAAGGAGGGTAAACCAAGCTTCTATTTGAAAAACATTCTTCCTATTTTGATTCAAAACAGAGCCGTCCATTTTGTTGGATTCGGGAATCGTTTGGCATTTGATCCAATACCTTTTGAATTGCAGGTATACATCTACCTTTGTAAGCAGTATTATTATTATTATTATTATTATTTTGCTCGTCTCACTATTTCTAATTTTGGGGCGTCAAATAGAGACTTCGCTGTAGATGTAATTTTCACGCGCTGCAATTTGTCCCCAAGATCCAGCAAACCGGCGCTTTGCTTCTCAGGAAGCTGCGTCGGGGGGCATTGTACGCTGGACCATTGGATCATTATCTTGTCGGTCCCTTTGCAGAGCCAATCAGTGACACAAAAACTTCCAGATATCTAGCGCTACACCTGAGGTTTGAAATCGACATGGTAGCTCATTCTCTGTGCGAATTCGGTGGCGGTGAAGAAGAGAGACGGGAGTTGGAAGCATATCGCGAGATCCATTTCCCTGCAATGACAAACCTCAAGAAGACCACAATGTAGGGATCAATATTAGTTTTCTTGGATTATTTTTTTAAATAAGCACGGTTCGGTTATTTCTAAAACCTTTCGTCTTCCTGCAGCTTGCCTTCACCTGCAGAGCTCAGATTGGAAGGCCTGTGTCCGTTAATGCCTGAAGAAGCCGTGCTAATGCTAGCCGCTCTTGGTTTCAACCGCAAGACTCGTGTATTTGTGGCGGGAGCACAAATATACGGAGGAAAGTCAAGGTTGGCCGCTTTGACTAGCTTATATCCAAAGTTGGTTACTAAAGAGAACTTGCTGTCGTCAACTGAACTTGCGCCATTCATGAACTTCTCCTCTCAGGTAGTAACCTGATTATCACTTCTGGTTCCATCGAGCTTCATTTCGTGAATTTTACATATGTTTCCGGTTTCAAGTGTTTTGTTGAGATTTACATACGAGTAAATCTGAATATTTTTTTCAGAATTAAAAAGGCTTTGATTGGAAATAATAACCATGTCCTATCCTATTTTTGCAATTAGTAGCTATGTGGTCTTTATATTTCATATGAAAATGCCTATGCAGTTAAAAAATTTAAATAATTTTTTTTCCAACTCGAGTTCTTCAGTTTTCTTCTTTTGTAGGTTGACCATTGTCTAGTTTTTCCCGGAAAAATATTTTGGTGAAATTTTTTGAGGAAACTATTTCGGCCTCAGTATAATTTCCGACAATTTTATTCGTATTCTATGCTATCTAGCTGTATGTCAGGGATGGTTGGCCGGAGAAGAGGAAAATCGGCGAGCTCGAGTTGGAAAAATGATTTTTTAAAAAAAAGTTAATTCTATAGGCACTTTTTCCAATATTGGAAAAAAATCACTTATTATTTTGCAATAATAATAATAAATTGACTGCTATTTTCGATAAAAAAAAATCGTAGCTATTAATTACAAAAATGAAATTGTACGCAACCACATTTTGCAGTTAACCCAAGAAAATATTAATAGCTACCTCTACACTTATCAGTAGAAATTTAGTTTTTTTCTTCTTGGAAAGATTGTTGATTCTTTTTTCCTTTCTTTTTTCATTGCCTGCATTTTCATTTTTGTAATATTATTGATATGCGGTCGGTTTATTCTCTCTCGTAGCTAGCGGCGCTTGATTTCATTGCAAGCACCGCAGCGACTGCATTTGCAATGACGGACTCGGGGAGTCAACTGTCTTCTTTGGTATCCGGTTATCGGATATACTATGGTGGAGGAAGAATGCCGACAATCCGGCCCAACAAGCGCAGGCTCGCGAGTATTTTCTTGAAGAACAGTACCATAGAATGGCGCGTTTTTGAGCAGAGAATGAGGAAGGCGATTCGACAGACCAAGCATGTCCTGGTGAGGCCCAAGGCCAGGAGCGTCTACAGGCATCCTCGCTGTAAGCAGTGTATGTGCACGCAAGAGTAGCGCAATACGGTAAGTTTCGTCGCTCTTTTTTTATTTCTTAGTAATTAGAAATGCATCTCAAATTGCTCATTTGTATATAATCACAGAAAAACATAATTGTTTCCAAATACTTTCTGAATTATTTGCAGCTTGTAATTATCATTTTTATGAATTTTCAGGTTACTGACAAGGCTCTGACTGACAGGAATCCTCACAATATGATTCAAGCTTCCCGTCAGAACAACTTCGCCAAAACTGGAATCGCCTCCGGGGACGACGCCGGTGACATTAAACTGTATATCAAAATCTCGACTTCCAGAGGAGCTACGGTGAACCAAGACGGGCTGAATCCGACAACCGTCCCATTCGGCTACATCACGGAGCCCTGGTACATCTCCTGCATGCCGCCGACGTTCTTCACAGTACGCCGCACAACGCAGGACCCGTATAGGGCCGTATAGTCATGGAAGGAAGGTTCAGGCTCGACGGGTGGTTGCCGCAGCGCCTGCACGTTGCTCCAATGGCGACCCTGACCATATTCGGGTTAACGCCGGCCAGAGAGCACCGGAAACAAACGCAGTTTGGGAAACCTGACGGGAACACCAGGCCAGGGTACCGAACCCGAACGGGGATTACGTGCCGAACCCAAATCCTTCGACCATTATGAGATATTTGTTGATGTCGTGTTTCATTGCGGTGGTGGAGAGGATGGACTGGATCATGGTGGGAGTCTAGTCAGGGTTGCACTGCTTCACCAGGGCTGCGATCCTGGCCACGTAAGGCGTTGCCATGCATCGTGAACGCGTGCCCTGCAGAGCAGGCAGGCGTGTCAGAGGACTGACTCAACTAAAAGGTTAAACTGATAGGTGAATATGTGCGCCGACCTTTCGTTGTGCGGTCCAGGGCGCTGATGGGGCTCCAGGCGGCCCATATTTGGTGGCAGGGAGCAAGAATGCAGTTCCCGCAGTTTAATTTTAATTTTTCTCTGTTCGTGTTTTAGAAATGACAAAAATGCTCTCTCCCTCTCTTCCGCTGTGCACGGGGATTAGAGCCCTATCCTAGTCAGAACATCACTGCTTAGCACATTCTGGATCAACAAGAAGCTTTTTCAGTCCGATGAAATAATTTATACCGCTTGTTCACAAGCATGTATATACGACCTTATCATTTTTTTGTCTGTGAGGTCGCCGACTTCGCGGTGGCAAAGCACAACAAGAGGCAAACGCGAAATTGACGTTTCAACCTCACACTCTTAGTGGAGAGATCATAGATTCGAACCTTGTAAAGGTGATGAGCGTGATTTTATGAATAAATAAGAAATGATGTAACTTTTTTTTATATAAGAAAACATCAAACTAAGCACACAAATGTAGAGTAACAAAAAAAACTGAAAAATACAGTGAAGACCAAACCCATAAACAGAAGGTGATTTAAATTCAATTTTCTATAATATAAGTAGAAGATTATATATATGCACGGTAATTATTGGTCAGAAAATAGACAATTTGGGCCTAACGGCCCAAACCCAATAAGAGAGGGCTATCACTTCCATGGGCTTTTATTCTTCATGGGTCAGAGCAAAAGTTGCATTTTTGTAACTCCCATCCACGTGTATTATATCTCATATTATATTAACATTTATATGAGTGTATTTGACAAAAGTATAATAATATTAATTCTTTTTCTACCTTCTGAAAAGGAAAAGAAAAAAGAAAAAGAAAAAAATGGGTTTTAACTTTATGAATTTCTCAAGTAAAATAGATGCCACATTTGCACGTGAATCACACAAATCGTCCACTCTAAAAAACGGATTAAGCAAAATAATTAAAAATAAGTCACTTCAATTTAGTTTAATAATCAACTAAACATCGTTTCATAAAAAAATCAGAATGTTGAAGAGTGGGGGTACTACTTGCTTGAGAGAATGTGGAGTCTAAAATAAAAATTTTTTTGAAGGAGAGTCTAAAATAATTATTAAATGTACTATCCTATATAATAGATATTTTTTTTAAATAATAATAACAATAATTATTATTATTGAACACTAAAATTACAACTTTAGTTTTATGAATAATAGAAACATATATGTAAAAAACATAAAAGTTGGAACTCGTAACTCGGGAAAATGACACTTTTGTGCACATAAATATATACTTTTGACACTTTCAATTCATGTGTATTTTGGAATTATTATCTCAAAATGAAATTCATGGTACTAAAAAAAGAAAAAAAAGGTAGATTATAAAAGTGTATATATCTATGCACAAAAGTGTCATTTTCTCATAAATTAATGTCTCACTCTTAAATACTCCTTAAAAAAATTTGAACAGAACAAATCGATCTTCAAACAATTGATACATATTGAATTGAAGGTCAACAAAAATTAAGTTTAACAATACTCAAAAGATTAAAAATGCATGAAAAAATAGTTCAAATAAAACCGAACTGAATCGTACCACAAACTGGTATTTATTTAGGACCCGGCCAGCTTGGTTTGGTCGTTTTTGACCCGTGTTCTAAAATACAAATCGATGATTTTTAAAACACTGTTTCGGACCATAATTTGATTTAAACCCATCGAATTAGCAAATAAAATTAAGAGTTGCACGTATTAATTCGAATTTCGAAGTGGGTCTGATCATGTATATGAATATGACCTTTATTAAAGAATAAGATTAGAATTCAATTCCACTGTTAATAATCAAAGCAAAGTGAAGTTCAAAACTGTCGCTCCACTTTATTCCAAAACGAAGCTATATATACATATATGTGTGTGTATATGTATCGGACCGTAACGTTGGTGTGTTGTGATTATAGTATACGAGAATGTCGACGCCGTACGATGTCGGAATAGAGTTTCAGCCGGAGATATTTCCGTGGGATATCGGTAATGAACGGCCGAGATTGGACGAGAGCGTGGACACGGAGCAGTACAGCGCACTGATGCACGGAGTTGCGCACCCGCATCGGGTGGTGCGGTTCTACGCCCAAAACGGCGTCGTTCTCTTCAAGCCCTTGTCGTCCGACATGGACACGCCCTTCCACGTGGCGGCCTACTTCGGCGACACTCACCTCCTCCGTGTCCTGCTCCGCATCGCCGCCACCTACTCGGAGGAGGAATTCAAAGACATCTCCGGTACGTTAATATATTTAGGGATGCATTTCAGTGAGAACCAACGTTAAGGTATATCATTTTTGAGATAATGACGTAACAAATGACTGAGAAGTTATTATTATCTTTATTTTATATTTTTCTCGTTATGACATGTTAGCGTCACGTCAACGCACGTTTGATTTCTATTAGACTGCAGGTCAAAACCCAATTGGTTGTTTATCGGGTTAAAGGGGCATGTGAGATGTTTTTGACTCGATTCTGCACCCGCATGATGCGGGTCCTGGATTTATCGGGCCTCGGGTCGGGCGGATCAATAAATCATATATGGGTTACCTATATTCTACATGTTTCATGTATCATTTTATTTTATGCGAGTCACTTCCATTTCAGCATGGACATTGAGCCGACTGTGTCATTTAAATTCATGGTATCATGGTTTGTTAGATTTTTGTATCAAAAATACGTGAATCATGAAACCAACTTAAATCGTATAGATAGGTCTTACATATACTACTAATATTATACCTTACATTCTCCAATACGAGCTAAAGATCCATCTCGATATCAATGCGCGTGCATAATTATATAACAAGTTCAAGTCTCCATTAATCAGCTTGAGTTTTAAATAGGTCAAACTTTTAACACTGTAACATCTCAGTGATATCGTTTGACTTACACTTCAATGCAAATAAACCTTTTTTGATTAGTTCTCGATTAATTTTTCAGAGATGGTATGCAACATAAGTAACAACCACGGAAACAACATTCTCCACCAAGTGGCGGCGACCGGGGAAGTGAAGGTGCTGGAGCTGTTAACGAGGAGGATAAGAGTACAAAACAGAGCGTTCTTGGAGCCGGAGCAAATAAAAGAGCTCATCGGAAAAAGGAACTTCGACGGAGAAACACCCATCTTCAAGGCTTCAGCGCTCGGCGGCAAGAAAATGCTCCAATGCATGATCCAAAAAATCGACCCCGCCGCTGACCTCTACGGTACTCGTCACCTTCAGAACGAAGAAAATCAGACCATTCTTGAGACGGCAATTCTCAGCCAACATTTCGGTACGCCTCTAAATAAATATATACGGACATTCACTTATTTTCAATGGTCAAAGTCAGTTTTTGCATTCTCACATTATTTATCATTTCAGACATTAACTGTTTTGTGTATAAATGCAGATTCAGCTATATGGTTGCTAAAAAAAAATTATTTCGACAAGAATAGTTTCACAAAAAAAGACGAGGACATAAAATGTCTTGGTCTGCTCGCAAAAATGCCACAAGCTTTCAAAAGTGGATACACTATGGGAATATGGCATGCCCTTATTTATATGTGTACGATATTTTAAAAAATATTTTTTGGGTAAATTTTAAGGATAATGACATTTTGTTACACTTAATTATAGGAATAATGACACTTTGTTACACATAATTATAACGAAATGACATTTTCATACCCTAATTATTTTTTTTGTGACAACATGCCTCTAAAATGTCTAATATATCTAAAATACCCTTGGTCGGGTAAATGAATCTAATTTGAATTGGCCTAATTTGAACCAGTTTGATTTCACTGTTAGTTCAATTTTTTTTCAATTGAACCAGGAGTATTTTAAGTATATTAGGCATTTTAGAGGTAGGTTGTCACAAAAAAACTGTTAGAGTACTAAAAAAGAGAGAAAAATAGTTAGAATATGAAAGTGTCATTTCACTATAGTTAGGTGTACCAGAGTGTCATTATCCGTAAATTTTGTGAGAGAATTAACCAGTAAATCTCGGTTAAACTTTTCTAACTGAATCTATTGTTTATTTATTTATTATTTATCCGCAGTCGTTCCAGTTGATATTATGGAATATGCATATCAATGGCATGGTAACAATATTAAATCCCGATTCCTAAAAATTTTCAATTACATTATGTGACCCTAATTAAAAGATATGTGTATATAAACTAGGTGCAAATTGTTTGGATGGTGCGAACGAACAAACTGCCTCGGAAACAGAAACCGTTGAAGGTGCGCGATCGGTTGTTGAGGTGAATGTGCGCTGGGCTTGGTTGCTTATATGGAACTACTTAGGTACTTGTCAATTCAGTAACTATCGTAATTAAATATTTAATAAATAATATAAAAGTTATCTTAATTAATTTGTATCGATTAAATTTATAACTATACTAATTAAATCTATAACTATTCTCAATTAATCACAAATGAATATTATTATTGAATTTCTCTTTCATTCGTTGAGTGTTGTTTGGTATAAGGTTTCGTCTGTTTGGTATACAGTTTTCATTGTATAAAATTTGTCTCTTTGATTCGTTATACGCTCTTTAGTATAAGGTCTCTTTTGTGTAGTATAAGATCTTCTTTGTCAAGTATAAGCTTTGAAACCTCCTTACACTTTCCCTCCCGAGTTGTCATAACCACTTTGGGACCCTCGTTACAGTAGTTGAAACTGGGTGCAACGAGGCTTTAGACAGATTATTACAACAATATAAACCCTAGTTGCACCTGGTTTCCTCTCGTTACAGTCGGGGCATTCGTTACACATTTCCGTCAACACGCATGACGCAGTTCGTAGATTCGCATTCGAATAGAGTTTGTATACACACACGCATACAGATGCATTCCAGTGAGAACCGCGAAAACAAACAGAGGAGAACCATGTTGGGAGAGTGGTTTAACGGCAGAGTTTGGAATACACAATTTTTTTTAGTCTCTCACGTTAGCATGACTATCAACACACACGGCGCCTTGTGCTCCCATAAATTTGCACTGTTCGCATGTGACTGTAAACCTATATATTTATATATATCATGGACGATATTATCAGTATGTAATATCGTTTTTCAAGTAACTAATTAGGTTTTAATTTTTGTTCATTGTGTTCAATAATCATGTTAAATTTGCATTCTTGCAGGGGTTCTTCTATGGGTATATTATGCCTTATGGCTATGCATAGCAAAAGGTGAGACACATCCCAGTCTATAAATATATCTATAAATATATACTTCATATCTTTTAAAAGATAATATATATATATATATAAAGGTACTTTTATTTATTCAATAATCTTAATAAAGCTTAAGACTTCGAATTCACGTGTGGACATAACAAAGTCACATAGTTCACACACTCATTGACGGGTCAACGAAAACCACCGACTTATTGATCCAAGTTAGACCAGACTTGATTCAAGACATAATCTACTATACAAGTAACAAATGATATATATATATGGGCTGGATCACGTGAAAACTAAACTATTTTATGAGAACGCGAGAATTGAGTTTGTCCATTGAAAATAAGTGAATGTCCAATAAAAATTGTGATATCCAATAAAAGTGAATGTCCAACGGAAACATTATGTCCATCCAAAATAAATGAATATCCAACGGAATTAAGGGAATGTTCAGTGATTCTCATGATCTCACGACACATTTGATTCTCAGCCGAATCCTTCCATATATATATATAAGGGCACACTCGGCTTCAAACCTATATAAAACGTCCAAATCATGTAAAACCGTCAGATCTGAGACGCGTGTTATCTCAGACTGCGACACATATGGCAGGGTCCAACATGTTATACATGACTTTAATTTTGTACATATCCAACATGTTATACAACATTGCACTACATGTTCTACGTGATTATACAACACTGCATTGCATGTTATACAGTTCAGACGTTTTGACATTTTTAATTAGTTTGTAACTGATATCTCCTATATATACGGATATGCAGTGATGAGGCCCATTGAGAGAGTGTGGGAGAAGAAGAGAGCACACAGCGAAGCAGTGAAGCTGTTGAAACAAGTCCTGGAGAAGGGGAAATCATGGAAGAGCACTCTGAGCCCCGCGCGGGGCGGCGGAGGAAACCCAAACAGATCACCCAACACCAACCAGGCCGACGTCAAAAGTGATCGATCAAAGTACACGGTGACCAGAGACGGGTTCAACCCTCTGCTCCTGGCGGCGAGTAACGGGATCGTGGAGATGGTGGCGGCCATTCTGCATCACCATCCCATAGCCATCGAGAGCTCGGACGGCAACGGCTGGAACCTGTTGCACGTCGCGGCGGCGTTCCGGCAGACGGGCGTTTTTGGCCTGCTGAGCGAGGAGTGGGAGCTTCCGGTGAAGAGGCTGGCGTCGGGGACCGCGGCGGGGTACAATAATTACACGGTGCTGCACCAAGTGAGTGACACTGAGATGTGTTTACATCCCAACCAGGGGATGCAGTTTGGTCCTGCGCTTCAGCTCCAAGATGAGCTGCGTTGGTACGAGGTGATCATTATCTCCTTAATTCATTATATTCTCCTCAATTGATTGCTGTTCACGCTCTAGTACGAGCTACAGTAACGTCTGAACCATCTGTTTGGGCAAAAGCGTAATTACAACATTTCACCAACAGTAAACATTATAATACCTGTGAGCCCAGACGCTTTACCGTTCAGACAGTTCGCACGTTACCGTTGGTTCGCATCTGAACGTGATTCTTTATATACATGATCTGGTGAGAATCTTGCCCCACCGTAAGAACCGTGGGAACCACTGGAGGTGCGCCGCGTTTTGCGCTCACGCTGAACAGGCCAATACCTGTGGCGTTGAGATTAATTGTTGGTTGCGAAAAAAATGATTCTCAATCCCTCGTTACACTAATCTCTCGACAGAGTAACACATTATGCTGTAAGTTATAGTATGAACCCCCTCCTGCCAAATAACGCTCCCATGTTGTTCTCATAGTTCTCATGCATCTTGTGATTATCACGGGAGTGCATCCCTATATATAAAGCGAATCACGAATATTGATTTTGTTTTAGTTATGATTTTGATATCAGTTCAGTTTGATTTTGGTTTAAACAGTGTAAAAGCCATGGATAACCAAATAAAAAACAAACTGAAGAACATATTATTTGTATTTATATTTTACTTTTTTATTTTGTTTGCAAATTTTATATTTATCTGATACGGGCGTGCAGGAAGTTTTGAAAATAGCCCCAAACACCATCCTGTTTAGCCGTGACTCCAACAACTACACCGCCATAGACTTGTTCGCGCAGAAACATAAAGATCTCCACGAAACCGCTAAAGCATGGCTCAAGGAGACGTCCGTCAGCTGCTCCACCGTCGCTGTTCTCATTGCCGGCGTAGCCTTCGCCGGCGCATGCACCGTTCCCGGAGATTACAACGACGACGGCTACCCAAATCTACGCGGCACCACCCTCTACAAGGTCGTATATTTACATACTCAAATATCATAATGGTACTATGTGTATATAAACTCCTTTTACGTGAGACTTGTATTCTTTAATTGATGTGATTAATTTATATATATATATATATATATATATATATATATATATATTATTACTTAAACTAGCTTATCAGGTATATATATATGAACTCTTTTTTAGTCCGTATTCTTCTGATGTGGAACATGTACTCACACGTAATTAAACTGAACAGATTTTCACTGTGTCGGACATAGTGGCTCTGATGAGCTCGTTGATGTCGGTGGTGGTGTTCCTGTCGATCCTGACTTCCCCGCTCCCGATGAGGAGCTTCCGGCACTCCCTGCCGAGGAAGTTCCTGTTCGGGTTCGCGGTGATGTTCCTGTCGCTGGCGGCGACGATGCTGGCGTTCATGGCGGCGGTTCTGCTAGTCGTTGGGCTGAAGCACAAGTACTGGGAGAGGTCGCTGGTCTACGCCACGCTCGTCCTCCCCATGCCCATATTCGGGATCATACAGTTCCCTGTGATCTACGCCTTTGAAAAGCTCGTCAAGCCCGCCGCGGCCAGGCTCGTCAAGACCGCCAAGTTCCGCGCCGTTTCCTTCATCATTCGATTTCACAATCTTGCTGACAAACTCGCACGGCTTTACAGTTCCATAAAATCAGGGTTTCCCAAATTCAGAAAAGAGCTGTTCCGATTCACTAAAAGAGCAAGTGATCGTAACAGCTCAAACGTGGAGGACCATCTCCACGTTTAAATGCAATTACTCGCCTCGCGAGTAACTACATTTAATTTTTTTTTTGCTTTTGCTTTTGCTTTTTCATCATATACTGTTACAATAATGGCTTTGTTTTGGTTGTTTGGATTTTAATTCATATTTTTTTTTAAAATAAGGAGTGAATAGCTGGACCATCGGGCTTCACTTCAATAGCCTGATGTTGTGTTATTTGTTGCTTACGTTGTAATGATGATAATAATAATAAAAAATGATTTTTTGGTCATGATATCATATATAATTTGGTAGGGCTTAATGTCATGTTTTTATGTTGTAATTTTGTTGAGGCATTTATGGAAAAAATCACTTTTTTTATAAGAAGATTGATAATTAGTTGACAACTACCACTACTGGAAATTTGCTTATTTTTGACGAAATATTCATTATCTCGCCGGGTTGGTTTCACCAGTCAACGGTCGGATGTTGACCACAACGGTCAACACCTTTCCCAGCGAGATGTTGCACAATATCTCGCCTGAAAAGGTGATGATATTTATCGGCGAGATATTCAATATATCGTCGGGCTGATTACACACGTCATCGCCTAGATGTTGACTACAACGGGCTGATTGCACAATATCTCGCCGGGAAAGGTTATGACCGTTGATGGTCAACATCCGACCCGGCGAAATATTAAAATACTTACTGCAATAAAAAAAAGTTCACATGTTTATGCAATTATACAAACTTTTGATTTCTTATAACACATTTAACTTTAGAATCACAAAGATAAACATAATTGTTACCAAATACTTTCTGAATCATTCGCAGCTTACAATTATCATTTCCATGAATTTTCAGGTCACTGACAAGGCTCTGACTGACAGAGGAATCCTCACAATGTGGTTCAAGCTTCCCGTCAGGACAACTTCACCGAAACTGAAATCGCCTCCGGCGGCGCCGCCGGTGACATTGAACTGTATATCCAAATCCCGACTTCCTCGCGGAGCCACGGTGAACCAAGACGGGCTGAGCCCGACGACCGTCCCGTTCGGCGACATCACGGAGCCCACGTACGTCTCCTGCCTGGCGCCAGCGTTCTTCACGGTGCGCCGCACGACCCTCGTCCCGTTCAGGGCCGATATGGTCACGGAGGGGAGGTTCAGGCTCGACGGGTGGTCCCCGCAGCGCCTGCACGTTGCCCCGGTGGCGGCCCTGACCGTGTTAGGGCCGACACCGGGGAGGGAGCACAGGAAACAGACGTAGTCTGGGAAGCCCGACGGGAACACCAGGCCGGGGTCCACGGCGAGGCTGGGGTTTACTAAGCCCGACCCGAACCCGAACGGGGATGACGGGCCGGGCCCGAGCCCGAACCCTTCGGCCATGATGAGGTCTCCGTTGCTGTCGTGTTTTGTCGCGGTGGTGGAAATGGCGGACTGGATCATCGAGGGGGTCCAGTCAGGGTTCCGCTGCTTCACCAGGGCCGCTATCCCGGCCACGTGGGGCGTCGCCATGCTCGTGCCCGACAGGATCGCAAAAGCGTGCCCTACAGAGCATACATGTATCAGAGGACTGACTCAACTAAAAACTTAAACTGATAAGTGAATGTGTGCTGACCCGCATGTTGACTTGTGTCAGAGTACTGACTCAACTAAAAGTTTAAACTGGTTAAGTGAAAGTGCGCTTACCTTGTGTCATGGGGTCGAGGGCGCTGATGGGGCTCCAGGCGGCCCAGATTTGGTGGCCGGGGGCGAGGATGTCGGGCTTCAGGACATCGGCGAGGTTTCGGTGAACGTCGATGAAGTCCGGTCCCCTCGACGAGAACCTGCTGACAACCGGCGACCGACCCTTTATGGAGGCGACCCTGCCCTCTCCTATGCTCGCTTTCGCGCCAAATCTAGTAACGACTCCTTGTTTGTTCCTTTTGGTTTGTTGTTCATAGTACTGAGACACAATCTAAACGAATACTATGTCAAAGGTTAATCGCATAAACTTGTGTAATATTCACATTTTTAACTTGAAAAATGCAAAAAATGCCTTCAAATTTAAACTTGTGAATTTTAAAATATCAAAGAAATGAAAGAATAATTACTTGTGAATTTTAAATTATTTATTTTAATCGTAATCATGCTATTTTGAAAAAAAAGGGAGGTCATACATATGAAAATTTTCTCGCCTGTTTTATTTTTTAGTGTAAATACGAAAATGCCCTTACCCAGTTTTCTTATTTTCAAATCATGTTGTTCACGTGTGCTGAATTCGACCTCGGACGGTAAATCCAAACACAATATATGAATGACATGATTTCAAAATAAGAAAACCGACCAAGAGAATTTGTGTTTTTTCATTTTCAAAATTAACATTTTCCTCCAACAAAACTTATTACACAGGTGGGAATATATCTGAAATAGTCAACTCTTAATTTCCCATAACGAAGTAGAAAATATGTATAATTGTGTAGCTAAGTTTACTTTTCCCATTTTATGTTATGTAGCGACAAAATGTACAAAATTTTGGATTGTTAACTTCTTACCAAAAAACATAACACAAATTGTTACCTTTGCATCGGCAGTTCTAGGGATCATGATGCCATGAACAGAGAAAGGAACGGGCTCGGCGACAAAGTCGCCGAGTTCGGGGTTTGCGAGGAGAACAAAACCTTGGAATCGCAGAGCTCTTGCAGTGCGAATGATGGCGGCGACGGTGGATGTTCCATAGTCGAAGCCCAGAGAGAAGTTGCAGACGACAATGTTGCCCTGAACAACGTTAGGGTCCAATGCCTCTGGGTGTTGACACTCTTCAGCATTTCCACGTTTCCTAGGAAATGTCCCACTTGCTTTTACGGCATCTCTAGCAAACACCAACCTATATTTGAACAACCCATTCCCAAAACTAGGTCCTAAAACACAAAATCGAAATCAAAAAATCAAATTAGTCACGTGTCGATTGCGATTACACTACTGGAAATTAGCTCATAGCCGAGTAGCCTAGTTAGTCGGGTATGGATACCTGACCAGGTGTTAATTAGTCGGGTATGATTAGTCGAGACTTCTTAATGAATAATGGCCATACTCGACTAATGTGTCATTCTCCATGTTAGTCGGGTAAATTTGATATTTGGTTATGGGGAATTTATACAGTCGGGTACGATAAATTTATACCCGACTAATCCAATTTGAGTTAGTATACTTGTGTATTTTTTATTGCAAAAATTAGCTGCCAATTCGCTGTATATTTTATTATTCCAAAATGACCATACAATAAAAATATTAATTTATTTTTCAACTCGAACTTGAGCTTGTCACTTTTCCCACTTCTCTACTTGAAAATTCGACAAATGTTTTCCAGGAAAATATTTTTGGCAAAATCTCCGTAAGAAAATATCTTGATTCCAATGTAATTTCACGTAATTTTTTTCTTATTTTGTGCTATTGAGATCAGGGATGGTCAGCTGAAGAAGGAAAAAACCAGCGAGATCGATTCGGAAAAGGTATTTAATTTTAATTTAATTCGTTCCGCCATTTTAAAAAAAAATAAGTTGTCTTGAGAAAATGGTAACTTATTGAAAACTATTTTTCCAATAAAAAATCTCACATCGAAAAAATGGAACAGTACTCCACACCCAAATTTTTGCAATTATGTCAACAATCACCGACTCAGCTATCAGTTTGAATTTTTAGGTGAATCAGACTTTTACCGGATAACCCGATGCCTTCAACTTTGGCTCCATTGCCAAGAATGAGGGTGTTAGGGTAAGATCTGTCCGTGCTGCTAGCAGCAGCACTCATAGCCCAAGGGCTGAAGGACACGACCGACGCCGGCTCCGGGCCACTGTTGCCTGCGGCCTGCACCACGAAAACTCCGGTGCGCCGCGCGAATAAGAGGCTGAGATCAAACATGCTGAAGAACGTGAGCCGGTCGTCCGGAGGCCGGTTCGGTCCGATCGAGAGGCTCAATATATCCACTCCGTCTCTTGTCGCCTACAAATAAACACAGAAATTGTAAATTTTCTTCTAAATTCATTGATTTGTGACCGTTGGATATGAAATTGTTGAGATTCATTACTTGATCAATGGCTGCAAGCACATCGGCTACAGTTCCCACTGTTGGATACAGTGCCTTGTAAACAGCAATTCTGTAGAGAAAAAAACAAAATTCAAAATATTTTTAATAGTTGATACTATTTTAAAGTCCGGTTCACCAATAAATTTAACAAATTATTCAATTTTAAAACCCATAATTCTTAATAATAAACTAAAATCCCATGCATAACCAGAAACTTATTAATAAATAAGAACAATCAAACGAAACCCCGAAAAATACATATTTGTATTAAATTAAAACTGGTAACTAAAATCAACCGTAAAGCATTAAAAGAAATATGTATAAATGCGACTAAGTACACCTGTTGAAACCACTTTTGCACATAAATACACTCAACATTTTCTTTTTAGTTTGGCGGGTCACCTAGTATTCTTTTTTTTCCACCTAGGTACATCTAACCGTTACAAATTTAAGCAAAATTTTAGGTTTACTTCCGTAAAAATAGCATAAATAAGATTTTTAGGTGACCTAACGAGCTAAAAGAAAGTCTTAAATGAATTTTTAAAGATGTTTTATCAAATGGTGATAAGATTCACATTTTTTATTAAAAGAAATAAACTATGTTCATTGGTACCGTGCTCGCGGGGCCATCCCGCTCGCCTTGCCATAGAAGAACCCATTGACGATGACCGGAACTCCGGAATTTCCGGCGGCGGTAGAAGCTACATGGCTGATCAAAAACCATAACAGTAACCCATATCAAAATTTGAAATACCCAACGGTCAAATTGCAACGGTAACAATTTTCAAAAAGTAACTTGCTTCCCAAGCCACCAAACCCTATTACCTTCCGTGCCCCACCGCATCAAACGGCGACAGAAAATCCACCGACGCATTGAGACGAGCGACCGCCTGAGCTCCGGCGGCGAAGAACCTCGCGGAGATGATCTTCCCGTTGCAAGAACTAGCCGGAAAACCCGGACCCGCCTCGCAATCGCCCGAGAAATGTGAAATTTCCGATGAAAATGGACGTGTCGGATCGTACGCGAAGCTTGGATGGGTCGGATTGATCCCGGAATCCACAAAACCGATCACGATCCCTTCGCCGGAGTTCTTGCCGGAGCCGCCGGAATCGCGAGACCAAACCTTTTCCGGCAGGTCAAGGTACCGAGGAGTGTATGTGGTCATCAATTTGGCTCCTCTGTCTCTCTCCACCGACTTCACTCCCGGAGCTGTTCTTAGCTTCTCCGCCTGAAAATCAAAATTCCCAAATCAAAATCGGCTTAGGATAAAATGACATATAAAATTAGTTTCCGTATTAAAGTGACACTTAAAAAAGTTCAATGTAGTGACATGAAAATGTGTCAAACTTCACCGTAGTGATCAGAAATCATCCCAAAATTTTACAGTGACCTGAGAAGGAGTGGTGTGGACGGCGAAGCCGTTGAGAATGTGGCTAAAGCTGTGTAGCTTTGTGTAGCTTCCGATTTCGAGTACGTTTTGAAGAAGATTGTGATGAGAATTCACCAATTGCTCTGCGTGCGCCTTGTAAATTTCACTGATTAATTCAACAAAATCATTGTATCATTTTCTATTTGTGTTCGTAACAATTTCTATACGTAGAACCGTTGGAAATCATGTTCATATCAGATTTTCCAGCAATCATTTCTATCAATTTCAGTAATTAATTTGAGCTATGTTCTTTGTGTTCGTCTCGTCGAGAATTTGAACTTATGCTTAGACTATACACTTATAAAAATCAGTCAAATATTAAATGAGATACTAACACTACAAATGTGTAATAATTAGTTTAAATATTGAGTGTCACATTGCGAACATTTGAACAAATGTAACTTTTTATACACTTAAGTAGGAGCTAAGTTGTGGTATTGGGTAATCACATACCATGTAGTAGAGAGACTCGCAAACCAGCTAAGACAAAGTTCTAAACTTTTGGGTCTTTTTTAAATCTCGGTTAATATAAAAGTATGAAAATCAGAGAGCTCTGGGGAGAATTTGAACTAATTTTGTATCAAATGTGTGTATTTTTTAAATAAAAACAACGAATTTACTTATGAAAATAAAACTTTTATAATGTAATTTTGGAAAATAGTTTTAACTTTAAAATAGTATAATGAAAAAAATTAAATTACAAAAAATTGATCATATAAATTTTAGTTATAAGATAAAAATAGAATTTTCTTGCAAATATTTGTTTTTTAAGAAATGAGAGTAATCTTATCATTTTTGTAAAAATAAATTGCAGATAACACATCAATATTTTATTATTAACAAACAATACAACATTATTTTGCAAAAGTAACTTTGACAAGAGTGACCGAGTGAGAAACTAGGAATTTTTAAAACTCGTCCCAAAACTCGGTCAACTAAATTTTACTGAGGTTTTGGGGAGAAAACATGGAGAACTTGAGAGTTCTAAAACATTAACATTGATATCTGAGGCGATATAAAACTTTAATATTAATTACGTGACCGAGAAATGAAATTAACGATTTCTTACTTCTTTGTATCAAATTTAATTCTTCCATGTTTGCGAGGCTCGGAGATCACGCGATCTAGATGAAACGCGGCGGCTTCTTCTTCCATTAAAACCAAGTAAATCGCTCGATTCTCTGCAAAAGATGAAAGAAAAAGAGAAGAGATAGTTGCAACAAGTAACAACGAAACTACAAAATCAGCCATTTTTGGCTGCGAATGTGTGTTTAGGACACTATTGGTTTTGATAATTTCGAAACTATATATGAAGGAGATGGTAATGGTTTTGTTGGTATGTACGATTATTAACACGTGACATGGGAACATGTTGAATGTGAATAAAGTCATTTTAAGGAACAAAATGACGAAGTTGGTTATAACCAACAGAGCGCAGCTATAGCTTGAGAGTAACGCTTCCAACTTATCTTAAATCGGTTTAATTATTTTAAGGAGAAAATGGCAAATTAATGCTCTAACATTTTTGTGAGAGAGTATTCTGTATTTTGTTGATTGCAAAAATGTGTCGTGAATTTTGCATTTTCAAAAAAATGCGTAGATTTTTATAAAAATAAACAAAATTGAGACAAATTAAAATTTACAATTTATAAATAGAAAAATATTTTAATATTTTTTATTGTTTTGTCTTTTTTCTAAAGTTAGAGAGAGCGAATAGCTAGACCATTATGTCAGACTCAGTTAGTTTTGTGTAAATTAACTTAATTATATTTACTTGTCTTAAATCTGTATACCAGTCTTATTACTCAACCATAATAATTAATTGGTTTGAATCCATTAGATTTAGACAAATGTTAGTTCCTCTAACCATATACTATATTCATCGGAGCGGTGGCATTAGTTGTGGTCAGCGCCGGAGCTGAGGCGGCGGTAGTAAGTGCCGGAAAGTATTCAAGAATTCAAAATTTTCACTCGCCGGAAAGTGTGCCGGAAAATATGTTCCGGCACAATTTCCGGCGAATGAATTTTTTTTAACTATTGTACTCATTTCTTATCCCCTCTCTTCTTTTATGATTATGCGAGACCGACCCTTAACGAGATCGGACGGTCGGAAACCTCCAATTCAGAGGAAGCAACGCTCGACCGAAGAGCTCCAAGCGTTGGAGACGACATGGAACACGTTGGATTTGACCGCCAAGCTCTTAAGGTTAAAGGGACGGTCGTAGTGAGCCATGCACTTGCCCACGAACAGCCTCACCTCATCGTCTCCCACATGCTCTTCAATTGCTTGTCGGAGCTCGCACGTGGCCCTTTGGTGCTCGACCGGAGAGGGTGTACGGAGGACCGCCACTTGGAGCACAGGCCTCGGAGGTGGAGAAGGTCGAGCTGTGACAACAAGTCTCAGGGAAGAGGAACGGCCACCGGAGAAGGAGATGACAAAGAAATGGAGAAAGGAGAGAGAAAATAAATAAATAAAATTAGAAAGGGTGGCATTCACTTGAAATTTTGATGAATAGTTGAGGGTAATTTCGTCTTTTTACACTCTTTAAAAAGTAAGTCGGTTCTCTACATTCGACCATATTTAATTTTGGTTCAATTCATAGTTATTTTGGTTCCCAGTCTGTTTACCGGGAGATAGTCCGTGTAATCCTACCAACTGAGGAACAACTTATGAGGAGACTCATATTCACCCATCAACTAAATAATCACAATGTTACAACAAGAAGAAAAGATTCATAAAGTTGTTTTTATGGAGACGACGTTGTTTTATCGAGTCATGGGGACACGACACGACATCGTATCGGCCGCTCTCCTTCTTTCTCGGCGAACTGCACAAATACACGCACGATTAATTAAAAACACAACACTTTACCTCTGATTTATATAAAATGATAATTTTACCCAAAAATAAGAAATGGAGACATTCATTATGAAATATTGTGGAATTCAGATAAAAAGAAGAGTCTCTTATAGAGATTGATTATGAAATAAATTTGTTTAAAAAGCAACATTCATGGCCATAAAGCATGAATGTTAAAAATCTACTCAACATACCCATAAAGCATATATGGCTAGGTAAGGCTAAAAACCACTTTAAACATGACGAAACTAAGTTTAAATGAGAAGTTTTACCTTAAAAAAAGGAGATGCATGTGATGGTCGGGAAGTGGACGCGAGATTTTGGACGCACCGCCTCTCACTCGTCACTTGCTTCTCTAACTAACGCGCATCCGAGCACGGTTGTCTATCAAGTAAATTTATAAGTTTCCGATTTTATCGGGTCGAACTCTCGGGGACCAAATGTGGGTTTCATAATTGGACTTTTCACGCCTTCTTTCCCGACACGACTCGAAAAAGTAAATACACAAGAGGGGAGGTTTAACCAACTATACTAAGAACACGACTACAACTAGTGCAAGAAAGTAAATGTAGAGCGGATGGTAGATGGTTGGTCGAAAGTCAAGAATTCGAGAACCTAAGAAACTAAACATGATCAAGGCTACCGAGCAATCAAATGAACCATAAACAATTCATACAATTACAAGAGATCCACTCATCAATTCATAAGCACTCAATTAATCTATCGCATGCAAATCGGACCTATGTCTTAATTACCGAATTCCGCCTCTCAGCAAAGAGCGCCATAACTAGCCCAATTCTCGTGATTCAAGGGATGTTACCACACCCGCTCACTACATTACACTACTCCTACTCGATCACCAAACTAATACTAAGAGCAAGCATGTCTTCCCCCCGTCATCCCAAGACTCAAACTAATTCACTAAAACCGACAATGATCGAGTCCAAAATGAGGACGCAGTACGCCGTCACCTTGGTTCTACCTATTCACGCTCTCGAACCTTTCTTTCGAACCGGTTCAATAACTATAGCAAGAACAATCATGCGAGCAATCACAAGCTCTCACTAATAATCACATGCATTTCATACTCAAGCAAATAAAGCACGGCGACCTCAAGTTCTCACTCAAAATCTACGGTAGAACACAATAAGCATGCAACAAACAATTAATTACTCATAAATATCCGAATTTAAGCCATAATCAAGCTTTAGCTCCCATGACCTAGGTTTGTAACTCCAAATCATGGTGCTCAAGCATTCTACTACACAATAAGCTAGATTCAAGAAATGGAAGAAGAATTACAAGCCAAAAACCCAAGGACATGGGTTTTGCCTCCTCTTCTTCTTCCCATGGTGGTGGTGGTGGAAACCCTCCCTTGGAGCACCAAAAATGGCCTCCAAGGGAGGTCTTTAGAGCCTTTTCTCTCTTGAAAACTCTAGGTGGCTGAAACTCTCTCAAAATCTGATTGTGTGTAAGTGTTGTGTGCTGAAAATTAGGGTTTATGCTCTTTAAGTAGCAGTTCTGCGACTTTGTCACGATCTTGACACCTCTTGTCACGATCATGACAACCCTTTTTTAATTGCCGTCAGAATGGCGTCTATGTCACGATCGTTACATGAGTTGTCACGATCGTGACACCCTCTTCTCCTCGAGTCCCGATCGTCTCGCCACCGTGTCACGATCGTGACGGCCTTCTTTGTCGTCTTCTTGTCACGAACATGCCACGATCGTGACAACATCGTGGCATCACCTTTTTGCCGTTGCAACGCCGATTTGCCACGATCGGGTGGGTGATCGTGACACAGCTCCTGGAATCGTCTTTTTGGTTGTCACGATCGTGACATTCTTCATTTCTTGATTTCTCCAGTTGCTTGGGCTGTAGGCCATCTCGACTATCGCTTCGAACTCACTCAAAATATGCTCCAATTAGGCTCCAATACCTACAAAGGTCAAAATTCCACCGAGTATCAAAAATATCAAATTATTGGCTCTAAAATGCCGAAACGAGGACAATTTGATGCTTAAGTGTGGGACAGAAGTGTAAATGCAATGGCACATCGGGCCCGCATCAGCATGATACTTTCGTATCACCTATCAATAATATCTTTGTATTGACTTTTTGACATGATGCCCTTTCATAAAACCACAACAAGTCCCAAACCCGACCAGGTTCCTCATTCGCATCAAATACCCAACTAAACTATGACCATAACCATTAGTGAAAGGGATGATGACACTTTGTTACACGTAGCTATAATGAAATGACACGTTCATACCCTAACTATTTTTCTCTCTTTTTAGAATCCTGACAATTTTTTTGTGACAACATACGCTAAAATGACTAAAATACCCCTGATTTAAGAAATTAGAATAGAATTGGTCTAATTTGATTTATCAAATCAGATTTGAAATGGTTCAAATTTAATTTTATATTTGGGTTCATAATTGTAATTGCATCATTGTCGGTGTACTAAAAAGAGACTAAAGTAGTTACGGTATGAAAGCGACATTTCGCTATAGTTAGGTGTAACATAGTATTATCATCCCTTACTGAAATGCAACGATGGATGAAAAGAGTCATTATTACACAATATGAACTACGAAACGTAATAACATAAACAATGTGACGCTCAACCGATGAAAATGTAACGTAACTTGATAATTAATAATTAGTTGGTTTTCTTGTTGAAGAGGCCCCGGCATGTATCGGCAATATTTTGGAAGCTAACGATGAACGAAGTGGCGCAGGATTGGGTGGTCCTGAGGGCCTTAGCAAAAGCTGGCGCGACGAGCCTTTCAAAGATGTAGGCGAGAGGGATCTGAATGATCCCCATAATGGGCACCGGGAGGAACACCGTGGCGTAAGCCAGCGACGTCCTCCAGTCCTTGTGCTTCATCCTGATCACCAACATAACCGCCGCCATGAACGCCAGCATCGTCGCCGTCACCGACACGAACAACGTCGCGAAGCCCCAGAACAGCTTCTTCGGCAGGGAGTGCCCGAAGCTTTTCATCGAGAGCGGCAACGTCAGGATCGACAGGAACACCACCACCGATATCAACGAGCTTGTCAAAGCCACCACATCCGCGGCCGTGAAAACCTGTATAATATATAAAATTATAACTGGTATAAAATTAGAGTTAAGAGTGTAAAACTGGGTTGTACATATCGGGTCGGGCTCTACAACTAAAAGCTCAAGCTGATACTTGGGTTTGACCATTTTCTTTATATACAACCCTTTGATCTCATATATTCTTTCAACGTGGGGCTTTATTTTCTCAACATAAAGTTCGAATCTTGTAAATGTGAGTTTTTCCTTCGAATGACGATAAAGAGATTAAAAGACCTATAACACGGTTTCTCGAAGGTCAATCCAGAACATGAGGTTTTCCTGATTTCAGACTAGTTACTCAGATTTGTAAATATTAAAAATTGTAACAAAAACTGAACGTCATACTTTAAATAACCTCTTATTCCATTTTTTCTGGTTTAACTGTAGCTTTGGTTTGCAAGAACTAGATCTAAATCACAAATAAATAATTTTCTTAAGATTATAATGAAAACCGAACACTTATTTACCGTGTAAGGTTCGACTTGATTTTCAGTCCAGAACCAGTTCCGGGTCCAAAATAAACGTACATGCCATAATTATTAGTCTAACTTATACTTTTTCATCAATAATAATTAATCAAGAACACGGTAGAAATTGTAACTAATTATTATTATTATTATGATACAAACCTTGTAGAGGGTGGCGCTCCGGAGATTAGGGTAGCCGTCGTCGTGGTAATCTCCGGGAACCGTGCAGGCGCCAGCGAACGCTACGCCCGCAATGAGGACGGCGACGGTGGAGCAGTTCACCGACGCGTCCTTGAGCCATCCGGTAGCGGTTTTGTGGAGTTCCTTATGTTTCTCGGTGAACAATTCTATGGCGGTCAGAGTGTTGGAGTCTTGGTTAAACAAGATCGTGTTTGGGGTTATTTCCTCTACATCCTGCACACATAAAAAGAAAAGAAAAGAAAAGACAGAGACAGAAACGTTTTAGTCTCGAAATCTAAAGACGAGATAATACTTGTCAGCGCACCTTTCTAGTAAAAATATTAGTCAGTTGTATTTATGTGAGAAATGTTTCAATTCAACTGGAAAAATTCGAGTTTGGCGGTTGTGGTCTTCGGAAAAAAATAAACATAATATAAAAAACCTAATGTGACTTTATAATTAAAAAGTGGGAAAATGACAATTTTGTACACTTTACTGTACCGCGTTAGCTATTTTATCTTATCAGTACACATTCAAGTTCTACCGATTCATACGATTTATAAACGAAGGATACGATCATCACCTGGTACCAACGCAATTCATCTTGGAGGTGAAGTGCAGGACCATAGTGCATCCCCTGGTTATAATCGGAGCACAGCTCAGTGTCACTAACTTGGTGCAGCACCGTGTACTTGGAATCCGTCACGACACTCGTCGCCAACCTCTTGAGCGGGAGCTCCCACTCCTCAGTCAATAACCTGAAAATGTCCGTCTGCCGGAACGCGACCGCGACGTGCAACAGGTTCCATCCCTTGTTGTTGGTGCTCCCAATGGCTATGGGGAGACGGTCCAGAATAGTCGAGACAATCTCTTCGATCCCGTTACTCGCTGCCAGAAGCAGAGGGTTTAGATCGTTTCTGTCGAGGATGTATTTTGTGTGATGGCTTGGGTCGAGATCGCTGTTTTGCACGAACTGTTTGTAGTTCGACGGCGATATGTTTGGGTTTCCTCCGCTCTCTGCCGGGCTGAGGACGTTCATCCACGTTACGCCCTTCTGCAGAACCCGATTCAACAATTTTACTGCTTGGCTGTGTGTTCTCTTCTTCGCCCACACTCTGTTAGCGGCCCATATCACTGCGTAATAAGAAACAATTTGTTATAGACACAGTTGCGTCGGGATTTGAGACTCGCATTGTCTTAGCATGCGACACGTGGTATGGTCCAACATGTTCTACACGGTTCTACAACATTGCACTGCATGTTCTACAGTTTGGACATTTTCACATTTTTTTATTGGTTTGTAGCTGATATCTCCTATATATATCAGTGTGTGAGAACCTTGAGAACCAATATGGGAGCGCCATATAGCAGGGGGACGACTTCCATTCTATAACCTAGAGAAAAAAAAGTGTTATTCTATCGAAGAAGCTGTGTAACGAGAAGTTGTAAGAAAAAGTTTCATGTTTGTCATGGCAGCGCACCTATCAGCGCCATGTGACACACTCCCATGAGTTCGCACAGTTCACACTCGTAAAAACGGTCCGCACGAGATCATGGATTATGTTATATATATATATGTATATACATACATATATATACATGTACATGTATATAGATGTATATGTATGTATGTGTGTATATATATATATACATATATATGTATGTATATGTATAATAATGAAACCCAAACAGATAAAGAGTGATCTGTTTCGTTCAAATTCATAATAGAATTGTAGTTAACTCTCCGAAATCCAAAAAAATGCGTCCTCTGCAACTCCTCCGCCTTCTTTTCCATCACAATCACAATTCTCTCTCTTCCCATTTGCCCCTCACCACCACCACAAGCTTCGATGACCTAACTCAGTTCGTCTCACCGGGTATCCTAAATGACCAATCCTCCAAGCCTCTTTCCATTGCCCAGCACCTCGTCTCCGCTTCTCCACCTTGCCCTCACCCCAACCCTAATCCTCTCTTCCATCAACCTCTCTCTCTTTCTCTCCACCACAAGATTCATCCTAGGGTTTCACCCATGGCTGCTCTATTACCCTAATTTCATCCATTCCAATGAGTTCACCTCTTACTTCATCAAGTACCTCAGTCGTCTGAAAGATTTCAAAGCCGTTGATGAGCTTTTCGCCGCCGCACGCAACATCGTCGGCGAGAATTCCCTCACGAAGCTCGTCAACCGGACAGTCTGCACCACCGAAGTCGTGGCTTTGTTCGAGAAGATGGAGAGAGAGTATAGGTTCAAAAGGGGATAATTTGTTATGAAATACAAAATATACGTCTCAAATGTATCACCAATACGAAGAGTCTGCCGAAGACATCAATGAATCGAAGAGCATGATAACTCTCTCAATCTGGATTAGATAATTAAGTATGAATTCAGCTAAAACGCCCAAAATAAAAGGGAAAGTCCCCCAAATTCAATTCTATCATGAATTTGTGCCAAATTCAAATTCAATTTTGGTTCAGTCTGCAGTAAACTGGGCAGAATCAAAATCAAAGCCAGAGATAGTTTAGATAGTTTAGGCATTTTAAAAATATGTTGTCAACAAAAATAGTCAATATACTAAAAAAAAATTAGAGTATAAAAGTATCATTTCAAAATATTTACGTGTATAGTAAACTATCATTATCTCTTTTTATACATAACACAAACGTAAAATTGTAATATATAGACACACTTGAACTGTCTCACCTTTTGCTATGAAGAGCCAAAAAGCATAATACACCCATAGAATACCTGCAATTTAATTTGTGCATATGCATGCAGATTTAAAATAGTAATTAAACATTAGTCACCAAAATAATATATATATATATATATATATATATACATTTCAGAATTCATTACCATATTGCCATTGATATGCATACTCCATAATATCAACTGGAAGGACTGCAAATCGGAAAAAACAATATATTCATATTTAATTTGTAGATTAATTAATTCACTAACAAAATCTGATAATACGTATAGGGATGCACTTCATTTCGAATTCATGGAGTGTCTGAACCGTGCGAACAGCAGAATGTTTAAACACACAAGTAGAATATTAATTTGGACATATAAGTAGAATAGTTGGCTTCGGGTGAAATGTTGAAATTACAATTATATGTCTCAACATTCCACTTTTATCCAAGTGGTAACTTGTGTGTCCAAGCATTTCACTCGTTTGCACAGTTCGATTGTTTGAGCAATTCGTATCTAAATGTGATTATATATGTATATGTATATGTGTGTATATATATATATATAGGGATAATTCCACTTACCTCCACCTAGGTTTTTAGAAATCCCACTTACATTTCCCGAAAAAAAGATGCTAACTCACAGGTCCCTAGGTTTCCTAAAGTACCCCTTAGCCTAACTCTATTAAGTTTTCTGTTAGTTTTTCTGAAAATGACGAAAATGCCCTTGTATTAAAAAAATTATTGAAACTTTCAAATGACATAACTCTCTCATACGAGCTCCATTTTGGCTTATAGTATATCAAATCGAAGAGAATCGAAAGATCAACGACCAACTCCGTTAACTTTTTTTGAAAATTCTGTTATTTTTTGGAAATGACGAAAATGACCCTATATTTTAAAAATTATTGAAACTTTCAAATGACATAACTCTCTCATACGAACTCCATTTCGGGCTCATAGTATATCAAATTGAAAAGAATCGAAAGATCAACGACTTTGAAGAAATATTTTTTTTATTAATAATTATCATTATTTTAATAATTAATAATTTAAATAATAATTATTATTAATGATATATTTAATTATTAAAAATACATCAAAACTTCCGAATGACATAACTCTCTCATAGGAGCTCCGTTTCGGACTCATAGTATATCACGTCGAAGAGAATCATAAGATCAACAATTCCGAAGAACGAAGTTTTTGTCCAAAACATCATCCAACGACAATAATTTTTTTATAATCTTTGAAATAATAATTAATTATTTATATTATTAATATTTATGGTAATAATTATTTATCAAGTTAAATTAAATCAATTATTAATAATATATAGACAAAAACTTCTTTTTCAAAATTGTTGATCTTCCTCTCTTCAATTTGATATGCTATAAGTCTGAAACAAAACTCGTGTGAGAAAGTTATGGTATTCAAAAATGAAAAATTGTTTTTAAACATCTATTTTTAATTTTTAAAATTATTTTTTATGCAAAATTATTTTTTAATTATTTACTTTTTAAAAATTAATGTTTATACTAAAATTATTTTAAAGATTATAAAAAATTTGTTGTCGTTTGATTGAATTTTGGACAAAAACTTATTTCTTCGGAATTGTTGATCTTATGATTCTCTTTGACTTGATATACTATGAGTCTAAAATGAAGCTCGTATGAGAGAGTTATGTCATTCGGAGGTTTTGATATATTATTAATAATTAAATATAATAATAATAATTATTATAACTATTAAAATAATGTTAATTATTAATAAAAAATACTTCTTTAAAGTCGTTGATCTTTCGATTCTCTTCGATTTGATATGATACTATGAGCCCGAAATGGAGTTCGTATGTGAGAGTTATGTCATTTGAAAGTTTCAATAATTTTTTAAATATAGGGGCATTTTCGTCATTTCCAAAAAAAATAACAGAATTTTCAGAAAAATTTAACGGAATTGGTCGTTGATCTTTCGATTCTCTTCGATTTGATATACTATGAGCCCAAAATGGAGCTCGTATGAGAGAGTTATGTCATTTGAAAGTTTCAATAATTTTCTTAAATAAAAGGGCATTTTTGTCATTTTTTGTGAAAAACTAACAGAAAATTTAACAGAATTAGGTTAAGTGATACTTTAGGAAACTTAGGGAGGCTGTGAATTAGCATCTTTTTTTTGGGGGATGTAAGTGAGATTTCTGAAAACCTAGGTGGAGGTAAGTATATATATATATATATATATGCATACATGTATAGATGAGGCCATGCCATATTCCCATTTTGTATCCACTTTTGAAAGCATGTGGCATTCTTGCAAGCAGATCAAGACATTTTATGTCTGCTTTCTTATCTTCTTCTGTGGTAAATATGTTGTCTAAATTTCCTTTATCTAGCAACCATAAAGCTGAATCTGCACATAAAATACCTATGATGTTATATCATAAATAAATAGAAAAATGTCACTTACCTTCCTCGTAATATTTTTTAACTGACTAATACATTTTGACAGATCCCTGCATTTTCAGAAATTTTCACGGAAACTTAACGCCGTTAGCTTTTAGTCAAAGACAACTATTTTTGTAAAATTGACAAAAATGTCCCTTGTATTTAAAAACTAAAAATTACTTTAAATTTTTTTTCAAATATACATATATTATTCTATAAAATTAATTGTAAAAAAACTGATTTTAGTAATGAAAAAGTATAAAACATAAAATCGATTTTTAAAAACTGTTTTTCATTTTTAATATTATTTTTTTCTTTAAAAATGATTTTTTTTAAATAATATTAGAACCAGTTTTTATTACTTATTTTATAAAAAATATATTTTAAGAAAATGTTTTCCGAATGTTTTTTTAATTATTTAATACGAGGCATTTTCGTCATTTTGACTAAAAAGTAACACTGTTGGGCTTCTGTTGAGAAATTCTAAAAGTATATGGAGCTCTCAGGATACATTAGTCGACCGATATTGTAGGTAAGTGAAAATCGCGTATGCTACGAGCCTGAATAAACCGTCGTTAAAATGTTGAATATACCAAAATGTTGGCCGAGGATAGCTATTTCAATAATGGTACGCCCTTTCAGGTTGTGGAGGTGATCGGGGGAGAGGTGGAGCTGGCCCCGTGACGGTCGCCGGCGATGACTCGCCTCCTTGGGTTGCCCGATCATTTGCCTTACCCAAGAGCCGGGTAGTGGAGGGGCGGGGCTCGATCCTGCCGTATCGGGCGGCCCTTTTGAGCTGTCGGCAACTTTTTCGACCATGCACTGTAGCACTTTCTTGCCGGCGAGCGCTGAAGCCTTGAAGATGGGCGTTTCTCCGTCGACGTTCTTCTCACTGACGAGCTTTTTTATTTGTTCCGGCTCCAAGAACGCTCGGTTTTGCACGTCAATCCTCTCCGTCAACAGCTCCAACACCTTCACGTTTCCGGTGGCCGCAACTTCGTGGAGAATGTTGTTTCCATAGTTGTTGCTCATATCGCATATCCTTTCTGTTAGGTACATAAATAAACAGCAAACCAGTATTTTACTCTGCATATCGATTCATTTAAGTGAGAATCAAGAGTCGCGTGAGAATTAATCTGTGAGAATCATCCAAATGTAACAAGTGGACGTGTATTTCTCTACCACGTATAAAGGAAAGTGTTACTCGTCGAATGGAGAGGTGTTACGATGGATTAGAAGAAGAAAAAAAGTTTTTTATTTTGTTTTATCTGACATAATAATGTTATGAAATACATGTCATGATAAATGAAACACGGGTATGAAAATACACGACATAATAATAAAAATACATTACTTAATAATATACCGGTCTGGGGTATATATGTAAACAAAAATGAATATCTAATGAAAATAAGTGAAAGTGAAAATAGAGGTTCAGTTATATATATATATATATATATGAAAAAAAATGTCCATATACCATAACATTTTTGCAAGAAGGTGTTGTGTTCTTTGTTAATGAAGAAAACGTAACATAAACTTCAATTTTTGTATGCAAAATGTGTGTAAATGACAAAATTATCTTTAAATAAAAATAAAGTTTAAAGCTTTCCTAATTATTTAAAGAAATTTTGTATAATCAAAAGCCCCAATTTAATTTTTTGATTAGATTATTTTTAAGAATATACATTTCTTAATATCATGAGCAATTTCGTTACATTTTTTAATATCATGAGCGATTTCGTTCTTTTTTATAAACAAGCATTTTGCATAAAATTAATATTCAAAGTGTGCGACAGAATTTTGCTATCATTAACAAAGTGCACGATAGCACTGTGTATATGAGTTTTCAAGCGTACCGGAAATAAATATGAACTCGTCCTTCTCGTGGGAGGCCGCGATGCGGAGCAATATTTTGAGGAGGCGAGTGTCGCCGAGGAAGGCCGCGGCGTGAAACGGCGTGTCCATATTAGACGACATTGGCTTGAACAGGAGGACGCTGTTTTGCTCGTAGAAACGCCTCAGCGCGCGAGGGTGCGAACACCCTCGCATCACTGCCTTGTACTGTTGTATATCCGCCGTCTCGTTCAGTCTCGGCCCCATAAAAACATCCCATAGAAATTCGGGAGGCGACTGCGGCGACGACGGCGACGGAGCCAGCTGAGACTCTATATCATCACTTATCGGCAAAAAAGACATTTGCTTAGTTTTGGAGCCACAACGCACTCATTCACACACCAACGTCCAATTTATTTATAATGCTTCGTTTTGGAATAAAGTGGACCGGCAATTTTGAACTTCACTTTGCTCGTTAAGTTTCTCTCTTAACTTGGATTTATTTTAGTTCTTGAAGGTGATATATTTAGACTTAGGGGTGGGCATGTGTCCAGTAACGGACCGAACAAGACCTACCGGTTCCCAAGTTTTGGGAACCGGGCCCGGAACCATTACATTAAAGACTGGTTCTGTTCTAGACCGGTTCCTCGATTCTACCCATCAGAACAGGTTGATTCTCGATTTTTGTTCATTATGCAAAATTATGGCCCGATAAACTATATCGATCCCTATTTACTTAGACAAAAACATCAAATTTTTAATTATTAAAAGACAGAAAATGAAACCTTTATTACAATCCGCTCAAATTGTAAAGATTTTAAATAAAATACTATTCAGGGAACCGGTTCTGAAATTCACATATACTTCAAATTCAATTCATTAAACCGATTTCAAAATTTACATATATTTAGACAAATTATAGATACTTTTATAAATCAATTCATGCAACCAATTTCGGTTCATTCCATTTACTCGGCGGTTCTTGGTTTTAAGAACCGGAATAAAATTATTTGATTCTCTTAATTTAAAAATCAAAATTGAACCGCTAATCCACATTTTACAATTCGGGGTTTAAAGTGTCCACCCCTGTTTAGACTCATATTTTTGCGGGGTGGTGGTGAGTTTGGAAGATTTTTTTTAATACAGTCTAGAAGTTTAAATTTGAAATTTGTTTTTATTCATTTATTACCAAAAATATTTATTATGATTTTTTTCAATGAAACAATGAGAGGTTGACTTAATTATTAAACTAATTTGGAGTGGGTTATTTTATTGTTTTGCTTAAATCCATTTTTTAGTGGAAGATTCATGTGGTTGATATGAAAATGTGGAATCTATTTTACTTGAGAAATTCATAAAGTTGAAACCTAAACTTCTTTCTCTTTTTCTTTTTTCCTTCAAAAAAAATTAAGATTTATAGAATTTGATATTTTCGTGTCAGTCATAATTGGTTTGAAACATAATTATAAAATTAGTATAAGAGATCGTTAATATATTAAAATTGTGTAAATATAGACAATGTTTATTAAACTTGTGTTGGATTAAAAATGTCTACCCTAATTATTTTTCTATGAAACAAGACGTTGACTTGATTATTAAACTAATTAAGTGGCATGTTCAATTATTTTGCTTAATCTATTTTCAAAGTGGAAGATTAATCATGTGCAAATGTGACATCTAAGATTGAGAAACTCATAAAGTTGAAACCTTAATTTTGAAACCTTAACTTCTTTTTCTTTTTCTTTTTCTTTTCTCTTTTTACTTGGTAAGAAAAGAATTAATATTATACTCAAGCCAAAGAGCACGCAACCACATAAAAAAAAATTTAATTTTAAAAATTATTTGCAAAAATTATTACTGTAATGCAAATTGGTCATCGATCTTTAACTCATGAATTAACAAAATTTGTCATTTCTTTCGTTCAATGCTTTAAGATCTCCTTGATATTTTTTATTATTTAGTCTCGCTTATATGGCGTGAGTTTGGTCAATTATTTCGGGGTATCCACAGAGTTTGTGGTGGTGGATCAGCGGTGCAGAGATACATGAAGATTAGTCAAGATCTTCAAGACTAGCGGTAGCATATTTCAATCAATAAGGTTTTCGCTTAAAAATGACTCGCAAGGAAGTTTTCGTTTTATTTCTAAGGCTAGTTCATTCTCAATCAGTAAGATTAATTCGTAGAAATTGCAACGAGGCGGAGCCCTCGCTTGCAAAATTTATCCATTGTAATCCAGTTTGAGAGTAATGTATGGGAGTTGTCCCACCGGCTCTTGTTGTAATTCTCGACCGCAAAGCTCTTGTGCTTAAAAGAAAGAGCATAAAATTAATTATGATTCGATGAAAAATATGCAATTTTAATAAACATATTTAATTAAATTTATTGTTAATGATGTGTTTTAATTTACTCATTTATTTTACAAAAGGGAAATAAAACTAGTGTACCCAGGAAAATATGTTTTTAACTTTATTACATTTTTGTATAAATTTAACTGTCACCGCAGTGATCGCACTCGCACCCAAGCTGCCAAAAAAGTTACATTCACAAATATGGTCAACATTTTTATAATACGACTGAAATACCATTAGCATTTAAATTCTCAAAAATATTTCTGATAAAAAATATTTTATTTTTTAATATTTGAAAGTTATCTTCTTGATCTTTGGAGAGCCAAAAATTTGAGTTGTGTGAGTTGTTTAGATTTATATTGGTTTCATATCTGGCCCAAAATTGTATACGAACGAGCTAATGATTAAATTTCGAACATTTTGTCTTTAAAATTACCAAAATCAGAGTTTTGCAGCTCAAGATAATCAAATATTCGGTGAATATATAAGATGTTACACAAGTGTGCTAGAAATTGAAGACACACAAAACCACGTCGTTTTTTAAACTTTTCTATCCATAATTAAAGGTATATATGTAAAACATGAGGACATGCGTCGTCCCAACCTCCTTATACGGGCACAAGTGAAGACGAATGCCAGTGTAATGCACATATTTAGATATTTCAAAATTTTCACAACCGAATACAAAAGTAAAATAATATCCGGCCACTTTAAGCCAGGACCGACTTGCCATAAGGCAGGGAAAGCAATTGTTTTAGGCCTACATGAAAAATAGTTTCGAGTGTGATATAAGAAAGGCTCATTAATAAACACGTTTCTTATTATTAAAATGAAACGAACAAAGAGAGTCATTATTTTTCTTTAATATCTTGATAGTGAATGAGGAACCAAGTGATGTTTTTGACGGCCTTAGACACAGCCGGCTTGACGAGCCTTTCCAAGACGTAGACGAGAGGGAACTGTGCGATTCCCATGATGAGCACCGGAAGGAACACCGTCGCGTAAGCCAACGACGTCGTCCACTCCTTCTTCTTCATCCCGATCACCAGCATAACCGCCGCCATGAACGCCAGCATCGTCGCCGTCACCGACACGAACAGCGCCGCGAAGCCCCACATCAGCTTCTGCGGCAGGTAGTGCCGGAAGCTTCTCATCGGGAGCGGCGACGTCATGATCGACAGGAACACCACCAGCGACACCAACGAGCTCGTCAGGGCCACCATGTCCGAGTTCGTGAAAATCTTCCAAATTTTATCGGCAACAAGGAAAATTATAATTACTCTTAAGGATAATGACATTTTGTTACACTTAACTATAGCGAAATGACATTTTCATACCCTGACTGTTTTTTTCTCTTTTTTAGTACCCTAACAAACTTTTTGTGACAATCTATGCGAATGACTAAAATACTCATGATTTAAGAAATCAAAATAAAACTAGTCCAATATGATTTATCAAACCATATTTGAAATGGTTCAAATTTAATTTTATATTTTCGGGCATAATTGTATTTGCATCTTAAGTACAAATCAAATTGAACCAGAGATAAAAAAATTAAACAAATTCAATTTATAGTTTCTTACACCAAAAGTAATTTAGGTATTTTAGACATTTTAGAGGTAGGTTGTCACATAAACATTGTTAGGGTACTAAAAAAGAGAAAAAAATAGTTAGGGTATGAAAGTGTCATTTCGCTATAGTTAGGTGTATCGAAGTGTCATTATCCCTTACTTTAAAAGAAAATGACACCTAAATATACACTTTTGACACTTTCATACCCTATTTTTTTTCTTTTTTTTAGTACCCTAAATTTTATTTTGAAACAACTGACCATTTATTTACCAAAAATGGCCTTGAATTTTTGTTCAATTCAAGGGCATTTTAGAAAAATGTCCCGGAAGTACCCTGAATTTTGTTCAATTCATGGATATTTTGGAGTTATTGTCCCAAAATGAAATTCAAGATACTTAAAGAAGAAGAAAAAAAATAGGGCATGAAAGTGTTAAAAATGTTTATTTAGGTGCACAAAAGTGTTATTCTCCTCAAGTTTAACATTTTAAATATCTTTATCAAATAATTAAATCGACAGTAGTTATAATTAAGTTTGTGTTCAACTCTATTAGCTTTTGAATTCAATTTTCAGTATCAATTCACCGCCGAGGTGTATTAGATTTGATTTAAAATATTTATATTACACCTGTATATTAATAAATTTAAAATATATTTCTTAAAAAATAGATTTTCAATACACAGGTATTTTTGACATTTAATAAAATTCGGAAGTCATTATATTTATACGTGTGTGTGATGATAGTTTAATAAAACCTTGTAGAGGGCGGCGCTAAGGAAACGTGGGTAGCCCTTGTCGTCGTAATCTCCGGGAACGGTGCAGGCGCCGGTGAACGCTATGCCGGCAATGAGGATGGCGACCGTGGAGCAATCCTGCGACGTGCTCTTGAGCCAGTCTTGAGCGCTTTCGTGAAGCTCTTTATGTTTTTCATTGAACAATTCTCTAGCGGTTAAACCGTCGTCGTTTTCGTTAAACAGGATCGTTTTGGGGGTTATATCCTCAACTTTCTGCATACATATTAAAGATTAGAAGAATATATATTAGATTTATGTTGAACTTTCATACATTTATATAGTACATGTTTTATAAAATTTGTAGGTCACTTTGACAAGTTAAAATTTGTTGGTCGTTTGATGTAGCTGACTTTTAACTTATCAAATGATATATAAATATTGTAAGACTTAACTTCTGTGAAATGTATGAAAGTAAGTTACAAAAAGAAAAATCAGCCTCATCGTAATGATTATAGGAAATCATAAGAAATTAAATATTTCAATGCATAAGTAAAATGATAAAAAAAAAACCACGAGTTTGAAATTTTGAAGTATAGATAAGAAATGATAAACTGTGAAAAAAGAAACTTCGCTAATGTTTATGATGATTTTTTTTCAAATAAAATGTAATAAATTAAGCTATTTAGGTTATTGTTCATGTTATTTCCAAAAACAAGTTTAGAAAATGACAGTAACCTAAATAATGTACTCGGCCAATAAAAAACGCACAGGGTATGAGTTTTCTCCAACCCGACCCGAAAGCACAAATATGAATTTAATTAACAATTTATCTTTACGACAAACAAAAAAAATTAACACAAACAAATTTTTTTTGCCTGAGTGGCTAATTAGAATTAAGGTTTTTTACTTTTTTTATTTAAAAGTTGATAAAAATATATGTTATATTATTTTTAAATTTGCGAGGGTCGGATCGGGTATAGGTCGACCCGAACTCGCATAAACTCTGGTTTCAGCGGTTATGGTCGGGGCGAGTTCATCGGGGGTATATCCATTCAGGTATGGATTTTTTTGTCATCCTGTTTCGACCTCACCACACACAGTGCAGGGCCGTCCCTAAAAAATCAGGGGCCTGAGACAAGAATTTGAAACGAGATATTTCTTTTTGAAAGATAATACCATACTACCATTCTTTTTTGACGTCATCGCTTCGGGTTCGACGCTTCTCTTCGTGAAAGATAAAATCACGTATAAAACTTATGTCATTAAACTTGAGTTTCAATGTTGAATAATATTTATGTTTCGATGTTATTGGATAGTGGGTTGGTCGACTGGGTATTTTGAGGGCCCTTGAAGATCAAGGCCTAAGGCAAAAGTCTCTCTTGCCTTATGCACAGGCCGGCCCTGACACAGTGTACAACCAACCGCGTCAATATTAAAATAGAATAGAAGGAAAGGGGATGGTAAGTACTAGTCACCTCTACCCAACGCAATTCGTCTTGGAGTTGAAGTGCAGGGCCGAACTGCATCCCCTGTTGAGGATCGGAGGTCAAGTTCTTGTCGCTAACATGGTGCAGCACCGTGTAATTCGGCCCGGGCATAATCTCCGCCGCCAGCCTCTTCACCGGGATCGCCCAGTCCTCGGTCAAGAGGCTGAAAATATTAGCTCACCTGAACGCGACCGCCACGCTTAACAAGTTCCAGCCCCTCGATCTCGAGTTGGCAACGGCTATGGGATGACGGTCCAAAATAGTCTTGACCATCTCTACGATCCCATTACTCGCCGCCAGAAGCAGAGGGTCGTTGAACTTTCTTTTTTCGGACTCTGATAATGTTCGTCTTTGGTGCAGTAAATGTGCTTCCATGATTCGCCCTTCTCCAGAATTAGTCTCAACAATTCCACTGCTCTGCTGTGTGTTTTCTTCTCCTCCCACACTTTGTTAACGGGCCATATCACTGCATATTCATGTATCAAACACATTTGGATCAGTACAGTGTTGGGGAGATCCCGGCCTTACCTAAAATGAACACCCAAAGAAGCTCATACACACATTAGAGCTCACATTTGACCCAAAAGACTAGCATAGTAGGTTTAGGGTCCAATGTGTATATAAACCCTATTTATACTCAATACTCTTACGATGTAGAACTTTGAACTCACATGTGGACTTAACAATCTCCTCCTCCACATTGAGTCACATCACATCGGGCTGGCTCCCCCTAAACCAACACATTTTACCTTGGTCTACTCTCCCACAAATTAAGACCATTTTCATCATATTTGATCCTCGCAATGGGGAGACGCGATCATAATCCCAGTCTTACCAGACATAGGAGAATGCCCGACGACCCACTTACCCAGGAGAGTCTACCGAACCAAGGCTCTGATACTACTGTTGGGGAGATCCAGGCCCTACCAAAGAGGAGCACCCAAGAAAAGCTCATACACACATTATAGAGCTCACATTCGACCCAAAAGACTAGCCTAGTAAGTCTAGGGTTCAAATGTGTATATAAACCCTCTTTATATTCAATACTCTTCTGATGTAAGACTTTGAACTCACGTGTAAACATAACATATAGTTAATATACGGATTAGTTCATAAACACAAATCAGCCAATTTAATCATACATGCATGCATACAGTAAAGAAACAAAACCAAACAAACACATTGAAATAGTACTTTACTTCATTTATTTGATAATACAATATAATATAATAAATGAGAACAAATACATTAAATGTTACTTGACCAAAAATTATTTAAGTTTTATTAGTATTGTTGGGGAGAACCATCCTTTTATTAAGGAAGATCAAGTCACAAAAAGTACATGCGCACATATTAAAGCACACTCAACTCAAGACTCAAAATACTGTAATCTCTTTTCACATCATTTTTATTGAGAAATTCCTAATCATTATTCTCTAATATACATTTTTTACATGTCACTGCCCTTTGTTTTTTTCAATTGTACGTCATCATTATATTGTTTCATTTAGTTGACCGTCAATCAAAAAATATATCTTTTGTAGTTTTTTGTAAAAAATATTTTATGGAATAAATAATGATAAACTAATTTAAATATTATTTTTATAAAAAGTAATTTTTTTTAGAAAGTATTAAAAATAAAAAAAACGTTGTTAAAAGTGATTTTTTATTTTTAATATATTTTTGGAAAAAAACTATTTTTAAAAAATAAATAAATTTGAAATCAGTTTTTTATTATTTGTGATAAAAAATATTTTTTAAAAAACTCAAAAGATATTTTTAAATTTTTTTTAATGTAGGGGTATTAATAACATTTTAAATTAAATTTAACTCTGTGATGTACAGTGCAACTAAATGAAACCATACAATGGTGACGTGCACATAAAGTTGTAACATTCAAAAGTTGTATAATAGAAAGTAGTGATCAGGAATTTCCACCGAGCATATTTTAGTATGATACTAATTATTTGATGGAATAATACATTCACCAGTGGCTAAGCTAGAATATATAGTACAAAGAAATCTATTTACACAATACAACATACTTTTGACCTAACAAGCTAATATGTTAGACACTTAAACTCCCTGATCGGACAAAACCAGCAAACTATTATCGGAAATAACCCGACCATCAAACTATACTAAAATCATTAAATCGAAACAAACTCTAACTACCGTGTGTCGGGTGAGATTTTGTCCCTCCTTTTTTTCTAATATTTAATGAAGGGCGTGCTTTCAAAAACAAACTAATATATTGAGTCTTAATTATATTATTTGTATATATATATAACTTTATTTCGTTGTATTATATATATGAGAATTTGACTCACCTTTTGCTATGAAGAGCCAGAAAGCACGATACGCCCATAGAACAATACCTGCATGTTAATTAATGTGTGCATGCATGCAAATTTAACATGATTTGTAATTAAACAAAAAGTAAATATTCCCGTGAAAAATAATATAATATATAATATAATCCCCCAATATATATTTCATGTTCATTACCGTAATATGCATACTCCTTCATATCAACTGAAACTGGAAGGACTGCAAAATCAGAAAGCCAATAGATTCATATTTTGTGTATTGATTATTAATTCTCCCACAAAATCTTACGAACATCATAATATATATGTACGTGTATATGTGAAAAGGATAATTCCAGTTAGGTCACCACAAAAATTTGTAGTTTTAATTTAATTTTTAAGGTCACTACAAAAGTTTGTAGTCTCACTTAAGTTACTATAATTCTAATTTAATTTCTGAAGTCACGACAATGAATTTTTGAATTACTGTTGGTCTATTTTCATTTTGAAAAGACTAAAATGCCCCTCATCTCTTTTTCTTCTTCACGGCCCCTCTCTCACCTCCTTCATCGGCCACGCCCCTTTTCGCCTCTTCTTTTTTACTTCCGTGCCGGAGTGGGATTTGAACCCATATGATACATTAAGATTTGTATGTCGATTTAGCAAAGCAATGCCTGGCGCCGACCACCTCTCCACCGTCTCCCTCCGGTGGCGCCGCCGCCCCTTCCTCCGCCTCATTTGCGTCGGCACTTTAGACGACGATTTCTTCTCCAGCGACGACGACGACGACCGTCCCGTTTTCGGATCGAGTCGGAAACAACCACCCAATAACACTTTCCCCTCCATCTTCTTTCTCCTTCTCGTCGGTGATGTGGGTCGAGTTTCTAGAAATTGCCTCAACCAGAGACGGACATGCCCACCACGCCGAAGCGAGAAAAAGAGAGTGCAACTAGGTGAAGAATGTGGGTGAAGGGAACGACGTCGTAGGTGGGGGTCGGGGGAGGAGAGGAATGTGGTGGTCAGCGGTGGAGTGGAGAAAAATGGCATATTTTGAAAATTTGAAAACAAATTAGAGGCATTTTGGTTTTTTTCAAAATAAAAATAGACCATCAGTGAAGCAAAAGTTAATTGTGGTGACCTCAAAAATTAAATTAGAAATATAGTGATCTAAGTGAGACTACAAACTTTTATGGTGTATGTGAAATAAAAAACATAACGTAACATATTTTTTGAGGAAATAACATAACATAACATACACTTATAGACGAGGCTACGACATATTCCCATATTGTATCCACTTTTGAAAGCATGTGGCATTTTTGCAAGAAGATCAAGACATTTTCTGTCCGTACCCTCATATTTTCCAATAATATGATCTGCATGTTTTAGCAACCATAGAGCTGAATCTGCATTCATACATATTAAAATTAAAATTGGTGAAATTACGTTGTTGTCCTCTTTTTCAACCTCTCGCTCTTCTCTCGCCTACTATAATGGTGGCTCTACACTATTGTTCGGTTCCTAAAATTATAATAGTGAGTGGCTCAACAATGTAGAAGAGGACAACAATGTAATTTCGAATTTTCAAATCAAATTGAACCAGTTCAATTCTGATTCCTCAATCCAAGGGTATTTTAAGCACAAAAATAATAAATATTAATTAATTTTACCAAAATTTTGGCCGAGGATGGCTATTTCAAGAATAGTATCATCTTCATTTTTGTCATTTTTGTAGTTCTTGAGGTGATGATCGCCGAGCATTATTTGATCTTCAGTGTCGGCTCTTTCGATCATCGACATGAGCATTTTGTAGTCGGCGAGCGCCGAAGCCTTGAAGATGGGTGTTTCTCCGAGGTTGTTCTTTTCGTTGAGCAGCTGTTTTATTTGCTCCGGCTCCAACAAGGCTCTCTTTAGTACCTCAATCCTCTTCGTCAACACCTCCAACACCTTTACTTCTCCGCTCGCCGCCACTTTGTGGAGGATGTTGTCTCCGTCGTAGTCATTCCTCTTGCATATCATCTCTGTAAAATAAGTGAATGTCTGATGAAATTAAGTGAAAATGAATGTTGAACGAAGATAAGTGAATGTCCAGTGTTCCCTGTGTATATGACTTACCGGACATGATGTGCGCAGGACTCGGAGGAGTCGTGTGTCGCCGAAGATGGCCGCCACGTGAAACGGCGTTTCCATGTTACACGACAAGGGCTTGAAGAGAATATTGGCGCCGTCGTTTTCCCTGTAGAAACGCCGGAGATCGCGGGGCTTCGAACCTCCTGGCATCACTGCATTGTACTGAACTATGTCGGTCGGCATGCTCGGCTCCCCCCGCCCGCCCCCTTCAGATCCCTCCCACAGCGGCGGCGACTCGTTCGGCGGCCGGTGAGACTCTACATCAAACTCTTCCGGGGAAAACATTTTTGGAGACTAAATAATTTATATGCACTCGTTCACACCAACGTCCAATATATATATATATACACTTCGATTCGGAATAATTAAAGTGGACCGGCAAATTTGAACTTCACTTTGCTTTCATGAGCAGTATTCGAAATTAAATTATTATTTCTCTCATTTCCTTAAATCCTATTCGATTATATTAGGTTTCTTATATTTAGTTTCCAATATTTATGTTTCCTTTCTCATATGTGTTATGGTTTTCTATTCTATTTCTATTGCTTCTATAAATAGAGGTCTCTTGTAATTCACAATATACACATCAATAATATATCCCTCTCATTATTTCTATCAAATCTCACCCACGACGAGTTAATATAACCGAGGAGGCCTTGGGAACCGGTCTAAAATCGAACCGAACTGAGAGTCAGTTACGATATGACAAAATTAATCCTAGGGGTAATGACACTTTGTTACACTTAACTATAGCGAAATGACACTTTCATAGCCTAACTATTTTTTTCTCTTTTTTGGTACCATGACATATTTTTTGTGACAACCTACGCTAAAATGACTAAAATACCCTTGGTTTAAGAAATTAGAATAAAATTGGTCCAATTTGATTTATTAAAACGGATTTGAAATGGTTCAAATTTAATTTTAGATTTGAGAGCATAACTGTAATTGCATCTTAATTATAAACTAAATTGAACAAATGATAAACAAAATTGAATTAATTCAATTTTTTATTTCTTAAACCAATGGTAGTTTAGGTATTTTATGCATTTTAGAGATAGGTTGTCACAAAAAAGTTGCCAGGTTCTAAGAGAGAGACTAAAATATTTAAGGTATAAAAGTGTCATTTCGCTATAATTAGGTGTAACAAAGTGTCATTATCCCCTAATCCTACTTGAACTGGTGAAGTTTAATTTAGCTAAGTTCTGGGTCGGTCAAATTTCGGTATGGTTCGATTTTATTTGAACCATAACTATTTAATGTATTTTTCATATTGGTTTAGGTATTTTTCGTCTTATTTCTTGTTGAGCAATATTTTTAAGATTAGTTAGTGAAGATAAATATATGTGTTTTTGATAAACAACATAACAAGCTTTAATAAATCATAGATAATTAGACAAATCATAGATACTTTGATAAATCAATTCATACAGTCGATTTCGGTTCTGTGTGTTTACTTGGCGGTTCTTGGTTTTAAGAACCAAAACGAAATTAATTGATTCTCTTAATTTAAGAACCGAAATTAAACTGCTAATCCACAGTTCTCGGTTTTAGATTTAAAGCGCCCACTTCTATCCAGACTCATATTTTCGAGGGAAGGGAGAGTTTGAAAGAATTTTTGAAAAGACATATAGAGAATGACGTAATTATGTACTCTAAAAAAGTTTAGTTTTGTATTTAATTATTACTAAAAATATCTATTCTGATTCTTTTTTTATAAAACAATGAAGTTGTCTTGATTATTAAACTAATTTGGAGTGGCTTATTTAATTTTTTTTGCTTAATCCATGTTTATTAGTGGAAGATCACGTGGTTGATATGAAAATATGGCATCTATTAATTTACTTGAGAAATTCATAAAGTTGAAACCTAAACTTCTTTCTCTTTTTCTTTTCTCCTTTTATAGGGGGAGAAAAAGAAATAATATTATAGACAATGTTTAAGTGAGATTAAATAAGATTTATAGAATTTGATATTTTCGTGTCACTCAAAAATCTTTGTTTTGAAACATGATGATAAAATTAGTAATAAGAGGTTGTTAATTAATGTCTTATATTAATTAAAATTGTATAAATATAGACAATGTTTATTAAACTTTTACGAAACGCGTTGGATTGAAAATGTCTACTCTGATTATTTAATGATAAACAAGACGTTGACTTGATTAATATTAAACTAATTAGTCGGCGCAGGGTTCTCTTTGAGGTTTGTACCCTTCGCCCGTGGCGATTTGGGTTGTTCGTCGAAAATTGACGATGTCTCGCGGCGGCGCGGCTCCGCATGTGAGGGCTTCTAATACAGCGACAGTTCCGGGTCTTGCGGTGATAGCTGCGACGACAGCTGGCGGTGAAGGAAGCATATCTAGTGGGATGGTAGGAACGGAGTCGAGTGCAGTGGGGTTGAGGACGGAATTGCTGGTGGGGCGTGCTTGGGTCGCGACGGTAGATCGGTACTGTGAGTGAACTGGGGTTATCTGACGTCGGTGGGCAGACTCATGCAAGCATACCGAATTACGGGGTCTCGGCTTGCTTAAGCTTCAATACGTGGGAACCGGTGACTTTGATTGGTTGGTAGATCGGTATTGGGAGGGATATGGAATTATCTGGCGTCGGTGGGCAGACTCATGCAAGCATATTGAACTAGGGGTACTCGGATTGCTTAAGATTCAATGCGTCACTTGTGTGTCCTATTGTGATCGGTACTGTAAGGAAAAGAGGAGTCCCTGGTGTCGATGGGTTGATCGAGTTAAACCTAATGTGCTGGGAGAATTAGAATTTCGCGATACCCATATTGATCGCAGGGTTGATCGAGGAAGCTGGTTTAAAGCGGTTTGCAGTAAGATCACGGGGTTTCTCCATCTGTTTGAGTTGGAGGTCGTGGCTCTGCATGAAGCTAACTGGTTCGAGTCGATTAGTCTCCGGAGTTATCATGGATGCATGTGTAAGGCACTCTGTAGTAAGATCACGGGGTTTCTCTATCTGCATGAGTTGGAGGCCGTGACTCTACATGATGCTAAACGGGTCGAGCTGAACAACTTTGGAGTAATCATTAGCGAACAGTGTTCCGTACTACCCACTGTCGGAACATGTGATATTTGTTTTACTTGTAATCAAATGGCTCACGAATTGGTCATGTTTACTTTAACTAACAATAACTGTGATTATGGTGAGGGGTCTGTCCCACCAACTATAACTTCAGCTATCCAGTTTGATGTCGGATTAGTTGCTATTTAATTAATAAAATTCGCTCTTACCTTAAAAATAAAAACTAATTAAGTGGCATATTCAATTATTTTGCTTAATCCATTTTCGGAGTCCAAATGGTTGATGTGCAAATATGGCATCTAAGATTGAGAATCTCATAAAGTTGAAACCTTAACTTCTTTTTCTTTTTCTATTTCCTTTTCTCTTTTTACGAGGTACGAAAAGAATTAATATTATACTCATGTCAAAGAGCACGCAACCATATAAATTTGTTCGTGCAACACGAGCGTTACAAAATCATAAACACCTTAGGCTTATTTGAATTTAATATGTCTATATCCCATTTCACATATTCAAAAGTTTAAGTATGATTAATAATTTCTCAAAAAAAAGAAGTAAGATTAATAAGATTCAAAAAATTTATGAAAAACTGATTTTGATTTTAAAAAATATTTGTGAAAATTATTACTTTAATACAAATTGGTCATCTTAGCTAATGAATTAACAAAATACGAGCAAATACTCTCTCATCTCGTGAGGGAAGGATGGAGATACAGGTCTTTCTCTCTCCTTCGTTGCCTTCGACTCTTCTTAATGTTTTTAGTTATTTAGTTTGTCCGTTTCAAGGTTTGGACGTGCACTTTAAAAAAAAAAAAAAAAAGATTGATGAGCCTATAAGAAGTTAGGGAGTTTTTTAAGAAAAATATAGGCCCATTTAGAATAAGAGTATAGTTTTTTTTGAGAAATATAGAAGAGTGAGTTTAATAAAAATAAATGTTTACATGTTCTGGGATTCAAACTCGTGCGAGATACAAGCTCTGATACCATATTAGAGGACCAACTCAAGTAAAAGCTTAAACTGATAGTTGAAGAACCAATTATAGTTTTATACTCTAACAGAATGTAATTCTCGTTCCCGTGGCGTGAGACCCGTAGTAACGGTTGTAGGTGGTTTTAAAAGGTTTCTTGAAGCTTTAATTTTCAGTAGTTCAACGAAGCTGTGGTGACGGATCAGCAGTGTATGAATGCAGAAAGATCAGTCAGGGATAGAGAATATTTATAACCAGTGGCAGCATATATCGATCAAGGAAATATTTTATGAGAAATTCATGGGGTTTCTTCTACTAACAGAGGTGGAGGCCACGACTCTAAAAGAAGTTTTTTGTTTTATTTTTTGAGACTAGGTCATTCTCTCTCAGTAAGATCAATTCCTAGAAATTGCAATGAGGCGGAGCTCTCGTTTGTGTTTGCAATCTATGTTGAGAGTCAGATGTGGGTTTTTCTCGCCGATTCTTCTTGTAATTCTTGACCGTAAGGTTCGGGCTTGTTTTATAATAATTTCTAGGTTTGCTTAAAAGAAAATAGGAGCATAAAATTAAATATGATTAGATGAAATATATGTAAATATTCAGCCAAAAAATATCAAATATTCAGTAAATATTGAAGACGATATACAATTGTGCTAGAAATTAACGATGACGAAAACCACGTCATTTTTTAAAATTTTCTATCCATAATTAAAGGTATATGTAAAATAGGATTAGGATGTGTATTAGGATGAAAATTATATGTTTAGGTGCAAGTTTAGTAGAAACCAATCATGACCATTAGATGTATATAATTTGAACGTTCAAATATTTGTTAACTCATCAATAACATAGGATACAAATATTAATTATTTGTGTGTATATTTTTGTCATTTAACTCCATTGTAGGGGTAAATTCGTATTTTTATAATACTTATTTTAACTTATTTATTTAACAAAAACATGATTTCAATTTTACTATTTCATGAAAATTTTCAGTTTACTAGTTTATAATCACAACTCCATTTCCAGCAGAAAAGTTAAGAAATCAAAAAAACGAGACCAAAACAAACCAAATTAAATCGGAAAATCAAAAATGAAGTACGAATCGCAGTAATCACCTCGTTCGTAGTAGAAATTCACATCCCCGAAACGCGACATTGTAGAGGGTGAAAGTGCCATTTTTGCGAGGCAAAAATCGAAAAGCGTGAGAGTCTAAAGAGAGGTTGTCGGTGCAACATCGGAGCCATCGCCCAGATCTAGCTCGACGTCGAACTTGCCTCTCTGTTATCACCACCATCGGGTGGAGGTGCAAAGGCACCGAGGAGCTTCGATCGCTAGGGTTTTTTATTTTGATAAATGTTAATTTTACTCTTATATCCTTATAGGTATTATTTGTAATTAATTCAACATAAATCTTATTACCGTAGACCATAAATTAATACGATTCCACGGGCAAATTGTAGGACCTGTAATAGAGTGGCTCACGAATTGGCCAAATATGCGTTAACTAACAGTGGATGGGTTTATGGTGAGGGAACTGTCCCACCAACTATAGATTCAGCTGTCCGGCTAGATGCCGGGTTAGTTGCTTGCTTTTAAATAAAATTCGACTTTTCCATCAAAAAATAAATTAATACAATTCAATAGATGAAATGGATTCTTAAATTTGTGTTCATATAGTGGTTTTCCAAGGAGCATGTAAAACAAATTTAGACTATGAAAAAATAAATAAATTTTCCGTCCTTGGTAGAACACCGCAGCAATTTGAGCTTCATATTAATAATGAACAAGTATTGATTTTGAACCCCGTTAATTAGGGTGAGAAAAAGATAAATTTAGGATATGATGCAATTAGGGATGGGCATTTTTTACCCAAAACCGAAACCAAACCAAGATTCAATGCGAAATCGAACCGAAAAATCGAGAACCGTAGGTATCGGATCGGATTTGAGTCTGAAAATTGAGAACCGAATCAATTTGATTTTAGTTCTGAGAGTACAAAATCGTTAATTAACCGGTTCATAACCGAACCGATTTTTGGGAGTTATAATTAGTATTTTTTGTATTTCAATTTTATGTTTTTGCCTAAAAAGAGTTTAACTGTGTATAATTTTCAACATAAATTGAACAATATGTGAATATCACATTAATTTGGTCTAATTGGGAAAAACTATACGACTATACTAGAGAACCGAACACTTAATCTCACAATTAATCATTCAATTGGGTCTAATTGGGTAGAGCCGGAAACCAGACTGTAGAACCGTGCCCAGAACCGGATCGATACCCGCTTATCGGGTCCGGATTTGAATCTCTACAACAAAAATCCAATTGATTCGGTCTGGTCCGGTTCTGGCCGGTTCGGTTCGGTTCAAGAACCGTGCCCAGCCCTATAAATAAGCTAGCCCAATGAAAATTGCCACTCGAATTCTTTCTGGGCCGGGCCGGGCCTGGTTTTGGGTTGCTTGGAATGCAAGAAAGCAAAGCCACTACAGACAAGCAAGAGAGTCTCCACAGAGGAAGACAAAAACTGTCCTCCAAATCCATATCAATCCTTATTCAATTTCCTATTGTTACCGTTCACAAGTAACCAACAACACCAACAACAAAAAGGTCTCTGTATTGTGTCTGCAGAGGTTGTCAGTACCCATCAACAATCATTTCCTTTAACTACATTGTAACAATCGATATTTTGTCTGAATGATCCATTTCATCGTTGTTTCCGGAGGAGAATTCGTTAGATGGGTACTCTAAAACCACCTTAAACCTCTAAATACTCCATTTTCAGGACCCTTTTTCCTTCTTCCCGGGATCGGCTTCTCGGGGTTGGGGAGGTCAAGAAACAAGTACAAAACTTAGTACCCATTTGCTCAATGGCTGTAAGTGTTCCTTTTGTCACTTCAATTCAGCTTTTCTTTTCAAGAAAATGTCGGGTTTGAAGCTATGACTTTTGTGCACGCAAGGTGTTCGATAAAATGCCTCTGAGAGTCTCGATTCCTCGAGAATGCACTGTAAAGAGGTTATGGATTGGGTATATGTGTTCTGCAGTAGCTTAAACAAGTAACCAACGGTTGCCTGGCTAATCAATTAAGCACTTGAACTTGAGTCCAAAGAATCTGAGTTCGAGTCACAATCCATATACCTCTCTTCCAACTTCGGCTGGGCCTCTCTCGATAAGAGTCAAGTGGCGTATCTTGAGCACATTATTGATATAATAATCTTAAGAACTCGTAGCTCACTTTTTTCATGTATAAACACTAATTTTTCTGTTTCACTGTACTTTTTTTTCCTTTGTGCGCACAAGGTGTTCGATGAAATGCCTCTTAGAGCCACGAACCCTCAAGAACATCAAATTTTGTGTCCATCAATTTCTGAAACCATCCTTGTTATTGTCATTGTCCACTGCAGCAACCACCAAATGCGCGAAAAGACAAGACCGGAGGCATTGTAGTTAGGATGACCCGAAACGATCCCGAGGAAGATCGAGAAGCTGCTATGACTGGGAGGGGAAGGATTGTGAATCCCAACGACCCCGAGGACAATCCAGAGGCCGTCATGCTTGGGAGGGGAGGCCCGGGAAGTGAAAGCAACGATCACCACCGCCCGGTGGCTCCACCGACCCCTCTTCACCATCATTCGAGAAAGCCTCCAACAATGGACATCATAACACGGCAAAGAAACAGCAATGGGAGCTTCAGGAGCATCGCATCTGAATCCGGAAGCGAAATAAGCAATTCGGGCAAGAAACCGAACAAAAAGAGGGGCTCGGCCAGGAGCAGCACGAGCAGTGATCGCCCGGTGAGTCTCATTTAGAATAGGGATAATGACACTTTGTTACACTTAACTATAGCGAAATGACACTTTGATACCCTAACTATTTTTGTCTCTTAATTAGTACCCTAACAAACTTTTTGTGACAAACTATGCTAAACTGACTAAAATACCCCTGATTTAAGAAATCAAAATAAAACTAGTCCAATATGATTTATCAAACTATATTTGAAATGGTTCAAATTTAATTTTACATTTTCGGGCATAATTATATTTGCATCTTAAGTACAATCAAATTGAATCAGAGAAAAAAAATTGAACCAATTCAATTTATAGTTTCTTACACCAAGGGTAGTTTAGGTATTTTAGACATTTTAGAGGTAGGTTGTCGCAAAAAAATTGTTAGGGTACTAAAAAAGAGAGAAAAATAGTTAGGGTATGAAAGTGTCATTTCGCTATAGTTAGGTGTATCAAAATGTCATTATCTCTTTAGAATACAACACGTTTGTGAACCAGTCAATTATGATTCGAATATAATTCTTACAACTTAAAGCTGGCGGTTAACCAGAAAGAACCGAACAGTGAATATAAAGCGTAACATTTTGATTTCATATTGTATGCCTGTAACTAAACTCTATGTTCAATTCAGACCAAGAATCGAACTTGAACCGAGAATTAAGTCAAAGTCGATAAATTCCAAAATCAGTCCAAAATTATAACTTCTCGACCTGACTCTAACCGAAAAATCACTCGATTATTATTGTGTAGACTCGGAGAGGAACATCGGTGCCGAAATTCGGGACATGGGACGAAAAAGACCCGGCCTCAGGAGATGGCTTCACTGTCATTTTCAACAGAGTCAAAGAGGAAAAGCACAGTGCTTCTTCGTATTTACCCACACCACCACATCACAACACTTACTCTAGTACTCACCAAAAACACAAACCAAAGGTACATCTATTAACTTGTCCTAAACTCATGTTGAAATTTTCTGAACTAACAATATGTGAATCACTATTGGGTTGTGATTTGCAGATGTGTTGCTGTATATTATGAAGTGGAAGAGCTGAACTGCTACGGCTTCGCTTCGATTTCTCGTTGTTAAAGTCCGACCCACTTAAAAACATATATTATTATGGTTAAATTTGTATGATTTGTTATGTGCATTTTAATTCAATTCGCCCTTCCAAGGGTCCGAACTGGTTAAGAACAAGACTGTACTCTCCGGTTCTCAATTTTTGAGAACCAAAACCGGAACTATTACATAATGCGATGGTTCGATTCTGGAACTGTTTATCTGGTTCGGTTCTCCGATTTTACCCGTTAGAACAGATCAATTCTTTATTTTTATTAATTATGTGGTTTAAGATGTAGTTTAAGGTCCAAATTAGACGATTTTAATTCGATTTTTAGACAAAAACATAAAATTTACAATTACTAAAATTCCATCAAATAAGAATATTAATACTTAATTATTAAACTCAATCGAGTTATAAAATTCGCAAATAAATAACTAATAAAAGATGAGTAATATATCTTTCGCGGTTCATTTTTCGGTTCACGTACTCTATCTCTATGATTCATGTATATATTGATGGTTGTTCGATGATGTTTAGCATACCGGTCCAGTTCTCGATACCCGCCGGTTATGTGTTTGAAGAACCGGAAGCAAACCGAAAATCTAGGGTTCTTTTATTTTTAGAACCAAAACCAAACCATTACCCGTGATTCTCGGTTCTTTGGTTCTGATTCTGGTTCAGTCTCCGGTTCCGGGTCCAAAGTGCCCACCCCTACCCCCTTTATTTTCATGGAGTATTGTCAAGGTAATGCAGGATTTTCTTTTTTAAATGGTATCAGAACTAGTATTCTGAAAATCTCCGACTAATCCAGTTAATTATTTTATTAGTGCATGATTAATTTTCTATAATTCTCGAGTAATCTTTCGATCCGATTAATTTTTTGATTAACTTCATAATGAGACCGTCTTTGCCCGACTAGCGCCTAACATTTTTCAGAACCGAGCGTTTGATGTTAAATAAATCCATATACCGCGCGGATCACTATAAGAAGGTGCTAAAAAATTACAGCATTGACAAGTTCAAGAAATTGAAGCAAAAAATGATACAAAGTCTGTATGAAATGCTTGGTTATGAATTTCCAGAGCTTGCAAGTATGTATTATTTAGTTTATAGCTTTCAAGTAATTTTGAAATAATAAATCATTATTTTGATTATGAATGATAAAAATATCATTTTTGGTTTTCCACCAAAAATATAGCTTTTGAAGCTCAGCCATTGAAGCATAGAACATAATGCTAAGTAAAAAGCACACAGATAGCAACAATTTCACTTACAAGCTAGAAATAAGTATTATATATGATGTTGCAGAAGAACCTCTCCTTTAAGCAGCTCTGCAACTTATGTACATAAAATTAGCCAAAAATAAACACATCCATCATCATCTTCACACAACATTGTTAACCTTATCTCTCTACCACCATTCTACAAACTCACTGCATATTCATGATTTATACCATCACAACCAGCAATTACATGGTTTTGTGGTCTCTTCCTTTGCTCTGCCTCTTCTAGGTCATTGTTTGTACACACTTGACAAACTGGAAATGAAACAACAATCTGGGCCGATGCATCGTGTGATATTTCATATTTCTCTTACCCTTCCTATATTTACACAGGAACCACGTCGGCGTTCTGATTTTCATCGCACGTCAAGATGAGGCCTTCCACGTATGTCGGGAGGAGGCACCGTATCCACTCGCAGCCGGTTGAGACTGGCTCTGATGACGGAATGATCATGAGCACGTTGTCATGGCGCCGGACAACACCCATCACGCTCACAGTACTGCCTTCTTTGATGTAACTGCCACAACACATTCAAACAAGCCTCTTAACACAGTAAAAAGAAGGGAAAAGTACCGATAAAAAAATACACATTTTCCACTCAGCAACACCTAACCAAGATTTGTGTCATTCAGACCCACCCAAGTTTCATAAATCAGATTTTTAGTCAAAGAGCATTTCAGACTTTTCATTTAAAACTTAACATTTTCCCTCCTAAAACTTAACATGTGGGAATTCATAAAAGTTGGGTGTATATGAATGACCCTAATCTCAGTTAGATGTAGCTAAGTGGAAAAGATGTATAGCTACTTTTCCCTAAAAAGAAACCAAAACATGTTTTCAAGCAGAGGTATTAGTGGCATACCCTTCCTTGAGGCGCATTATTCGGTCATCGCTAGACAGGTTGCGCTCCGCTAGCCAGCTTAGAAAGCTTGGAGATAATTCTTTGTTGGTCTTTGTTACCTCAACAACTGTAGACGGTTCGACAAAGGGGGAAACCTTAGCTCCATATCCCGCCTTCACTAATGCTCTTAACCCAGATTGGAGGTCCGATATGTAGAAATCGGCGACATACCTCTGTTCAGAAAAGCAGTAACTTGGTTAGTGCAAATGTTCAGCAATGAGCTATACCAACAAGAAAATGTTGCTCTTATAAGTTATAAGTAACATTTTCCAGAAAAACAGGTTAATCATCTTGAACATGCATCTGACTAATGAAAAGTTCTTGCCTGGGAATTAACATGCTGAGGCTCTTCCAATATTGATTCAAATGCAGTTTTTTGCAGTTAATTTCAAACTAAGTTGCCCGCGAGGATTGGTCTAGTGGTCAAGTGCAGTGTTTTAATCCTAGTGATGGGCTAAGTTTTTAGGGAAAAAAGGAAAGAAGAAAATTCAAACTAAATTATCAATTGCCCATTGTCTGATATTCAAACAAACCAAACCATCAACCAATAAAAGCAGTTCAAAGAAGTAACCTCTGAATATCTAGAGCCCCATGAGAAGCAACGATGTTTAGGATTTGCAGATTTTCCACCCCATCCTTTATACTCGTACAATTCCGATGAGACATACACGCACCTAGGTACCCGTTGATACGATGTTTCCAGAGGAATGCTGCCACAGGTGACAACCTACATGGGTGGATACGCATGAGTTCCTTCCATGGAGAAGAAAAGGCTTGAAAAATATAAAAGGCAATGCACGGGGGAAATCATTTGTCCATGTAATCATTTGAGAAAACTTAGTTTAAAGTTACCAGACCCAATTCAACAAACCCGTCTAAGAAATTTGCAAGGTATAGCAATTGAAATGGGCATATGCAAACAAGTATTCTCAAATTGAAAATGTGATCCAATGTTGATAATGCAAAGAGCATATACAAAGGTTGATACTAGCAGACGCTGGGACCAAACAGACAATGCAACAAGAACTAGGATCCGTAGCCTTGAGATTTGAAACTGTGCTTTCATGCTTATTCGATCTATGAACAATGAAAAATTGAGTCATCTGGAAGCTTGCAATGGATTATATCCCACTGAACTTTCACAACAAACCCAAAAGCTTGAAATGAACAAAGATAAAAAAAACACTATAAATTAAAACAAACCAACAGGCTAGAATAAAAATGAGTAGAATGCAAAGGAAAGAAATCTTCTGACATTTTCCACCAGTGGCATTTTAAGATATTGAGAAACTTAACCTCAATGCATTTAGCCATTACGCACTACTAAGCACACTGCTCTGCGGACCGAAAGCTACAAACTTGGAAGCATTGTTCTTTTCTAGATGATCACCCTATTACTGGACTTATCCACTTTCAAACCTTTCAAACTTTCTCCATGCAGAATCAAGGAACAGTAACTAACTAGTAGGTTTAAGGAAAAGAAATGTCAAACACGCACCTCAAACTCTAAACTCTAAAGGTAAACCATATGCTACATACGATGGAATTAGATGCTTAATTGTTTATACCCCTCACTCATCTATTCAAGGAGAATCTATTCGCCTTCAAATTGCACTACAGGTCCGAGTAGTAGACCCTAATCCCTCCATAGTATCGAATGGAAAAAGAACATTGCTTGAACTTTGAAGCCTGAACTACTCAAAAGGGAATGCAAAAATACTTTTACAATCATTCCAGCAACAGGATTCTAAAGCAACGTACAGAATTCAATCCTTAAACCCTGAAAGAAGCAAATAGACAGTCCCAAATAAGACACAATTAGACAAAAAATGTTTTCCACCTTCCATATTTTGTATGTGCTGCCAAGAAGAAAGATCCTAGTTTTTACCAATTTAATACCCACATCCACATCTCAGGAACATCTTCCATCAGCATCAAGACTCAATTTCACAAAATTAATATAAAAAAAATACCCATTTCAATTTCCAAGCTACACAGTCAACTAAACCCATCAATAAAAAAACACATTCCTCCAAATGACCCACAATTGAACAATTAGGTTACTATCAGGACCATGAGAAGCAAGCAACCATACATAGCTTTCACATTAGATATAAGATGTTTCATAATTTAGAAAATAATGAATCCATGAAACTGAGATTATATATAAAAGGTGAGTTTTTAGTTTTTACCAATTTTAATATCCACATACACATCTCAGGAACATCTCCCATCAGCATCAAGACTCAATTTCACAAAATAAAAAATACCCATTTCAATTTCCAAGCTACCCTGTCAACTGAAGTACTGAACCCATCAATAAAAAAAAATCCCCCATATGACCCACAATTGAACAATTAGCAACCATGTATAGCTTTCGCATTAGATCAGTCACAGTATAGAAAACAATGAATCCATGAAACTGAGATCATATATATATAAAGAAGGTGAGTGAGCTTCAATTTCAATTACCCCAGTGACCTTCACATACTGTCCATCGATGGCTCCCCTGAGCTCCGCATCTGGGTACCTCCTCACAAACCCTAGAAGCCCCTTCCTCCCCCACAAGCAATTCCACACCATCAGCGCCACGACCGGCACCAGAACCGCCGCCACCGCCACGAGAATCACCGGCTTCTTCACCGCCACCATGAGGAACGCCCCCACGAGCAAACCCATCGCCACCACGATCAGGAACACCCACACCACCGCCTTCGAGACCCTGAACCCGACCCTGACCCCCTCGGCGAGGCTCGTCACCGCCGACCCGTACGCGGCCTTCGCCGGCGGCGGCGGGGCCTGCTCCGGCCGCCGCGGGCCGCCGGAGGCGTTGAGCGGGCCGGAGACGATGAGGCCGGTGGGCTGGAGGGGGAGCGGGCCGGAGGACTTCTTGGCCGGGCCGGAGTTGGGCCTGGGGAGGTGGCCGGAGTTGGGCCCGGATCGGACGGATCCGCTGTTGGGCTGCGAGGAGGAGGAGGAGTGGCGCGTGGGCTTTCCGGCGTGGTCCAGCACCGGTATGTCGAACATCTTCCCGAGCTCGCCGGACTTCTTCACGTCGCCGCCGGTGTACGGCACGGCGCGTGAGGCCGCCGTGGGCCGGCTCTCCTTGGGCTGCTGGTCGGGCCGGCCCGATACGTAAAGCCCACTGCTCAGCTGGTGCGATGGGATGCGACTCCCCATTTTTGCCTCTTCTCTCGAATCAGAGCTCCTTTTTCTCCACAGAGAGAGAGAGAGAGACTTTTTGGAGTTGCAGAGCGTAGAGAGAGTGAGTGTGTGTAGGTATGGAAGATGGGTGTTGAAATGACGAAATGGCCCCTGGGGTTCTGCATATTTACGTGCGTGTCCCTACACGTACGGTGCATGTGTGTGTTCCTTTTTTGGTAACGACACTAAAACTCCCATTAATTGTGTTCATTTTCCATAATGAGCTGATAAATATTTTACTGGTTTCTACTCCCACAATTTTGGATAGCAAATAATTAAATTAAATAATAATCTTTTCGTAAATAATAATAATAATAATAATCTAATTTACTTTACTTTATGTAGAAATACGGTCCATTTATATCATGATTCATGACAACTTACATGTAAAGTTCTAGACATGTGGAGTGTGGTCCATCTTCTTTTTTTTGTATTATAGCAACATAGGTATTAGGTTTTAAGGTTCAGTGGTTGGAATAATATAATCAAGTTATTTTAGCATCTTGTCAAATTATATTTCATATATTTATATAATATTAAGGAATTTTAGTCTCACATAATTATGTTTTATTTACACCTTTCATATTAATATTATTATATTGATCATTATTACATTCTTAATCTCTTCTCCTTCATGTCGTGTCGGTCTTTTTACCGGTAATTGTGATTCAATCTATTTTATTTTCACTCGCCGAAGTTAACAAGCACGAGTGTACAAACCATCCAATTAAAGTTTTTCTCCGCTTTGACTTTATAGCATAAAGGGTTATGCTATTTATTTTTGAGGCCGTTATATTATATGTACATGGCCGCCAGATATCGCCGCAATGCTCGATAAACGCCCCCATCCTCTTATTATTATTGGATAGTAAAAGTAAAATGAAATAAAAAAAATATGTTGGTATTTTAATAGTTCACTCTTGTCACAATGTCTTTGGAGTAAATTTTAAAGTGTATAAAACAGTTAGTGTAATATAAAATATTTGAAAGGATAGCAAAACATTTTTTACATATTATTTTAAGAATTTAAATTATCCAAGAGATATATACAAAATACTAAAATAATAGATTAATATGATCAACCAAACTGATTTTTGGAACTCACGATGTAATTAATGATCTTGATAATTGATATCACACTAAATCTCAATCTCAACTAAATTTAAATTTCGATTTATGATGAAAGGCCGTTTGGTAAATATTAAAGTTGGGGAGGTCCTTAATCGTAATTTCCAGCTATGATCAATCACATCAGTTCACTAATGATTGGCTCCACACGGAGGAGGGTCGGAGGTTGTGTGGGTTGCGAGGGCCCACCGGTTTTAGATCTAACGGTTCTAGCAACATCTACTGTTGAGCCCGCACCGTACCGTAACACTGTTACCCACAGTGACTCAACGAGATCGAACGGCCACGATCAGCCCGCAACAGTCTCCACAGCACTATCCTCTAGATTGGAACAAAAAGTGGGGCCCGCTGTTTTTGTGCGAAGCACAGTGATTTTGATTCTTAGCGATTTTTGTGCGAGTGGTGGATCTAGTGTCCACGTCAACAATCTAATACATTCCAGATCATTGCTACTGGGCCCACCATTTCCTTGTTAAGTTATGGGTCCTACTAATTAAACTAGACAGTGCTTAACTACATATATTAATTATATCTATAAAAGATTAATTATGTAAAAATACACGTCCCTAATAGGACACCATACTAGTTTTAAGTGAAGTCGTGAATTTTTTTCCTTTGAAAGCTAACCAATATCGTATTTCTAAATATTTTTAAGGAGCAGTTACAAACATTGATTCAAACAATACGAGAACTCGCTTCTCGATTCAACTCACTCTAAATTTTGGTTCTAAATGCAATTATGTATAGATTCACATGATTTCGGACCGAATGATACACACCACACACTCCCAACACGGGAAAGGAAACAAACACACACTTCTAAAACGAGAAACTAACTGACCACTATCGGTACTAAACGTGAAACAAAACAAACAACTCCGAGAGGGTGACCATACAAACAAGTCAAAATATAAAAGAATACAAACTCCAAACGGGAGCGGATCTGGTCACCACCGAGAACGTCAAAAACGAGTCAGATCAGAAGAGGAAAACGGATATGGGGTTGAAACTCTCAAATCAAAGACCTCTCCGATCTATCGACCTCGCTACCAACAAGTGACTCTCAAACCGTCCTCCACCGTGAAAAAAGAACCGATGCTAAAAGAAAGAGGCCGTCGGCGAGACCACCAGCTAACCTAGAAAAATCGGCGACAGTGCTGCTGTTCCTAACGAGTCTCCACCGCTCAAAACCAACTCGAGAATTCAAATTTTTTTCTTAAAAGCAAACCCAATGTTCATGGAATCACGAACTCCTAAATTAAGAGGGTATATTGAACTTTGTTGAAGGCGTGAAATGAGTGTAATTCTTATGTGTACGAGGGTATATTGGTCATTTTATAAGTTACAGTGGTCTCCTTTGACCTTCTCTTGTTTTTGTTGAGGATTATTTGGGTACTTAAATTAATTATGTAGCTATAGCTTGCGTCTTTCTTTTAACTCATAAATTAAGGAAGAGATAGGAAAATAAAGTTTAATTATGTACTGCTCAATTAAACTTTATTTTACACTATCATATTCAATTATTCATAGAACATGACCACCTTTTTGTGCCCCATATTAGATTTTGTCAAATCTCATGTGTCCAATGGATTGATTAGCTCTCCTAATCATCCATACAAATCTTCAATATAAAACTGAATGTTTCAATATCAAACTTTACTGCTAACATATTAAATATGGCAGTTGAATTCAAGCGTGATTTTTTACTTATTTACTTTTAAGTGTATATTTTAACGTATTATTTTTATATTCATGATTGATTATTAATGAGATAATTTTACGTGACTACAGTTAGTTTGATAATTTTTCATGTAATCATAACTAATTTCAAAACGTGTCAAAAAAAATATTTGAGTTTGTGTTTTCTTTTTTAACTCATTTTCAGTACAAAAAAAACAAAAACGCCCTTTTTTGACTTTCAAATTTTCAAACTAATGCCATTTTTTTATTTCATTTCTATTCGAAAATAGTTGATTTTCTTACACTTTGGAGATTTCAGGTGATTGGTGATTCTTCACGAGAAATGTAGCTGAATTTTATACATTTATGAAATGTTAAGATTCACGAGATTTGGAGGTCATTTGGTAAGTTAAAAGTGTGTTAGTGTTTTAGGCTGAAAACTTGTTTGTTCGAAAAGTTCATATTTCCAACAGAAAGTTTGAACCCACTTTTGACTTACCAAACGAACTCAAATTTCGCAAAACTTGGTAATTTAGAAAGGTATGAGATTTAGCTACATATCTTATGAATACCACAAAATCATTTGAAATCTCTAAGTGTGTCAAACTCACCCATTTGTGAAGAAAAATGTCACGAGCTCGAAATTTTGAAAGTCAAAGAGGGGCATTTTTGTCTCTTTTGTACTGAAAACGGGCCAAATGAGAATAAATAAACTCAACTGTGATTTTATGACATGTTTTAAAGTTATCTGTAATCATGTGAGAGACATGTCAAACTAGTTATAGTTACGTGAAATTATCTCATTATTAATCTATTCGTCATGACATAAACCGACACGCTAAATGTCTCAATTAAATAAAATTGAAAATAAACTTCTTGTCAAAGTTCCATAACATAATTTCACGTACATTAAATATCAGTTATTTGTCAATTTTGTGTACATTTCCATAAAAAGAAAATGTAAATTATTAATGTTGATATGATACTCAAATACATACATGCAAGTTTAAAATATACAGAGGTGAGTAGATTTTCTTGAACATATTAAAAAAATAAAATGAACCCTTTTGTGGTGGTGGAAGAATCAAGAATGGGTCATTAAGGAATTAAATACTTGGATTTAAAAGGTGATAGAGATTTTATTAATGAAACAATTGTCGGTTTGATTAATTAATTAATAATTGTTTAGTCAATGTGATGAGTGTAAGAGACCCCATCTCCACATACACTCAACTCTCTTCTTTTTTTCATCGTTTTCGGAGATTTTATTCGTTTTGTACAAGGAAAGAACAAATCATTTGATCTTTAGTTCTCATCATTTGTCCTAAGCTTAACGGTACTTAGGAGAATCATTAAGGCCTTTCCTTTTTTATCAAACGTATACGTGGACCCCATATGGTTTGGAATCTTTAATGGGCTTAAATAGTGGCCCATTTATTCAGTCCATGATAAAAGCCCATGTCGCGTCCTTTAGCTGTCTGGGCTTTGAATTGTGTGGTTTTGGTCAGTGTTTAACGGGTTTTGTTTGATTTTATGTTTTGTTCATCGGTTCACACATTTAGAAGGAATTCACTTTTGTCAGACTATGGTTATCCATAACCCATCAATAAAATTGACATTTAAATAAATTTTTACTCATCGAACTAATGAGAACCGCCTCTGGCGCAGTAGTTCAGGCTGTTCCCTCTCTTGGCTAAGGCTGGGCATGCTTCTGGAATCGGACCGAATTAATCGATTCTTTATTTTAAAGACTCAAATCTGGACCCGATAAGTGGGTATCGATTTGGTTTTGGGTGCGGTTTTACGGTTCGATTCTCGGTTCTACCCAATTGAATGATTTATTGTGAGATTAAGTGTCCGCTTCTTTGGTATAGTTGTATAGTTTTGCTCAATTAGATCCAATTAATGTGATATTAATATATTTTTTAATTTATGGTGAAAATTATACGCAATTAAACTTCTTTTTAATAAAAAACATAAAATTGAAATACAAAAAATACTAATTAAAACTCCAAAAATCGGTACGGTTCTAAACCAGTTAATTAGCGGTTATGTACTCTCAGAATCGAACCGAATTGATTCGATTCTCAATTTTCAGACCCAAATCCGATCTGATACTCATGATTCTCGATTCTTCGATTTGGTTTCAATTTGGATCCCAGTTCAGTTTCGGGTAAAAAGTGGCCACACCTACTCTTGGCCTTGGCCAGAGTTCAAACCATGGCAATGTATCGTAGGGGGGGGCTTGGGATTGTTGTAGTTTGTAGGGGGTGAGCTCATGACAATTGTTTAGGTGGGTTGAGTTGTAGTTTAGGGGGGCTTGGTAAATAAGTTTCAAAAAGAAAACTCATCGAACTAACAAAACAACCTACTAGCCTGAGTTTTTATGTGGGTTGAGTTTCTAACATGGTATCAGAGCCATGTAAGACTTGAACGTGACCTTCATGCCAATTTTTTGGGTTTAAGGCCCATAGAACAAAGGTCGTCCCTACAGCCCTGCTTGTTGTTTCCACGTGACTTTCAATCTGTCTTGCACGTGAGGGAGTGTCAGAGTATCATATACTAAAAATGTGAATCCACTAACCAACTTAAATAATAGTTCGTTCCTACACCTAACAACTTGAGATCTTAAGTGAGTTGGACTTCTAACACCACCGCTTCACTAAAACATATACGAAGCTCCTACATCTTGGAAACAATTGATTCCATAAGACTACAACAAACAACCGATCCCATAAGACTACACATAGGATCAGGACTCAACCCAGTTCGAAAAATCATTTCGCTGTCAGTCTCAAGAACGACGTTTAACCCGTCTTCCTTCATGATCTAGTCAAGAGACGATCTTACGTCCAAGGCTTCTACCAAGGAAGAGAATACTTCACCATGAAGGTAAATTAAACGTTTTGAGGATCAAAACGAGAAAAATAAATTAAACAAAAAATAAACAGAAATCGTAATATATTAAGTAAATCAATAACAATCTTGACCATTGACCAATTCCAACGAATACTAGAAAATATTCAATGGTCGAACTTCCAACTCCGAATTACCCAAAATACCCTTGACTTTGCATGACAATTACTCACACGGCATGACCCATTCAACCTCAGATTTATCACTCTAATTTAATCATTCATTAATGTTTCACTTTCACTTTCACCATATTATTATTGTCTTCTCAATACGATAAATCTTAAATTTTAAATGGTCTCATGAAAACAAGTGGAGGAGAAATTATTTACTATGCTTTCTTGTATTGAACATTTTCTCATGATTTTTTTTCTTTCTTAAATCATTTATATTTTTATAAATTTATTTATTGCAATGTTCCGAGTCATATGCCTCAAAATGGGACCAACCCAAGCTTTGAATTCGAAAATGACACCACGTAATTAAATTCACAATTAGGCTCCTAAAAGCCAAACCAAAAGTCATTAGCACAATAATTGACTATAATAACACTCCCAATAGTGCTAATCACTGTAGTTGCTCTTACAGAATTACTTTCTTTAAATATGAAATTAAATTGTTGTATAGAAGAAATATGTCAAATTCAACTAATGAACTTGAGTTTTTGGTTGTAGAGTCCAACTCGATATGTACAACTCAGTTTTTACATGGTATCAGAGTTGACCGATTTGGGCATGTGCTGGTGGGCCTCGCCTCCCAACGGCTCTGCTCTCATGTAAGTCCGATATTGTGGTCCACGTAAGGGGCAAATAGCTTGCGTGCAAAAAAACACGTTCTGTTATGGTAATGTGTAAAATACACACGAGGGAGAATATTAAGATACAAAATCACACATTTAAAAAATATGAAATCAAAGAGTTGTGTACATAAAAAATAAAAAATGTTAAACTTAACTAATAAACTTGAGATTTATATTCTAAAGCCCGATCTGATATGTATAACTCAATTTTACTGTATACAATTTAAATTTTTTTATAAATAAATTCGAATGAAAAATATCATTGAAAATAAAGTAAATGATCAAATATATATTTCATAATAACATAATTAAGGTTGCTTCTGATTTTTCATGGCCTAGTAGACTGTCGTATTGTGTAATCACCTTTTATTATTCTTTTTTTTTATAAAAAAAAAGTAAAGAAATTCTCCAAATGGTTCAAAAAGTTGAAAGAGATTATAAAAGTGTTTTGTAGGATATAATATATATCAAGCTGCAAGGGAAGAATCAGAAAGGTGGAGCTTATAAAAAATAATCATTCTATTTATACACACTAATACAACACAAAGGTTTAAGTACGAGAAGGTTTGCAAATACGTGTCTAAATTGACTTGCTTTAATACCATGTAAAATGAGTTATGTGATAGTATCGAGATTCTTAAATAAAATGTTCAATTTTGATTTGGGCTAGGCGGCCCCAGGCATTAGGCGGGAGGGAGGACTTAATTTTTTTATAAAGAACTAAATATTGGAGAAGTTTCTCACATAAATACATTCTAAATATGCTTTTTAGTTTTAAGTACTTTTATTTTGATGCAGTGTGTGCCGTGACGTTCTAGTTGTTGAGTCTAACGAAACATACATGACACAATTTTACATGATATTAGAAAAGGCGGTTTGGACAAATGTATAACTCAGCCTAGGAGAATGCAAGAATCATCAAATGAGCTCGGCAAAAACCTCTAATATAATAGGCGGCCAAAACTAAACCCAAACCAAATCACCAATGCCCGAACATCAAGTACCATGAGTCATGAGTCTTTTTCTGCAGACCCTAAGGACATCTCCAACCATGTCTCCAAATATGCAAAAATTTGCATATTTGCTACAGTACATCTCCAAATTTGGAGACACACGGTAGCAATCTCCAAAAAATATAATCAGTTTTTATTATATAAAATTTTAATTATTATATGACCTTTATTTTTAGTAAATTATATAAATATAATAAATAAATTATTAAATAATAAAAAATAGTATTTGATGTGACAAATAGATATAGTTTTGGAAATAAATAGATATAGAGACTTAATCATTGGGTAATAATTTTTGTATATATGGATATACCGACTCGTGAACTGTAAGACTAGTCTCCCTAAAATCAAAATCGATTCAAGACATATCCACGACAACTCACGACCCTTTTAGTGATCACACTAATTTAAGTCGAAAAATACGACAATTGGATGATTAGGCAATGTAATTAATTAACTAATATGATTTGTGTTTGGGAAAGGGATAATTCCATACACTACCCCCTAAAATATATCAAATCTCACCCAACACCCCCTAAAACCATTAATCTCACTAGCACCCCCTTAAAATGGGCAAAAATCTCAGTTGTCAAAAAATTATTGAAAAAAGACAAAAATACCCCTCTCCCTCACCTTTCCTTCACCATACCCTCTGTCTCTCCTCCCTCCCCCACCGTCGCCGGCGAGCCTTCCTCCGGCTAATCCCCTCCACCACCGCCACTCCTTGCGCCACCTCGAACACCTCTGCCGCCACTATTAGCCTCCCATTCCTCCCCTCCTTCGCCCCCTCCATCCTCACCTTAAACGCCTTTTCCCTCCAAACCCTTAACCTCGCCTCCCTCCCCATTAACTCAATCTTCGCCATTATCGCGAGGATTGTGGACACGCGGCGGGAGAGGATTGGCCGGAGGGAGGCTCACCGGCGACGGTAGAGGGAGGGAGGAGAGACAGAGGGTATGGTGAGGGAGTGGTGAGAGAGAGGGCTATTTTTGTCTTTTTTCAATAAATTTTTGACAACTGAGATTTTTACCCATTTTAAGGGGGTGCAATTGAGATTAATGGTTTTAGGGGGTATTGGGTGAGATTTGTTATATTTCAGGGAGTGGTAAATGGAATTATCCCTTTGGGAATTTCCGGCAAAATGGGACAATGCTGCTCGGTTAATGGTAGTTAGGTTCTAGTTAAGGATCCTCCTATATTCTTGTCTATGTTTTGGCGGCGCCGCATCACCGCCATTACCGCCTCGGCCTTGTAATCGTGTACACACCAAAATATACCTTACCGCCCAACATTTCTGGCAAAATTGAAACAATCTAAGCACTCAACTTAGTGCACAACGAATTCGAAACCATGTTTAAATTTAATAAAACCAAATATCTAGTTATCATAACCATTAATCACAACTAAACTACAAGAATTACCCAAAATAGTAATGCGCACTAACTCACTCTCACTTCAACAATGTGTTTAAGGAAATTGATTTCAGCATAAACTTTCTAATTTTATTTTGGAAGAAACAGAACCAGCCAAGAACAGAAAATTTTGATGAAAATTATAGAATAAAAAACCCAGAAACTGAGGATCATCATCATATATGTATCATCACAAACCAGAACACATCATTCAAAACCCCCAAAACAACCCATTTTTACATGAAATGATTTACTTGTAGTTAAGACAACCCATTTAATAAAACCAATGTACTAAACTACAATTAAATTCCAATAATTACCGAAAATAGTAATTATGCACTAACTCATACTCACTTCAACATATTAGTATTCAAGGAAATTGATTCCAACCCAACGGTTCAATTTGAACTTGAAGATATGAACTTTCTAATTTTATTTTGGAAGAAAGAGAACCAGTCAATAACAGTAAATGATGATACGAGCCATGTTATAAACAGAAATTTTTGATGAAAATTTAAAGAATCAAAAACCCAGAAACTGAGGATCATCATGTATATCACAGACCACAACCCATCATTCAAAAACCCCCAAATTACCCATTTTTACATGATAATTTACAACAACAAAAAAAAACCCAGCAAAATCAACCGACCTCTTTCGATTTCTCGGTCAACTTTAGGTCCACACTCCCCAAATCTTCTCGCCGATGAAGCTCACAATCCTCCTCACCGACCCTCTCTCCTCCTGCGCGCCGCCACCGCCGGAGCAGCTCTCTCCGGCGAATCCGGGCTCCTCCGGCGGCGGGTCCGGTTTCGAATCGGCGCGGATCGGCTCGGGAGCGACGGCCTTGTTCCTGGAGCCTCGCTTCTTGCGTTCCTTCTTGGGCTGGGCCTTTTTCTGGGTCGGCGGCGGAGAGGAGTCTTCGAGGGCGTCGATGATGTCGTGAATCAGGCGGCGGTTCTCGGACTTGTCCCACCGGGCCCAGAAGCTCGTGTAGCAGGCGAAGCACCCACAGCCGTAGATCGGGCCGCGATCGGACGGCTCGTGATCGGCGGCGGCGGAGCAGGAGACGAGGTAGGCGAGGACGTGGCGGTCGTCGGCGGGGAGGGCGGCGGCGAGGGAGAGGAGGGCGGCGGGGAGGAGGAGGGACAGGTGGTCGCTCCTGATTGGCGGAGGGGTGGGGTGTACGGTGCTCTTGCGGTACAGCTTCTTCATCGTTTTGTTCTGTGTGTGAGAGAGAGAGAGAGAGGTTTTGGGTTTGGAAATGGAGAGAAATAGAGGAACAGGGAGGAGGGGTTGTGGTTGTGTGTGGTGGTGGTGCACGGTAAGGGCGTTGGTGGACGTGCTCATCGGGTTGCGTTTCGTGTGTCCGTTTGATGGAACGACTTTGATGATTTGATTGGTCAGGACTTTGAGGCGGTTTTGTACTCTCACACCGACCATTTTTGATGATTTGACGGCAATTAACACATTATTGGAGTACTTAATTAACAGTTTTAAACTCGATTCCGGAGATATTTAACTATTTAGGTCGTATTTATTACACTCCGTTCGAGCTAAATTTAAGTTTATTTATCCAACGATTTATATTTAGTTAACTTTTATTTAACGTAATTACAAAATAAAATTTAATTTTCAAGACCTATATAAAAGTTTTAAACAAATCCTAAACGAATCATATCTAAAATTGACTATTTTCTTCGAACTGAATTCGAGCTTAGTAATTTAATAACACTTTGTTACACTTAACTATAGCGAAATAACACTTTCATACGTTAATTATTTTAGTCTTTTTTTTGGTAGTCTGACATTTTTTTTTGTGACAACCTATCTCTAAAACGCCTAAAGTACCTAAACTACCCTTAGTTTAAGAAATCAAAAATTGAATTAATTCAATTTTGTTTACCTTGATTTATATTTAAGATGCAAATACAATTATGCTCTCAAATCTAAAATTAAATTTGAACCATTTCAAATTCGGTTTGATAAATCAAATTGGACCAATTTTATTATAATTTTTTAAACCAGAGGTATTTTAGTCATTTTAGCATAGGTTGTCACAAAAAATATGTTAAAGTACCAAAAAAGAGAAAAAAAATAATTAGGATATAAAAGTGTCATTTCGTTATAATTAGGTGTAACAAAGTGTCATTATCCCTAGCTTAATTATATAAACATGTTCAAAGTCAGCCTCAATAAAATTAAACTCGTTTTTACACTTTCGAGTTTTGTGATTTCGGCACTGTCTAGTCAAATTTTGGATTCAAGATTTTTTTGTCCAAGTCGCCACAAAACAAGTTCAGGACGAATTTTATAATCTTGTTTTTTGAAGTGGCAAGATACAAAATAATTCAATTTTGAAAGATATCAGATGTGCTCGATTCAATCATAGCCGGTTCGAACATTTTCCAGAACAACAGAAGTTTGGAAAAACCAATAATTTTTCAGAACCTAATGGTGATAATGTGTTTATGAAGAACTGGTCATTCGGGTTTTGATCCATGATTCCAAGTTCCGGAGCTCCTCGTTGCTTATTGAGTGGCCAAGCCCTGGATAAGCCTGCAAATCCGCAACCAACGCCACATTTCAGAACTCTGATCACAATATACGTACTCTATAAGGAATTTGCACAACTACAGCTGAGACTACTAGTGTCACCTTAAACTCGCAGGTTAGGCCAGCTTGCTCAAGGAAAGGTGGACCTGCCTGTCCAGCTTCAAACAACACTGTCCTGTCCGCTATTCCATGAGACCACAAAATAGGCGTCTGCATATATTCACAGGTATAGTTAATGGCATGCAATAGATCGTTCTGCATCGTTGTGCCATGCAACTTATTTGAATTTCAGATAATACTCTTGATTTTCTAAATTACCGATCAATGAAACAATTTGTGTTAAATATGCCTTGAATCCGCCATTGGGCTTAGAATCGGCCCACAAAGAAACGCCCCAGGTGAGCACCATTGAAGCGGTGTGGTGCACCCGAAAACTTAAGACTTGGGGAACAAGTCTTACTTTTACAAGATGGAAGTCCCACATCGCTTTTGTATTGAGGAGAGCTCCTATAGTTTCAATTATGAGCTTAATCCATCCACACAAAAAATGTTTCTTAAGAACACCATGCGCAAGTCGGGTGGAGAGGACCTTTTGGGGATTAATTGGATTAAAGAAATAACAGAAGATTAATTGGCAACTAATCAGACAAGTCGGGGATTTTTAAAACATTGATAAGAAAGTATAAGGTTAGATGGAAAAGTAGTGGACACTAGAGTAATTCTGTTCATTCTTTTAGCTAATAAAAAATTCTCTCATCTGCCTGTGGACATAGTCAACAAATTATTGACGTGTTCTTGTTTCAATTTCACATTCAAATTTATAGTTCTACATTCTCTATCTTTCTCACATTTTGTCATAACATTGTGAATAAGGAACACATTACCATCTATAAAGGTCATGAGTGGATAATCTATCTAATACAAATTTGGTCACTTTTGTAAGGCAACGAAGAGAGAGCATATCGAATTATACCATCAAAAGAGAGTAGAAATAAATTCACTGGGAATGTATTTGAAGAGACGCACCTTCTTTGCATCTGGTGTGATTCGTTCTATTATAGAAGAATTAAAAGGAACCCATCCGCTAAAGACAGCGCCTCCTCCAAGAGTTTTTGGGTAGAGTAGAACGCTTGCCAATGTCAAGGCACCTGAATATACAGATTCCAGATAATCATCAGAAATATAAATCACAATACTGAAAGTTTGATTTTGTACTTGTGTGCGGAGAGAAAGAGACCTCCTTGGCTGAACCCACATACGAAGACATTTTTAGGATCTACCCCGGCGGCTACCTCCTTATCTATCATGGCATGCACATTCTGGACAGCTTTAAGCACCCCACTCTCATCTTTCGGGGATTCCTAAAACATATTAGCCAATTGGAGGTAAATCACAATATACAAGAGAAAAGTCATCATCTAAGTGAGCAAAACACATAAAAATCTACTTCTCATATCGGAAACAACACGGCCTTGGCCTAGTCAGTCAAGTTAACGAGTTCATATTAAAACCCATTAAAACAGTTTCTGAAAGATTCAAGTTATGACAGTACGAGAGGGGAATGAATAAAATAAATCAAGATAAACACCACTATTCTCTCTACTAATACTAAAAATTCCCCTCGAGAGAAAGAGAAGCTTACAGGTGTGATGGGAATCTCATGGATGTCAAACCATGAAGGCATCACAGCACCATCTGCAAGGATATAGATTGTTGTATGTCACCAGATGGAAAAAATGTATATATATGTTTGGACAGTGTTATATTCTCAAAATGTACTCATGATCTTAGCTATACACAGTATAAATCCCAATAAAAAATTAGTATAGAGATAACAAACAATATTTAAATTCATTCAAAATATGGGGTAACATGGATTCGTCAAATAAATTTAAATATTTACTCGGTCATGGTTACTCACCATATACCTATCTACGACAGCGACCCGCTACTTACATGCCATAAAAACACAAACTTGTGTGAAGTGTTCCACACATCAGATTGTAACTATTGCTTCTCAGTAATTAACTGATCAATGAGAAAAGCATACAGAGAAAAATTTACAAACATCACATGCAAACTTCAGCTAACATAACTCAAAGCTCCCAACAAAACATATCTCAAAAAATCACTCTTTCAGGAAGGGGAACAAAACAGGTGTTCAGTTCAGGGTTCCTTGTGAATCTGTGATCCCCCAACTGTTGAAGCAAAGAATCATAGATATTGAAAATCAAAAGGCAAGACATTTTGTAACCAAATGACAAAATAATAGATTTGACAATGTTCAAGATCAGAACTTGATTTCCCCCAATTAAAGCATCCATCACCAGAACACCAACATTGAAACACTCATCACCAATTCTGGAAATTAACTACCAAAATCACATACCCATCAGTCAAATGCTAATTTTAACCACCAATCCCAAAACACCCAAATAACAATCATTTTCCTTAATTACCCACAAAATAAAATTGATCGATTAACAAGCACTCACATCCTAAACAACCAAAACCCCAGAAAAAGTAGCAAAACCCACATGAATCGAAGCAGAAGCAAAAGGGTAGAGAAGAATCATACAGTTGCAGGAGACGGGGTTGGAAGGAGCGGAAGGGAAGGACCAGAGGGCGTTTCTGAACTGAGGAGAAGTGAAGAGGGTCCTGATGGGTTCGTTGGCGGGTCCTGAATCGCCCAGACCGTGGAGCCAGAGAACGAAGCTTCGAGCCATGGGCTTAGGTTTCGGAGAAAAAGAGAAGCTTTGAGTCTGAGTCTGAGTCTGAGTCTGAGTCTGAGTCCGAGTCCGAGTCCGAGTCCGAGTCCGAGTTCGATGCGAGATCAGTAGCACCAAGAGAATGGTGCAACCTACTGTGATTATAAATACCACTCTGGGCTTCGCTATTAGCATAAGCTTCATTTCTGGAGATCCATAGCTTCCTTTTTGTCTTCTAAATTCTAATTGGGTGGGTAGCAGAGATGAAAAGACTATTCTAACCCTATGTTGTGAAGAAAGTTTCTAGGTTGGTTTGTGAAAACATTTTCATAACTCGAAGAGAATTCGATATCTCTCCTTTTGACCTTTTCGATCGAGACGGGGTTAAAATCACAAATCCACTACGTTTTTGTCTTGTATTTGACAAAAAACCAGTATCCCAAAACCCGCCATGTTGTTCCCAATTTAATCGGAGTAGGACTGGAGCTCGCAAAAATTGCATTGAATCTGTTTAGGGTGGGGAAAGGGTCGCGAAACTCACCCTATTGTTGTCTCTTACTTGACAAGAATCTGGTGCCCCAATCTAATTCGAGTAAGATTGGGAACATACAAATTGCTCGTAATATGCCCAATTGCCATCCCTACGTGCCTTTAACTGGAATTAACATGAACCCGAATAAAATTTAGTATCCCGATTTGATTTGGAGGGGGTCGAGATTGCAAAACCTGGCCGAATCCACCATGTTGCTGCCTCGTGCATGGCAAAAATCCAATATATCCTATCTGATCTAAATAGGGTTGGGGTCAGAAAACCTACCATCAAACAAAGGACATATACCAAAACTAGTGTCCGATTAATCCTTCAGTCCGATTTACTTTTAAATTAATCTCCAATGAATTCCCGATTAGTCCTTAAAAGGCTTTCTCCGCCCAACTAGCATTTTTTGGAACACTGATCAAAACCACTCCACATATATGCACTGTTATCTATCATCTGCATACTGTAACATACAAAACCGTAATGCTTACCTTACAATTTCCCCTCACAAATGAGCTTGGAAATAGGAAACATATCTATAGATATGTTTATACAGTCTGTTCAATTCAAAGCCTGATTTGAACACAGTTCGTGAAGACAAATTAATACCCGGCCGAATAAAATGAAACAAGATGGTCATTGGCGAAGTCTCTACAAATGTTCCACTTCCATCTTGACCGCGCCGTGATACTCTTCAACGGCCTGCTTCATTCCATCCAACTGCGAGAGAACGTGTTCCAGTTTCTTGCAACATATCTCATTGGCTATTCTTGAACTGTAATCGCACTTCTCAAACGGGCGATACTCACAGGCACTCTTGATTTCTTCCCTCAGCGTCACCTGGATGTCCTGATACGTGGAGGAAAGATAGTTTCACATGATTCTTAATCCTTATAGACTTTTGCAGCAAATATGTATAAGAATGGAAATTCGCACATTTCATATTCAGCAGACCCGGACCACATAAAGATAAGATCATAAGAAAGTTATTTATCGGGATGCACTGCATCGCCATTATGATATTAAGACCCACAAAAAGGGAGGTCAAACATCAACAACCAAACATGTTTAAGAACCTCAAGGAGAAACATAACACAACAATCACTGAGTAGACCTATAACCACAACCAAACATACATTTAAGAAGTTATTTATGGTGCTTTAACTACATCTTACAGCACCGCCCAACTTAGGAAACATTTATCCATTTATGATAAAATAGATCATTTTCAGATGTGGCAACCTTTCTTGTGGCGCTAAGGCCCGACCTTACAAAATGACAACTTATCTAATAAATGATTGGTCCAGTGTTTCGGTGCACAATGCAGGTACCCTTTTACCCTACCAAGTTCCAGCATCAAGGGTAGAAGTTTGAAGTAAGCGTGAAGCCTCTAGAAGATGTATAGATTTATGTTTCACCATAAACACGATACATACATATGTAACATGCATGCCAAAATTCTTCAAGGACCAAATACTATAAATATAATGCATATGAAAGCAAGCCTATATGCCAACTTCTTGCAAAGCGAAAACATATATATAAATACCTGTTTCAGTTCACAATGGAGGTAGGTACCTTTATACCATACCAAGTACCAACATCAAAGGTAGAACTTTGACGACGGCATGAAGCAACTAGAAGATGTATGTATAGTACATATCGTTACACGAAAACCAGATGCATATGAAAGCATACATGCCAAATTCTTGAAGGACCGGATACTAGTCACCATACTAAAGGTATCAATGGTCAACTATGGCATGATCCTGCGGCATTTTAATCAATATCGGCCATCCAAAAATGAACTACCAATGGAACAAAAATGAACCTAATATCTTAGAAAACTTCTCACCTTCTTCTTGTATGCAGAAAAGCATACAGTAAAGACAACATAAAACATATTATGCATCATCTAAACTATTAAGTAGAGAAGAAGATTAACTAAGATTACATTGGTACATAATTACTAATACTATTCATTTCTAAGTTTTGACCATTTTCTGTCTCTAACTTTTAACAATCCCCTTCCTTTTCCATTCTTAATATTCAAATAAAAACAATCAAATTCAAAATAAACCATCCAAAGCATTTCAGAAACCAGACTTAATCAAAACCTGAGCATTCAGTGATTAATTAATCACAAACCCAACAAATCAACTCCCTCAATCATAAAAAAATGGGGTCCTAAATTCAGGAAATCAAACAATCAACAATGGGCACTTTCAATTTGTAGGATATCATTAAATCCAGTTCTCTAAATTGTGGCACGTGAATCGCAAACCCATGTACAAAGTGAAATGAACAAAACAAACACAAGGGGATTCTTTTATTCATATCCAAATTAATATTCATCGACCCACAAATCTACGATTTTAGAGTACCCCATCTCATAGCTACAGCCTACAAGTATGTACATGCCCGGATTCATATCATGCGAGCAAATTTACGAAGATCCAGATCGAAATGAAGGAAATTGGGAGCTAAAAATGTGAAATTTATCGCATAATCAAAAAAATTAGACAAAATTAAACTGTTGAGAAGCCAATAAGATCGTATTAGGGAAAAAAAACTGGGTCAGCTCACTGGTTTTGAGACCCGCGGGATGGTTACACAGAGCTTGAAGCTTCTAAGTTGCCATGAAAATTCAACAATCTCAGTGAAGGAGACGCAGATTTGATTAATTAATATTCAAATTTTCTGTCAAACCAAAACTTTAAGGCCTTAGTAACTACATTCCCCACCTCATGAACCAATACCCAAAAGATTCCTCAATTTTGGGCTAATTTGTTATACCCAAATCAAGCTTCGACTTCAGAATCATACCCAGAATCCAAAACTTGCAAAATTCACTATCCTCATACAAGTTTTGACGAATTACCTTGATGAGCTGCATGAACTCGCGGCAGTGACTGTCGACGAATTCTTTTCTGGGTCCACCAGGGTTCGAAAGCTCGTCCATGACTCCTCCTGCAAGCTCCAAAACCCTAACCACGCTCTGCCCCAAAACCAATCAATCAACAATAAAAAAAACTGAGAAACCCCAATTCGCATCTCAAATTACAGTACCCATTTCGCAAAATCGTACCTTCTCCACATTTTGAAGCCGTTGAAGCGACGTGTTCTGTGTCTGCTGCGACTCCATGGCTATGTGCTTGTGTCCTTCTCTGAGCTCAGTTCAAGAAAGACACAGAACAAAATAGAGTAAATACGACGACGTTTTGCGGGAAGAGCAAAACTCAATTAAACGGCGTCGTATTTACAAAAAAAAACTACCAATAATTAAAAGGCTTGATGCGATTAATTAATCAATCTGCGTCTCCTTCATTGAGATTGTTGAATTTTCATGGCAACTTCGAAGCTTCAAGCTCTGTGGAACCATCCCGCAGGTCCCAAGACCAGTGAGTTGACCCAGTTTTTTTTCCTAAAACGATCTTATTGGCTTCTCAACAGTTTAATTTTGTTTATTTTTTCTGATTTTGCGATAAATTTCACATTTTTAGCTTCCGATTTCCTTCATTTCGATCTGGATCTTCGTAATATTTGCTCGCATGATATGAATCTGGGCATGTACATACTTGTAGGCTGTAGCTGTGAGATGGGTTACTCTAAAATCGTAGATTTGTGGGTCGATGAATATTAATTTGGATATGAATAAAAAAAAAGCGCACTGTGTTTGTTTTGTTCATTTCACTTTGTGCATGGGTTTGTGATTCATGTGCCACAATTTAGAGAACTGGGTTTAATGATATCCTGCAAATTGAAAGTGCCCATCGTTGATTGTTTGATTTCCTGAATTTAGGACCTTTTTTTTTATGATTGAGTGAGTTGATTTGTTGGGTTTGTGATTAATCAATCACTGCATGCTCAGATTTTGATTAAATTTGGTTTGTCAAATGCTTTGGATGGTTTATTTTGGATTTGATTGTTTTTATTTGAATATTAAGAATGAAAAAAGAAGGGGGTTGTTAAGTGTTAGAGACTGCTTTGAATGAGGAAGATGGAGGATAAAGTATTCTGTGGAAATTTTGTTGCCTTGCAATGAAGATCAATGGTTGAGTGGGTGGCTCGTGATGTGTTTTGAGCAAATGGTGAATTAAGGTTACTGGGATCGAATGATTATGCTGTGATTTAATATGTTTTAAGTCATCAAAGTGTTTTTTAACAGTTTTGAACAAAGTTGCTAGGATCTTGGTTGAGCCGTCCACTAATTATGTACTTATGTTCGGTGTATTAATGTGATCTCTACACTGCTTATTCCCCGTCCCCCTCGACCAGACACTAATATCACTGAATGCCTTTCTCTTTTTGTGCTTGATCTAGATTGACATTTCAGCGACTTGTACAATAGAAGACCGATTTGAGTTTTTATTATGTCCACCAATTTTCTTTGTTATTTGTTAGATCTTCTGTTGTCACTGTATGCATAACTCGTTTTCTATGTTGCAGTTCACTTTTGGGCACCGACCTTTAAATGGGGGATCAGCATTGCCAATGTAGCAGACTTTGCTAAACCACCCGAAAAGCTTTCATATCCTCAGCAAATAGGTATGTGCTGCTCGATGTATGAGTAAAAAGGCATTAGACTTTTACTCAACTGCAACATCGTATTAGTCAGATGTATTTCTTATCATTTTTCTTTCATTCAAAAGGACTCGTCAGTGTCGTCACATGAATGTACAATGTTCTGTATTCAGGACCTGATGTTCAAATTGTTTTTTTTTTCTGTTGACTCGTTTTAGCATGTGCGTCGGTCAAATTGTTATGTTATCATATTTGTCTGACTCTTGTTTTGTGGTGCTCGCTCAGCTGTTACAGCAACTGGAGTTATATGGTCACGATACAGCACTGTAATCACTCCAGTAAGTTCCGCTTTCATTACACGGCCTTCCCATGGAAGACAAATATGATGGGATCAATAAGAAAAGCTTTTTGTATATTTCAACTTAATTAGTATTCAGCACCCTTCTTTTCATCTTATAATCCGCTAGATCAATCAAATATGAATCTTCTTCTTCCATTGTTACTTCATAAATCTGACTCTTTTTTAACGGTACATGGGTTTTGTGGATTTTGAGTCTTGCTCTTTGACTTATTGCAGAAGAATTGGAATCTCTTTAGTGTAAATGTTGCAATGGCTACAACTGGCATCTACCAACTTTCACGCAAAATCCGGTAAAGTTATTTATCATCATATGGAGTGTTAGTACTGACGTTGCTTTTCTTGTACAAACACTTGGCATGTGTATTTGTGCTTTAAACATCTTGGTAATAAGCTAATTTCAAGATTCAAGAATCAAGACGATGAAAGAGAAGAAACTCTAACAGTCTTAGTTAGGGCATGACTGGCTTTTTCTTTTGCTATAGAATGGTCTATTAATCTGCTTTGTTTTCCTGATGCCGTAGTATCGTAATTGACGTGCACAGTTTATTTTGGCATTCGGTTTTTTACAAAAATTTCTGAATTACATTCTTTTATCTATTTCCAGGCATGATTATTTCTCCGAGCCGGAGGAAGAGGTTGCTGCTGCAAAAGAATGAATGAATGAATGCTCTTCGCAAATTCAGCTTATTTTCATGGCATAAAGGATCATTAGGTTGTGGCATCAACAGTTAATTGAATTCCTCACAGAACCTTGTGATTGAAGATTTGATGTTTCCAATGGAACCAATTTTCATTTTAACTGAAGAATGTCTACATTCCTTCTGCTAATCCAAGACATAAAAATCTTATTTACTTCAATAATACAAGGGTTAATTGCAAAAAAAGTGATCATACACTGTTACGTATTTGCAATCAGTTTTTGTGAACTTTTTTATTGCAAAACTTGGTTGCAAATTTACCATTTTTTATTTTGGAAAACAAGTGATTTTTCTTCTAAAAATGGTGAATTGCCATTGGAATTGAAATTTTATAAAATTAAAATTCATTTTTGCCCAACTCGAGCTCGTCGATTTATTACCTATTCTACGGCCAACCACTCAAAAAACTTCATGAAAATATATTTCGGCAAACTTTTCTCGAAAACATATTCCAACCCCGATGAAATTCTAGAAAAAAAATTGTGTTATCGAGTGGCATATCGAGGATGGTCCATCAGAGGAGTGAAAACCCGACGATTTAAAGTTTAAAAACAAATTAATTATTACTTTTAAATTATCATAAAAATCAATTATATTTTTTTCAAAATTACATGAACCCTATCTACCCATAGAACCCTTCCCTCGATCTCACTTGGAAACATAATTTATTTATTTATTTTAAATCAATGATATTTTCATTATTACTCTTGTTTTACAAAAAAAAATGTAAGTTTACATAAACTTTTTGTAATAAAAAAACATTCCAAACTACTAATTGCCAAAATAGAATAGTATACATTCACTTTTTGCAATTACCCCATGATTTCCTAAGACCTGCAACATTCACAGCACAACATATCACACAGCTTTAGATAACAGTTGCAAATGGACTATATGTAGTTAAATTGACCAAGAAACTGACTGATGGAAAAGATAAAAATCATTCAATACTAATACAAATAGTTATTGTATCTCCTCACTCTTCACTCTTCAGCACACAAAATTGGCACTAATGAATCATAATCAACTCAGGTAGCATCAAATAATAAGACTACAAGTACATGATAAGTCACTACCAACACCAGAACAGAAACAGAAGGAAAAATTGCATTCCTGCATCAAGTGTCAGCAAATAGGGCATTTTCGATCGTCTAATGTTCTATGCGTCGGAAACTTTTTTTATCTGAAGATCTGATATCATTCCGTTCCAATGCTGCTCCAGTCCACTTTTTTACTAGGTAGACTCGGGATCACCATGATCACCATTCAATCCCAAACTCAAATCTAAAGTGCTCTCATTTAGGTCTTGTCGTACTAATTGATTATCGTCCTCGTCCTCTGCCTGAAAATTAAGTTAAAAAATAGATTAAATGACGGGTTACTAGTAGTTCTATTATATTTTGATTCAGTCGACTGTAAAACCCTAAGCATTTAATTTCCTAGCGAATGAGAAGTTCCTTTGGAAGCTTAAAGGCATGGACGGTGAAAAACAAGAAAACATGGATTCACCTCATTGTCTTCCATAGGCATATCGTTCATGTCAGGTTTTTCGACCATAGCGTCCTTCTTTGGAGGTGGTTCCGTTTCACTCGATTCGTTGGTGTTTAGCTCAGCTTCCTTCTCAGCCTTTTCCGCTGCCTCATTTTGAGCAGCCTCGATTTTCTGTTCCTCCAAAACAGCAATCTGCAATGTCAAACAGCCAAAGCACTCGTAATAAGTACCTTTGTGGTGTTATGATAGTCCTATAAGGGCATGTTAGTAAAAACTAAAAGTTCAATGTAGTTATCGAATAATTCTGTAAACAGTTATGAATTCATCCAAATACCATAACCATGCTATAACTGATCGTGATAACTGGTAAGCAAATATCATTAACTGATAAAGTTGCATTGCTGAACCTGACAATTACTACAACACTAACACCCCCAATACATTTCCAGACAAGTATAGGAATTACTCTTTACCTGATAACTGAACTCCCGTTAAGTTATGAAATTATACAAGAGTCAAGACGGAAACTTTTGACGCATTTACAGGTTAACTATAATGAAACTAACTAGGGAATTAACACAAGGTGTGCCATCCAATTCTGAGTCTAAAAATTTATAAAATTATGTAAGAAAATATGGCTACATCATATGTTACCGAAATACACTCGCATAGGTTCCATTTGGTGTTATACTACTATTGCCCCGCCCCCACTAACACCACCACCTCAAACACACTCTCGGTACCTTTGCAGCTATATCAGGAAAGTTTGGAGAGAGAAAAGTCACACAACACATCATGTGACTGACTCCACTTTTCGAAAGGAAAAAAAAAGCCGTTTGCATGATGCGTGTACCAACTGAATTAATATAGCATACTCCAATAAACCTTCTATCCACATAACTTCAAATTCAGCCAAACAAACTAGAAAATGGGCATGGCAAGAAAAGATAATCAATAAAGATCATCAAATGCTGCAATTCTGAAGAGACGCTCATTTCGTAACAAATGAAGGGCTGGCCTTTAGGAGAATATGGGGAGCTACAGAGTTATTGATGGTCAAAGAAATAGACACTAAACCTAGTACCACTAGGTTCGTAAGATTCACTTTGAGAACAACCACAAACACATCACCCTGAAGTTTGAGTATGACGAGTGACGACTGAAAGGTGCTTACATAATAATTTATACCAAACGCTCAGCAAACTGATCCTAGACGGACACATCCATTCCAGTTCAACCTGGTGATAGATGCATTGCCCTATTAAACATCAATTCGCTCCCGTAACAAATATCTTCCAATAAAATCCCCAATCCTCTCACTCACATGGCACCGTAAGTAATACAACTTGGCGATAGCCTGTCAATGTCCCCAAATCGGAAACTCTAAACTCATTTCCGCTACAGTTTCATCCATATTGTATTCACACAAAACCCAAACTCGTAGTTCCAGTACCAACCTCAATCTCATATATCAACATTATCTGCTTGTCCACAACTATACCAACTAACATAAACCAAAGTCTCAATTCTCTAAACAACCATCATGCTCCAACCTAACAGAACCCAATCACCTAAACCTATAAACCACACTTGCCACTAAAATTTCCTGACACAATAGTAAAAACCCAAAAGGGTAAAAGAGATTAACTGAAACCAAATTCAGAATATCCCAAATTCAGAATCTAAATCTATGAACCACATTTGCCACTAAAATTTTCTGAAACAATAATCAAAAACCCAAAAGGGTAAAAGAAATCAACCGAAACTAAAATTGAGAATATCCAAAAAACCACCATATACCCATATCACAAATCAACGAAAACACAGAAACAACCCCAAAATCAGAAAAACCCAGATCAGAACAAATCAGCAAAAATCAATGGCCGGAACCCAGATCCAATTACCGGAATGTACTTGAATTTTCGCCTCGGCGGCTCCTCCACCGTCCCCGAATCGTCGTCGTCGTCGTTGCCGGAGTCCTTCTCCGAACCAACCCCATTACCGGTCTGGGAAATTGGGGTCCACTTGTAGAGCTTGAGGTGAGAACCGTTCTGACCGCTGAGAGCACCGCCATTGCGGTGAGCTTGAGAGCGATTGGCGGCGGAGGAGGGCGACACGTGGACCCACTTCTTCTTCCACCTCCTCACCGGTCCGGTGAAGACCGTGGCCGGTCCGTACCGGGTCGAAGACCGGCCCAGCCGGGCACCCACTCCCTCCATGGATCGGCTCCGCCGGTTCGGTGGCGGATCGGCGGCGACTCGGTGGCGGTCCGATCCGTGATTTAATTAAAAACCGAAACTTTACGCTTCTCTCTGTAGAGCCTCTTTGTTCTCGTTCTCTCTATAGACAGGTGTTTCGGGTTTTAACGAATTTCGGGTTTGGGGAGGATTGGGTGCTTCCGTTACCATGGTACGGTGTATGAGGCGGTGAATACAAACCGTTCGATTCGATTACTTTAATTGTTCATGATTTATGAATTTACTCGTTTTACTTGTGCTATACATGATTATTATTAGGGAACATTTTCGACAACCCTTAATTATTCGCGAGTCTCTCTTAAAAAGAAAAACAATGTTTTAATATTAATTTTGTTTTTTAAAAAATTCTTTATAAAAATTAATAATAAAAATAAATGTTTAAAAATAAATTTTAATTTTTATAAGAAATAAATTTTAAAAAATTATTTTTACTATTAAGAGAATTTTATTCTTTATTTTGTACAACGAGAAAATTAGAAAAAAAAATCAAAATCATTTTTACTTGTTTATTTTAATATTTTAGATATAAAAAAACTTGATTGATTTTGTAATTAAAGGGGTTCATACGAGACTCGCGTATAGTTAATGGGAGTTATCTGAAATTTTTTCTTATTATTATAAACCAGAAATTGTTTTTCTATAACTTAAGTCATTACACATGTGTAATGATGCCCTTAAAAAAGAAAATTTGGAGGAAAATATCATGTATCACGAAAAAGGTTTGCGGTACAAATATTAACAAGAATAGACGGGGTATTCTCCCGTCAAAACAACAATCGAATTGAGTAAGCATGGCTCTAGCAAAAGAATGAGCTACTTTATTTCATGATCGCTTCACAAACAGAGCTGAAACAAAATATAAACGCCTGCATTCCAGAATCAGCAAACCAAAATAAGATATAAGGCAGAATCACTATTCAAAACAGAAAAGAAGCACAAATTTTATCGAAAAGAATGCACTAAAGTTTTAAAGGTGAACAAATATATATGCTTGTATAGAGTTTTCGGCTAAAAACTATTTACTATTAATGTGCAATTTATGAACAAATCTCAACCGTTTGAACAATAAAACAAAATGTTATCGAATTTAAAATTACAATCTTTTTCTAAACTAGGATTTATTATTCTCTATTTTATTAATCAAAGGGCTGAGACTGGTTCCTAATTTTCATAGCAAAAGAGTAGTCTTCTATGCTTGAATGCAAATAATAATAACAAAGAAAGCTAATTTACAAGTTAAAAATTGATAGATTTGGTTGTATTTTATTTTGGGATCAAACTAGAATTATACTAGTTACTTATTATTTTTATTTACTTTTAAAATTTGGATTGAGTAGTAATTCATAAAAAAGTATTATATATAACGTCGTATTGCATCAAGTAACGTGAAATTATTTTCATTATCTGAAGCATTTTATTGTGGACACAAAATCATCCTCAGACTTTTAGAAAAGTTGCAAGTATAAATCTTGTGGGAGTAAATGAGGAAATTTTCATTTTTAATCATAAAATAAATGTAATTTAAAAAAATATACTCATATGGTTGCATTGTGGTCTTCTAATCAATTCATTTATCGTGTTAGACTTTACAATGTCATAGTTTTTCTTATAATTAAATAATATAAAATGTTCAATTAAGTTGGGTTGGTGATTCAATACATATTTAGTGAGTATTATTGAAAGAAATAGTACGGAGAATAACATTATTGATGATAAAGATGTTTTGTAAACTAAAAAGTTTATGTTAATGATAAACTTTGGTGAGGAACCTAGTGGCGGAATCGGGGTACAGGTAGGATGTGTCTAGAGTGCGAGAAGCGTTTGAAAAGTCGTAATTTTGGTGTGAATGCAATGTAATTTTAATTGGGGTGGATTGATTTGGGCTTTTGTGTCCAATGCTGCTTCGCCGGCGCGTTGATTGTCCGTTGTGTCAGTTTCGACGGATGTGTGGTCAAGAGTTGTAAGATGGGATGGTTCGATGGACATGGTGAGGAGGAGCTTGAAGGAGACGGTGGCAATGGAGATGCCGGAGAGCGTGAGAGTGAGGTATAGAGGAAGAAGAGAGAGCCTAAAAAGGCACATTTTGAAATTTAAAATATATACAAGGGCATTTTAGTCTTTTTACCTCAAAATGTAACAAAATTTTGAAATAAAATGGACGGAAATAACTTTGGATACGAACGGTGACAATTTTGCAAAATTTAAGGTACCCGCAACGTCAAAAAACAATTTATAATACCCTGGTGAGAAGGGTTCAACTTTAAGAGTAGTCGGGTGATATTATTACATTACCTAACGAATTAGCAGCACCAAGACAGTTTGGCCGAGTGGTCTAAGGCGCCAGATTTAGGCTCTGGTCCGAAAGGGCGTGGGTTCAAATCCCACAGCTGTCACATTTTTGACCCTTCACAGTTGGGCTTGCAAAAGCCCAATCTGGCCCGTTCAAGCCCAATAATGTGGGTTCAAATCCCACAGCTGTCACTTTTTTTGACCCTTCACAGTTGGGCTTGCAAAAACCCAATCGGGCCCATTTAAGCCCAATAACGTAACCTCCAAACACAAAAGCGGGCCAGTTTAAGCCCAATAACGTAACCTCCAAACACAGAGCGTCTCTCTCGCAGCCTCTTGCGCTCTCAATGGAAGCTCGGAGCTTGCTCTCTGGGTTTTGCTCAATCTCACCCACCCAGAATCAAATCTCTGCAACTTCACCTTCTTCTCCGCGATCTCGCAAATGGGTCTCTCTCAAATCCCCCAATTCGATCGCTCCCCTCAGAGTGTCCTCTCCGAGGACACCGCAGTGCAAAGCTCGTGCCCAGAAACTTGAAGATTCGAAAATTGAAGTCCAAAGGAAAAAGCTCGCCGTGTTTGTGTCGGGCGGTGGCTCCAACTTCCGGTCGATTCACGATGCGTCGCTTCGCGGTTCCGTTCACGGAGACATTTCCGTCGTTGTCACCAATAAGAGCGGTGTGGGTTATTTAAAAGTTTTTTTTTTTTTCTTTAGCCATTGTTATTGGTTTCTGGGTTCCTTTTGTTATTGGGGAGTTCTTAGTGAACTTGGTGATGATTTGAGAATTTTTTATGCTGTATGTATGATTTATGGTTGGTTTTGCAATTTCCTTGGTAGCTTTTTAGCTTAATAGTATTGCATATGATCACCATTATTTTAATATAATTTTCTCGAGTACAATTGAGTCGTCTGTAATTGTAGTTTGTGTTACCTTCAAGTGGATTCAAGAAACAATGCGTATCAAGTTTGGCGTCTGCAGCAATTTTGAAAGATGAATGTTTACTTTGATCAAGGGACCGTGATTAAAAAACAAATCACATGTACAGAGATTCGGAAGTGAAATCTTCCTTTTATAAATGACAGTTTCAGTAACATGTTTAACATTGATGTGTTTTCGTCTATATGGCAGGTTGTGGTGGTGCGGAGTATGCGCGAGGTAAGGGGATTCCGGTTTTGTTGTTCCCCAAAACTAAGGAAGAAGCTGAAGGCTTATCTCCAAGCGACCTCGTAACTTCTCTCAGGTCAGCCTCGTCTTCCAAAAGTTATCAGTTGATCGCGACCCACTTTTACCAGGCATAAAATTTTAGGAGGAACCATGCAACCGTTAAATACAACTTCTACTATACCTCTAGCTATGATGTGCCTGCTTCTGTATGTTCTTGTTTGTCTAGCATATAGTTGAGGTTTGCCAATACAATTATTGAAAGCGTATTATTTGAAATATGGTTATTATGGTTTTATCCAATGCCACTAAGTAGGATGTGTTAAATGAAAACATTGCATATTGTTTTTTAACCTTACCAATCACGCGCAAATCATATTACATTTTAAAATCTTATTTCACTGACCATGATTTGTGTTTCTACATGTTTAATTAGGAAATATGAGGTAGACTTTGTTCTTCTAGCTGGATATCTCAAACTTATACCGGTGGAGTTGATCCGAGCTTATCCTAGATCGATTTTAAATATCCACCCTTCACTCCTTCCTGCATTTGGAGGCAAAGGTTACTATGGCACGAAGGTGCATAAAGCGGTCATTGCATCTGGAGCTAGGTATAAAACAAAATCTTGTTTTTTTCTTCTTTTTTTACGTCTGCCACTGTGTAGTCAGTCATAAGCAAATACCAAAATTACTCGTGGGGAAAAATATCTATCAAAGCCCAATCTTCTCTCAATCTGAAACTTGTAGATCATGAAATTTTCTCTCTTCATTATTCTTTGCATTTGGTTAGGTACTCGGGTCCTACGATTCATTTTGTTGATGAGCACTATGACACTGGCCGTATCCTTGCTCAACGTGTTGTCCCCGTGCTTGCCAACGACACTTCCGAGCACCTGGCTGCAAGAGTTCTTCAGGAGGTAAAAAATGCCTTACCTTTTTTCACTCTGAAGTTTATTAAATCCCAATCTTCCCTTTCACAAACCTAGACTAGACCAAGTGATAACAATTAGGTGTTAGGTTACGCCAGGAGAAGTACAGTTCAAAGTCACAACTGACGTGCTTTATAGTGGTTTTAACTCGTGTCAGATGCTGCTACGTGACACACATTGACTCTATGAAATCGCTCTTTGGCTTGCATTAGCTTTACATCTTCAGCGCCAATTCATTTATTATTATTTTAATTTCTACACTTCAGGAACATAGATTATACGTGGAGGTTGTAGCGGCGTTATGTGAAGAGCGCATAGTCTGGCGGGAAGATGGTGTCCCGCTCATCCAGAGTAAAGAAAACCCAAAACAGTTCAGCTAGCGAACAAGCTATAAATAGAGGTGATTGGCATTGTCATGGCCACAGAGTCGAGTTAGGCTGAGATATAAACTAAGTATTGTGAAGCCTTGAAGGGGTTGTTCTCTATTTCTTTGTACCCTCACATCTGTTTTTCACAATTTTGATTCTGGAAAGGGTTGACTTGGAATTGTAGTGAATACAGAACTTGGCAAATGCTTGTAACTGTAATAACTATATTTTGATTTTTGAAACCAATTGGCATTTGATTACTATTCCAAAAACAGTTGTCTTCTTCTTCTTTTTTCCTTTAAAAATCTCAATTGGTCAATTATGAACTCAAAATTACCAGAAGAACATATGAGAGTGTTGGAATATTCTTTAAACTAAGATTGAACTCACTCGAATAATAGTATACAATTACATAATTTTTGGTATGCTTGTGATTGATCTTGATTGTTGCTATATTTTCACATAATAATCTAAAATGATGAGTAGGTTCATCGTCACTTGCTCGGTAGTGGTTCTTCGTCGGTCTCCCTCTTTGCCTTGACAGCATTCCACTGATAAAGATTTTCTACTGGTTGTCGGACGACATCTGAACTCGATCTGTCGCGTGACTTTGATCTGAAACTGAACGAAAGCTCCTCGAAGGCAGGCTCGGGTTGAGGCTCGCAGCGCGGTGACACATGAATCTGTATTCTCGCCTTGGCGGCTTCCCACCGAGAACGATTCTCCACCGGCTTCCTCAGAGGATCGTTTCTGTTTCTTAAAGCCATTGATGATTGATGATTGATGATTTTGAATTAATGGAAGTATTTATAGACAGAAGAAGTTCCATTTAGGACACTAAGTTTCAGTCATGTCTTTGTATATTTCCTTTTCAGTTTAGGAAATTCAAGCTATTAATTAATTAACTAGCCTCACAGTCATCATAAAATTCGAGCCCATAATAATATCCAATAGCTCATAGACAGGCCCAATTGTGTTCGAAGCCCAGTTTCACCCAAAGCCCATGAACTCAACTGGAAATGAAAAAAATAGAATTGCGGTGAAGGTGGATCGAACACCTGACCTTCAGATCTTCAGTCTGACGCTCTCCCAACTGAGCTATCCCCGCTTTCATGTTAAAAGTGCGTAAAATTAAATATAGCGATAATTTCAGGTGGCTACACCTATATATTGCTGTTTTTCAGGTACCACGAAAAATGGTGGTGAGGAAGCCACTATTTTTTTCAGAAAGCCAAGGCCGACCACCACACGAAGATGCTGGAGGAGGGCGGAGTCGATGTTAGAGACCATCGGAGCAAGGCTAAAGACGAGCGGAGAAGGCCGTCGGAGGTCGGTGGCGAAGCCCAGGACTGTCGATGAGAGAGAGAAAGGATGAGAGATACGATGACATATGTCTGAAAATTAAATGAATAGTTAAGGGCAGTTTAGTGATTTTATACGTAAAAATGTTAAAAACTGACTGAATTGGACGGAAAGTGCAAAGTGAAAATTTTGCACATCTTAATTGTAGTCAGGTGAAAAAAAAATTTAAGAGAGACGTGAAATTGTCTCTTTAAATATATCATCTAGTTTTGTGTTTTATGTTTATGTAAAATTGACGTTCACTGAATTATTTTTCTTCTCTGACCAAATAAGATATGTGACATCAACTAATTAACCATTACTCAAAATGGATATCGAAACTTATAATTAAAAGTTCATCTCTTACACTTTCAAGAAAATTAATTTAAATGGAAGATATATGAAGAAATGAAGTTTGAATGATTGTAAAAAAATTCCACCAATTATGTTTTGAGAATTTAATACTCACGTGATATATAGGGATAGTAAATATCAAAACTTGTACTTATTTTAATTATTGTTCTCCATTTAATTAAGATTTTTTAAGTTTTATTACAGAAATATGAAAATTTTATCATCAATTTAAGATAATATGATAAAATATTCCAAGTATATATATATATTTTATTCTTAAATCAAATCCGACTGCGCCGATTGTCGAGAAAGAGTTTTATTCGTATTCGATGCCATTACAACTTCTGAAACCCACCGCCATAGCCATGGCTAGGTAAGGATTTGAGCTAGCTCGGAGAAGAAGAAGAAGCTCAAAGAAGACCCTTTTACCCAAAACCCAGGTTCGTTTTAGCTTCACGTGCTTGTCCAATTTACTTCTCTGTACACGCTTGTTTCTGGGTTTGAGGGGTTTTTTTTTCTGGGTTTGATTTGTTGATCGTGTTTGTGGTATCAAAATCCAGAATTTTTGATGTGTGGGCCTGATTTGTTTTTTTTTACTGGAATTTGATTGTTCTCTGTCTGTTGGTGAGATTGGAGTGATCTTCTGTAATCTGGAGAAGTATAGTGATGGTTGGGGAGTTTGTTACCTGGATCTGGATTGGGTTTTAAATTATTGATTTCTGGACCTATTGGATCAAACCAAGACCAATTTGATGTGATGGTTTGGATTTGGTGTTCATGAAGTCTTCTTGCAAAATTAGAAAGAAGATGGATGAGTGTTGTTTGTTGATTGTAGGATAATGAAAATGATGCTTAGTTAGTGCTTTGGTTGTAATTGGTTGAGGTCACTTTTATTTGATATGACATAGGAGCTACAGTTTGGGATTTGAGTGATGATTGGTTGTATTGTATTGTAGAGTTTTTTTTTATATGCTGCTTTACTGTGGAGTTGAGCGACATTCTGTTGTGTGGAACTGCAATGTACCACAAATTTATTTGTAGCGTAGCTTTCGTGTCTTCAGTTTTTGGTGTGCACATTGTTTTGCTGATTATGTTTCGATAAGACATGCCCTCCGAACGATCTGCTGTGCCCTAAGACCCTCTTAAGCGATTCTTGGCTCGATTTTCCTCCATTTTTAGCCCAAAACCTACAAATATAGCATGACTTTCTCATTAGTGCATTAAGTGTAGAAGGCACTAAAATACTACAAAAAGAGCGGAACTAAATCAAGTCAACATGAGGAGTTTATCCAAGAACGTAGGTGTATGATTATGATGCTTTCACATCATATCTCAGTTTTGTTTAGAATATATTTCATGTCATTGGTTTTTGGTGTGTACATCTTTTTGTTGATTATGTTTCAAGAAGTAAAGTTTTTTGCTGTGAGTGATGTGCACAGTAGGAGGGCTTCCATTTTTTCTCATGTTTTTCATCATTGTGAAGCTGTTAACATATAGATGTCTTCAGTACGAGTTGTAAGTGCATATTTTATTAGAAATCATGCCACTGTATTTTTTCTACCACGTTCGTATTCCTTTAACCAAAATTAATGGTTGTTGAAATGCCAACTTATCTTCTGCAGTCTCATTGTTTGCAGGTGTAATGAACCCTGTTAAATCCCTACTTTACTGATTTGGTTGATTAAATTCACATTCGGGGCAAGAAGATGGCTAGTGGAATATCGAGTTTTTGGGGTCCTGTTACCACTAAAGAATGTTGTGAGACAAACTATACCCACTCTTCATATATTGCAGAATTTTACAACACGATATCGAATGTTCCAATCATTCTTCTCGCCCTCATTGGACTTATAAATGCCCTGAGGCAACGATTTGAGAAAAGATTTAGCATTCTTCACATATCGAACATGATACTTGCCATTGGAAGCATGCTGTACCATGCCACACTGCAGCACGTGTAAGTACTACCTCGTGCTATGTGTTCTTAGTTTTAATCAAGTGTTTGTGCAATTTATACAGCAGTTTGGCGGAGAGCCACTGTACCTTTACTTTCTTGATTGCAGCATTGAAATCTAGAGGTTATTACAGAATTACAGATATTGGAATTTTGCAAGCCAGAACTGATACATTATATTGAAAGACTGCAAATTGTCAAACAAAGAACACCTATAAATAATTGCTCTGGCTGCTAGTTATTGTGCATCCAATAAAACTTGTATGGGAAGTCTGGCATTATTAACTTTGCCGTGAATTGAAGATATTCAATCATATCACGTTGATCATCATTAGGCGATGCCTTATCCTGCATATGTGATATATTTATTTCTGAGCCATTTCTTGATTTACACCATTTGAATAATACTTTAAATATAGCTAGGACAAATGAATTATCGTGTTCTTATTGGGAAATATTTCGAGGATATGATGAAAAATATAGTTTTATTTAGTAGCAAAAAAAAAAACTAATCTCTCTTATGAGTGCTCTGAGCACGGGATACGAGAACCGCCAAATCTTAAGCTACTTTGACCAGACATGTATCATATATGAGATGCATTGCATAATATTTTCTAAGAACAGCTGTAACACATAGCATCAGAAGCGCATTCATACTTCATATATGCAATGCCCCATCTTAACGTGTTTCGGGTGTGGAATGGGTATGCAGATGAGAGTTGTTCACCCCGAAAAGGGATTGTTACACATCTTATTGCACATATGTTCATTGTGTACATGTGCAGTAGACAATAACTAGATGACTAGTCTCTTTTGCTCAAGTCAGCATTTATAGAAATGTGTTTTTATTTTGAACCCAAGACGAAAATTTTCAATCTATTTCAGGCAACAACAGGGTGACGAAACTCCCATGGTATGGGAGATGCTCCTGTACATGTACATACTCTACTCACCCGACTGGCACTACCGCAGCACAATGCCCACGTTCCTCTTTCTCTACGGCGCTGTTTTCGCCGCTGTCCATTCAGTCGCCCGATTTGGCATCGGCTTCAAGGTGCATTACGCAATCCTCTGTCTCTTATGCATCCCCCGGGTGTACAAGTACTACATACACACCCAGGACGTATCTGCCAAGCGGCTCGCCAAGCTCTACGTAGTCACGCTGTGCCTGGGTAGCCTGTGCTGGCTCGTTGACCGTGTTTTCTGCAAGGAGATATCGCGCTGGCCCGTGAATCCACAGGGACACGCCTTGTGGCACGTCTTCATGGGTTTCAACACCTACTTTGCAAACACGTTTCTGATGTTTTGTAGGGCTCAACAGCGCGAATGGTCCCCGAGGATCGTCTACTTCATGGGGGCACTACCGTACGTGAAGATTGAGAAACCAAAAACCCAGTGAAAGTAGGGAAGACTATTGTTGTTCCAGATATTTGTGACATTTTGGAAGGTGAGGATTGTGAGTTTGTAGTGGATTGAAGGTGAGATTGGTTTGGATGGGGCTTGAAGGCTCACTCTGAGAACAGCATGTACCATAGTGAACACTTGTGTTGGCAATTATGAAGTTTCTTTGAAATTAGGTAGCTTTGCTTTGGCATTTTAGACAGAACTATATTTGTTATTTATCTTGTGATGAGCATATCTTAAATTTTGGTTATTTTTACATTTAGATGGCCATATCTTGTTATATTATGCTGTCAGATTCCTAAATCTTCTTCACTGTCACTGTTATTTCTATCATTTAAAATGTGAAGTTGCAATAAAAAAATTCCCAAGGATTGTAGCTATTTTTACACATAAAAGACTAATTAATAAGTCCTCAGATTTTGGAAAAGACAACGTGTCCTTAATTTGAAGAGTAAACAAACCGAGCTTTTAAAAAGCAACACGTTGGTCACACATATCGAAGCTCGATAGACCCAGGTTGAATTCAAGTTTGAGGGTAAGCTTGGTTAATAGACAAGCCAAACTCATTGAAGCTTGATAGGCTCACAAGTCACAACATCATTATAAGAAATGTTAGGCACTAATCAGGAATTTTAGAACATTGCTCACGAGCCAACTTGATTAATATTTATTAATTATAAATACATATATACCAGAATCTAAACAAACATAGCCGAATTAAACTCAAGCTTACTTATATATGCTTGTTTGAGTCTGAGCCAAATAAAATCAAGCTCGATCCAGCTCGTTTATATCATTACCCTTGATATCCATTTCAGTACTGAAACAATATGTCAATGTAATTTAACAAAACTCCATGATAAAATTAAACAAAATTTAATACTCAAGATATCAAACTGAAATAAAATGGATGATAGCATACACTGTACAAATAACAATCTTCTCACCTAAACATCTCAATGGAAAATCAAAGAATACAACATCATAATCATATACAGTGAGCACCTTCTTTTTTACCCTCTAATTGCTTTGACTTCAACATATTCATATGCAAAATAATAGCACACTAAATAATTTGGGTAGTGCCAATAATGTGACATTATGATCTAAAACACTGTATCTATCCACCTTGCCTCTCCTGAAAGATTTTGCCAAGCCTCATGTAGAGAGCATGCTGCTCTTCAAAAGTGAGGCTCATCATAATCTGCAAATGGAATAGTACCTATCAATACAGACAATTTAGTCTTATTTTAAAAAAATTATTTGAATGAGTGTGAATTTTACCATGTCCATGATCATTTCTACCGAGACGCTTTCAGGCACTACAAATGATTGATGATATATGTAAGCGAACACGGCCATTACCATCTGATAAAGTGAAGAAATGCGTTAACCATGACAGATGTACCAGAAGCAGCGCTAATATTTACTTCAAAAAGTCGTAATGTAGAGTTCCACAAAAATATGGCATGCATGAACAACCACCATATATATGTACGTTCCAAAATATATAACATGTAATATGTATGCCGCCAAAATCAAATTGATATATAGGCCAGACAGCAAACTTTGAATGATTTTACTTGACGCACCGAACCAAACAGGTCAGACATCAAACTTTTATCAGCTCATGTCTTAGGAATTCCTCTAAAACATTTTAAAGTTAAAATTTTGATGCGTGCTAACCTGGCAATCCATTCTATCGGTAATTCCACCATGTCCAGGGATGCTATCACCGAAATCCTGTGGAAGATAGCAGATAGAGTTGATATTCTGTGACACCAGGCATGTAATACAAACCAATTAAGTTAAGCTAGTTTTTTTAAACGAACCTTGACTTTAAATGCTCTTTTGAAACCGCTAGCAAAGAAGCCTCCAAAAGGTGCTATTATGGATGCGAACAAACCAAGACATAGCGCGTGCCACTGAACAGGCAGAATAGTCATCTCTTTCCAGGGAAACTGCCAATCATAAGTCCAACAAAGGATCACATAAATTCATATCAAAGCGCACAAAAGGATTCTCTACAATTCACTATCCCGAAATTTTCTTGTCAGTGGCCGTGAAGCTATAACATGGAAAATCAGTCAGGGAGAACCTATAACTTTATCGAATCGTTACTTTATTACACTTTATAGATTCCAAAAAGGCTAAAAAATGCAGGACAGTGACAACCTTTTATACATGATCCTATCATTATTTCAGTAGCAAAAGATTAACTCTCTTGATATGCAAGAAATCGTATGGGATGAAGAGTTATCGATACAAAAAGAATTGTAAATTTAAATCTGATTGAATGGCAGTATACTCACCCACTGAGGAAACCATCCTGGTAAAGTGAAATATTCTGGCTTAAACAATGGGCCGGGGTCACAGTGAAGCCAACCAGTTGTTAGATCCTGTAAATCATCCCGGAAGGCATAGAGCGAAAATTAAGAATTCCTTCTCCACCATGAAATTATCATATTTAGTAAGAAGAATTACCTTTCGAGGACATGTAAGCCACTGATTCTGACCCATTATATGTGCAAGCTGCAATAAACAAAAGGCAAAATGCTATGTAAATGAACCAGTTGGCCAGGAGGTAACTCTTCGAGGACAGAATTAAAAAAGAAGCATTTTAAATCTGACAACAAATTGTGCTTCTAAATCTGACAATTTTTAGAGTCGGAAGCATGAACACATCAAACCTTTGTCAGACATGAGACAGTTAGTCAGATTGGTATAATTAAAAAGGGGAAATTGTGCTGACCAGAAATGCGGAGATGATAGTCGTAACAGATGCACCGATGAACCCCTCCCAAGTTTTCTTTGGAGAGAGCTTGATCAAAGGTGTTCTTCCAAAGAAGAAACCGAAAATATATGCAGCAATATCGTTAATCACAATAAGGCTTGCTGGAAGCAGGAACCTGCATTGACATTTTTTTCTTATCAAGGAATAGATGTAACATGAGATTCAATATGCTTAACGATTCAAGTCCCAAAAGAATGTATTTTTCTTACCAAAGAATACGAATGTACTGGTTAGAAAATGTGCAAGTACATATTCTGGCAACATGTGAAAAAACCAGGCTGTTGGTCCTTAATCTAAAGCAAGAATAGAGTTATCTATGAACCTATCTGGATGTTAGGCATGACATAGATGAATCCATCATGGTTCAGATATAACCATAATTTTGTTTATTTTATGAACCTATATGGTTGTTAGGCATATCCCTCACCAAAGTACAAAGCAAATCAACACAAAGATTATCAAATTTTAATATATACTTCTTGGTGAGATGTGATAAGGAATAACTTGTGAATAAAATACAACAATAAAAGCACCATAAAGGGTATGAAATGTAAACTTTGTATACTCCATCCCCAAAATGAGTGTCTACTTTCCATATCAAGATATTAATTATGCATGGATATCAATAATATCCTTCTCATTAGATAGTTACCAGCCCTTAGTGGGTGAGCACATAGTATGATACGAGGACATATGGGGAAATCAAGCCATAACTCCACTTATCCTTAATTTTTGCAACAAAAAATCAAATCAAATAGGAAACTCATTGTAAGACGGATGTAGTAATATTTACTAATGATTCCCAGAGAAGTTCGGTTTTATATAGTTTTCTTTGAATTGCATACCAGAAAATTCCTTCGAAGATGTTGGCTACGGTGAAGGACGACTGTGTAAAAACCACAATCAGAATCATGTGTGTCCAAGCATACTGGCCAAATTGATACTTATAAAGCTTCTTCTTTAGTGTAAGAATGAACCACATAAAACCTGAATCCAGTTACAAATTATTTAAAAATAAATCAGCAGAGTGCAGTACGAATATAATCTGTCATTAGAAAATGCACAAAAAGCCAATAAAGCTCCAATAAATGCCAACTAGATCCAAACACAAATCGATAGTTGACACGTGTAAAAAGCTGTAATAGCATAGACCATGACATCACTTAAATTTGAGATACGGGTAAGGAAACAAAAATAAATATCTCTAACCAACCTGCAATGTATAAGAAATAACAGGCGGCCATATGATACTTGATGAGGCTACTAACAAGCTGGTACAAAAACTTGTCCGAGGTTGTAACAGTATTGACGAGCCGTTGACTAAGGATCCGGCCATATACAAATAGCATTGCGGTGAAGAAAAAATGCCTGGTCATATAAATTGAAAATGAATAAATAGCAGTACATAGCATCTGAACGTCGCTTGTATATTATTGGGTATAATTTAATGATAACAGTGATATAAGAAACAAATTCTGATGATGTAGCAAATATGTTAAAATTCTTACCAATTCAATAGCCTGAATCCTGGGAGATCCTTATCTTCATGAGCTTTCCTAAGAAGATTGAAGAGCTCTTTAGCCATAAATATTTGGATGACAACAACCATGGCCGTAATATAGAGATGCCCCAAGTAGATGATGAATGCAAAGCCGCCAATCATCCAGACTGTTGAGTTTGCACGAATCCACATTGATTTATATTTGTTTTGATCATTGACAAGTAACCGGCCTCCATTTGCTTTGCTATCATCTGGAATAACCTGACAGCCAAAATAAATATTTTTTTAAACTGAAAGCCCCCACAAACTCTCACTGTGAAAGCCTATGCATCACTTCAAAGTATTTGAAATAAATTAATTACAGAAAAATCCAAGATAGACACCAACTGGATACCATCATGACAACCCCTAGCTAAAGGACACAGAAATGATGAAAACATCCAATATGAACCAGCAACAAATAATATGTTTTGTTTTTCCACAGTTGACCAAAACTTACAAAACAAATCCCATCTGTCTATCGAGTGGATACATACAGATATCAGAATACAAAAATAGAAGAAAATCAAAATATATTAACCGACCTCAGTTGAGCGTTTACGGTGACGAACACGAGCACTAGGGGTAGGAGGGCCACCGGTACTACTCTCTTTTTGCATGGCTGTTATGTGCTATTTTAAATATGCATCCGTTATGAAGACTAATCAGCACCTGAAACACCAAAATACATTATAATTTAAGCACACAGCTTGCTTAGGCATATAACGCGTCAACATCAGATATAACTGCAAACTAGGAAGAGAAGGGTAAGACTAAATTGACACAAGAACTCTATTGTCCAAATAGCCATCTTTTACAAATTCAGCAATGTAATGAAATAAAACCGTTAGAGCATAATCTTGTATGCATAGACAAGTCGTAATGTTAGCACACGTTCTCTCATTCAAATCTCAATTTTCTACTACCGCCTTCATATAGAATCTAATCATATATTGAAATGTCATTTTTTTTCTCTTTTTTTGGTGATATATTAAAACTAATAAGCAAAAAATAACACCTGCAAATGAATTTTTCACTAAGAGAATCTGTGAGATCCAGCTAACCCCAAATTACCTTAAAAAGGCTCAGAACAATCCTTATAGAGAATAGAGAGCAATCCATCAAAACAAAACAACTTCCGTCATATGAACCATGAAAAAATCCTACATAACACCATACCAACTTTATGGTCACTTATATGTGGGGAAAAAGAGACTTCAAGCCATTACATCCCACTCCAACAACTTCACAGAGAACCATTCAAAGCCATAAACTCAACACACAGTACCAAACATTGAAATTCACATTGCCTTAGCTACAGTCCAGAATTAAAAACTGAAAATTTCCACCAAGTCTCAAAATCAGAGGCTTTCCAATCAATATACTCAAATTCAAACAAAACCCACATATAAACTCTATGAAAAAACGTGTTTTGAGCACACTTGGAAACAAATCTAAGCAAAATCAGCTCACCCATTTCGAGCAAGACAAAACAAACACATCCAAATCTGAATCAGAACAAAAACACTCACTGTTCACCAGCCGAACGATCGATTCCAGAACGACCCAGAAACGTATACATACAATTATAAATATAGAGAAAAAGAGAAAGAGACAGAGAGCTACCTGGTCGCCGTCAATTGAGTGAGAGAAGCTTGGAGAGACAAAAAAGCGATACACGAACTCGCAGAGCAAGGAGAGAGTTACTAATTATTTTATTTATTTATTGGAAACTCTAAAACAGAAATAAAATTAAAAATACTGTGAACAATAAGTTTCTGTTTTTATATTTTATATTTTTAGTATTTATCAAACTTTAAAATATCCTTTCCTTCTCGTCTGGAGTTGGAACCTTTTGATACCTTTTGTATTTTTCGTACTAGTCCCTTATGTTTCTAGAATTTCACTTGGGTCCCTGTTTTGTGAACCTATCTGCTTATTGGCATATTCCAAAAATGATAATTATTTCGATGATATTGGATTTTCAATTCTTAGAAGTATTTTTTGGTCAGTTTAATCTTTACAATTTTGAAACGAGCCAAAATAATATTTTTGTTATTCAAACATTTAATGTATTGATATAATAAATTTTAGATTTTTAATTTTGACTAAATGTTCATTAACAAAGGTAAAAGACAGAGGGCATAATTATTTGTTACCATTTTTAGAACTTTGTGGACTAAACGATTTTTCAAACTCGGAGGATAAAATTGATCAATTATTCAAAATAACTATTTTCCACTCACAATGTATTCTCTTTTTTTATAAGTATATTTATCATCTAGAAGTTAAGAATTCTGTTATTGTTGTTAAATTTGTTGGTAGAGATTCGAATCTTGTTTAACAGGTTGAAGTATTCGCCTCACTTTATTAGGAGAGTCTGTCGAACCAAGTGTTATGGACGAGTACCACACATACTGTAAATATATTGGAATAATGCAATCCGGTAATGATACGAGACTTGAGTACCACTGTTGAGATATTGAGATCTTATATAGGAGGAGCATCCAAAAAACTTATATACACCTTAGAGCACGCATTTGACCCAAGCAACTAATTTACCATATACAGTAAAAACTCTTTAAATTAATACTCGGTAAATTAATAAACTATCTAAAATAATAAATTTGTCCGGTCCCGACATGGGCCAATGTAAAAAATTGAAAAATCGACAAAATAATAAGATAATAATTTTTCGGAAGATCCCTTTATAATTTTCGGTCCCAAAAAAATCATAAATTAATAATTCATAGAAACTGAAAAAAATATATTACTCTATTGAAATATGATTCAATAGTTGTTTGTTTACTTTTGACAAATTATTGATTTCCAATACATATGAACACAGTAGTTACGTTGAGTGTTAATAGTGTTAAGCTTGGAGTCTCAAGATTCGCTGCAACGTAATTCTAAAAGGCATAAACTAATTTGTTTGGAATAAGTGTATGTATAATTACTTAATTTATACGAAAATATGAATTACATTGAATCGGTTAAAAACCCTTTAAATTAATAATTCTCAATTTATCGATAAATTAATAATTCTCTAAATTAATAAATTTATCGGGTCCCGATAAAATGTAGAACTGGCAAAACATATTTGAAAATTATATTTACAACCATCCTTGTCACTACTACTCAAATCATTCCATGATGTTCCATATAAAACGGCGGCCAGCATGTTTTCTGCCACATAATTCTAGTTTGATTTTTAATTGATAGAATCATTATAAACTAAACTCACATATCTTTCTAAAAACATATGATATGCCCACGACATACAATAAAGTCAAATTTGACAATCAAGTCCACCCACAAAAATTGCAGTCCAATTCTTACATATATGATGTACAGTAACTATTTTCTTCATGATGATAAGGAACACAAAAAATTACGATGGGTGTTTATACACAACCTTGCAACCCATCAAGACTTGTATATATAGCTCAAACTTGCAAACCGTATAAATAGGTAATGTATTAGGTAATTCATTTCCTCCATATCGAGTCTCCAAATTTCAATTATACTTATTTTAACAACACACTTATATTCTAATCTAGGAGGTTTGAATAAAAATTAACTGTATTTGAAAGATTATGAGTTGATTGACAAGGTTAGACTCAAGATCTTGATTTCGAACGACAATTCATTGCGCACTCATTTAAATATCATCGGCTAATACATGATTAATTAATGTTTGAATAAAAAACAATTTCCGCACTGTCCCATTTTGAGGACTTACAGAAAGTTCTTGGGTGGTACCACAGTCTGTTCTAAATACAACAACGTAGACAATCATCAATTCAGGTGTTCTTGTCCAAACTCTTCTAATGAGAGAGTATATTGAATACTCCAACGAAGTCATTGAATGGTAGGTTTCTTGATCAGCTGGTTGGTGCTTGAGCTTGACTTTTGTGTCCGAGATTCATACAATTTAATTTCCATTATAACTGGACCGCCACTACTCTAACCTTGATAATACTTGGTCCATTCCACTCTTCTCATTGGAGTGGATTAGGTACGGTCTAGTTCACAGGTGGGCCCAAACTTTAACCGTCGTAAACAAGAAAATTAGGTGGCCCACTATCTTCTTCACCAAAATTTAAATAGCAAATCAATAACGAAAGCACGTGGGAAAACACGTGCAGCTGCACCAACAAGTGGCGCGTGCACGACACGCGTCCGCAAATGACCGACCATCGCGGAGGGTCAAGTTCCTTTCCCGCGACAAGCGAGGGCATTATCGTCCGGAAAATATGATCGCGTGGGGCCCGCAAGAGTCACGCAAGTCCAGAGGCAGCGACAGGTTTGGTACCAACCACCAGTCATTCATGCACTTTCCTTGTTGTTTAAGCTAAAGAAGGGAAGTTGCTTCGAGAACCATTAAAAGAGAGGCGAATCCATTTTTCTCTCCAGATCGGGACTGTACTGTACTGGTGTGGAAATGGCCGGTGGTGGCGGGAGGTTGAAGACGACGGTCATGGCGGCTCTGCAGCTGATCGGGCTCGCTCTCGCTCTCGTCCTCGGAGTCGAAGTCGAAGCTCAGGTGCACCACGTGGTCGGGGGAGACCGGGGGTGGGACCCATCCACCGACGTCGCCTCCTGGTCCTCCGGCAGGACCTTCCGGGTCGGAGACAAAATCTGTAAGCCCCCCAAAAATTTCCATAAATTTGAAATTAAATTTCTGTGTATGTGAAAATGCTGAATCTATATATGTGCGTGTTTGTGTTGTTGTTGGGGATGGGTAGGGTTCACCTACTCGGCGGCGCAGGAGAGCGTGGCGGAGCTCGGGAGCAGAGAGGAGTACGAGTCGTGTGACGTCACTAACCCGATCAGGATGTACACGGACGGGATAGAGGGCATCACGCTTGACGGGGAAGGGGCTCGTTATTTTGCGAGCTTCAAGCCGGAGAGCTGCAAGAGCGGCCTGAAGCTGCACGTCGACGTGAAGCCGTACCAGAGGCCTGACTTCCCCAGAATCTCCACGTCCGAGTCCTCTGCCATGGTCATGGCCGACGCGCCCACTACACCATCTGGTTCAATCCGTGCCGGAGCGAGTTCTTTTCTGTTTCTGATTGGGTTCTTGATTTGCTTGTTGGGCGTCTAGTGGCAATTTTTTTGCCTATTGCCCTTGTTATTGTTTTTTTTTCTTTATGTTGATCAAGGTTGTAAAGCGCTTACTTAATATATGTGAGGTCCTGACTTCAATTCTCCTAAGCCTGGAGTGGTCAGTGCTGTTTTAACTGATGAGAACCTTTTACAGAAGATTTTGATTCCTGATTCACCAAAAAAAAGACGTGATTACCAAGAACAGACTTAGTATGCTACTATATGTTGGTGAAGAGCTAAAATACAAATGAAAGATCAAATCATGAAGCTGTAAAAGAAAGCCTATATATTTTGTGTCTTCACCTTCTAAGTGGCAGTTCCAGAGCTTTAGATGGTTTTGCATCATCACTTATCAGCATCAATTTTTCTCTTTCCTTTTGCTGACATTGAGGTAGACGGAGATCCAGAGGTCGCTGGTTGTAATGGACTGTTTTCAGCAGGTCCGTCTTCTTCTTCGGGTACAACCAGATCGATATCATCATCCATCTGAATACACCGAAAGAAAACGCGATAGTGAATATTATTAGCAACAAAACAATATACAGTAAACTGAGTTATGCGGACAATTGGACAATTGGACAAAGAGAATTTCCACACCATGTGGTGTCGATGTGTTAATATTTATCAGAAAAACAAGCTATAAAGATCCAACATAAATAAAATAAAAACATACGTCGTCGTCATCATTTAACCAAACAACATGACCAAGAAGCAGCTTCAGTCGTCCTCCCTCTTCATTCTCATACTCATCATCATCCTGCGGATATACATAGTAAATGAACTGAGTCCTGCAAACAATTAGACAGAAGGACTGTCCACATAATATCTATAGATTTGGTGTTGATGTGTTAATATTTACCAGAAAAGCAAACTATTATGATAAAACATATAAAAACATACATTGCTGCAATCATCATCATCGTCCTCTGTGTCATCATTTAACCAATTAGAACGACCAAGCAGCAGCTTCTTCAACTCTTTTCCTGACTTGCTCAGTCCTCCTCCCTCATCATCATCATCATCCTGCGGATATGTATAAAAATAGTCTGATTAACAAGCATTTGTCAATACTCTTCAACTTCGTCATGCTGGCCTTTAAATTTCATGGAAGATTTTGCATTTTGATTCTCTTAAGAAATGTCAGCAAAGATCTGATGTATTTATCTTCTACACTAGCATACAAATTCATGGCAAAACAAAATGCACAAAGCTAACACTGAGAAAAAGGGCAGGTTGAATGTACATGCAGAATATAGCTGGACAGACCTGGTTAATTCCTCAGGGACTTCATGGGCCAAATCTTCGCGCTCCTTAGGGTGATTACCAACAGCTTCATCATCATCAGTAAAGATTTCTTCATGCTCCCAGTCAGCGCCTGAATCCAGCAAATATAAAATGCTAAATAGACAAAAACAGAAACATAAATTCTACGTAAAAAGGTTTGGTGATACTCAAGTGTGCTGTGTGAGTAGGTAAAACCAATTTATTTTACATAAAATTAAAAGTAAACTCGAAATTTAGCATCAGAACATTAGAAAATTGACAACTTGTAAAGAAACAGATTCTACTCACAAATTTACTTTAACTGATAAAACAAAAGCAATACAAATGGTTCACCTTTCTCAGTATCATCGTCGTCGTCGTCGCCATCATCCATATGATCAACGTAATCATCATCATCATCCATATCATCATATTCGCCAAATTCAAAATTTTCATTATTTGCAGCTGCCATTGTGAAACTCTCATATCCATACGCGGCCTTCCTCCTATTAATCATCTTCTCTTCAGCTTCCTCCAAAGTAAGTTGCTTATTTTGTGAAACCTTGTTAAAGTTGTACCTGGAAAGCAGATATTTCAATCAACCGTAATTAGAAACAGAAACTTTTACTACTATTCAAAATTAAGAAACACGAACTAAACAATTAACAAAAGCAAGAAAACCCACTAGGAAGGATTATCATATACACATTCAGTAGATCTGTAGATGATATATTTTCAATAGGAAATGAAGAATAACGTTATACAAAACTATGAAATGACTTGCACTTCTAATCCTTAATACTCACCCAAAGCCAACAACAAATAAATGAAGTGACAAAATTTTAAAAAATCTTCCTCCTGGGGGCATAAATAAACAGACAGAAACTCTAGAATCAGTAAAGCATACCAAGAACCAGCAGGGATAGCAACAAATTCCTTCCCCTGCATCATCAGTAGGTAGTACGTTTCCGACTCCGCGCCTTCAAGATGACCGTGATACTGAAACTGACCTGTTTCATCCTTCAACAGCCAAGGTCTATTCTCGTACTTCTCCTATGTTACAGTCACAAATTTATATGCATCAGAGTGAGAAACTAAAGGAAATAAAATAACAATCATGAGCAGCACTAAACAAAATATACTGTCCTGCACGTATCCAGCACAGACTTCATAAACATCACTGAACTGTTAACACCTTTTCTTTAGAGATAAAATTAATTTACCACCTTAACTGCCCAAATGCACCCTCCAAAGTACCAGTCACACAATAGGAGCACAAGAAACCTACAAAATTACACTTATCAATCGTGGCCAGGAAGCTCCAATGGCCAATGCACAGTTAAAACTACACGAAGTCCCGCATTAACTTTCACTACAGTATGCGATATTCACAAATAGCTGAACTTCCAACAAGTGAAAAGCCCCTCCAATCAATTCAAAGTTTATGTAATAGAATTAAATTCCGAAACAACAAGGATATATGGCATTGGTTTAGAATGCAATATCAGATCATTGAACATGACAACTGTAGATCTTTCTCGAGACTGCTATGTCAACTCTATGCACAACTCAAGTTAATCAAACAGGGCCACAATAAAAAAATCCTAGTTCCTTTAAAGTCATATATAAACATTTCAAAGTTACATTCAATATAAACATGGTATATTTGCACAGTTCCAATATAACATGTAGTCACTGATCAAGCTGTGAAATATACATAACAAAAGAAGCTGGTACCTGCAGGGCTTCTATTATTTGCTTGCATCCTTGTAGCCCTTCTTTGACGAGCGACCATTTATTCTCAGATTTTTCCTCAGCCGCGAAGCTCGGCAACCCGGTCACAAATCTACAGATGAAGTAGTTCGTGTCAGTACTAGTAGATGCTCGAACATCATATTCCTGCATCGAAAACATCCACAAAGCAACATAAACTTTAGCTTCCAAGCACATTCAATCTCAAAACACTTCAACAATTCAAAGAAAGCTAACAATCTAATTTCCACCAACACATTTCTAGAAACTACACTTCTAGATCAGCCACAATCAACATTCTACCCCTATAAACGCACACTTAGCCTCGAAATTGACCAAAAGCTCAGTCTAATATCAGAGATTATGGCAATTGATGAACAAAAATTGCTCAAGAACTAACAAAATCGAACGGAAAATAAACGATTCGCGATCAGATACAGAGAGAGAGGGAGAGAGAGGTCACTCGAAGGAGGCGCGTGACCACGGCGCCGCAGTCTGAGCACTCGCCGGCTTTCTCCGCCATGGATCTGCCGCAGGCGAGGCACAGAGTCATGTGCCTGCAGTCGCTGCCGCAGAGGTCTGAGGTCGATCCACACAAGCTGCACTTCGTCTTCAACATCAGATCAATCGACATTCTCTTTTTTTCCCTCCAGATTTAACGATAACGAAATTTCCAGAGCAATGCAGTAGCTAGGGTTTTAGTTTCGGGAGCGAAAATCTATGGGTTCGTGAACGGTTTGCGATGCGTGAGAAATTGGTTTCAGAGATTTCAATTTCGATTTTGATCGCTTAAGTACTGGTTTTCCGAATATGGCCAGAAGGCCTCTTTTTCGAATAAAAACTTGAAACCATATTAATGGAATCATTTTTAGTTATAAACATGTCAATTTTGATTCAGTTCGATTTATTAAGAACCCAAGCGTACGTTGTTTTGACTTATTATTTAAATTAATTTATAAGTCAAATATATTTTATGGTTATTTTGTTCGTATATCACATTTCAAATTTCGCTTTCTTTTTTCAAGATGTCTAATTGGTAACCGAGCTTTTTTAAACTCCTTCATTGATCGTAAAAATCTTCTAGAGATGGAAGCCTCGAACTAGTGTTGGCTCCGTCACTGGTTCGTTGATGTAATTGACAAATCGAACCTCCTGCAAATTGGGGGCTCCCTCTGAGGGGTTTTTCATCACTCGCATCTCTATTTTGGCTTGGTCGACGAATACTTGTAAAAATGGGCTGTAAATATTGGGGCGAGCTCCACAACTAAAAACTTAAGATTTTAGTTTGGTTTGAGCCTACTCTTTTATATACAATCGTTTAATTTCATATTCTTTTCCATGTGGGTTTAACTTAAATTTTCCTTCTCATGTTTCATGTACACGTGTAGATAATTTTCATTTCAGACTCGTGTACACATGAGTCTCTACTTCGACACTCCTCTCACATGTAGCTTTGTCTACGCACGAGTTTTTGCAATTGTTGCCCCTATTTCAGAATCACATCTCTTTCTTATTTATATAAATCTCTTTCGCTGATACATTCACCCATACATTATTGTACAATTTGCATTGCCATGTACCAAGAAAATCTAACTGTATTTACGATCGAACATACATGACATTGACATCAATATTAACAGTAAATGAGGAAAAATACTTTTAGTACCCCTTAATAATTTTGGAACTCGGTTAAAATGGTAGTCACATACCAAAAAGGATAAGATCTAATTATTTGCATCAAATTTGACCTCATGCTCAGAATTTGTACTCAACTACAACACGTAATCTCCGAAACCATCCCAAGCATCACGCACGAACACGTACTCATTTTCCTCTCTCACTCTCTGTTGTGTAATGTGTTATATTTTGTAAATTATTTAGGATTTTCAAAGAAATCCGCAAACATTTGGCTTACTAGTTCATTTAAATACAAGTTTTGCCCATAAAATTACGAGAAGGAAAGTGCCAAAATATTACTTGCTCTTTTCATGTGAATTTGTAATATTTTGTTTTTATTTTGAAATTAAAAGTCAATTGGGAAGAATTGATTATTTTTTTGGCATCGTCATTTGCTTCAAAATCAATAGTGGGTTTTATCATGTTTTAGGAATCAGAATGACGGTTTCTCTGCAGTTTGTTAGATTTAAAATAATAATGAATTGAGTCGACCTTTCACAATAAGATTGGAAAGAGATGAGAAAGGAGAAGAGAGATGGTGAAGAAAAAGAAGAGATGGAGGGTGACGGGCAAGGTTTTAAAAAACGTTAGGCGCTAGTCGGACGGACAGCACCCGAGAGGATTAATCGGGGTTAAACGAGATTAATCGGATTTGTATTTTAATTTATTTTTAATATAAAATGAATTATACTATATCAAAATAAATGATTTGTGTATAAAAAATCAACAACCACAATCTTTCTGAGATAATCTAAAATAGTGATAAGTGGTCACAACAATTTTAAGCATAAAAATTTTGAATCAACAATCTAAAAAAATGAATTTTCATCACAGAACCATTCAAACAATTTTCACCGTGTAAACTTGAAAATAAACCCTAAGCTCCTACAAATTAAATAAAAAAAATCAACCTTTAGCTCAAACAAAATGAATAAACAAATACAAATCAGTCGTTACAAACATGAAGTGAACTCTAAAGCACATGAGTTATGACTTGGATTGATTCGCAAAAGAGGTGTGGCGGGCGACAAATATTCGTCGGAGGCGAAGAGATTTAGGGCGTAAGGGTCTAAGGCGAGATAATGGAACGAAACGCCTCTGTCAGATTTCTTATTTTTAACATTTAAGATTTAAGTTTTAATTGATTTTTTTATAAAAATAAAATAAAATTCTGGTCTGCCTAAACAGCCGCTTGAACGGCCTAGGCGGCCGCCTAGACCGTTTGATGAACCAAAACGTTCTCCGCCTTTCAATTAACTTAAAACAGAGCGGTGAGGTGAAAAATAACGCCTGAGCGCCGCCTGAGCAGCCTAAGCGGCCTTTTTTAAGAACACTGGTGACGTGTGTTTAAAAATTAAATGAATAATTAAGGGTATTTTAGTCTTTTCAATCCAAATTTAATAACCCATTCCTCTATAAAAACATTTTAGTCATTTCACATGTAAAATGTTAATAATTAACGGAATTTGACGGAAAATTGAAAATGAAAATTTTGTACATCTTAAGTGTAGTTAATTGAAATTTTTTTTTGAAATATACTTGCTTAAAAGACAATAATATTTAACTGTAGCCACCTAAAATTACCCTAAAAAAATAAAACTGATTATAAGTTTTTAATAGTAAATATAAGGAAAATAAATCTTCGACGATGAAAAGAAAATGACACGAAACTAATCAAACCAGAAAGGCACATAAATAAATAAATAAATATCCTTCCCGATCCTCTCTCACTCACAATTTCATCTCACTAACTTCACCATTTCCAAAGCTTCTTCTTCGCCGCCGCGAGTACCAGATTCCGGCGACAATGGCTCTCGCCTCCTTCATCGAGGTCCATCCAGACTCTCACTTCCCCATACAGAACCTTCCGTACGGAGTGTTCCGTCCGGCGCCGGCCGCGGCGGCTCGGCCGGGGGTGGCCATCGGCGACTACGTGCTCGATCTCTCTGAAATCGCCAGGTCCGGCCTCTTCTCCGGTCCGATCCTCACCGGCTCCGATTGCTTCATGCAGGTTCCTTTTTGTTGAAGTAGGCTAAGAGTGCACGCAACTCCCTTGTTTGATTGCTTGGAAAATGACCGGGAACTGATGAATCTGGAAATTGCATTGATTACCAAAACCAAAATTGACAGGAAAAATAAGAATCGGAGCTGATTTTTTTTATTATTGTTAGTGAGTTCATAATTTCACTGTATTTGAAAGATGTTGAGGAATTTGAATTTTCTCGTGAGAGTTAGCTGAGTAGAAAATAATGTCATGTAGCTTACTGAATATTTATTGATCTTGCAATTGTTATTTTCTTCCAATTGAAAGCCCGTGTCTGTGCGTAGAAAGATTTGTGGTTAGTTTCTTGTAATTTCCAGGAACATGGACTGCAATATGATTGTTGATTCCTGCATCTGCATGTCTACAATCTGAAAATTGCTTTGATTACCGGAAGCAAAATTGACTGGAAAAATTGAAAATCAGAGCTAGTTTTTTTCGATTGGTGCTAGTGAGTTCATGATTTCACTGCATTGAAAAGATGCTGAGGAGTTTGAATATGTTTTGTGAGAGTTAGCTGAGTTGAAAATACTGTTCATGTAGCTTATTGATTATTGATCTTGCAATTGTTATTTTCTTCCAATTAAAAGCATGTGTTTGTGCGTAGAAAGATGAATTGTGGTTAATTTCTTGTAATTTCCTGGAAAGTGGACTAGAATATGATTGTTGATTCCTGCATGTCTACAATCAAATTTCTTAGATCATATATTAAGAGTAAATTGAATAAAAACCACAATGTCATGTGAACTAGGTGATTAAAATCAATGTTGTAAAAATCGCTAGGCGGTCAGTTGGAGAGGGCTTTCTAGGTACTTACTAATCAGGGATTAATCCCAAAATAAATCGGATGAAGGATTAAACACGAATTATGGAAGATTGATCGAGGACTAGTCGTGGATTTTTACAACATTGATTAAAATTGAATTGTTTTGCCAGTTTATTAAATTATTTGATTTTACAATTTTCTTCAAGGGGACCTTGTGTTTGCTTCTCTCTGACATTCTTCTTTTCCAACTGATTGTCTTGTTTGATTGTATTATCTATAGCTTTGTTACGATTACTTTGAGTTGCAAGCTCACGATATATAAATTATATGCATATGACTTCTTATGCTTGAAGTTATTTGCCTGATTTGATTTCTTCTGGTGCCAGCCCACTCTTAACAAGTTTTTGGCAATGGGGCGACCTGCATGGACAGAAGCTCGTGCTACATTACAAAAGCTACTTTCGTGTATGTTCTATGCATTAATATTGGTCATTTCTGTTCATATGAGTAGTCTGTCATCTCATTTCACGCATCCAATTTGTATATATATAATAGGATCAATAGCATCATTTGAATATATTAGTTATAACATCCTTTTTTATTAAAAAAATATATGTCAAAAGTTCAGAACTGAAGATATTTTCTTGATGTATGTGAAAAATTAAAGAGGATAGTTATGAAATTGTGATGCCTTGTTTCTTTGAGAAAACAGAAATACCCAACTCATTCTCTGCTAGTAATAAAAAAAACCATTATCGGAGAGATTACAAAGAAAATAACAGAAATGTTGATATCTTCTGATGCAGCCACAGAGCCAACATTGCGGGATAATGTAAAGCTGAGGGAGAAATCACTCGTGCCTATGGTAAGGCATATACATAGACTGGATTGTGTGAAACAGTTTGAATTGTTTGTCTCTCAAACACTTTTCTGATTTGGGTGCCTTTAGAGTGAGGCAGAAATGCTTCTCCCAGCTGCTATAGGAGACTACACCGATTTCTTTTCATCCATGCATCATGCTAAGAATTGTGGGACCATATTTCGCGGTGCACAGAACCCAATGTTACCAAACTGGTATGGTAAATCTAAATTTTGGATAAGAGAGTTGGTTGGGTCATGTGAAATCTGGGGTATACTTGTTTTCACTCTTATACTGACATATAATCTCATATAATCTTTCTAGGTTCCACCTTCCCATTGCATATCATGGAAGAGCATCATCAATTGTTATCTCAGGAACCGATATAATCCGGCCCAGGTAATACATTTTTGTTTTTCAACACTTTCCTTCTTTGCCCTCTTTCCCAATTTTATCACATCACTTAAGTTTGATAGAACTCCCTGGATAGTTAAATAAACTCACATTTCCTTGTAACTTAATATGCAACAAGTACTATTAGACACTTATAGTTTATTTCAGCAGTCCATTTGTTTGCGTTATGTAATTAGTATATTGCATTTGCATATCAAAACAATTTAAGATTGTTCATATGACAAGCGTATATATTGTCTGAAGCTACCTAGATTTTTCCACCCAGTGGAGACAACGTTTGAAAACATTGAGATTGCAGTTGTACACTAATCTTTAAAGTTTGCATTACTGTAAAAATTTGCTATGTATGTGGTTTTCATCATGCATAGTTTCTTCTCCATATATATTCTCTCATTCAATATGATGGTCTATGTGCAACCTAGGATCCACGTGGCATCTGTATCTTATTTTGCATTTCATTGTGTGCTTCTGCCTTTTTGGTTTGCTGCATCTTTCTGATTGAACATGTTGTTAGACCAAAAGTTCAGTTACCGGATGTCACAGTCCATTCTTATTCCAATGGTTTTTGAATGCTTGCTGCATCTGCATAAAATGAACTTTCATTTTTCATAACCATTCTTGTCTTGCATTCTCATATATTGTACATTTTTTTTATTACTAACAGAGGTCAAGGTCATCCAAGTGACAACTCTCCACCATACTTTGGACCTTCACGAAAGCTGGACTTTGAGCTTGAAATGGTTTGCCTTTTACACACTCCTTTATTTAAAAAAAACATATTCAAGTTAAATGTTCAGCAATTTCTGCAAACTTTTGGCGCGCTGATTTTTTTAGGATCAGGGATTAAGTCAATTTTACATTTTAAATAACTTTCATGGTAATTTTCTTTATTCATGTATTTCCATGGCCGTATGAAAGTGATAAAATAGAAGTCATGAATCTAACTATATACTTACTCTATTAGTTATTTGTTGTTTAGGTTTCTTTAGGTAGTGGGTTTGGTATTCTGCTTAATGTTAGTTACCATTTCCAATGTGCTCTTATGTTGGTTTCAGGCTGCAGTAGTTGGTCCCGGAAATGAATTAGGAAAATCCATTGATGTAAATGAGGCTGCAAATCATATCTTTGGACTTGTGTTGATGAATGACTGGAGCGGTATGCATATCTATTTAGCTTCATCCTTTCCTCTTATCTTGCTTTAACTTCTAATGCCCATGATGATAAGGACTTAAAGTTGGGTTTTACAGCTAGGGATATCCAAGCATGGGAATATGTACCTCTTGGGCCATTTCTTGGAAAGAGTTTTGGTAAGATATCTAATTCTGATTGTCCATTCCTTAAGTTCCATTTGGCAAAGTTAGTGAATGAAAGGTACTATGCCGAGTCAATGAGAATTGCAGACAAGCTCTGCTTTTACGAGTAATTTTTTGGTGTAGTCTAAAAAGAAGAAAAAAGTATGACCTCTATTTCTTATGGAATCTCTTAGGTACTACTGTTTCCCCGTGGATAGTGACACTAGATGCTCTAGAACATTTTGCTTGCGATGCTCCCAAACAGGTAAGTTAACAATCTCATGCTGTTTGAAAATGTTATTAATATATAACATGCTGTTCATTTTCTTGTTAATTTGAAATTTCATCCTGTACAGTGACATTCTACTTACCAGACCCTCTGATTTGCAGGACCCTCATCCATTGCCATATCTGGCTGAAAAGATATCCAAGAATTATGACATTTCATTGCAGGTAGTCTTTAGCAGTTTATGTGCATGTATCTTTTACCGGTATCCTTGATTTTCTAAACTACTCTAATACTAGTTTGTTGCTCCGAGACCAAGTCTATATTGATTCTGTTGTAGAACTTATATATATGATTATTCTCCAAACTATACAATAGTTAAAGTTTGTCATGTTCTGAATATATGATACAACTGTCTTGTTGCTCCTAGGTTAAAATTAAACCTGCTGGAAAAGAAGATTCATGTGTGGTCACAAAGAGTAATTTTAATAACTTGTAAGGATTTTCATAATGATTTAGCTAATATGTCCAGAGTGATGTTAGTTAATCACATTATTGATTTGTGTTGTATACATTCACAGATATTGGACCGTGACTCAACAACTTGCTCACCATACTGTTAATGGCTGCAACTTAAGGCCAGGAGACCTTCTTGGAACTGGGACCATAAGTGGACCTGTACAGTTTTCTTCTTTCTTCCTTTTGTTTCTGTTTTGACCAACGATGAAAATAAGCCTCTCAAAAATCCTGTATAATACATTTTGCTTGAGATTCCTCTTTCTCTTGTTTGTCCAGGAGCCCGAATCTTATGGTTGCTTGCTGGAGTTATCATGGAATGGGCAAAAACCACTCGACTTAAATGGGACAAAGCGCACATTTTTAGAGGATGGAGATGAAGTCACATTTACTGGTGTCTGCAAGGTACAAATCAATACGATTCTGTTACATTGCTCCATTATTTTCCCTTTTTATAGCACACTCGTAATTGGAAGTTTTTCGATATGTATATATGTATGTTACTATCTAATCTTTTAGCACCAATATTAGCAAGTCTACATTCAGTCGTTCTTTGGTATAAAATAAGTCAAGGTTATAAACATTGTTAAGGACATGCTAGAAATCTGGGAAGGTGAAAAAGCTTATACAAATTCTATTTATCTTTCCTATCTAATGTCCAAGGGAGAAATTGTATTTGCTTAGGTTTTGTTCCTTAATTATTTGGAGCCCAAAAGAGCGAGCCCTTAGCTCTCCTATCTCAGTGAAGAATTAATTTTCAGATATTCAATTGTACACGCGCTTTATACCGGTTCTCTTTGCCAATATATAGCTAATTATCTTATGAATGGCGAGCATCAGCTAGTAAAAACTATTTCTAATCAAACAGATATGATCTTAGGTTCTGGTGATTGTGTTGCATTATATTGGTAGCTTAAACTTAATGTTTGAGGTGAACAGTCTGCTTCCTTGAATATCTGAAAGTGATCTGGCTGTGGTTAGAGTCACAGATCTTATTGCATTACCGGGTGGACAAAAATACTGAGAACATTTTGCATGTTGCTCTGCCTCATCATCAGCATGAACTTTTATCTTTCCACAACAAATTTAAGTAACTAGTTTTTGAAGGATGAGAATTATTGATAATTGCTGCAACTTTCCATACATTACAGGGAAATGGTTACAGTGTTGGGTTCGGCACATGCAAGGGGAAGATTGTTCCATCACTCCCATGAGGGCCACACCATCATCTAGCAACCGGAGCAAGTAATGTACCTTTGACCTCATGAACTCAAAACCTACCTGTTGAATTTGCTAAGTACCTACTGTAACTGTCTTACTTCAATATTGTATTTATAATTTTCCACATCATTATCTTCAATACATGTGATAAAATCTACTGGAGTTTCTTCTTAGATTCAAGCACGAAGTCTTCTTCTTTCTTTCGTCTAAATCTATAGATTTATTGCTGCCATTGTCATATTAGGGAAAATTGCAAGGGCTCTATAGTATCACAATTTTGCGGGCACTTTGTTAACTGTGAACTACGTGTGTATTTGTAAAAAATGATGAAATTGCTCTTAAAATTAAGAATTATTTTTCTAAAAAATTAAAATAATTCTTTTAAAAAAATTTATTCTGAAAATATTTTTTAACTAAATTTTGTAGTTCAGAAAATATTTTTTAAAATTTAAATTATAAAAATTTAACCATTAATTTTAAGGGTAAATTGTCATTTTTGTAAATTAATAAATTTTGCACACAAAAAATAAAAAGTACACAACAAGTTCTTGCAAAATACTGATAATATATAACACCATTTTTTATCATTTTCCCTTGTTATTTAAGGATTCAAACATTTAACCTAAGCTTAGATTTGCTTATTCCTGCTAGTATTACTGTATCAGTGTTAGGACAATAGTAGGGTCATATTTACGTGGTCTACACTTCACCTTCACAATCACAAGTACAAGGCTGTGACGTGAGGGCAAGGATTTGGCATATAATTATTAATTAATTAAGAATAATGACATTTTGTTACACCTAACTATTTTTCTTTTTTTGTGGCAACTTATCTCTAACATGCCTAATATACCTAAAATACTCTTAGTTCAATTGAAAAAAAATATAATTGAACTAATAGCGAAATCAAACTGATTCAAATTGGATCGGTTCAAATCAGATTAATTTACCCGACTATGGGCATTTTAGGTATATTAGGCATTTTAGAAGTAGGTTGTCACAAAAAAATTGCCAGGTACTAAAAGAAGAGAAAAAAATAGTTATGATATGAAAGTGTCATTTTGCTAATTAGGTATAAGAAAGTGTTATTATCCCGTTATTAATTAAGGAGGATTATTGTTATTAATTAAGGAGGATTATTATTTGTAGAGATTCATGGAATACTGTAGAGTGTAGAGTACAGTAGTGTATCTCTGTGAATATGATTGTGGATGGATAGAGATCCAAAGTCTGATCAGAACCGTTGGTCAAGAAAGAAGCGACAAGGTGGGTCCCACCTAACCCAATGTAGACGGTGGAGGATCGTTACTACTGACAGCTCAACGACTCTGGTAAGCGCCAAGTGCTTTCAACAATCCAACTCTCTCTCTCTCATTACTTAAACCTCATTCCATTCTCTTCGCTACCTTTTTCTTGCTAAGCACTGCACACCAAATGAAACCATCTCGATCCCGCAGATCCAGCTTCTCTTCCTCTTCCACGGTCACGTACACTCTGCACAATGACCAAACTACCCCTCCCTCCTTGTCCCCGGACCCGATCGCCGCCAAGTCCGGCGGCTCTGCCGCCTCTGCCGCCGCCAGGATTCAGTCGGCGTACCGGGCGCACGCGATCAGGGCCCTGGCGAAGACGGTGTCGTCGGTGAACCGCGAGGCGGGCGAGCTGCAGAGCCTGATCCAGAGGCAGGAGACGGTGGACGCGATGAGGGCGAGCGAGAGGGAGAGGCTGAGGGTGAACGAGCTGCTGATGGGGCTGCTGCTGAGGCTGGACTCGGTGCCCGGGGCGGATCCGGCGGTGAGGGAGGCGAGGAGGAAGGTGAGCCGGAGGATCGTGGGGATGCAGGAGGTCGTGGACGCCGTCTGCGAGGCGAAGCTCGAGGCGGAGGAGGAGTACGGGCCGTCGGGGTATTTGAGTAATTGGGACAGGACGATGGAGAGGATGGAGGAGGAGGTGTGCAGGGAGAGAGGTGGGGATGAGATGGAGAGGTTCTGTGCTCACTACCTGGGCTTTCGGTGCTTGCAGAGGTTCCTTCACGAACCCTAATAGATTCACCATTACAGTCCCATTACAGTAGATTTGTGTGCTTTGCTTTAGTGTATGATTCATACCTATCTATGTGTTGCTTATAGTTATTGGGATGTCAATGGCATGCCACAAGGGTAAATGATAATGAACCGCTTATGTAAACGAGCCGACCCACGAGATTAAGGTAAGGTACTGAGTAGCGGCGTAGCATCAAATTTCAAAGATAGGAAGGCCAACTTAACCTTCTTTCGTCGTTGCCTTATTCCAGCTCGTAAATGCTGCCGCCCTTGCATTACCCGGGCAAAAATTGATTTTACAGTATAGACGTTTATGACCTCCCCCTCGATGCCTGGGAGGCATTTAGGCCACCTCTACATATTTGCCCGGGCATCCCTTTCAGCGTTGAGTCTTACCTCATGTCTAAAAGAATGCAGGATTCTTCAAACAGAAATGTTGCGTAAAACCGCAGAATGCTATGTAGATGACCTAGCCATAAAAAGAGATCGAAGAATATGCACAGTTTATTTTTCAGTCAAGGTTGATTATGTTTATATGCAAGCATTCGAGTTTAAGTCTTGCCATGGTATTTATGTATTTTATTTTTATTCACTTTCAATTTATGTTGGATCTTTTTAAGTCAATTCACAATATTAGATTATTTTCTACACGCGGTTGAGGTTTGAGTATATTATTGATGCATATGTTTCAAAAACTAGTAGGAATCATAAATTTGATGTTGTCTTGTTTCATTCTAATATAGTCGAGTCTAAATCTTAATACTAGCCCAAATTCTGATACATAATTTGCTGATAACAATAAATTGAGTTGAATGGCGTGATCTTATTCTGGGCCTGATCCATGGATTTGGGCCTTACTCTCCAAAAACTGAAACTTGTCCGTCTTGGCCCATAATGTACCATCTTGTCGTAACCCAGAATTTCAAATTCTCATTATTGTCACTTTTCTTTTTAGTTTGGTTAATGTTTTTTAAATGCAAATAAAAGAAACCATATCATATTTTCCTCGTACTCATTATCAATCATCTAACCATAATAAATCTGCGACGAAACTTGCAACTCACATCACATACTCATCAATGCAATTTGTCAACACCAATGATTTCAACCCAAGAAATTAAAAAAAAATCCAGAAAACATTATTTATTCCATCAAACAAGAATAATGACACTCTGTTACACTTAACTATAGCGAAATGACACTTTCATATTCTAATTATTTTTTTCTCTTTTTTAGTACCCTAACAATTTTTTTGTGACAACCTACCTCTAAAATGTCTAAAATACCTAAACTACCCTTGGTGTAAGAAACTATAAATTAAATTGGTTCAATTTTTTTATCTTTGGTTCAATTTGATTTGTACTTAAGATGCAAATACAATTATGCCCGAAAATATAAAATTAAATTTGAACCAGGGGTATTTTAGTCATTTTAGATTGTCACAAAAAAGTTTGTTAAGATACTTAAAAAAGAGACAAAAATAGTTAAGGTATGAAAGTGTCATTTCCTATAGTTAAGTATAACAAAGTGTCATTATCCCGAAAAAAAACAACAATCCCAATTTCCAAAAATTACATTTATTTATTTAATTATTATTTTTTTCCTTGCCCTACGATGAAGAAACCGTCGCTTGGCACTGGCAGATCCAGTTGTTGACCCAACCCGCTTCTCCACAAAATCGAATCCAACGGCTCACGCCGAAACAAGAAACCGAATCTTTCATTTACCAAAACACCCCCGCCGTGTCCTCCGCATCAAGAGACTCAAAGCCCCAGAAAAAGGGTATTACGGTCATTTCGCGTCGTTCACTTTTTGCTGCGAACCAGCTGCGAGAGTCAATGCTCGGCTCCGCCTGCAACTTTATCCTCCATTTTTCCTCTTACCTTTTACTTTTTTATTTAAACAAAAGTAAAACCAGAAGAAACCACTGAAATTACGGTTGTGCCCCGGAACTGTCACCCACCAACCGTGCACAGTCGGGGGTGGTTTCGTCTTTTCGGGTTGGAGATTAATGTTGTTAAGAGACGGGAATGGCAGTTTAGTCATTACAGTGTGGTGGTAGAGAGAGAGAGAGAGAGAGAGAAAGAGAGAGGAGGAGACAGAGAGAGAGAGAGAGAGAGAGCAGTTTGTGTCGGTTTTTTCTGTTAATTTATATGTTGCTATGGTTTCAGACCAAGACATAGCGGAGGGGGTGGAGACGCTGCTCCGTCAATCGGACCCTAGCTCCATCACCTCGCTAAACGGCGTCGTTCAGCAGCTCGAGGCCAAGCTAGGGCTCGACCTCTCCCACAAGGCCGGCTTCATCAGGGACCAGATCAGCCTCCTCCTCCGCCCTCCGCCGCCGCAACAACCACATGTCTCCGCCCAGATCCCACAAAAAGACCATTTTGTCCTCCACCACCACCCGCAATTTCACCCCGCCCACCCCCAGCAGCAGGCCCAGGTGCCTCAAAAAGACCATTTTGCCCTCCAGCAGCACCCCCAATTTGGTTCCGCCCAATTTCCTTCCCATTTTGCCCTCCACCCCTTCCACCATGACCTAAACTTTCGGCAGACCCAGCAAGGCCCTCCTCCTCCGCGAGGGCCTGTGCAGCTCCACCACCAGCAGCAGCAGCAGCAACATCAGGCGGTGGCGAAGCCCGAGGCTTCGCCTAGGAGCGCCAATGTCGCGGCCCCGGAAATGCCGAAGGAGAGGTTCGATTTTTTTTTTGCCCTAATCTTCGTTTTCTAGGGTTTGGTTTGGGGGTTTGGGGTTGGGAGCTTCAATTTCGGGTTTAGGGTTCTGATTGAGCCTAATTGCTCGGGGAATTAGGGTTTTGTTTGTTGTTGAAAATGATTCTTTTTTAATTAGGGTTTTGTTTTTTGTTCAGTTAAAAAATGATTCTTTTTTATTTAGGGTTCTGTGTGATGTTTGCAAAATGTTAGTTGCCCTCGGAATCTAGAAGATTTGTAGTGTGATAGTCCTAAACACTGACATAAACAATTTGAGATACAAATATCTGTTCTGTTCTGTTCTTGTACATTTGGGAAGTTTAAGTTTCTTGGCTGTTTTGAGTCGAAGTGAAAATGCATTCACATTACAGGATTGTGCTTAGTGAATTATTTTATTTTGGGCAACAACAATCTGTCGAAGTTGGTGCCTAACAAATAGACCATCAATGGCTTAACTGGAATTTACTTGTTCCCATTGTTTAGCTTATCATTTGCTCGTGATGTTTATTCTGTCTTCAATGTCACGCGATCCCATTTTTATAAGCATTTGAGTATTTACTGTTATGCCACCTACCTTGCTGAATGCTGATTGAGATGCTGTGTAGACAATGGTAATAGCATTCATGTGTTTCCCAACTGAACTGCATTTTTTCACTCGGGTTTTTATGTTTGACTTTTAGTACCTTAGGAACATTGTTTTTAACGGAAATCCAACACCCTTATATTTATGTCCTGCATGCAACTTTTCTAGTTTTCTCGTGTAACTTAGACATTACAGGTTTTCAGTTCTTATGTCATGATTACATTATTGAGGTTATATGATAAATGTATGACCGGGTTTTTTTTTTGTGAATTGTGATTTTGTTGCAGTGCTCCTGCTGGAACTAAAAGAAGAGGAGGTCCCGGGGGTCTAAACAAAGTCTGTGGTGTTACACCTGAACTTCAGGTCATTGTCGGTGAGCCAGCATTGCCAAGAACTGAGGTTGGTGCTCACAAATACGAGTCCTTAAGTTCTAGGATGATTGACAGTCATTTACTGCCTAATTATTATCATGTATAGATTTTCTGAGAATTGGGTGTTGCTTGATTCAGATTGTGAAGCAACTTTGGGCGTACATAAGGAAACACAACCTCCAGGACCCAAGTAACAAGAGGAAGATTATATGTGATGATGCATTGCGCGTGGTATTTGAGACTGACTGCACTGACATGTTCAAAATGAACAAGCTCCTCGCTAAACATATTATTCGCCTTGAGCCTACAAGTATGTATATGTGATATACTGGCATGAGATATGGCGTTCTTCTTTTTGGTTTGATGGATTAGATAATTCTTTCTTTTGTTTGCAGAGGAAACAAGTCAAGCTAAACGACTGAAGGTGGATGCTGAGTCTGCAACTGAAAGTACTGAACCGGTTCAGTCTCCTACTCAGTCTCCGGTAGTAATATCTGAGGCCCTTGCCAAGTTCTTAGGTTTTGAAGGAAAGGAGATGCTCCAATCAGAGGCATTAACTCGTGTGTGGGAGTATATAAAGACTAACCGTTTGGAGGTGGGTGGATATCTGGATGATAGCTTGGGTTTTTCTTTCTCTGATCTCGTTTGTATAATATTGTTATCGATTATATCATGGATTTAGTTAAAGAATCACTATAGCGGCAAATTTAATGGGTTTTCGTTTATGCTTTCAGGATCCCTTAAATTCTATGGTGATACTGTGTGACGCAAATCTCCGTGAACTACTTGGATGTGAAAGCATTTCTGCTCTGGGGATACCAGAGATGTTGGCTCGCCATCACTTGTTGAAGCAATGATATGTGGTTAGTCTAATATTCATCGAAATCATTTCTCTTTTTATTTTACTCTCAAGTTCAAATTCAGACCTATCCACTCAAAAATCTATAACACTTGAAAATGTTTGGCATGTAATATGAGCTTTCGTTGTTATGAGGTTCTTTACTCCCCCGCCTTGATGCCTTACTCATCATCATTTTTCATTACTATCAATTATCTGATTCCTCACATGAATTTTTGGTAATATTTATGACGAAATTGGCATCAAGCTTCATTTGTTCTCTTTATTCACGCAGGTGCAAGAGACTTCTTCCATCGAGTCTCTGATGTTCCAGCTGACAGCGAAGAAGTTTCTTTTTTATCGGTAGTTAACTTGGTTAGGGTAATATATATGTAGTCTGTTGATCAGGGTGCAATTGTAAAACCTAGGCCGATGGCAAGGATTATATTTGTAGTTATGCCATCGCCTAGGGTTTTAGGCTTTTGTTGTCAATCTAATCGTCATTTCTCTTTACGAATTTGCCTAACCTCAGAAACTCACATTACTGATCTGAAATGACAAATCCTAGTTCTTCTGTTTACTATACATCTGAACTGCAATTCCACATACTATCAATATTGTTACAAGATATATGGATATATTCTATTTCTAGGGTTGCAGAACAAAGCCATCTATTTTGAAGGAGGTGGTGAGCTTTAACAGGTTAGGTTAGTGATATTGCTGTCAAGAGTAACAGGCAGAGCAGCAGAATGAATACAACCCGAACTCTCCGTTTCTTGTCTTTGAACACTTCTCTGTAGTAATGCATCGTGTTGTTCACGCTCATTGCAAATGCTACGAGTTTCTGCAGAATCAACACAATGTCAGAAACTGTATGCAGAAACTGTAGAAGAATAAGAAAAATACTGTTCAGCTTACCATTCCGGTCGTCAAGGAAAATGTAAGTCTCTGCCAAACCCAAGAGGTTAAGAACCTGTACAGTTTCTGGGTTCAGAAGCAAAGAATGTTAAAAACTTAAAAGTTAAAACCCATTCTCTCTTTTTTGGGTTTCTGGGAAGTATTAAACGTTTGGCTTACCAGTCTTAGAGGCTCCATGTGAAGGAGTGGTTCCATGATCATCTCCACATTACTGATATTTTCACCAAAATGATGTTATGAGCAACAAAAGGTGAGTTGTTTTGGTTAGAGTTTGTTTTGTACCTTATGACAAGCTTTCCATGGTAGACATTGCATAGGTGGTAGCTGATACCCTTCCCCAGAGGCACTCCTGTTTTGTTGCATTCTGCAGAGAAAAAAAACACCACATGCATAAGATTTAGATCATGATGACTTGAAAGAAGGTTTTGTGCTCAATATTGGTGGGTAGGGGATTCAGCCTGCATACTTGAACCCGTCCCGTAGGTACCGGATTCAGAGATGCAGGCTTTGGCCCCATTTGAAAGTAAAGATGTCGGGTTCAACCCAGTCTTGACATCAGGCAGATCAAAGGGTTGACCCAACCCGACGTAATGAGTTGAAATTCACAATTGTTTGGGGCTTTTAGCGCAAATTAAATACCATGGCCCAAAATTTAGATATTTATGTGCATATGTATTTACCTAACCTCCATTTTACTGCAACACTCAATCCTTTATCCATTGTTGGTGTGATCACAAACTCAATGCTATTCCCCAAAGTCTTTATCAGGTGAGTAATGAACTCCAACACTTGCTGCAATTGCAACCAAGAAAAGGAAAGAAAGAAAGGTCATTTAAAGCCTTAAAATCACAAATTCAAGTCATGATGATGCAGCTTATACACACACACACACATACCTGCTTTCCTTGGAAAGGCTGGAAGGAGGAGATGAAATTGCAGAAAAACCTGCACTCATCTCCAATTATATCAGACGCTTCCTTTGTGTTTTGGTTCTTGATTGCAGCATAGAACTTGAGGACTGCCTCCAGAGCTCGTTGCTCTTCTTCGTCTCCTCCGGGTTTCGAGTTTGTTGCAGCCACAGGCAACAGGTTTGTCCCATTCCTGTGCCTGAAAGGGAAGATGGCTTGAGCTGAAGGTTGGATTGGGATTGATGGTTGGGATCTGCCAAGAACGCGAACCGGCCTGCGTGGAGTTTTGTGGTGAGAGAGTTCAATGCTGATGAACCGGACTGGGTTGGAGTTTGAGATTGTTCTGGCAATGGGACAGTGTGGAGTTGAAGGAGAAGAAATTAGACCCATTTGAGAGGTTGGTGATTTTGTGGAAAAGGAAATGAATTCAAAAGCCAGAGGTTAAAGGAAAGGTTTTTATGGGATACTGAAAATGAGAGAAAGGGGAGGGAATGAAGTTACTGACATTGAAGCAAAGAATGGAGCATTTGGTTAAAGCCAAGCTTGGTATCTTCTGCAATGGTTGCATAAAGCTCAACTATATAGAATTCTACTTAACTTGGACTCTCACAATCTGATATCTGTGTAAAGATAAAAACTTATATCTGAAATATGTTAATCCTAACACTCATATGCATTCGAGTCAAAATATCACTCGATAAGTTGATGCAGTGCAAATCAGAAAAGTTTCATTTTTCGGCAAAAGACTAGTATTTTCTGGGCGGAAACGGCTTTGCCATGATGTACGATGGATTTCGGCCATCTGATGTCATCTTGGGGGTCAAAATCGCAATTTACTAAGTTTCGGGCACTTTTGACAATTTTTATAATTTATTTCCTTTTTCCAATAAGTTTAGGATTTCTTTTTCTGCAATTAGGTTTTGACTATTTAAACACTTACAAACGTTTATGTTATTTAGTAGTTTTGAAGTTAATAAAAAAATCGAGATTTCTCTCAAATTTATCACATTCGGTATTTGCAAGAATAAACGAATTTTAATAAAGAGTTATTCCTAACCACGTATGCTGCATCACAAGTTCACTAATATACCCGAAAAAAGATATAATGTGAATTATCTTAACCCGACAATGCACATGAGGATGGTAAAATAAGTAAAATGGATTGTGTAAATAGCCTAATTTAATATACGTAAGAGCCCAAATTGTAGTTACTGGCGACGACAAAATGTCTCGAACTTGATGACCATTCGATATCTTCAATTTAATTTGATTTGGGTCGGGTCGGGAATCATGAAATCCATTTTGAATCTGTCATTCCTATAGAAAGGAAAACTGCACAATCGTCAATTCTCGACATGAAACCCAATTTCCCAGACTCAATCTTTAGGTAGAATTAATATCACGAAAATCATTCCAAACCCAATCAAGATGGGTCGAAATCACAAAACCATCTTCGAACTCACTTGTTACCACACGTAATTTTTACTAATGTTGTAAAAATTTCGGACTTATCCTATCAATTATTTATTACTCTCGATTGATTCTTCAATCCGATTAATCGCCGATAATTTTTAAATTTTTCCAAAACAAGTGTTTAACAGGCAATGTGGGACAGCAATCAAAACGGTGTCGTTTCAGGAGAAACCAAAAACTGAAAACGAATCTAACACTAATAACAGTGCCGAACACAACTGTAGCTTTCTTCTCTCTTTGTGACTCTCCGCCGAATCGGAAACGAAACAGAGAGAAAATATCGGGACGCGAATCGGCGACCGAATCGGAAGCTCTGTAGCTATGGCGGAGGATCTGGTTCTGGACACGGCGATCAGAGACTGGGTCCTGATTCCTCTATCGGTGGTCATGGTCCTCATCGGGATTCTCCGATACTTCGTCTCCAAGCTCATGCGCTCCTCTCAGGTCCCCGATCCCAAGATCGTCAAGGAAGGGTCTGTTTCCGATACCCTTTCTCTTCTGCGAGGCTTTGATTTGTGAGAATTTTGATATGGATTGTTGTTGTTGTTGTTGGTGTTCGAATTGTTGCAGGCAAGTGATAATTAGGGCTCGGAATCTTCGTGGCGCGGCCAATTTCATACCCGCCAGGGCTTTTCGTACTCGCAGGGTCTATTTTAGCAACGAGGTTTGTTTTGATTTTGGGTTTGGGATTTTGATAGCTGCTGTGTTGACTCTGATTGGAGAATAAATGTTGAATTTGGTGTACTTGTGTTAATGTGCTTAGTGTTGTGAGCTGTCTCTGAGCTTAGTTTCACTTCTTTGATTGGAATGGAAAAGGAAGAAAAAAATTGTTCTAGAATCTAGTAGCTCACAAACAATGGTTGAAAAGGTACCAGAAAGATGAAGTTTTTTCATACCAACTGTTTTGTTGGGGGTACTAGGATCAATGTTGTAAAAATCCCGACTAGTCCCCCCGATTATTTTCCTGTTAGTCCCTCGAAAGCCCTCTCCGACCGACTGGCGCCTGGCAATTTTTACAACAGTGACTAGTATTGAAGAAGTTGTGCCACTACATTTTTTTACTTGGCAGGCTCGGAAAAGTTACGATTGCAGCCCTTTCTATGTTAGACATGATTGTAGTTGTAATGAGAGTTTTTTTTGATACAGATACATTAGCAATTAACGGTTCCGGTACTGGTACAGTTTCTTAGATGCTTGAGAAATGCATTTGCTCGCTTCTAGCTAGCGGTTCAGAATTGTACTTGGAATTTCTTGTGTTGAAGTTTTGTGTGTTTGACTGTGGCAGGAAAATGGACTGTTACATGTTCCTAAGGGTCAGGCTAATAATGCTCAGGCACAAATGTTCTCTGATCCTAATATGGCTATGGACATGATGAAGAAAAACCTTTCAATGATCATACCACAGGTACTGTGAGTTGCATCGTTTGTTGCTATTGTTCATTAGCATTGTTCTTAAACCAATTGTCTGACAGTTTTGTGGAAATGGTTTCCTTTTGTCCAGACTCTCACCTTTGCTTGGGTTAACTTCTTCTTCTCTGGATTTGTAGCAGGTTTGTTTCTTTGACTTAATTGTTTGACATTCCTGGTTACGTAACTTCCATTTTTGGAAGGTGAACCATGCATTTCTTTCGACCTTTGTGAATTGTGATCCTAACCCGTTATTTGTGCCCTGTTTTGAAATTCTTTAGTTTTGTTCTGCATGGCATCTTTTTTGTATGTCACTTTTAAACATTGTTCTATAGTTATCTTTACATCATAAATATTCAAATAAATGATCTTATTATATACAGTTGTCTGAAATCTTCCTTTTCTTTTGATGCAGCTAAAATACCATTCCCTCTAACTCAGAGGTTCAGATCGATGTTACAAAACGGAATTGACTTGAGTACCGTTGATGTCAGCTATGTCAGTAGTCGTTCATGGTACTAATCCATTTTGTGAAGGATTTATTTCTTTCCACTTGCTAAGTAAAGTATTCCATAGAGTTCGTATCTGAACATTTAGAGATGTTGTTATTTGGTTGTATCTGATAGTTCTTGTATCTTTCTCGTCAGGTATTTCCTTAATCTATTTGGGTTAAGGGGTTTATTCAGCCTCATTCTTGGAGAGGAAAATGGTTAGTGTCACTTTATAAGTTTGCACCATGCAGTATCTTTTCTAATTTAGATTACCATGTTCAGTGTCCTTTTGAAAATCTGAAGTGCTCAACTTTGATGTGCACCTTCTTCTAATTCTGGTACCTTAATGGATTTTGCAGCTACTGATGATACCCAACGTATGATGCAAATGAGTGGGTTTGGCTTTGATCCATCGAAGGTACAAATTTAGATGCCAAAAATAATAATTGAAAATTGGCTTGAGTTCCTTTCATGCTATCTCTTCTGGAATGCTAATGTAGATTTAGGCCCCTAACAAATATCAAAATATATTAGTCCCCTGATCTAAAATAGTCACCAGTATCAATGATATGCTTGGATGTTAAGTGATAACTTGTATTTTTTTAAATCATAATAATTATTGGTTATTCTTTTTTGTTTTTGACATGCTCCATTTTAAAATAATCGTCATGGGCACTTGTACTAGATTGCAGCTAATTTAGTTTTACCACAAACTAGTTGAAGCCGAAAGTTAGATGATTCTTGATTGTGTATGCAAAGTACCTGCCACCTGAAGAGTGATTCCCTGGGGCATCAAGTACTATATATAGCACTATTAGGTTGTATCTTATAAGCCTCAGCTAGTACAGCACATCATTCTTGTCTGGGGATGTCTGGTAGTGCAGGTGACAAGGCTCGAGCTTTGTTGCATATGTTGCTCCCTCTACGGCCACATTGTCAAATCCTTGGGCCTAGAGTCATTTCGATTTTTGTGAATTATATTGTTGGGGATTTCTTGTTGGTAAGATGGGTGTTTGATCATGCTTCATTTACCTCAATCCTAGACATACTAAAAGTTATTGCCCGCTCATGGCCATCAGTATCAAATATCATGATGGCAATAGTATTGAATTGTCCGCGGAGGATCAAGAGAAGAATTATCATATGATATTTCTGCTCTGGTACGGCAAATAAGGTTTTCCATTTTTGTACGATGAACTAGGCTTTCCGGGTTATCACATCTTAAGATACTCGTATCTTGAAGGAATCCTAGGTTGGAGACACTTGGTATTTGAGATCTTGAGCCTCTTATTCAAGGTTATGATTGGCTAAGTGTCTGATTTGAATTATCCTACTAGTCTTCTCAATCTCTTTATGATTTGAGTTTGGTCTTGTTAGATTAAGTTTGGTTTTCTAAGAAACCATCCAATCATGATGGGCTTCGCTGATACTCAATCCAAGTCGATTGAAAATCATGCAATATCATGAAAATATCATATTCATATGAATAATTAACTGAAAATATCAGTAGTAAGGTAGGGAATAGACGTGTATTTTGGTATTGCAGTATCCATGCTTTTGTTCTAGCTTAACCTTAATTGTAGTTCTCATAAGATTATTAGAATTTTGATGAGAGGTCCACACGCTTTGGATTTTTATCCGACAGCATAATGTGCTTCTATGATGAAATAGGGCCAGTGACTTTGCTTGTGGCCCTATCCTTCCACTTAAGAACTTCTTGGTTAATTCTTCTTTTGCTCAATTGGTAACCATAATCTTTAGACAAGATACACTTTCGACTTAGATAGTACCCTTTTCCCCCCAACTTTCGGGGTCTTTGTTAGAGATCAGTTGTGCACCCGATTAAATCTGTTTCTCATTGTAACCTTCTCCTCTTACCCATCTATGTTTGTTCTTTGTTTTTATTATATTTGATCATGTAATTGAAAATGGGATATCGAGATAGATTACACACACCAAGATATCTGGGGAAATAAATCTACAAAAAATATATTAGAAACGATAATCAGAACAAAGTTTTAACTTCCAAACTTATGTCTTCATTTGGTTGTTCATCTTCTTGCACAATTTTTTTAACTTGATGCATTGAACTCACAGAGCTTGGGTGCTGAGAAAGACGGTCTTGACATACTCCAGCACGAATGGGCCCTACCAAAATTTGAGCAGCGTGCTGAAGCAGTGTTGAGAAAACTCGTCAGCAGCTAAACAATGGAATCATACAACGAGCTGGCCGGTATGATCACACTGCACAATCCTAAATTCCGTTCTTGTCGGAAATGATCACCATGACAATAGATTTAGCATAATGAGTGTATCTAAACATATACCTGTTGCATTCTGTAGTAACTTTATCTTTGATGAGAACTTGGTATGGAGTTTCATCTTCATTAGCCATGATTCTTTATAAATTATGACTGTTTTCTTTGTTTTGAAATGATTCAAAACTTTGGGGGATATAGGCTGATTGGGTAATTAGAAAATTGGGGCATTTGATGGACTGTGTTTTCAGTAGAGGCCCACTTGAAAAGCAATTGAGCTGCCCAAATTGAATACAAGGGATTGAAGGAGAAAAAGGCACTGAAATGCAATGTCCCACAAATGAGGAAGAGAAAGATGAAAAAGGTATTAAAAGATGGTTACCTGCCAGCCCAGCCATGGCCAGTGTTGCATTCATTATCTCTTCATTTTATATAGCAACAATCATATCCATATTCAATTCAGGAGATTCATATCAACACACCATTACAAATAGACACCTACAAAGGTAACACACAACTGATACAAGTTTGGTACACTTAAAAGCTCAAATTTGTAAATAGATATTTAGGCTTAATTATTTCATTTCTGAATATTGGTTTACATATTTTATATATATCTCTTTTAATACCTTCTCGTATATATCAGATTAAAATTATTCATATTTTGTGAGATTATGCACGTAGAACAATAAGATGTACGTCGATTTACGAGAGTATACATATATGACAATGAAACTTCGATACCAATAAAATTGACATGAACGTTTAGACTAATTATTGAAGTTGATCAACATATTTAGATTTGTTTGTCGCATTACTTAGATGGCTATTACTAAGATATTTACTTGCAATACTCAATTATTATGCGAACAAACTGAAAAACATGTATATTATTGAATTGATCGCTTTAATTTGGGCCGATCAAATTTTTTTTTGAAAACTATTAAATAAGATAAATTGCTAAATCTTCAAACTCTATAATTAAACTATAATAATGTATTCAAAAAAATATTTTGAATATATATTATATCAATCAAAATCTCATTTTAATTCTCGTCCTCAAATATTAACCTTTTATATTAACACTAATACACATCAGAAATAGATTTAGAGAAATTTAAACTAACTTATAATGAAATTAAGGCCCGTCTAATCCTCTGTATCTACACGCAAGCGACCGGGCACTACATTTCAACCGGTGGGCCCCGCAATTCCACGTCATCAACCTTGTCCGAGACCCGCGGGTGGGCCCCACCTGTCCTCGTCAGCATCCCCGTGTCGCCATCAGTGATCAATGCGCAGGTGAAAATGCCAAGCGTAATCGGACTAGGTTGTCCGAAAGCGAGACGCTCCACGTGGCCTTCTCCCATTTGCTGGAAGCGACTGTTTTTTTATTTAAACACAGAAAAATGAGTAAATTGAAATTTAGGATTATAATCAGGCGGACAAGACCCCACTGAATTAAAGTGTGGGTGGGTCCGGTGAGGACCGCTCTGCACCGTCCAACTTTCCATCAACTTTATCGAGCTTTACAGTGGTACGTACACAATGTGTCTGGCAATGAATCCGAATGAATCATTTTCCCTCATTTTCTCTCCCCCCCCCCAAACAGCAGTAACAATAAGTAGAAACAATAGTCCATTACTAGTATAGTAGTTAGTATGATGCATGATCTCCAGTGACTGATCGAGCAGAATTTGATAGCCGTCGATTCATGTTCACATTTTCACTATCTATACAAACTCGTGAAAAAGTAACGAAAGTGTTATTTAAGTATTGGACGTTTGAGTTATCACGTTTAAAGGTGAACGTGTGTCTCGGACCAGACCAGACTCTTCGGTCCTGCATTTTAAGAACTAAACCGGAACCATTACCCTTTGTTCATGGTTCTCCAGTCGCGGTTCCGTGTCGATTCGAATTCGGTCTTCAGTTCTGTTGTCTAAGTGTCCAACTCCTAAGTACGTTTTATTTTAACACTTCAGTGACACTTCTACTAATTTTCACGAATTTGCATAAACTGTACAAAAATCAACAAGAGTAAATGAGAATTTTTGCAAAAATGAACGTGAGTAAATGAAAGTTTTTGAAAAAATACAGTTAAAAAGAGTTTTGTGCAAGAAAAACATAATCATAAAGAGATTTTTTGCCATATGTTAAAGTGTGTATATACATATACATCATTTCTAGATATTTTAAAGATTTTTATTTATAATAATAGAGTTATTTTTGTTGAGTTCAATTTTAACATAATACTATGATTTTTTTATATTTATAATTATCATTTGATTTCGTCCCAGAAATACATAATCTATTTAAATATACATCACATATTCAAATATAGAGTTATACACTTTAAGCGAAATCGAATTCTCAACCTCAACACAAGTAATGTGATGCTAGCTCTCTTCCTAACTATTCTTTTAAAATTTAAAAATTCGGTATGTTAAAATCTTTTAAAATTTATAGTGTATCCATAAGTTTCATTAATATGATGATTTATCACCCAAAAAATGTATAAAATAAATTATTCATACATGATGAACATGAAGGGGCAACAAATTGTGAACTATATATTTTTTCTTTCACATATATAAATAAAATGAAAATCGAAAGATTACGTGTGATGTACTCCACCTTATATGCTTCGAAAAATTAAGGAAATGTCAAATTAAGCAAAAAATAGAACCATAATTGTCTCTTCAGAGAAATTGGCCTTTTAAGTGTATTTAAGGTACTTAACTGCTTCGAGAGAGCCAATAATAAAGTTTAAATAAATAGGTGTTTCCATTTTAATTTTCGGTCATCGAAGAAAAAATCACAATGACTCTGATCTTGCGTGGCAGATTAGACGGTGCATCATGTTGTGGGCCCATGACGGGCCCAAATATTAGGCATTATGGGCTGCTCGTGGGCCCTGCATCGTTCTAAATCTTCATAGCCGTCGATGTGGTGTAGGGTCCATTGGCACCGGCCTAGACAGCCGTTGTTTGCTTTTGTTTGGCTCTGTGACCACTTCAATCAATTCATTGGGTTTAAGTGTGGACCCACCCCAATTTGTTATATTAAATTAAGATCGGTTCGATTTGATTTAAAAATTTTAATTTGATATTCACATTATGTTTGGTTTAAGGAACTGATCTTGTGAATTTGATAAATATGAAATTGTTTTCATTTGAATTTCAATTCGATTCTACGTGATTTGTCAGTTTTTATATTCAGTCTAAAAGTACTAAATCATTTAAATAATATTGTATTATATAATACTATCATCTGTAAACAAAGATAACTTAACGCATCTAATTTCGTTTGAACTAAATATGAAGATATATACATTGTGTTTACAATTTTGAATGCATTTAACTACGTTGCATATCAGTAATTACTATCAAACCTCTTATGAGAGCGAAGCGAACGGTGGAGAGATGCCACTACGTGCATCAAGTTCAACTGGTTCATAATTATATAGATATCGTAATTTTTTTTCTGGATAGCTCTGAACTGGACTCGAACCATTCAGGTTGTAAGCGATAAACTTTGGACCAACCCACTAAACCATAGATTAAACTCGTATGGTAAATATTGCGGTCCAGTTCGACATAACAGATCCAATTATGATTATTGTTCACTTCTAATTACAAAATTATACGTCACCAAGTGCCTAATAAATTCTTATTAACGATACATAATCTGATCATTTTGTACAAGTGAATTAAGAGAGATACCTACTCTGATATCATGTTAATATTTAATGAAAAAATAAAACTTGATACTAAAGATACAATATACATATGAACTAGTTTTTTTTTCACTTGTGATAAATTTCTTTTTTTTCTACCATATTTTGCTTTAAATCAAGATGGGTCCAAAGGAAAAAAATACAAAAACAAAGGGAGGTGGAGGAAATAAAGAGAAGAAAGAACATGAAAGCATGATGGCTTGCCACCTTGAAGCCATGCTTGAGGATATGATGCTGACTTGAAAAATGGCCACATCCTCTTTGGCCTCTACATCTCATTGTCCCCTTCCAAGTATTAAATACCATTTAATACAGATATAAACATGATCTAATTCATACTTTAAATATTTAAAAAAATACCAGAAAGAAAAATACATTTTACAAGTAGACAAGTGTGGTACAGTCTTTTGATCTGGTTCTCAGTGGCATGAGGTGTCAAGTTTGCAAAAGATTCTTTATTAAATATTAATACATCATCTATATCTATCTATCTATCCCAATTCCAAATATAATTTTTTTTTTAAATGGAAATTTGGGCTCTCACAGCCCTATATATAGCTCTCACTTGATCATTGATCTCTCACTACACTCACAAGCTTCAATCTAGTATATTCCTTATTGTCCTTCACTCTTTCATACCAGTTTTTATCCACTTTTTTAGCTTTTCCAAATGGCCAGTGCTGAGGTAAAAATAAACTCCTATTATTTGGTTCACTATGTATATAAATTGGAAAAGATTTGGTTCATTATGTATATAAATTGGAAAAGTGGTTCAAATTTTATCGTTTATGGACTAACTTGTGTAATAACATTATGTACACATAACGTTACGACACATGTTAGAAGTTTGATCATATTTAATGTTAGATGATGATCAGGCCCGAGATCTTTATCGAGAGTGATGATATGATTAGATCAGATCAGATCTTAGTTGATCACAAATGTCTTATGGGTTTTGATGTTTAGCATCATTCATTGTTTTATGCTGATTCAAAATTGAGTTTGTGTGTGTTAAATATAGTTTTCAAGAAATGATGATCTTATATATATATGATTGTTTTGATGGGTGTAATAGGTTGCAACTGTTCCAACAACATTGCCAGAGAATGAAGCAGCAGAGGTGATCAAGACAGAGGAGGAGGTGGTGGCTGCACCTGTTGAAGTTGAGGCAGTGACCACCACAGAGGAGGAGGTGGTGGTGGTGGTGGCTGCACCAGCAGCTGAAGCTGAAGAGCCAGTGACCACCACAGATACTCCAGCAGAAGCCGAAGCCCCGGTCGAGGAAGCTAAGGCTGAAGAAGCAGCAATTGAGGAGGCTGTTGTTGAGACTAAGGAGGAGGAGACACCTGCAGCTGAAGTAGCAGCAATTGAGGAGCCAGTTGTTGAGACTAAGGAGGAGGAGGAGACACCAGCTGAGGAAGTTGCTGTGACTGAGGAGGCCAAGGAAGAGACAGTTGAGGCAGAGGAGGTGAAACCAGAGGTTGTTGTGGAGGAAGAGACCACCACAGTTGACAAGGTTGAGGAATGAGCTTGTTTCTATTTTCTTTCTGTTGCTGCTACTGTTGTTTGTTTGGGTCAAAGGGTTGGTTCTAGTTTTTTTTTTTAAGTTTTAAATGGGATGTCTTGTTTTATTTTGTTATTTTTCACTATTATTATTATGACAGGCATTTTGGAGCTGCAAATTATTATTATATGGTAATTAATCAATGACTGGGATCCATGTCAGCATGTACTTACCATGCTGGCTGTGGGTGCTGACCAGTTTGCTGTAATGAGATGTGATCTCTATTCTCTATGTTTTGAATAATAAATTCCATTGTATTTTTCTTTTGAGTAAATGTTTGCTTTAGTTTCTAATTCTGCTTGCAAATTGTAATGTTGTTCTTGATTACATATTTGACATTTTCATTTAGAAATTATTATGTATGAGAGTAAACGAGATGAATCAAACGTTAATTTTATAAAGATAGATTCGTGAAAATATTCTTTGGTTTGATTTCAAATGAGTTTATGCAAGAGCTCGACTTGTTTACCAAACAAACCCAATTTTAAATTTGAATTCGACTCGAACTCAATTATAACAAGCTTGAACCAAATATTGAATTAATCAAGCAAATGACTCTTAAGACTCGGTTTGTTTACGGTCCTAAGAATTACAAAAAAAATGACAGGTCTTAGAGCTATAATATTCCATTGAAGAAGGCAAAAGATCAGGCACAAAACACAATAACCCAGCAATACCATCTTTAGGACAAGATTAAAACTGAACTAATATAAGGTTCCAAACTAGAAATCCAAATGTTTGTAGCTAACCAAAAGTGTCATATAAGACCTAGCAACTACTCAAAAAAAATGCCATCATAAGAACAGATCTTTTCCATTCCAATGCCTTCAGTTCCATTTTCAAACTTCACTCCTAGCTCAAGAACACCATCCCTACAATATGAGTCCCAAGAAAGAAAAAGTTAACAAACCAGGAGGTTTCATCTTAAAAGGTAACACTACACAAATAAAAAAACTACACACCAACTCGAAAAACTTAGCACCAACTTACCATATATGGCTTTCTTATCTGTATAGAAATTATCTTTTGCATTAAGAAGCACAACCAGCTTTATGGAGAAATAATTACTTGTAAAGTTGACGATACAAAGTAAAGGTTCGAGTAAGAAGCTTACCTATTTTCCAACTGCTATTACTCCTTCTGCCATTGCTTATAAAACCAACTTGAACCCTGAAGACAGGAAATCATCCCTGGAAAAGGGAGAAGAAACGAACTCTGAGTTCTGAGTGAGATTGAGAAAGATACATGATTCTCCAAAAACTTATTCTTAGCATTGTGACTCCATCAGGATTTATCATAACTCAATTAAAGATATTAGCGTTGGCCTTTTAATGATAAATGCATATTGATAAATGACAGAACAAATAGAGAACTAGGAATTTTTTTTACCTCTTTTTCACCTTCTTGCTTGTTGCTTCTTTCTGCTTTCCCACAGATCGATCATGTCCACCAACTCCAAGAGGAACAAGACTGCCAACATGGACCACTCCGCAAAATGAATGAGGCATACTGGGAATCTTGACTTTCTTCACTGTGTTCTCAATCAGGTCATACCAGAAAAGCTTTTGGCTGTCACATTCTAAAAGAACTTCATTTCCACTATTTGAATAGATCAAAGGCTTAACATACTCGAGTGACTTTAGAACCCTAGGTCGGGTAAGTGAACACAGTCTAGTCCACGACTTTTTTACCCCATAATCCTTCATCACCCATATATCCATACGAACTGTAAGGTAATTACAGAGTATACAGAGGTTACCACCCAAGACAGCCAGGTTCATCAAGACGGCCTTATCCAAATTTTTAGGCATTGGAACCTCTCTGCACTGATCTGCTCCAAGATCAAAAGCAACGATTAAGGCTGAGGTATCCGAATCAGGTCTTCGAGTAACCACCCAATGTAAAGCGCCACCAGCAAACACACCCCATTCACGTTTGTAACAAATGTAATAGGGAAAATAATGAATATCTCTCCATGAGTTTGTTTTCAGACTGTACACCTTGACTTCATTGACAAACGAGTCTTTAACTTCATCACTGAGAAACTGAGCAATCCTCACCACCTTATAATCATCACCAGCGGAATCACAACCAAATCCGTAATTGATAAATGAGTCCAAGGTGAAATCATACAGGGACATCACTGGTGTGATGGGTAAATCCTGGTATTTTCCAGTAGACGGATTCCACAGAAGGGTCTCTTTATCTGGGGTATGTAAGCAGAGCAAGCCATTGCAAGAACCCACTACTTCAACTTCACCCAATACTTCAGTTCCACAAGATAGATACTTGCAAGGATGATTGAGTTCCACAGCTTTATCGAATGAGTTTAAATCCACTGAATATATATAGTAGTTATCTGCAAGTATCAGGCTGAGATTGGTGCTACTTTCCATTGAACTTTTGAGGTGCCTCTTAATGAAATTTGAATCGTCTATTAGAGTACACCAGGGTTTGCATACACATTTCAGTCGTAGGAGAGTCTTGACAGATAGTCTAGAGAGAATGTCAGTAACCACCTCCTCCGAATTGTTCAGCACCATCTTATTCCACTCAGACTCCACATTATCCCTAAGTTAAACAAGAAGCAAGGTGAAGCCATTTTACATAAACAATACAGAACTTAACTCTAAGCACAAACACTAGCTAGCTAGCATAAAGAACTGAAGAATGAAAATGAATGAATACATCAGTACATATAGGCATTTGAACATGTACATACCAATTTACTTGAGAAATCAAAAAAAGACTAGCACATATGATTCACAACCAAGTTATTGACAGCATGATACTAAATTTAAGTAGCAGTATCCATAATAGTACCTCTTCTTCATGTTCTTCTTAACACATAACTAAATTCTAACTTCTGAGCATAAATACTAGCTAGCTAGTATTAAGAAGTGAACTACGAAAATGAAAACATATATCACTCAATAGATATAAGCATTTGTGCTAATGACTAGCACAAATTATTGATTCACAGCCAAGTAATTGGCAACATGATGCTAAATTTAAGTAGCAGTGTCCATAATCATACCTCTTCTTCATCTTCTTCTTCTTTCTCCTTCGCGCAGCCTGGTTTACTTCAGCGATCCTATTACCACCACCCAGTCGAACAAGACTATCCTGATAAACCTCCATATCACACATTGAATCGGGGAACCCGCGAACCTTCACCTGCTTTACTTTCTTTGTTCCAAGGTCATACCAAAGAAGCTTATCACCATCCTGGTTCAACAGAACACGATCACCACTCCTCACCAAGGGCACCAAGAACTCAAAAGACCTGATAACCTTCGGTTGCCCAATCGACATCAACTTAGTCCAAGACTCCCTCACCCCATAATCCCTCATCACCCACACATCAACGCGAACTTGGTAATAGTTGCAGATCATGCTCAGACACCCCTCAAAAACCCCCAAGTTCATATGAAACTTCCCCACCAAACCCTTTGGCTTAGGCACCAACCTATACCTCTCGGCCCCAAGATCAACAGCACCAATCAAGTTCTCAGTATCAGACTCGGCTCTCCGACTCACCACCCAATGCAGAGCTCCACCAACAAACTGACCCCAAGTTCGCTTATGACGAATATAGTACGGAAAATCCCCAATCCTCCTCCAAGAATTCGACTTCACACTATAAACCTTCACCTCATTTTCAAAGGAATCAAAATCTCGCCCGTAAAATTGAACGATCCTCACCAATTTGTGATCGTTCGAGACCGAATCGTGCCCGAGGCCATAAACAATGAACTGACACCCGGTGAAGTAATCAACCTCCGGGAACTCGATCCGAGTCGCCGGAACCTTCCGGTGCTCCCGAGTCGCCATGTTCCAGATCACGGTGTCTCCTTCGTCCATCTCCAACGAGTTCGACAAGCAGAGCAGGCCATTGCAAGATCCGAGCACCTCGGTGCCGAACCGGGCGGTCTTCAGGGGGTGATCGAGCTCGACGGCTCGATCGAGCGAGTCGAGCTCGACGGAGTAGAGGTAACAGTCCCGGAGGATCAGGCTCCGGCGGGAGCGGTTCTTCACGGAGCGGTGGAGATGGAGGTCGACGAAATCGGGGCCGTCGATCAGGTCGCGGTAGGGTTTCGAGGCGCACCTGAAGCGTAGAAGAGACTTCGCCGGAAGGAAGGTGAGTATGTCGGAGACGATCTCCGGCGGAAACTCCGGCATGGTGGAGGATTTTTTTCTGTACGGTAGGGTTTGGGTTTCTGAGAGAAGCAAGTGACGAGTGTGTACATTTGCATGGGTCGATATATAGAGACGAAGATTCTAGAAACTCGGGGGCACATCGGTCAATTCACACGCCTGGTACGGATTTGGTTCGTTGGAGAATATCTTGGAAACCGGTTTTGAGCTAAAGACAATCTAACTAACAGCCCAAATTAGGAGAGAGAAATTATAGAAAATAGAATTAGTTGAAATAATGTAACGGTTTGGTTCGAGTTTGAGTTGGTTCGGTTTGGTTCTGAACCGGATTGATCAGTTCGAATTTATAAAAGTAGAAATCAAAATCGAATCGATGGAGTTCCGTTCGGTTAGGTTATGTTTTGAAATGTCAATTTTTTGTTCGTTTTTCTGTGAACAAAATTTCATGATGTTTTGTACTTTAGACTGTTTTGGCTTACCGATTTTTAGTTTGATTTTATTTAAACCGGTTTTTATGAAATTTACACGCTCTGGACATGTTTTGACTTATCATTTAACTTATTATTTTTGTTTTATTATTTTTATGTTCAATTAATAAAGATTGATGACTTAAAATGAGTCACGTATCAAAATTAATCAGTTTTTAATTCGAATCAATTTGATTAGTTTGGTTATTTTTGGGCAGCACCATGTTGTTACGCCCGAAATTCTAATTTGGAGCATCATTTTTATAAGTGAGAATTTAGCACTTATCCATCTAAAAGCTATTTGTATATTCGTAGTACACAAAAATGTATGTGATCTATACTAGAGAAATTTTATTAGAAGGATAAGTGAGAATTTAGCACTAATTCATCCAAAAACTATTTGTATATTCGTAGTACACGAAACTTTGTGATCTATACGAGAGAAACTTTATTAGAAGGATAAACAACATATTAGCTGAACCAATTTGAGCTTGGTTTAGTGATTTAGGGGTTGATACTGATCATTCCCTAGTCTCATACTAGAGTTCGAGGCTTAATAAAATATTTGGGTGGGATGGGTTTAAATGTGTATTATTCAAACACATACATACATATATAGAGTTGTAATCCCATGTGAACCGTCCTATCATGTACAAACCCACGAGAGCGCGACATCAAAGCAGAGCGTGCATTGACAAGCGCGCTGATGTGACAAACCGAATTCAGATAAAACTTTTCCCATACCACATAGCGACCTTATCTATGACCAATCAGCGAGACAATTATACCGACTAATCTCAAGAAGTCCTTGTGTGTATTAAAAGTATTATCCAACAATATTTTTAACTACAGTATGATGTTATAACAACCTAGCTCCGTGTTATCTTCTCTCTACAATTCCTATGCTCAAGCATGTAATATTACAAATTTACTTTTCCGAATTATTGTCTATAAAAAAACATCACATCACTCGTTAGGGAACCAAACTACAATCATGGCCATGGCTTGATCCCATATACAAACATAATTGTTAGGAGGTTATAAACATCTGGTCTCGGAGCATTTTTGTATGTATCTATTACCAACTTCAACCGCATCCTCCCTGAGAAGAGACCACTACATCCTGTCCTGTCCGGTTGCTTGCTTGATGGGTTTCGACATCATATCCGAAGAAAGTAGTTGGACTGTGAAAGTTGGGAGTCGAGTATTGTACCTGAAAAAACCATGAAACAACACGACCATATCAGCACTTATACCATATTAAAGAGCATTTTGTCTTAAGTGCAAAGACACGTCTTCTCTTCAACTTTTATACCACACGGGGATGTGCCAAATTATTCAAAAACTTGGCGTGACAAATTACCACTTCTCCTTTGTCGCTCTAGGTGCCTACTGCGCCATGTCGAGCCATTAACAGGATATCATTTCTGCGAGAGAGGAGGGTCAACCCATAGATGAGATACTTGGTCACAAGAAATTAAACATAACATGGTGCAAAACCTTCTGATGCCAGTTCTGCGACCGATGGGATATACAAAGTGGGTTTAGGCTTTCAGCCAATGTTACAGGGTTATAGAAAGAGAGAAAATGCATCTATAGGGTACCAATGAGTAATGACTTATAACCTTAGGCCCCTCAAATTATAAGGATATATTCCTGGCAAACATGAAAAATGCACGCACATATTGGCCACATTGAAGGGAATAACTAATACTTGTATCGACAACATGGTAGTTGTCATTTTGACTGAAGATCATTTTGGGGAATGTGTTATTAGAGGTCCAAGTCAAGCAATGAATTCACAAACCACAAAGGCGATTGTTATGCATCTAGCCTAAATTAAATCATTTAACAGCAGGTTTCCTTCTGAAAGGAAAAGGAAAGAGTGTTTATGAAAGGATAAAGGAGCAATTATTGTTGATATTGATGCATTACTCAAATTCCATTTAAATTTCAAGAAAATCAGGAATGATGGTAATATAACCTCGAGCCTTGAATAGACATTTTGACTACTTTTTATGAGTCCCGGTATGCATGAAAGGAAAGCATGTATTCATTCTAATGAGTAAAGTTCTGACGAAGAATAGTCCATTTGCAAATAACCCATAAACCCTGGACGCTTTATCTTCATATTCCTAATCCTAGGAACAGAGCTACACGATCAAACAACATTCAATTTGGCAAGCTAGTGAACGGGTAAAACAGAAACCAGATAGATCAACTCAATGCCGTCTCCAATTTGGGGTCCGAAAACACAAAAGAATAACCTATAGTCACCAACACAAACTATACAGTGAAGAGAGAAAGTACCTCTGTCGCACTCTTGGTGCTATTCTTCTTCCATTCTCGCCTATAACACCAATTTGAACCCTTGTGACAGGAAATCATCCCTGTGAAAATAAAACAACAGAGACTAAAGATTAGGCACTGAAGAGAGCCAACTCTTAACTATAAGTACAATGTTCAATTATCTACTTCAACAAAGAAATCCATACAATAATGTCCCGAAAACTTACTACATAAACACGTATATATATATAACATCAATGTCAATTGGCATGTGTTATACCTCCTCTTGGTCCGAGCTTTTCTCATCTCTTCAAATCTTCTACTGGATTGCAGCGGGACAAGGGTTTGTGGTAGCATCAATGCTTCAAAGGAAACGGGCATATCACGCATATTGACTCTCTCTACCCTCTTGCTCTCCAAATCATACCATAGAAGATTATACTTGTCGCCCAACAAGATCTTGCTCCAATTATTCGAATAAGCCAAAGGCTTCACACAACTATAAGCTCTAGTCACTTGTGTCTCCGTGGTCGAGAAGATCTTAGTCCAAGAATCCTTCACTCCATGACTCTTCATCACCCACAAATCAACCCGGGAGCGTCTAAAATTAGCAATCATGCACAAGCACCCTCCCAAAACCCCGATTTCCATGTCGAATTCGTTGTTTTCGCAGTCGGGCAATGGCATTTTCTTGTAGGTTTCAGAACCCAGATCGAGAGCAGCGATTAGAGTACCGGTATCGAGCCTGTCCCTGGTGGTGCCGACCCAGTGAAGAGACCCGGAAGCAAAAACACCAGGCTTCTCAGAGAAGCAGAGGAAGGGCATGTCGTCGATCCTCTTCCAGTAGTTCCTGTTCATGGAGTAGACCATGACCTCGCACTCGAACCTGTCCCGGTCCTCCCCGAAGAACTGGACCACTCTCACGATCTTGAAGTCGTCGGCGGCCGGGTCGTGCCCGAACCCGAAGGACCGCATGTGGAACGGGCACGACCCGGACCCGCGGCGGTTGAGGTCGACGTCGAGGTGGGGGACGAAGCGGTGGCGGCGGGTGGAGGGGTTCCAGACGGCGGTGTCGCCGGCGATGTTGCAGAGGCAGAGCAGCCCGCTGGCGGCGCCGAGGACCTTCAGGCGGTCGCTGTAGCCCATCACCGGGTGGTTGAGCTCGGCGGCGGACCCGAGGCGGTCGAAATCGGCGGCGAAGAGGCGCGAGTTTCGCCGGAGGAGTAGTAGGTGGTTGCGGTTCGTGGCGGCGGAGTAGCGGAGGTGCGCGGCGATGAGATCGGGGCCGTCGATCAGGCGGCGCCACCGCTTCGAGGCGCACCGGAACCGGAGGAGGTCCCTCACGGGGACGCGAGAGAGCACGTCGGTGAGGATCTCCGGCGGCAGATTCGCCATCACGCGGCGGCGATTGCGGCGGTTGCGAGATCGAGAAATGTGAAGGCGAAAGGGTTTGGTTTTGGGGGATAAAGGGTTTTTTATCTTCTCGTTCAGGTGTAGAGTGTGTGTGTGAGTGACGCTAACGTTTTTTGCGTGTTTACGGAAATGCCCTTTGGTGGTTTGGCTGTGGTTTGTGACGTGACGGTTCGGGAAAGCAAGGGTTAGTTGGTAATTTAATGTCCTCACGCCTCACAAGATTTTATAGTTTGTACTTGTAGGCACTGGAAATGGGAGTGAGTTTATGTTATTTTACGGTCCCTAAACAAATTTTTTTTTCTATTTGAAACCCAACAAATTTAAATTGAGTTCTGAATTCAAAATTTCAAAAAACAAAATTATTTCTCATTAAATAAAAAAAGAAAATTAGATGTATAGTTAAAATTGAATTATCGACTTATGTTTTGTTAATCCAACAATTAATATTAATTCCAAATTTATTTTCACCTTAATTAGCAATAATTTTCATGTAAATAATCTCGAAAGTGTGAGGGTAAGACAAACATGAACACTAATGAACGTGATGTGAGTTTAATATTTAATTAGGTGGATATAACCCGGAAATACCCTTGTCTAGTTGGTCCTTGACTGTGACATGCCAATTTGGGAAAGTGAGGGCTAGTTGGTCATTTCATGTGCTTACCAGATTTAGTAATAGTTTCTGGAAATGGGAGTGGTGTGGCCGAGGCTTTTTAAATAATAAAAAGCTTTTGAACGACATAACACTTTTATATTGGCTTTATTTCGATCTCATAATATATCAAGGCGAAATGAATGATAAGATCAACAATTCTAAAAAAGTAAGTTTTTTATTATTTATTATTTATAAATAAAAAATTTCTTCAAAGTCGTTGATTTTTCGATTCTCTTCAATTTGATATATTATGAGCTCGAAATGTAACTCGTATGAGAGAGTTATGTCATTTGAAAATTTCAATAATTTTACAAACATATTGGCATTTGTCGTTTCCAAAAAAGTTAACAGAATTTTCAAAAAAGGTTAGCGGAGTTGGGTTAAATGGTACTTTCACAAAGCTAAGTGGGTTATAAGTTTACATCTTTTCTCGGAAAAAGTAAGTGAAATTTTTAAAAAATTAGATGAAATTACGTGAAATTTTCTCTTAAAGTTTCGATGTTGAGATTTTACGGTACACTTATGTTGGCCTTTTCCAATTTTTAAAATTTCTCAAACTAATTGTGTGATTTTATGTTTATCCTTTCACAAAAATAGATTATTTGTGTTATGAATGATTGACACGTGGTGACCATGCATGTGGCCACCACCACCCTTTTTTTGCCATCTCATGATTTTTGTTACCCTTTATCGTTATTGTAAAAATACACTTTATATCATGGGAATAAAAAAAATGAATTTAAAATTCTTATTTTATTTATTTCTAAATATAAAATTTTGATTCTCTTATCTTAAGATAATAATGATGGGATTTGTTTCTGTCGGTGGTCGACGGTTGTGGTAATTAAGGAGAGCAATTTTGGACAGTATAATTTGATTCCAATCTTGATGATTTTTTAATCTAACTCCATTGGTTTGTTTACTTAATGACTCAGTATTGAGAATGATCGAGAGTTCTCTGTCGTCAATGGGCTGATCTTGGTAATTAGCACGAAGAGCCCAGAGGCCTTCAATTACTAAGGGTTCATGATTACCTCAGAGATGTCGATGACAATCGTTAGAAGAAGGACATTGATCGCATGATTGATCGATGAAGCTTGTTCAAAACACTATGCAGTGGAATCACATGGTTTCTCCACCAAATCAAGGTGGAGACTACGATTTTGCATAGTGTTAATTGGTTTGAATTGAATGGTCTATGTGGTTATCTTGGAGTCATGTGTAAAACATTCTGTAGCGGGATCACAGGATCTCTTCATCTGTATGAAGTGGAGAACGTGACTATGCATGATACTAAAAGAGTCGAGTCTATGACATATGTTTCTTTTTATTTTGTTTGTCTCTTTTGTAATTTTGTGGAACTTAAATTAACCATATATGTTTTAACTCACAGTAGATGAGATCACGGTACATATTATTTTTCATCATCTGTTGCTGCGACTGTTCGACATAATGTCGGGTTAGTTACTTAATAATATTTCGAGTTTTCTCTAAAAAATTCTTAATTTGTATTTATTTTGATGTTTTTATTAAAATATCTAGTGACTTTGTTGAGACGTCGCAAAGATGTGATATAGACCGAGTGACGGTGAGTTTGGTTGAGTGGAGAGTGTGTTTACCGAAATAGCCTTGGCTGGTTGGTGGTGAGTTGTGACGTGCCAGTTTGGGAAAGTAAGGGCCATTTGGTCATTTAAGATGGTTACAAGATTTAGTTGTACTTGTAGTTATTGGAATGGGTGAGTCTCTTGTCTAAGTATTTTATATTATTCTCTCTAAACAATTGCTATACTTCTATTTTAAATCCAACAAAGTTGCATTAAAGTTTTGATGTTTAGTGACTTTATGGTAAATTTACAGGTAATTACAGATCAGTACACCTACCGAAACGTCATTTCAAGATTGGTACTCCAAGTTTGATTTTTTTTGTTATGGGTCCCCTAAATTTCATTATGTTACACTTAGGTTAAATTTCGTTAGATCTAACTGATGTGAGTTGTAAAAAGTCCAAAATGTCTTTTGTTGCAAATGTTTTGAATGAATAATTATCAGTAATTGTGAAATTACTATTCTACTATCACTTGATCAATAATATAAGCTTATGGTGTCAGAGTATTTTAGTTTTTTAAAATAAATTAATAAATGAATTCAAAATGTATTGTGAAATGTCTAATTTGCCCTCCTTTTTGACCTCCCAACTATTATCAATTTCTTCTTCTTTCTCACTCAATTATTCAATGACATTCAATCTGCAAATTGACTTCTTTCTCACTCAATGAATCGATGGAATTCAATCTGCAAATTGACAAAACCCGGCGAGCCTCCGGTGCCCTAGCTCGCGCCGCCGGAGTAGCGCCTAGAATCGGTTACTCTATAGTCTCCGACCCCAAATCCCTCACAGACACAAAACATAAATTAATTTGGGAGTTCACGGTCTTCGTTCTCGAGCTCGCCAAGATCCAGATTGAAGAACCAATGGCTTCAACCTCAACGCCCAAAACCCTTAAAAAAATCTTCAAGCCAAGGCATCATTTTTCACAATATCCTTCAATCACCAGCACGCCCATTTCAGGGTTTTTTCGACGATCGAGCCCAAATCGAGAATTGGTACCTGAGAGCTCTGCATCGGAGCGGCGACGTATGTGGCGTAAGGGGGAGGGTAGGGATGGAAGTGGTCCGGCGGCGGATCGGAGCTCTGTTTTCCGATCTGGTCTGGCCATAAAGAGCTCTATTTTCCGATCTGGTCTCGCGGCCTCGCTCAAGGTCAGCAACGAGCATATCGAAGGCGACGAGCTCGTGGCGGTGGTCGGAGGAGAAGGAGAGTCCAGAGCAGATGTCGGCGGCCACGAATTGGCAGGTTATGTTTTTCGCGAAGAAGACGAAGACATGGGAAACGTCTCCACCACCTTCATGGCCACCTGAAGCTCTGGTCATGACCTTCAACGCCGATTCGTGGTCGCCGACGGATTCGTGGTCGCGAGCTCTGGTTTGGCTTCGGTGAGCTACGAAGGAAGAGAGAGGGACTCAAGGGTTAGTAGTGAGGTTGAAGGAAGAGAGAGGGAGTGGAGTGCAAATTTGTAATTTCATAATTATTTTCAAAACTTTTAATTGTTTTATCTATATATTTGAAAAGTCAAATTTACCCAAAATTCATTACTTCAATTGATTATTTAATTAGGGGTAACATAGTCATTTCATAACTAACCCAATTAATACATAAGATTAAAAAAAATATTTCAATCAGATTTTGGGTATTATAAACAAATTTAACAGTATTGTTGTTAGATGGGGTAATTACAGATCATTATACCCCCCCCCCCCCAAACCCCATTCTCATATCACTATACCCAACTTTCAGTTTTTTTTTTCTAGGTCCCTCAAGTTTAAAACGTTAACACTTAAGGTAATTTTCTGTTAAATCTAACTGAGGTAGTTAGTAAAATGTCTAAAATGCCCCTCTATTTAAGCTTTAAGTGATATAATTCTAATAAAAATGTGAAAATACTAGTTTACCCTCGCTTAAATAAGAATTTAAACTTGTAGATCAATGGCATAATTCTCTTTTAACCAAACATAATATAAAAAAACTAAAAAAATCAAATAAAATCAAATAAAATGTAAGTGAAATGACAATACTACCCCCTTCTTCAACCTCTCACTTCCCATCTCACACTCTCCCCTCTCTCTGGTTTTTGCCATCGTTTTGGGCATCTTTCTGTTCTTGGATTTGGGGTTGAAGCTTATAAAGCTGTCGAATCTGGAGATGGAGCCAAAGTTGAAGCAGCTATTGCGGTGCGTCGCGCGAGGACGAGGGCGTGCACTCCAAGCGCACTGCTCAGTTCAGGATCCTCCGCCCTGGGCCCGGTCACGGTGGTTCTCCGGGAGGGTGAGGGAGTTCTTCTCGGAGTCGAGGTCCGAGAAGGTTCGATTTGTGGAGTTCTTCTCGGCTCAGTGCACATGCTCGGAAGAAGAGGAATTGCCGCTGAGGTCCGAAAGGTTCGATTTGTGGAGGGGAGCGAAATGGGTCTTGGAGATTTGAGGTGGGTTCTCCTCGGCGAATGCGAGCATGACCGTGGAGGAGCGTTTCACGGCGTTTTCCGGGAACAAGCTGGTGGGTTACGGCGGAGAGAGGAGGAAGGGGAGGCAGAAGATGGAGAAGGCATTGTAGGTGAGAGGTTGAAGAAGGGGGTAGTATTGTCATTTCACTTACATTTTATTTGATTTTTTTAGTTTTTTAATATTATGTTTGGTTAAAAGACAATTATGTCATTGATCTACAAGTTTAAATTCTTATTTAAGCGAGGATAAACTAGTGTTTTCACGTTTTTATTACAATTATATCACTTAAAGCTTAAATAGAGGGGCATTTTGGACATTTTACCAACCACCTCAGTTAGATTTAACAGAAAATTACCTTAAGTGTTAACGTTTTAAACTTGAGGGACCTAGAAAAAAAAAACTGAAAGTTGGGTATAGTGATATGAGAATGAGGTTTGGGGGTATAGTGATATGTAATTACCTCTTGTTAGATTTAACTAAATTTGAACTAAACTGTTAACGTTTTAAACTTGGGGGATCGAGAAAAAAATTTCAAACTTGAGGTACCAATCCTGTAATGAGGTTTCAACGGGTATACTGATTTGTAATTACCCCAAATTTATTTTGTCTTTTTTCACAATTTTGAAAATTCTTGAATTCAGTGTTTGGTTCTCTTGTGTTCACCATTTCAGAAAATTTAGGTTGTTTGTTTGTGTTATAAATGATGGTCACGTGGTGACCATGCATGTGACCATGCATGTGACCACCACCTTCTTCTTTTTTGCCTTTTTTTGGTTTGTGGTTACATAGATAGACTTGTAAACATGGAAAAGAAGAAAAAAAAAGTTGTGTATTGACTTTTGTTATATTTTTAATATGTATATATAAAGTTATTGGCATGTTCGAGGTAGGAAATAAAATTTTATTTTATTTATTAGTCATATAAAAAAATGGGATAATGACACTTTGTTACACTTACTTATAGCGAAATGACACTTTCATACCTTAACTTTTTTTTTCTCTTTTTCAGTACCTTAACAATTTTTTTGTGACAACCTATTGTAAAATGACTAAAATACTCTTGGTTTAAGAAATATGAATAAAACTTGTCCAATTTGATTTATCAAACCATATTTGAAATGGTTAAAATTTAATTTTAGATTTGGGGGAATAATTGTAATTGCTTCTTAGATTTAAACCAAATTGAACTATAGATAAACAAAATTGAACCAATTCAATTTATGATTTCTTAAACTAATGGTAGTTTAGGTATTTTAGGCATTTTAGAGTTAGGTTGTCACAAAAAAATTGTCAGTGTACTAAAAAACAGAGAAAAATTGTTAGGGTATGAAAGTGTAATTTCGCTATATAGTTAAGTGTAACAAAGTGTTATTATCCTAATATTATATAATCTTAGTTGAGTGAGTTATTGTTAAGGGTGTGATTGTGTAAGAGCTGGTACCCGACCCACCTACACTGATTTTTAACCCGCATTAATATTCTTCAATTCACTCGTTTAAAGCTCTTTTATGGCGAGTTTGAATCGTACAGTTTTTGAAAAAATGACGAGTAATCTAACTCGATAGTAATTCTAAAACAATTTTAGAAAATTTATTTTAAAATTGTATAATTTATTAAAATTATATTTCAGATGGTGTAATTTATTAGAATTATAAGTTCTTAAATCACTTTTAAAATTTATTTCTTTAACCGTAGATCTAAATGCAAACTCTGGAGGGTAAAATATAATAGAAGAAATAGGAAGAATAAACAATAGCTAAAAAACCTTTGAATCAGATATCGAGAATTTTCTACTGTACAAACCATAAGCAACCTGAAAGATGGTGAAAAATAAAATATGAATGTGTGATGTGTGTGCATTTAGTATACATTTTAATTAATTTTTACTCATTCTTGAATGTGATTTTACTCTGAGCTTAGTTATTTTGTGTTTATTTTTCTCTCATTTTTAATTTGGTGGCTTACATGATGTTTTGAAGGTCTTGGGATAAATAGTTACTAAGTGGACGACCCATTTTTCAGAGATAGTAATTTTCTCGTATAATACCCGTGAAATATCTAAAATATCCCTCACTATTTATTAAATTTTCAAAGTTGTGCCATCATGTTATTTTTGCCCAATTTCTTAATTTTTGTTCACATTAATGGGTTGTGTCCTCCACTGCTCGTGATCAATACCAGAATCCTCGCTGAAAAGTGTGCCGGAAAATACATTTTTCGGCGAGTGAAAATTTTGAATTTTTGAACTCATTTCTGTCCCCTCCTTCTATATCTTTTAGTTTATAAATGAGACGGGGAGAGAGGGATAAGAAACAAGTTAAAAAATTCAAATTTTACTCACCGGAAAGCGTGCCAGAAAATATGTTTCAGCACACTTTTCGACGAGTTTAAAATATGTTCTTCAACTCATTTTTTTTTATTTTAATAACAATTACAGATTAAATACAAGATTAAAAGAAACCCAACAAAGAAACGAGTTAAAAATTCAAATTTTAACTCGCCAGAAAGTGTGCCGGAAAATATGTTCCGACATACTTTCCGGCGAGTTGAAAATATGTTCTTTAACTCATGAACAGGTGAACAGTAAAAACGTGTAGATGAGTGGAGAATGACTAATGAGAGATGAAGGGAGAGGAATATTTTTGGTATTTCAAAAAAATGAACAGTAAAAACGTTTTAAAAATAGGTGAAAAATTACTAATGTTTAAAATTTTGACAGGTGAGCGCAAATGAATTTTTTAAAAATAGATATAATAATTTGTAAATGATCTCCAATTAGGTATACTTTATTAACTTTTTATTTATTAATGTTATAAAAAGTTATTGGCTATGTTAAGATATTTGATGGTTTAATTTATATAAATTTAAATTTATTTTATATACAAAGTTTTGATTTGCTTCTGTTAAAATATTTTTTAATCTTAATTGAGTTATAGTTAAGAGCGTGAGTGTGTAAGAGTGGGTACTCTATCCACCTGCATTGATTTTTTAACCAACATTAGTATTCTTCAATTCATTTGTTTAAAATTATTTTCATGTCGAGTTTGAACCATGCAGTTTTTTTAGACAGATGACGAGTAATCTGACTCTATGATAATTTTATTCTTTTAGAAAACTAATTATAAAATTGTATAATTTATTATAATTATATTTCAGATTGTGTAATTTGTTAAAATTACAAGTTTTTAAATCAGTTTTAAAATTTATTTCTTTAACAGTAGACCTAAATAAATAAACTATGAATGTGTGATGTGTGCGCATTTAGTATACATTTTAATTCATTTTTACTCACTCTTGAATTAAGATATTTATTTATTTTAAAAGAAAAAACCCAAATATGCTACCCTATGAGTATACATTTAATTCGAATACCCGTGAGTTGGGCCCAATAAAGCCCAATCGATGGTTTGGGCCGGGCCCAAATTTAATTATCCCTCCCTGCTTATCTTGCCACGCGACACGCGTACATATTAATGGGCACAGCACTCATGCGACAAATGGCTTTAATACGAAATAAAGTGACTACAGAAAAGACACAGCACTCATGATCAATAAAGTGTTTTCCAAATATCGCGTTGAGTTTTGAACCCGATTAAATTTTATTGATTTTTTTAATTACTGAACCGACTCGTGGTAGTATTTATACAATATTGTAATTGGATACAAGTTTTCAGTTTGTCAGCCTCAATCAGATATTTTCTTAAGAAAGTGATGAATCGGGGCACGCCGAAAAACTCAGTTTGCTGAGGTACATGGGAGGATGCCCCCCGATGAGAGTGGAAGGGTAGTCTGTTTAGGTTTTGTTGTGTTTGATGTTTTAGGGTGTGTTTTGTGTGATTGGTTTTTAGTGTGTTTAGTGGTTGTCGGGGTGTCCGACTTGTTTCTTTTGTTTAGTGTGATTAGTTTAGGTGGTCGGTGTGTCCGACATGTTTGTTTGGAGGTGTCCAGATAGGTAAGGTGTATTAAGATAGTCTTTTACTAGTTTACTTGTAAACTGCACGCGTTTGATATTCGATCTTCTAGTGCGGAGTATTTTTCACTCTCGTGACTTTATAAATGAAAATTTAGTAAACTTGATTGGGAAACTAAGTTTTCCATCTGTGTAAGAATCGCAAAGGGTTTGAAGTATCTTCACGAAGAATAAGAATCGAGGGTTAAGATTGTTCACAGAGACATCAAAGCCTCTAACGTTCTAGTCATCAAAGTTGGAGGGACACAGTAAGTAAATCTATCCTCTCCATTTTTTCATATTCTGCATTATTAATATTAGGGGGAAAGGCGCATAACCATCCTCGACTAAAAATTATTTCTACTTAGCTGGACTTAACTACATTTTGGGTCAGACTGCTACACTGAAGTTTTTTTTTCACCGTTAAATAAAATGGATGAAAGTGTCAAGTTCAAGGTGAAAAGTCTAAAATGTCCTCGGCCACTTCCCTAATTTTCAAAACATGCCTTGGTTTCAGCACCCATTATTCGTCACCCCCGCTCGATCCGGCTAGGTTCTGCGCGAGATCCAGGAAATTTCTTGGAGGAGGGTTGAGTTTTCTGGTGACCTCAAGCTCCACAATGACATAATTTAGAAATTAAAAAATTGAACAAGAATATTTTAGACTTTTCACCGACAAATTTAACTTTCCGGTTGAGTTCTTGTAATGGTTTGTTTGGTTTGGTGTGGAGTGCTCATTTTAGTTTTGTTTTTTGCTGCTTGGCTTTTTTGTACCCTGTCTGTGTGTGTTCTCAATTTAATCGGGATCTTTTATTTATGATAAAGGTATTGATCTTGTGTGAATTACAAGTACAATTAGAGAGAAATCTTTATACCATATAGTCTAACTTAAATATATTATACTATAATGATAAGAAATATAACTAATAGGTGGCAGTTAAGGAAATAATCTAAATATGAAATGAATCAAATATTCAACGATTTATGTATGGATAATCATTTTATGATTGAACCAAATTCAAATTAGACTGTACCGAACCACTATGGGTTTGGTCCCAAATTTAATTAATTAATAGCAACTCAGAGGGTAGGTTTAGGGTTGTCCATGCAAAACACTAGATACTCAAATAATTCAAAATTGGTCAAATTTAGTACACTCGGTGGGATTGAATTGTTTTTATCAACATACCAGTATGAATATAAATTTCAATATCTTTTGGTCCGATATGAAAATCAATAAACTGATATCGTTTAATGCACTGACACATGTATAGATTTTATTGTTTGTACCCACCTGTTAACTCTTCGATAAATCAATGGCAGAATTTAAGAAGTTGAACCATCAAATATCATAACATAACCAATAAAAGTTTCTTACGAAAGCGACAACGGCGACAAACCAACAGGTCAAGGGTTCTCCAACCTCGACATCTCTTAAATTCATAATTTATATTCACATCAGACCATTAAATTAAAGTTACTTTAATCTTTAATAAAGTGATTTTCAGAAAATGTAAACTTTATAAAAAGTGAACTCTCTACCGATATTACTTATCAGACATTATTTTTTTTGTAAATATATATAATTATATGTAGTGGTACCTATGAGGATGATGGGAACTGTTGCTCCCACGTTTTTCATTATTATGATATGTATTTCCATAACACAAGGAGAATTGTGTAACGGGAGGTAGTTTTCTATATCCAATCAGTGAACCGTGTCGGGAAAATGGTGTAACGGGGGTCTCCGGGGTGTAACAAGAGGTTGTAACAGAAACACCGGCTGACTGTTTTATGAAAATACATAACATAATAATAAAAACACACGCGCACACGTCACCACCTAACTGGTTCGCCCATCGTGGTCTAGTTCGTACCAGATCACGCCTTATACGTATACGAGAGAAATAGTGTTTGCTACTTTGCTATCTTTAATTTCTGGTCCCTCATTCTCTATATATACGTGCATGTGTTAAGTTAGTGGAAACGTAAAAATGAGGACGATGATGAGGAACTTAGTTCTTTATTACTTGTTGCTATCATTTTGTAGCTTCTCCAACTCAGAAGAATCTAGTTCTTGCAGAATCATAAGCAACGACTGTGAGTCCTGGGGAGATACCAACCCACTCTTGCCTGAAATTGAAGGTTTGTACTACAATCAATTTGTGTGAATAAATGGAGTTTAGGGTTTATGGTTTGTACTTTAAATTTTCAAAACATGTCATTTGTGAGTTTTGGTGTGTTTTTCGATCAAGTTTCTCCACAACCAGCACGTTCATCGCTGGCCTCGTCTCCGTTCCTCCCACTACGTTCGCCGGCACCGGATTCGACCTCCGACGGCTACGCCAAGTCTCCGGCGAACAAATTTTTTACAACGGCATGGTTTTGAAAATTTGAAGTCTGACCAAGGGCATTTTCGTTTTTTTACTTAAAGTTTTAACATAAAATCTAACGGTAGGTGCTAAGTGTTCATTTTCAATCGCTGGGAGTAGCTAGGTGTCCAGTTTGAAATTTGAGGATCGTTATGTGTCTTTTGGGTATAGTTGGGATGACTATGTGTAGTTTACCATTTCTTTTTTTGAAAATGACGAAAATGTTCGTGTATTTAAGAAAACAAAAAAATAATTTTAAATTTTTTACAAAACATAATTTCTTATAAACAAAATAATAGAAAACTTATTATAGTATTTAAAAATATAATAAACGATGTTTAAACATCGTTTCTATTTCTAGTATTTTTAAGAAAAGAATCAAACATGTTTCCATAAAAAATTATGTCAAAATATATTTTTGAATGTTATTAAATATATCGGTATTTTCGTTATTTTAAAAAAACTAAACATAATTTTCGAAAAAATATTGATGGAGATGGGAAACTTGAAGCTTTTAAAAATTAAAAGGGATGTATCTAACACTACAGAAGTAGTGAAAAATGACTAATACAGAGAATACGTGGAATTATCTTTTTTAATTATACGGTTATTACTCTATTTTTATTTTTATTTTGTAATTTTCGTTATGAATAAAAACATTGTTTTGATATTTTTTGTTTTGTTTCTTTAAATTCAAACAGTTTATTCATTTATCAAATTTTAAACTATATATACCGTCAAAAGGACATAATGTAATATTTATTCTCGGTAGTTTAATATTTTTATAAACTAATGAATCAATAAATATTTAAAAGGTATGATATATTTATTTGTTATAGTAAGAATTATAGTAATAAATGAATAAAATCAAATATTTGATTTTCTTGAAGTACATCATATTTTAAATCTATACTTTAACTCTTTTTCACTCAATTCACAACCGGGTTTGAAACATAAATCTCTCTATTAATAATGTAAGGTCCAAACCGTTGCGGTGATATAACTTGTTAATATTAACGATAATTTTGAAGGCTTTTTAGTTTGAGTTTCTCTTAATTGCACGTGATATCGATGTTATAAATGAAATAACTAAAATTTATTTGACAGTTGAAGCTTACAACGACATGGTATCAATGTTAGAAATTTCAACACCGCCACCAGTATCTTCGTTATGCACCGGCCAGAGGACCAAGGGCTTTAAAATCGACTGTGCTTGCACAACTGACGCCTCCAACACCACCACCAACTGTCATGTCACTCGCATGTAGTTAACATTCAACTATTTTCGTCTCACTCCAAATCTTAAACTATTCCCGTTTAATCATATTCAACCACATATTTTTAGATGCCCTAAATTTTTGTTACACTTACAAAAATTTAAAGTAAAATAAAAATAATATTACTAAATTTGCTTAGAAATTTCACAAGCTTTCAATAATTAACAAATAATTTAATTAGTAAAATATAATAGACAAAACAAAAAGTTTAATGAAAAATTTATTTTTTAACTAATACAATAATTAATCTAAAAATAATTATAATTATGAATTAAGAATGAAACACACTCTATTTTAAAAGCTCACAACTATTAAAATTCTTAGTACTAAATCAAACATCTTTTATTGTTAAGTTGTACAAATCCGTCACCGACGATTTATTTGTTGCAGACTAATATGGAGTATAGGTTTGAGGGGGATTCTTCCTGAGACATTGTCAAATTTTACAAGGTTGAAATATCTGTAAGTAATTTCATGTATATAAATATTCTTAAAAAAAAAACATGTGTAATTAACTATAGGTCATAACTAATTGATTTTGTGTTTATTAGTGATCTGTCATTCAATATGCTTCAACATGGCATTCCTTGCTCTCTGGGACAACTTTCTTCACTGCAGCGGTTGTAAGTGATCCAGAAAATTAAATTAATGCATTCAAAAATTTATTGTAATTTTGTGCAAAATATTATTATTATTAGGGATGCTGATTTTCACATGAAAAAAACGTGAAAAACTAACAGAATTAGACGGTGCAAAGTGAAAATTTTGCACATTTTAGACATAGTCAGCTGAAAAAACAAATTTTATGCGTACCCAGGTGAAAAACAGCAATATCTAGATGTAGCCACGTGAAATTATCTCGTATTATTATTACTATCACTACTGTTACTAGTATTTATGGTAAACTATACATAACCATCTTCAACTATACCCAAAAGACGCATAACTATCTTCAACTTTTAAACTGGACACTTAGCTACACTCAGAGATTGAAAATGGACACTTAGCACCTACCGTTAGATTAAAAAGACGAAAATGCCCTTGGTCATACTTTAAATTTTCAAACCCATGCCATTGGAAAAAAATTGTTTGCCGGAGACTTGACGTAGCCGTCGGAGGTCAAATTCAGTGCCGGTGAACGCAGTGGGAGGATCGGAGACGAGGCCGGCGAGGAACGTGGTGGTTGTGGAGAAGCTTGATCGAAAAACACACCAAAACTCATAAATGGCATGTTTTGAAAATTTGAAGTATGACCAAGGGCATTTTCGTCATTTTACTTAAAATTTTAACGGTGGGTGTTAAGTGTCTATTTTCAATCTCTGAGTGTAGCTAGGTGTCCAGTTTAAAATTGGAGAATAACTGTGTGTGTTTGTATAATTGGGGATGACTATGTGTAATTTCCTCTGATATTTATCAATTGCCGTGAATGTGAACGTGAATTGTGATTACTAGGGATCTATCCTATAATCAGTTTAATGGGTCCATACCAACATGTTTGGGATATTTGAAGAACCTTCAGTTCCTGTAAGTACTCATTATTGAAAAGCATGTGAATCTTTAATCAGTACTCATGAGTAATGACCATATTGTTGATGTTGAACATAGCGACCTCTCCTCCAACTTGCTCACTGGATCGATACCACCTTCATTTGCTGCACTCGATTCTCTACAAAGTCTGTAAGTAAAGTAGACTCAACTCGTTTCTCAATTCATCATCATCATCATCATCGTCATCAATTTCTTTGTTTCTGTTCAGGCGTCTTTCCGTAAATATGCTATCGGGCCCAATTCCTGATTTCCTGGGCAAACTCACCAATCTCACAATATTGTCTCTCTCTCTCGTCAATAAGTCCAATTCAATTTCAATTTTCCATGATTTTTTTGCATGTAGATTATTGAAAGCCCTTTTTGTTTCTTGGAGAAGGTTATTGAGTTACAATCAATTCAACGGTAGTCTTCCAATTGGAATTGCAAATCTGACTCACCTAGAGGGGCTGTAAGTAGTTGTTTGGCAGATATGGCAAAATCAATCAGAAGCCCTAAATTCTGCAAGTTGCAATGCAGGTATGTCGCGTCCAATAATCTTAGTGGGCGGATCCCGGACGCGTATGCTCTGCTTACAAATGTATCTTTGTTGTAAGTATCTCTTAATTAAGTTATGTTGTGTTGTGTGTTTGGAAATGCGAGTTAGGGTTAGGGTTTGGAGATCGCCTTAATCATGCAAGTTTGAAGCTTGTTACCGAGTAGTAGTGTGTCAAGGTGCTTAAAGCGGTTAAATGTTATGGTTGCAATTAATATGCAGTTCTGTGCGCGGTAACTACATGTCTGGCAGGATACCCAGCTTCTTCAAGCACTGGACCAAACTCAATGGTTTGTAAGTACTTAAAAATGCCGGGAAGAGTTAATTAGGACACTCTAAAATGCCAAATATCAAAGCACTACTCAGTCGTCTGATTTATTATCTTTGATGAACACAGATATCTTATGGGAAATAATTTTGAAGGGCCACTGCCTCCTGAAATTTTTCAGATTTCAGATCTCATTGAACTGTAAGTTGCATTAATTTGCTATCTCAGTTTTGAGGATGCACATTAGTTAGTTTTACATGAAACATCTTTCTTTTTTTGTTATAGGACTGTTAGTGATCTGAACAATTCTAGTATCCAACTCCCATCATCGGCAAACCTATCAAACATGCGTACCCTGTGAGTGGTGTGCTTCTTGTTACATACAAGTATTCTACTTAAAAGTGTGCAATGTTACTAATGTAGCTTTTGATATTTACATAGATGCTTTTGGCTTGTGACCTTTGAGATCACGAGCCTGAGTAAGGGAAATAACTTCCCAGGGAGCTTCATGCACCGGGCCACACTTTTTGTGCCATGATGTTTACATGTGAATCCACTACACAAACTGTGACCCACTGTTTTTTTGTGGTTTCTATAGGATACTGAGGCACTGCTCCATTTCTGGTGAGATCCCTCCGTACATTGGCAACATGTCATCACTAAGGAATCTGTGAGTATAGTAACTATACCCTTAGAGTGAGTGAATAATTTTCTACTGGTAATGCCTACATAGAAAAGACATGATATATTTAGACATTCGCACAGGAACCCAAAGCTCTTAACACCTTTTTTTGGTGTCATCAGCAAGGGTGCTAAATTAGCTAATAACTTGTAATAACAACAAACCCTTTCATAATTCTTAATTATTTGATCCCTGTCAGTGTCCCACATCATAAAGATCGATTCAGGTGATTAGCTTAAATTATAACAAGTATGTGCCTCCACCTATTACCTTGAGCTTTTAGATGGGTTGGGTTTTAATATTGTATCAAAGCTTGGTCCATCTCTCACCTACACCCCTTTATGCCATATTGATTCGTGCCCGAAGCCCAAGGTCCACATGCATCTTATTGGACGATTACCTGATCTGCACGTGAAGGGGTGTCCCACATCGAAAAGATGTGATTCAAAAGATCAGCTTAAATAACAAGTCTGGGAGCTTTTAGGTGGGTCGGGCTTTAACAATCTCAAATATAGTACTAGAAATTTGTTATGGAAAGAAGGAAGCTGTTGTACGCATTGGAAGCTTTCTTCTGTAAGTGTTTTGCATTCATCATGTATAGTTTATCTTATCTCATGTAACCCAATGTTCGTCATTGTAATTGATTAATCACACTGTAAATGTTTCATATTTTCCAAACAGCGATTTGAGCTTTAACGAGTTAACTGGTGGAATCCCAAAATCTATGCAAAATTTGACGTTTCTGTCAAATATGTAAGAGAATGATAGAACTAAACTCCACATTTTTATTCTGATTATTAACAAATTGCTATCCCTAATAACTGGTGTTTTCTACTCAGGGTTCTTGCCGGAAATAAACTTAATGGGGCATTCCCCGACTGGCTCACAAAGAAATATGACCTTATGGTGTATGTTTTGATAGCCTTGAATTATTATTACTCCATTTGAGCTTTAGCTTATAGATAATTTCATTGTGTGGTTCATCAGATTGTTTTTAAGCTTTCTTCATGCTCAGGGAATGTTGCTAACTTGGTCATATGGTGCATGGATATAGAAGTGCATAATTCTAACTTTTTTCTTATATATTTCTTAAGAATAAGACTCAATGTGCATCAATCTCTTATATGCTCCTGTTTCTGCTTCTACAAAAATTTATGTTTAGACAGTAGAATATGAATATATGCTCTTTTTTTTTGAAAATGAACTCTGAATATAATGGTTTTGGTTTACTCAATGCATCTAATATATATGATTAAATACTAGTTTATCATAGTAAATCACAATAGTGAAACATGTATATATACATAGACTGTTTGGATGTTTGGGCTGGTTTTGTACTGGAGTGTATCCCTGTGTATATATATATATATATATAGAGTTTAAATCACATACAAACTTTGGGGTTTTTACAAACCAATAACCAACCAATCACAAATATTGCTTTATGAAAATTTGTGCGCACGCTTTCCTATCACGCGACACGTGTCCATGCACGTTCATGAAGGCTAGCACGCAATGACTTTTGGAGTCGCAAAAAGTTTCACCCTCAGTGCAAAAAGTTCCACATGAGCTTTTGGTTGTGTGGAACGGTTTGCGTTGGAGGTGAAACTTCTGGGTGCATGTGTAACTTTTTGCAACTCCAAAAGTCACTGCGTGCCAGCTCTTATGGATACGCTAGAAAAGCGTGCGCATAGATTTCCATAAAGCAACGCTTGTGATTTGTTGGTGATTGATTTGTATGGCTTGTAAAAAGCCACTAGTTTGTAGTGGAAGGCATCCTTATATATATAATTTATCTTAGTAATAGTAACTAAAAAATATTCCAGCTATTTATCGTATTCCAACTTGTAAGACAGTTTATCAGTAGCCAGGCTGCCTACCAAATATATTGATTTTTCATAAATCTGGTAATCATAAATATTTATTTATGTTGATGAAGGATTCATGTCCTTGTGGGCATTTAAGCTGGGGTTATGAAATGATTGTTTTTTTATTTAGTTTAATGAAGCAAACATTGCCTACATACTCTGCTTTTGCATAATGAAAAAAACTATTCTGGATTATTTAAATCTCTTGGCTAAGTTGATGATGAAATATGCGATCTTTATATCTAAAGTGTCTTTGATTTTCTGCATGTGTCATTGTTCTTAAGAGGCAATAATAAATAATTTGGTTATTTTGAAACATTTTCTTCATAAACTTTTTAATGAGAAAAATATAGATTGAAGTGATAATTAGTAGAATAGTTGCGACAATGGTAGTTGTTCCGTGTTACAGTACCTAATAATTGTTTATGTTGCAGGGATCTATCACAGAATAATTTGCAAGTAAATGACAATTTCAGGCCACAAAATCTATCGAACATGTAAGGAGTCAGCCTAATCATGCCCATTGTTGATTTTAACGTTCTTTTGAATTGGGAGTATTTCTGTCAAGCGAATCTTACTATTTCACAGGAACTTATTTGAATGCTGCTCACCCTATACTTCCACCAAGAGGGTAAACATGTATGGTTTCTTTCTTTCTGTTTTCTCATTAAGTTACTAAATATGATTGATAAATACTGTTACCTCCTAAAAACTCTGTCTATTATAATTTTTTCTTGCAAACAGTTGGGAAAATTAAGGAAAGACTATTTTAATTTCTGTAATTAAATTGATCTTGGACCCTTTCTTATTAAGTGGTTTTAATTATGCAGAACGCCTTACACTCAGGAGTTGGAAACTCATTGTCCTGATGGGAAATCAAACTGTAAGCTCTTCCTTGATAACTGTTAGGAATCCAATCCGCATGTGAGTCAAGTCCCACATCGGACAAATATGGGGTAAAATGAGAGTTCATATACACATTGGAGTTTGACCCAAGACTTGATAGGCTATAGTCTTTTGGGTAAAGTGTGAGCTTTAATGTGTATATTATGTGCTTCCTTTGTTAGTGCTTCTCCTTGGTAACACTTGATTCTCCCAACAAACTGGTATCAGAGGCTGGTTTAACTCCATGAGTGGAGTTGGCAGACGTGCCAACAAGATGAGTCTACAAAAGCGGCTTGAGCTTAGGAGGGAGCAAACAAAGAGTTTATATACACATATTGAACCCAAGTCAGGATAGACTAGTCTTTTGAGTAAAGTGTGTGCTCTGATGTATATATTACGAGCTTCCTTTATTAGTGATTCTCCTTGATAAGGCTTGGTTCTCCCAACAATAACTTTATTTGTGGCAATCTACACTCGAAGGTACCTTGGATTTTCTAGAAATTAAATTGTAGCTTGATCTTTCTTGATTTTATAAGGTTAATTCGGGAAACCGTGTAGATAACCTGCTTCTATATACTGCAAGATCAACACTACTAGTCAAGATTACCCTATAGATGGGTATGAGCATCTTTCTCCTATATTATAGAACTATAATAACTCTCATCTCTCGGGAAATGAATTAGTAAAATCGTATTCTATACAATATGAGGTTGAGGTCTGTAATATATGTTCAAGCATGCTTTTCTGTTACTGATACTCTCAAACTTGAACGCTAAAGTTTTGTCATTGTAATTGCAAATCAGACCACCACTTCTTACATTGCTTATATATTTGTTTTGTGCAGATAGCTCCTTATTAATAAATTGCGGTGGTAAAGAGGAATTTCTTCACGAGCATTATTACTACGCAGATAATTATACATCAAATTTTCATGTTTCTGAGGGACAGTGGGCATACAGCTGTTCAGGACTATTAACGTCTGATTCTGAAGAATCTACCGATTACATAAAGAGGACACAATATGGAGTCTTTGATGTCAATGCGCCCTTGTATGAAACGGCTCGGTTTTGTCCCGTCTCACTTACATATTATGGATATTGTTTGCAAAGAGGGGATTACACTGTGCAACTTCATTTTTCCGAAATTGTAAATACAGAAAATGGCGATTATAGCAGCTTGAGGAACCGCGTATTCGATATATATATTCAGGTAATTTTAGTTTTGCCACATTACTGAATCAGGGAACCATCTGATGATGAACTACTCTTCACGTCAGGACAAGTTAAAAGTGAAGGATTTTAACATCAAAGAGAAGGCAGGGGGTCCAAGCAAACCATGGAATGAAACTTTCAAAGTCCATGTCAATGATTCATTTATGAAGATCCAGTTGTTGTGGACTGGCAAAGGCTCTAGTGATGGTAATGGACCACTGATATCTGCCATCTCTGCCGGTACAAAAAATTGCACTCTTAATTATTTCTTGATGATTTAGTGATTGTTTTCCAAACAGCTAATTTTTTTAAAAAAAATTAGTGATTGTTTTTTTTTTTTTGCTGTCGTCTTTAACCGGATTCAGTCAAAGATGTCAAAGTTGGCGAAAAGAAACCAAATGTGTTGAAGATAGCCCTGCTTGTGGTGTCTTCTATAATAGTTGCTATTTTGCTTTTACTGTTTTGTGCATGGAAAATGGGCTGGCTGGAAAACAAAGATTTGTACGGTAAGAAAACAAAACAACTATCTTGCACATTTAGCTATAAATAACTGTTAGAACTTACTTAACCTATGTATTATATTGGAACAGTGAAACGTATAGAGCTTCCACGCGGATCTGTAACTGTCAAACAGCTAATCGATGCCACTCGAAATTTCTGCCAAAAAATGGAGATTGGCAAAGGAGGTTTCGGGACAGTTTACAAGGTCAGAGTTTCTCAAGTCTTCAATTTTTAAACTTTGGGGAGGGAAAGAAGGTTACGAATTTATGCATTTGGTGGTCCTATTCTCTCCATTTATCGATCGTTTGTGTCATGCAGGCTGAACTGCTGAACGAAATTGTGGCAGTGAAGAAACTGTCTAGTCAGTCAAGGCAAGGAATGGATGAGTTCAATACTGAGGATTTTACATTAAAAACCTTGAGACATGAAAATCTCGTTCAGTTATTGGGCGCCTACTCTGGGCACGACCTACATTTGCTAATATACGAGTATGTGGAAAACAACAGTCTTGCACGCGCCTTATTTGGTATGTAATTCCTTTTACTTCTATGTAATAATTCTGGATCTTCTACATTGCAATGTATGACATTGTGTTTCAGAATGTTACTTATTGACATACTTTGACGGCTAGACATATATTTTTCTGTCTTTCATTTCAAGCTTCAAAAATGTAAAGTACAAGAAATTATTCTACAAATGCAATTGAAATTGCCAAGTTTAGCTTGTATACTGCAATATGTGCCACGACAAGTACATAAAAGTCTGAGTAACCTATATGCACTCCCTATATTATGAACCATATAATTACAAGTCTTTTTGTATCATGTGGCAGATTCCAATTCCTCTTCGAAACTTGATTGGAAAACTAGGTATTCCATCTGCGTAGGAATCGCAAAGGGTTTGAAGTATCTTCACGAAGATTCGAGGGTCAAGATTGTTCACAGGGACATCAAAGCCTCTAACGTTCTACTCGATAGAAATTTCAAGGCAAAGATATCTGACTTCGGATTGGCTAGGCTCTACGATGGAGAAACTAATATGGTCACCAAAGTTGGAGGGACACAGTAAGTAAATCTATCCTCTCGATTTTTTTCACATTCTGCATTATTAATTTTAGGGGGGAAAGGCACATAAGGATCCTCAACTAAAAATTATTTCTACTTAGCTGGACTTAACTACATTTTGGGTCAGACTGCTACACTGAAGTTTTTTTTTTCACAGTTAAATAAAATGGATGAAAGTGTCAAGTTCAAGGTGAAAAGTCTAAAATGTCCTCGGTCACTTCCCTAATTTTCAAAACATGCCTTGGTTCCAACACCCATTATTCGTCACCCCCGCTCGATCCGGCTAGGTTCTGAGCGAGATCCAGGAGATTTCTAGGGGGAGGGTCGAGTTTTCCGGTGACCTCAAGCTCCACAATGACATAATTTGGAAATTAGGAAATTGAACAAGGATATTTTAAACTTTTCACTGGCAAATTAACTTTCCCGACCAACCATTTTAACGGTGTGAGGAAAAAAAAACGTGGGTGTAGCTGTCTGACCCAGTATATTCAAGTGGAAATGGGCTTTAGTTGGGGATAGTTGAGTGTCTTTTTCCCTATTAATCTATCAGTCAATAATTTTAAATAGCACTGCCGGCATGAGGATTGGAATTAGCGACCTTGTTCTCATTACACGAGGTCTGTGCCACATTCTACGTTATTACTGTATTTGTACATTTACACTTCTCATTTTTACTGTCACTGCAGTGGATACATGGCGCCAGAATATGCAATGCGTGGAATCTTTACATACAAAGCCGACGTATACAGCTTTGGAGTTCTTCTGCTCGAAATTGTCAGTGGGAAGACTAATGCACAGCTAATCCTGAACCAGGAGAATGTTTTTCTTCTCGATACCGTTAAGTCTTTTATTGAACGCACAACCACTACCGCATCCATGAATCAGGTAGCTAATCGTAACATGTCAATGCAGGCTTATGTTTTGCACAAACAAGGCAGGCTGATCGAGCTGGTCGATAAGAGGCTGTCGGGTCAGTACGACAGAAAGCAGGCCAGCACGGTCCTGAGCTTGGGTATGATATGCACCAGCCAGTCGCATGCTCTCAGGCCTACTGTATCGGAAGTTCTGAGCGTGCTCGAAGGCGAGAAGACCATAGAGGAGGTCTCTGTCGAGCGCAAACCCGCCGCTGGGGATGAGGGTGATAGGGCCATGGCCTACAGGGACACCTCAGTCACTGACATCTCCAACACTTCCACTGAGGGCACCTCCGGCTCGTCGACCTCGTTCTTTGTCATCAAAGACAAAGATGAGAAAGTCCATTTCCCTGGAGATGCTATTGAAAGTCTCGAATGAGAGCATTGTGTGTGTTGTGTGAGTGTCTCTCTTTTCACATATATTGTCAAGAGAGTGTATTTTGAGTTCTTGTGATGGTTTGTTTGGTTTGGTGTGGAGTGTTCACTTTAGTTTTGTTTTTTGCTGCTTGGCTTTTTTGTACCCTGTTTGTGTGTTTTCTCAATTTAATTGGGATCTTTTATTTATGATGAAGGTATTGATCTTGTGTGAATTACAAGTACAATTAGAGAGAAATCTTTATATATGGATTAGTCTAACTTAAATATTAATGATAAGAAATATAACTAATAGGTGGCAGTTAAGGAAATAATCTAAATATGAAATGAATCAAATTTTCAACGATTTATGCAATGTTCCGCCTAGGCGGCGTCCATGCGTTACTTTCATCTCACCGCCCCGTTTTATGCTAATTGAAAGGTAACCAAAGTTTTGGTTCATCAGGCGATTAAGGCGGCCGCTTAGGCGGTCAGGCAGCCGTTCAGGAGGACCAAAACTTTATTTTTTTTAAAAATTAATTAAAATTTAAAACGTTAAGAATAAGAAATCAGATAGAGTCGCTTCGTTCCATTATCTCGCCTTATACTCTTACGCCCTAAACCTCTTCGCCTCCGACGAATGTTTGTCGCTCGCCGCACCTCTTTTGCGAATCAATCAAAGTCAGAGTTCATGTGCTTTGGGCTTCACTTCATGTTTGTAACCTGTGATTTGTATTTATTTATTCATTTTATTTGAGTTAAGGATTCATTTGTTTATTCAATTTGTGGGAGCTTATGATTTATTTTCAAGTTTTCACAGTGACAATTGTTTGAACGGTTATGTGATGAAAATTTAGTTTTTAATTCGAAATTTTTATCATTGAAGTTGTTGTGACCACTTATCATTAATTTAGATTGTTCCAGAAAGATTGTGGTTGTTGATTTTTTATATATAAAACATTTATTTTGATATAGTATAATTCATTTTATATTAAAAATAAATTAAATTACAAAAATTACTAATCCGATTAATCTTCTCGAAGTGGTGTCCGCCCGACTAGCGCCTAACGTTTTTTAAAGCCTTGAATTTATGTATGGGTAACCATTTTATGATTGAACCAAATTCAAATTAGACTGTACAAAACCACTATGGGTTGTTCCCAAATTTAATTAATTAATAGCAACTCAGAGGGTAATTTAGGTTGTCCATGCAAAAACACTGGACACTCAAATAACTTAGAATTGGTTAAATTTAGTACACTGGCGGGTTAAATTGTTTTTATCATTATGTAAAGATATAGATTAATATGAATATAATTTTTGATATTTTTTCGGTCCAATATGAAAATCGATAAACTGGTATAACTGAAACGAAACTCTGAGTAAAGCAATGATAGGAGTGTTGGGTTTGGGCTAGAGTAGCTGCATTTTGATGGGTTACTGTTCAATTATCTTATTTGCTGCTTAGTTGTGCTAATTTGATAATGACACGGAGTTTCTGCATATTTGTTAGGGATAATGACACTTTGATACACCTAACTATAGCGAAATAACACTTTTATACCCTAACTATTTTTCTTTTTCTTTTAGTACCCTAACAATGTTTTTGTGACAACCTACCTCTAAAATGTCTAAAATACCTAAGCTACCCTTGGTGTAAGAAACTATAAATTGAGTTGGTTCAATTTTTATCTCTGGTTGAATTTGATTTGTATTTAAGATGCAAATACAATTATGCCTGAAAATATAAAATTAAATATGAACCATTTTAAATATCGTTTGATAAATCATATTGGACTAGTTTTATTTTGATTTCTTAAATTAGGGGTATTTTAGTCATTTTAGCATAAATTGTCACAAAAAGTTTGTTAGGGTACTAAAAAAGAGACAAAAATAGTTATGGTATGAAAGTGTCATTTCGTTATAGTTAAGTGTAACAAAGTGTCATTATCTCTATTTTTATATGGTAGCAGTGAGTCTGAGCCAGTTTTGTTGTTGCCGATTTTAAAACTGATAAATGCACTATACATACATCCATTTCCTTAAAACAAATCACACCAATAGGTTCTCTCTTGTTTCACACCTTCGAAATTTGTTCGTCGCAGGGGATGAGCAGTTCGAGGCAGAGAAAGCTCAGGTCGTAAGAGAAAGAGCCTCCCTCGAATCCAGATAAGAGCTCCTCGTGTTGTACCCGCGATCACATTTTTCTGTTCTCTACATCAAAAATTGAAGTCACATTGTATAAACTGTCACATTCCAAAACATGTAGCAACAATGATGCTGTACAGTGTTTCTCTTCAACTATATCTTTTTTCATGTAACTGTAATAAATTGGTTTTCAATAAAATGAACTCATGAAGTGAGGTTTTATGTATTTTCTGAGGTGGTTGAGTGGGGACGACAGTGTGTGGTTCTTTGGGCATTTCTCATTTTAATGTGTCTTTAAATTCTCATATTCAAGTGTGGAATTTGGCATATTTATGTGTTCTTTGGAATATACCAAGAGTGCATTAAAAGAAAAGACTTAAATACCCTTAATAACTCCATAGCTTTATAAAAGCTCAAGGACAAGAATGAAATCAATAATTACACAAAATTTAAACCATTAAGATTATCAATGTGCCTAGTTTTCTCATCCACTTAATTTTGAATTTGAACAAAAATGACAAATATAATCTACACATATTAAAAATTATAAAGTTAATACTTTATTCAATGTTCTCCCAATTGTAATTTTTTAAAATTTAAAATTATGATGTACAAGCTATTTTTATCTAAAATTATGTAAGTCACAATAATTTTAAATTTGTTGTGGTAAGTTGTAAAATCCAAAATAAGAAGAGTAAAGTATATGGTTGCTAACGGTAATTACCTCACTATTTTAGGATAAAATATGATTTATGACTTCAATCATTTTAATAAAATACACAAAATTTATTTAAGAGATAATAACACTTTGTTACACCTAATTATAGCAAAATGACACTTTCATATCTTAACTATTTTTCTTTTTTTTGAGTACCCTGACAATTTTTTTGTGACAACCTACCTCTAAAATACTTAATATACCTAAAATACCCATGGTCGGGTAAATGAATCTGATTTGAACCAGTTTGATTTTTCCATGGGTATTTTAGGTATATTAGACATTTTAGAAGTAAGTTGTCAAAAAAAAATCGTTAAAGTACTAAAAAAATTAATTAGGATATAAAAATATCATTTCACCATAATCAATTTGAGCTGATAGAAAGTGTGTGAATAAGAGAAAATCTAGGGGCATTAAGGTCCAGAAAAAAATTACCTTACATGAAAAAAACACATTACAGATTGGCTTTTGTTGATTAGTCTCTTCACGTGGCTCTTTTACGCCAAAAATATAAAAACTCCAAAGCGAACACTGAGCCCAAAATCAATATCACTCTGTTCTTCACTTTTTGACAATCGGCAATGGCGGAGAAAGGTACCTCCTCCTCAATCCCTCCGATTTCTTCAATTTCAGGTCTCGATTACTCTTTCACTAATCACCCTTTTGATGTTTTTGGTTTTGTTTATTAGATTCGCTCTCCGAGTTCTTATCCACTGCGGTGGACGCAGCCAAGAGAGCCGGAGAGGTCAGCTGGAACTGTAAAGCTTCGATTTTTATCTTTAATTTTGATTGTTTTTCGTTGATTTAATGTGGGTATGTTTTGGTGTGGTTCGTAGATTATCCGGAAAGCGTTCTACTTGAAGAAGAATGTGGAGCACAAAGGCACTGTATGTGAATCTCATCTTTCTATTTGATTTTGTTTTTTGAAGTTTGGGTGAATCTGTTTGGTTGATGGGAAAATAAGTTTGGGGGTCATGTTGGAATCTGGTGGGCAGACTGTGAATTGATTGATGAAATGGATATGAAAATTGAAATGAAATCTTTAAGATGTGAAAATTGGGGTTGTTGGGTTGTTTATGATGCAAAGGGATATGGTTAATGAACAAAAAAGATGATGATGGGTTGTGATTATTGAATACAGTTTATTGATTTGAGGGTTTTTCGAAAGTTTTGATTTTTGTGATGAATTAGGGATTTTGTGTTTGTTTATGTTTTTTTTTTGTTGATGCTCGTGATGTTAAATGATTATTGATTAGTACGTGTTGGCTTGTTTTGCCATGGAATGTAGGTGGATTTGGTTACGGAAACTGATAAGGGATGTGAAGAACTCATATTCAACCATCTGAAACAGCAATACCCGACGCATAAGGTTAATTCTTATGTCTTATATTTATTTATGTCAAATATTTTAGTTTGGCGCTTGAAGATTCTGAACTTGTTTGTGTGGTTTGATATTGCTTTTAGTTCATCGGGGAAGAGACAACTGCAGCTTGTGGTATTACCGAGCTGACAGATGACCCAACATGGATTGTTGATCCTCTTGACGGAACCACCAATTTCGTGCACGGGTACATATCAATTTAATTGGGTTTTGATGATCCTAAGGTGTTTTTATTATCAGTGACATGTTCTCATTACTGTTACAATACAAAAATCATACTTGTAGGTTCCCGTTTGTGTGTGTCTCCATTGGTCTCACCATAGGGAAGGTCCCAACGGTTGGCGTTGTTTACAATCCAATCATGGACGAGGTGAGATTTTCTTACACCATCTTCTTTTATCCCAATTCCTTAAATCATTTAAGGACCGATATCTTTTTTTTTGGTTGAGAAATTGGGATTAACAAACATTTTGTGAAGATAAAGTTTTAAGATTTTTACGAAATCGAGGGAGCAATTATGCAAGTATTTGCACAAGTCCGACCATTGCATGTTTGCATATATCAACAATTTGTACTGCTTTTACCGTTATATCAACTAATTAGAAGATAAATTTGGCGGCTTTTATGTGATCTAATTGTGGCTCTTTGTTTTCGATGTATAGCTCTATACCGGCATACGCGGGAAAGGCGCTTTTCTAAATGGATCTCCCATAAAAGGTCCGTTTTCTCGCCATTTTATTTTCATCTTCGTGTTTCAATAGTCTAATCTTTTTACGAAAATCTGATTGTTGAACGCTTGTGCTTTGTAAATATGCAGTGTCGTCTCAATCTGAACTCGTGACAGCTCTCCTTGCAACCGAGGTAAGTGAATTGCACAAAAGGGTTGATTTTTTTATCGCAAACAATTTCTTAAAGTAATAATCTGATCAAATTATATCACGTGGAATGTGCAGGCAGGAACGAAGCGGGACAAGTCAACTATTGACTTCACTACTAACAGAATCAACAGCTTGCTTTTCAAGGCAAGATTGAAACTTCAAACATAATCTACTAAGCTCCCATACAAACAAAAAATCAAATCCATATTAATCATCATTTTTCTCTCGTGATCTCAGGTTAGATCCCTCAGGATGTGCGGCTCGTGTGCATTGGACCTCTGTGGGGTTGCTTGTGGAAGGGTCGATCTATTCTATGAAATAGGGTTTGGAGGACCTTGGTAATGATCTTTTCATTTATATGCCGTTTCCATTAATTATAAATTAAACTGTCTTCGTTACTTAATTATTCACATAAAACGATCCTCTCCATAGGGATGTGGCAGGTGGTGCTGTGATCGTCACAGAAGCTGGCGGATCTGTATTTGATCCGTAAGTCACCAACTTAATTTATTTTCCGAACTTTTCTTTGAAGAACCAAGAAAAAACATTTATTCAAGGAAAACCAACCAAGAATACAATTTTTCTAGGTTTTGATAGTTTTCTGAAACTTAATGAACTCGGTTTTGTTCTGATAGCATGCAATGTTTTTTTTCGCTTCAGATCTGGTAAAGATTTTAACATCACATCTCAGCGAATAGCGGCTTCAAACCCGATTCTCAGGGATGCTTTCGTCAAGGCTCTGATTGAATCGGAATGAGAACTCGAATTCAATCAAGACGAATAAATCAACCATTGTTCTTGAAGCTGTGTTGAAGATTAACATTATAAATTGCTGTATTAGTTCTTGTTGATTGTTATTTATAGACTGTGGCCATTATTATCAAGCTGGTTATGCAAATTATTATCAAGCTACTAATGAATTATATATGATAGAGATTATTCAGTGTTCTAAAGTTTTCTGACCTGTCTGATTAATTCTCGATCAATCCACAAATTTGATTTGTACTTTAATTAATTTCAGACTAATCTCCAGAAGGCCTCTCCAACCGACTAGTGCCTAACGTTATAGAACATTTGATGTATTATATAATTTTGCAAGAAAATTATAGGGCCAATGAAAAGAAACCAAGGTTAAAGCAAAGAGCAGGCCCAAGTTGATGGAGCAAATCCAGCTAGTAACCTCCAAGAACATGAATATCCAAGAAAATAAAACAAAATGTGGGTCAATTATATTTATAAGAAGTGTTGAGATTGGTTGGTTCTCATGTCTATTATGGACACCCATTTATTTCAAATTGAATAGTATGGGAATTGAAATATATATATATATATATATATATATATATATATATATATATATATATATATATATTTGACAATGATGTATATGGATGCATGAGTATTAACAGTTGATGTTGATAATGATACATATACCATGAATGTGATATGAAAATACACAATTTTTTTGAGGACTTTCTTTGAGAATATTCGTATCATTTAAAACTTTATTCATAAAATAATATAATATGGAGGGTAAATCGTAAAAGTAGGCGTGAACTATTTAAATTATGTAAAAAATAAATGTAAACTTTCATTTTTATAAACGGTGCTATTTTTTGCAAAATATATACATTTGTCCAAAAGCAATGATGAAAATGTCCTTTAAATCAATTTTTTAAGCAAAATAATATTACTTTTTAACTCGAGCTTGTCGGGTTTTTTTTGCACGCATTGATGTTGTAAACTAATTTTTTTAACTACAAAAAAGATTTTCTCGCACGTCATTAAAGTCAAGAGAGAAAATGGCAAGATTTAAATGAAAAACATTATCATTTTTTATTTTAGAAAACAAAATTTCGTCAATTTTAAATAAATAAACACGTTTTGTAAAAAGATATGATAAGTTCACACACTTTTTTTGTAATAGAAAATAAAAGTTTACATCCAAATTTTACAACTTACCTAATATAAATAAGTAATTTGTTTGTGAGTAAATTTAAATTCAAGATTAGCTTTTATGTTAAGTAAATAAATTATATATTTTAAGAAAATAAATTATATATTTGAAGTAAAGCACTAGCACATAAAATAATATTGATATTTTTCAAACAAACCGACCCATTATCTGATTAATACTAGTGGCTCCAATTCTGAGATAGAGAATGGTTGATTTGTAGCCACAAAACTTTGGAGTAAAATGTCGGAGGCATTGAATTGGATATTATGAGGAAGTAATAAGTGAATGTGAGTGGTCGCAGTCACTGCTCAAAATCTATTTGGACGAATAATAGAGAACATAGTCATGCAAACTCTATAACACAATTGGCTTTTGGATTTTTCAATAATGTTTATTTTTGTTTGGCCGATTTATTTGAATTATGATACTTTATTTTATAGGTATCGAATTGTTTTTGAGTCGTCTGATATATGTACAAATTATCACATCAGATGTAGACAAGCTTCTCGTCCACCATAAATTCATCACGCGTGTTTTCTTTCCGTTTCCTTCTAATTCCCTTTTAATATAGATGTGCACGGTATTAAGTTGAAGATTAATTCAATGTCTCACACTAAAAGATTATTAAGTTAAGAAATAGTTTACACACATATTACACCGTATACCTGACGTGTCCCCAACATTACACGCACTTCTTTGAACCTGCCCACGAAAATGTGGGTGAGAAAAGGTTAAACCCGGTCGACACCAACCCATTTGATTTCTCTCTAATCGCGGGTTTCACCCATTTGGGTTGCTGGTGAATCAGGTCGTGATCCGCACAACCCAAGATGAAAGAAAAAAGAAAAATCAAATTTTTTTCAGTTTCATAAAAAAGAATGTCACGAACCCACTTAGGATTGTCCTGATAAGAAACTCATTTTGATATACAACTCAATGACGACAAGTCTAAGATTCATTCCTTAGTGCAACAAACTCGAACTACCATATGAAGGTTGTCGTCGATACAAGTGAATCGGGCAACGACAAGAAGGGCTGAGAGTCAACCCAACCAGCCACAACACAAAACCTAGAGTTTTAGAGTGCGGTCAAAATTAAAGAGGATATAAGATTTAAAGTGCAGGCAAAACTAAACAGACATCTCAAACATTAAAGAATTCTCACACGCAAAAAGTTTTCAAATATTTGTACATATATTAAAGATGAGGTATAAACTTTTTCAAATCTAACCTGTAACTCGCATCAATTCTCAAAAATATCAAACCTAACCCAATCTCGATCCAATCAAAAAATATCATTTCAAATCATTACACTAATTGTAATTAGGCAAAGCAAAGCCATCCAACTCATAACAAGCTGGGCACATATAGATTTGGTAGATGAAATGGGGCATGGCACAAGAATGGAAAGACAACACTTAAAGCCAAGTTGATATGAAATTGCTTATCCATATATAAGAGTGGTTAGGGTCTTTGCTATTTTAAGATTATTTTCGACTCACTCAAACATCAATTCATCATCAACATCTACTATTAAATGCTTTTTCTTGAAAATGTTGCACTGCAAATTATAATTACTTGTCATAGACCAACAAATTTGATACGAAATCACTACACGGAGTATTAGGAAATGTTACCGTTACCAACACTTTCACGAGACTCGACTTTTTCGTCACGACCCCAATCTTCAAATATTTACTATCAAAGTGTCAGATACATATGTGAACAAAAGGTATTTATCAATGAATCATGTAAATTTATGTATAGAACCGACTTTTAGAAAATCATGTTAATAGTGTTAATACATTTTTAACGTCCGAAAAAGATCGTATATATGAAGATTTGAATTCATGACCTCACAACCCGCATGTTTAATTACATATGATTGATGAATAGTGGTAGAAAATATTTTATATTGATGTCAAATTTGACTTTGCTTCTAACGGAATATATAAATCACCAAGTTTATTAGAGAAAAGGAGTGCGGAAACAAATAGTTTAAATAAAATAATAAATTAAAATATTAAGAATTTTACGTGATTCACCAGAAATGTGTAATCAAAACACTAACAAAGGAGATTAATATTTATTACGGAGACAATTATACCACATTTTTCTAATAAAAAATGAAACATAAAACTTAATCCGAAAAAAAACATAAAAATTTTAAATCATAAGTTTATGCTTTGTCGCAACAAAATATTTGATAAATATATTATTCAGATACGTCAACTTAAGTAAAATAAATTTAATTCAGTTTGATTTATTTAAATTAAATACTAAAATATAAATATTTAATATTTATTTTCTTCCGGTAGGTCACGAGTCATATATTTTGGATGGTCAACTTAAAACAAATGTTCTTACTAATAATTTTTTTTGATATTAAACTCAAACAAATTTCCATGCTACAATATTGAAAATATACGTAACAATGATGTGGGAATTTAAACAAATTATCATCTTTTTCATTGAAGGATAATACACTTAATTTGATTTAATTAATTAATTATTAATGTCCCTATAAACTCATATTTTAATTACACACGTGATATTGCTAGACAGCTGCAAAGCGCAACCTTTAACTATGTATTCTTGAATTATAGTCTCCGCAACCATCTTTATAATATAGTATTAATTAGTTTTATAATATTGTATTAGTGAATCAAAACTAAGAAACTTAGTGGGTTAAATTAAATATATTTGTTTAAATCACTTTAATCACAAATCTGTTGCACATTATAAAGTATTTTTTTACTCATTGCTCAACCGTGTTTGAAACACCTTTGAAAGTGTTATCAAAAGGGCTTTGCAGCTTCCTCAAAAGTTTAATTCTATTTATTATGTTTTCCTCAGGTACTTAATTTTGACTATCTTTTACTTATTCACATGAACAACGTTATGATATAAAATTGAATGATTGGAATTGACCTATGGTTGGTGATTTGGGTCATGGTCCATAAAGTTAAATTTGATATAATCACGTAAAACTTTAGATATAATCATTAAATAGTTTTTACATGTTCATGTGGAGCAAGTCGAAAGTATCAGATTTCGACAAAAGATTAGTGTTTTCTGGAGAGAAACGGCGTTTTGAGCAAAACTTATATCTCTGCCATGATGTACGATGGATTTCGGCCATCCGAAGTCATCTTGGGGTCAAAATCATTTTTAAAAGTTTCGGGTACTTTTTCGCAATTTTAATAATTTGTTTTCTTTTTCGATAAGTTTAGGATTTCATTTTCTGCAATTAGGTTTTGGCTATTTAAGCACTTTTATACGTTTCTGTTATTTAGTTTTTGAAGTTTAATAAAAAAATCGAGATTTCCCTCAAATCTATCATCTTCGGTCTTCTTGCGAATCAACGAATTTTGATAAAGAGTTCTTACTAACCACGTACGATGCATCACATATACAATGTCAAAATATATCTACAAATATGTAAGGATGGTAGGGCTGTAAACAAGATGAGCTCTTAACAAGCCGCTCGAGCTCGATTCGTTAACCATGTAGTTCGAATTCGTTATAATTGAGTTAGAGTCGAATTCAAACTCAATGCTGGGATCGTTCACTACACCAATTATGTGTTAAGGTGACACAATTTGTATGTTACCCTTAGTATGCAATATGTCACCTAAAGTGTTGGGTGACAACGTGTGTGTCACCCCAACGGTGTCACATATCCACTGCCACCCAAAGTATTGAGTGGCATTTAAAGTGTCACATAAAGTATACTGTGTTACCTTATTCTTGATTAAGGGTGACAAATCAAATTTATTGTGTCACCCAAACACATAATTGGGCAGTGTTTTAATAACAAGTCGAACTCGAGTTTGAACTTCAAGGCTCGATAGGTTCGTGAGACGACTCGTTAGTATTTAATCAATTATATATTTGTATTGATATAAATTTTTAACTTTTAATCAATATTATAATGAAATTAGACGAGTCGAATCAAGCCGACCTCGAACTTGCTCGTTTAATAATTAATGAATTACATATTTTTTTTAAATTTAATTTTATTGGATATTTGTACTGAAAATTAACGGCCGAGTCGAGGCGAGCTTGAGCTCAAACTTATCCATTTTCTTACGAGCCAAGCTCAATCTTTATTACATAAGCTCGTTCGAGACCGATTCAAACATGAGCCGAGCACTTTTTTGTTTCACATGCTGAGTCGAGCCCTGTCAAATAGAGGCTCGATTCAGCTGGTTTACATCCTTAGGGTGAGCACACTTACGAAACCTAACCGACCAATCAATGAATTGGATTGGACCCAATTTTCTGGTTCTCCAATTACTAAAACCATATATGAAATTACCAAGTAAGAAAACAACCATTTCTTTTACCGCGATTCTCCTATTCGGTTCTTCAATTTTACCCAATTGGACCTTAATTGATATTTCTTTAATTTAGGCTCGACTCACATGTCTAATTCGAAAAGAATAACAATAAAAGATAGATAATATGAACGAACATGTTATAGAATGAGCTTTGGTTAACCGACAATTCTTAATATTAAGAATACAAATCATAACTAAATTAAAATTGAATGATTCTTCTGAATTAAAAACCAAAATCAGACTATTAACCATAATTTTTCTGTTATATTTTGCATAGATGTTCCCTATTCGATTCAAGTCTAAAATGTCCACCTTACAAATATAGAAACTCATATCCAAACAATACAGAAAAAGTAGAAAATTATACTTGTAATCACCGGCTTAGTATTAATAATTAAACGGCTAATTATTAATTAAATGGCTAATTAGCATTCAACTCTAATTTATAAACACACACTAATGACATTCTACTAAATTTGGACCAACACAATCTTTTTCAATACTGCAGTTGGGGCACTGTCCAACTCACCTTGCATCATTTTCAATCAACACACACTAATTAAAAATGTTAATTAAAATATCTATTGCTGATTAATTGTATATTATTTATGTGTCGTGCACACTTATTAATAGGCCATGTACATTGTTTCTACGTCAAATTATAATATTTAATTAAATTATTTTATAAATGTATATAATATTTAATTAGATTGCATTACTGGTTAAGGATTGTTGTAAGAGAAGATATATTATTAGTGTGATAAAAGCCAGATTGCACAAAATAGGCCATTATCATGATTCTCAATCTAGAAATATAAATTATGGGCTTTTAATTAATAAATTAGAGCAGCTAAGCTATAGGCTACCTGATTTCGAATTCGGTTTTGATTTCAATTTTAAGAAGCTCGTTCAATTCTGGTTCAGTTCTAATTCTCAAATACTAAAATTGCCATTTAACTGTTTAAAGATCGAGCCGGTAAATATAGCCAACATGACATGTGTCGCTCTCACATCATTCCATGCGTTTGTACGTGTATGATTCTCACGTTATTTAATTTTCACTGTAATATTTAAAACACGACATTCGTTTTTTGTCATTATTTTCTTATGATTGCACTTTAAATTTCTACTGTTAAGCTGGGTTAAAATCCATCTAATTCGACCCGAAAATCGAGCTTGAGTTGAAGCCTGAAAACCGATCGGCTCTCACCGATCAGAACCGCATAACCGAATTGTATAAAAACAATTGGAACCAGACCAAACTCACTTATATCGACGGGCTTTAACTTTGTGTTGTCAAAATAAAGAAATAAAATTCTCAGTTCTGTCTAATTCTTATATGGCTCAGTCTAATTCTAGAATTATAAACACTCGTAAAATTCAATGTATATCACTTTGAATTAGTATGGTAGAAAATGTTATGCACTAGTGATGCAGCGTACGTGACTAGAAAAAACTCTTTATCAAATTTGTTGATTCTTGCGAATACCAAAGATGATAGATTTTGAGAGAAATCTCGATCTTTTTATTAAACTTCAAAAAGTAAATGACAATAAAAAAAGGAAATCCTAAACTTATTAGAAAATGAAACAAATTATTAAATTACAAAAACTGGATGAAACTTAAGAAACTGCGATTTTGACTCCTAAGATGATCTTGGATAGCCGAAATCCACCGTACTTCATGGCATAGCCATGAGTTTTGCTCAGAACGCCGTTTCCGCCCAAAAAACACTAGTTATTTGTCGAAATCCGACACTTTTGCGATAAATCCAAGTGTTCTACCTTCTGCATACCGACTTTTTCGACCGCACTGCATCAACTAGTCGGTCTGAGAGAGCCTTCTATAAACTAGTCAAGATTATTCCGAACTAATTAAAATATAAATCAAATCAAAGAATTAACTGGAAATCACACATGATTAATTGAAAACTAATTAAAATATTTTTTAAAATAAACATAAAATATTATTAAACAACTAACTCGACATCACGCTAGACACGTTGAACAGACTCCATGCAAATCGAAAAGAGATCTATTACTGATTAATTTTTTTTACGACATTGCTTTGAATGGAGATACCTTTAAAAATAGAATAGTGTCCCATCAGTAATAATAAAATTCGGTAATTAATATTCGTCCCATGAGGTTAATTAATTATAGTAAGTGTTCGTTAAATCAGAAGTCAGAACCTGGTAGTGTAGTGGTGGTATCACGTGCACACAGACGGTGGTCCACACTGATTTCAGGCAAGATCTGTACCGTCAGATGCACTGAGAAAAGAAGATCTGTACTTGACCCGCGTGGGGCTCAGCAAACGAAGCCATCTACGCCGTCCATTCCCGATCCCACGGCCCAATCGAAATATCGTAAAATCCAGTACAGTTCGCTACTGTTCCGCGTCCTCGAACCCATCAAAAAAATGATCGAGCCACAACCTGTCACCACGTGTCCCCTCTCCACAACTGGACCTGACTGACTCTTGTCGTAAACACTATCTCTCCCACGCATCACACACTGTTTCGTATATTTCGATTTCTGACCCTCGCGAAGGGCACAATCGTCATTTCGAGAAAAGGTTCGATAAACGACGGCGCTTGGGTCGAGTCCATGCCGACGCTTTCTGACTGCTTTGCGTACCCGGTTCTGACCGTTGGATATTTACCGACCGTTGATATGTGCGACACGTGGTCGCGCCTCGGTGTGGACCCACCTGATGGTTTGCTCTATATATGCCTGTCCGGTTTCGGGAGGTGACTTTATCACAACCATCGTCACCGAGATAGATACCAAAACCCACTTGCTGTTTCATCGTCGTCGTCGTCGTCTTCATCATCGTCTCCGATCTTCTTCGTTTTAGTGATGAAATTTTGATATATATATATATACAATTTCTCTGTGATTTGTGATTGCTTTGTTGATGTGAAAATGGTGTCTCTTCAAGATTCGCGGGGAGATTCGAACCGGTTCCCTCTGCCGAGGAACTTCTACGGCGCGTCGCCGTCGAGGGTGCACCGGAACGCGGGGCGGTCGATGAGGACGATACGGTCGAATCTGTACCGCGACGAGCACTCGTTCTCTTGCTCCAGCAATCAGCACTCCGAGAACCTGACGGACTCGGTCGTCGACATGAGGCTCGGCGAGCTCGCTCTGAAGAATTGCAATCCGGCGAAATCTGCCGGTTCCGGCGAGGAGTTTCTGGACATTTCGCACGCTTTCAGCGATTTCTCGGCGTGTAGCAGCGATATCTCGGGGGAGTTGCAGAGGCTCGCGTGCGTGCCGGTTTCTGAGAACGAATCGGAGAGCGACGGAGAGAAGGTGAAGGTGGAGGTGGAGGTGGAGCCATGTGAGGGGTTTCTGCAGAGGGAGAGCTTCTCGACGGAGATAATCGAGAGCATCTCGCCGGAGGATCTGCAGCCGACGGTCAAGATCTGCGTCGACGGCCTGAAATCGCCGTCGGTGGCGGTGAAGCGGTCCGCGGCGGCGAAGCTCCGCCTCCTGGCGAAGAACAGGTCGGACAATCGGGCCCTGATCGGAGAGTCCGGCGCGATTCCGGCGCTGATTCCTCTCCTCCGCTGCACAGATCCGTGGACACAGGAGCACGCGGTCACGGCGCTGCTCAACCTCTCGTTGCTTGAGGAGAACAAGGTTTTGATCACCGGCGCCGGAGCGATCAAGTCGCTGGTGTACGCGCTCAGGACCGGCACGGAGGCGTCGAAGCAGAACGCGGCGTGCGCGCTGCTGAGCCTGGCGCTGCTGGAGGAGAACAAGAGCTCGATCGGCGCGTGCGGGGCGATCCCGCCGCTGGTGTCGCTGCTGCTCGCCGGGACCGCCAGGGGGAAGAAGGACGCCATGACGACGCTCTACAAGCTGTGCTCGCTGAGGGCGAACAAGGAGAGGGCGGTGAGCGCCGGCGTCGTGAAGCCGCTTGTGGCGCTGGTGGCCGAGCAGGGGACGGGGCTCGCGGAGAAGGCCATGGTGGTGCTGAGCAGCCTGGCCGCGATCGAGGAGGGCAGGGAGGCGATCGTGGAGGAAGGCGGGATCGTAGCTCTCGTGGAGGCCATCGAGGACGGCTCCGCCAAGGGGAAGGAGTTCGCCGTGCTCACGCTCCTTCAGCTGTGTACCGATAGCGTGAGGAACAGAGGGTTGCTGGTCAGAGAAGGCGGCATTCCGCCGCTGGTGGCGCTTTCTCAGGCCGGAAGCGTTCGAGCTAAGCACAAGGTAAGCGAGCGCTAAATCACAAATTCAATTCATTGTGTATAGTTCTTGTAGTAGCATTGCCGCAATTACTTTAGCTTCCCCAATTTGGGTTATGGTTGCGTGATGTTAATGGTGTGTGCTTCAATATTGATTTGCAGGCTGAAACGCTTCTTGGGTATTTGAGAGAGCCAAGACAAGAACCTTCAGCTGTGGCATCGACTTCGAGCCCGTAGCGTGGAAGCTTTACTGTTACTATTACTAAGATCGGTGATGATTATATTACTAGTTGGATGTTGAACGAATTGTTAATAGGGAGTGCTTGATGGTTTTGTACAGTGTGTATCTGGGTATGAGAAATTAGGAGAAAATGGTTTCTAGAGATGTGAGGGGATAGTGAAACTGTGAAAGTTAGGGACTGACATTCTTAGAATTCGAATGATTTTGATCTCTTCTAGGCTCGGGAGGTCACATCTTGTTAATCTCCTTGTTTTGGCTAGTTTTTTTTTGTGTTCACTACAGAGCCAAATACAGGTTTTGGCTTCTGGGTTTTTGGGTTATGATCCTCATGTTTTGTCTGGGCCGCCCAAAGTTGTATGAAAAATGTTTTCCCCTTCTCTTTTGCTGAATGTCTCTTGTCATGCTTAATGAAGACGACACAGCTATTGCTGGTTTGGTTTCTCTACATCTTTACTTATGATTATGATGATGAGCCGTTTACATTACTATTTGATCTGAGTCCAAATTGCAGATCCAGGATGCAAGATTATTATCCACAACTATAGCTGCAGCAGCAAGTCTGATTCTTTCTCGGCCAGGTAAAATCATAAACACAGCCCTTGTTCATTGAATATGGCGTATGGATAATTGAGATATATTTGAACACAGTATATAAGTATATGATGAGATGGGTAGGTCCAGGCACATTCATAACAATGGTTGGTGGTGGTGGGAAAGTGGTAGTTTACCGACTGTGTATAGTGAATAGCAGGCATGACACCACCCATCTGTCGTTCCATATGATACCAAAACCCCACCACAGATATTGCATATATTTTGTTACAGTATCTTTCGCTTTCCTTTCTCTTTGTCGTTATTAAGCTTGCATTAGCTGGAACTTCCAGGTATGTCTCACCCTCTGTTTTGAGTTCAATTCTTTGAATTTCAAATTCTTGTGTGGGGATGAAGATGGGTTTTCACTTTTTTTACTTTTCACTGCTGTCGGTTTTTATGTTATGCTCTCTGGGAATTTAGCTGCTTGGACTTGAAGTTCTTGGGAGTTGTAATTTCAGTATGGATCTGACATGTGCACAAACAAATGACACTGCCTAGCTCTCACATGACCAAAAGAAACTGTTTTGTGCATCACCTTTATTTGAGCTCTGCTTCATATTCAAGCAAACATCATGTTACTTCAGTTTCAATTCAAGGCCTTTTATCTTCAAGCAACATCTTTTTCTACCCACATGAAACATGGAGTGACAATCCAAGTCTGATATATAACTATTTGTTATGCCTTGAATCGATTCTGAGTCCACGGGAACGAATAAGAACATGACATATTTAGTGATTCTTGCCACTTATCCCGTGGAGTTCGGGAATTATTGTCTCTCTGTAGGGTGACAACGGACAGATTTAGTGATCTCATAATTTATTCCGTCAGATCAGGAATATTGGGTCTCGCTGTAATTGGGAATTATTCTCATCCCTACCACTAAGATGAGAGTCACGAGCGCATGCATTACTGGTGAACCACGTAATTTTTGATGATTTTGTTTATTAATTTACTTCGATTGTTTGTAATAACAAAGTGAAATAGTAGCTAAGCCCAAACATGAAATATTATTGTGCCTAAAAATATTACACACCACAAGAAGATGGAATAATGAGGAATTGATGAACTGACATTTATATATGATACTGCTCTAGGCTATCACAATCAACAAAGATACTGTTTATTATTTGGCTGAGCACTGAACCTAGAAACACAAAAAGTACCCTTCACTTCACTTATTGTTATTGGTCTTCCATGGCTTGTACCCTTTATCCAACATATCCTCAATCTCATCAAACTGCAACCCCTTGGTCTCCGGCACCAGCAAGTAGATCGCGATCATCCCCACCGTCGAGTACCCGGCGAACACCAGGAACGTCCCCGCGGACCCCACCGCCTTGGTCAGCGACAGGAACGTCCCGCTCACGATCAAGTTCGACGTCCAGTTGCACACGGCCGCGATCCCGCCCCCGATCCCCCGGTACCTCAGCGGGTATATCTCCGAGTTCACGATCCACGGGGCGGTCCCGAGCCCGGGGGAGTAGCAGATGATGTACAGCGCCATGAATATCACGGCGAGGAACCCGATCCTGCTCGGGCACCCGTCGGGGAACCAGGTCCGGTGCTCGGCCCTGCACTGCCCCTTGACCTCGCTCTCCCTCGCCAGGCACGCCCCTGGCCGGAACTCGGAATGCGGGTTCGCGCAGAACCCGCACTCCACCTTCAGGCACCTCATGCAGTTCCACCCCGCCGCGTCGGGCGCGGCGGCGTAGGCTGCGCAGGTTGAGTTCTTGATCCCGGGGAATTTCAGGGACTCGACGGGGTCGAGGGCCGGGGAGCGGGCGCCGGAGATGTAGAAGACGACGGTCAGGACGAGGAGGCAGGAAATGATTCCCATCAGGGAGACGAGCATCATCCTCCTCCTGCCGTACCTGTCGACGAACGTCATGCTGACGATGGACCCGACGGCGTTGAGGCCGGAAGTGATGAGGGAGAGGGCCATCGCGGTGGAGTTGGAGGCGAAGCCCGCGAACTGGACGATGGAGGCGCCGTAGTACATGACGCTGTTGATGCCGCAGAACTGCTGAGCTACTTGGGTGGTGATACCCGCGTAGAGCGCGCGGCGCGTGACCTTGTCGGTGAAGGCCCCTTTTAGCTTCTTGCCGAAGCTGCCTCCCGCAGCATTGTCCAGCACCTTCTCGTGCTCGATCGAAGCCTGCAGCCCCTTCATCTCGTTCTCGATCTCCTCCGCCGGGTAGATCTTCTCCAGGATAGCCCTCGCCTCCTCGACCTTGTTCTGTGCATATCACACAAAAACCCGAATCAGAAATCAAGTAAGCTTTTTTTTCTTTTGTCGGGCCAGAAATAAGTGTTCTAAAAATCGCTAGACGCTAGTTGGGCGGGAATGGTTTTTTGAGTACTAATCGGACAAGTCAGAGATTTTTAGTTTACTAGACAAATAACAGCAAGCATGGAGATTGAAACCATCAATCAAATACAATTGAAAATGAAAACCTGACCCAACACAAACTGACCAGCAAAAAACCGAACTGGATAGAACCAACCCAATCCGATTACAATGAAAACCGGCTACAAACCAGTTTGGTTCCATTCTATAGAAATTAAACCATCAGAAAACCGAACTGAATTGAAAACCGGTCAATTTACACTCATGGCTCATTTAGGTCATTTATTTTTATCAATATTTGAACATTTAACTGAGCATATGGATATTTGGTCTATAATAATTAAGTCAAAAGAGGCTCGAAAGTGAAAACCCATAAAAATAGTTCAAATAAAACCCCACATAATCGAATCAAAAACCGATCAATTCAAAATCGAGCTAAACAGAACACTCATAACATCAGCATGAAGATTGAAACCAGCGACCAAATACTCTACCTTTCTGTAGAGAAACCGCGGGGACTCGGGGAGTGTCAGCATCAAGAAAAACTGAACAAGAGCAGGAAGACCAGCAACACCAAGCATCCATCTCCATGTTCCTGGCACCTGAAACAAACATCAACATTTTCTCTTAATAAAAGTACTCACAAACCTTCCTAGTTCGATGTTAATCATGTCATTACCTTTGTGAATCCGAGATTGATGAGGTAAGATAAGAACTGCCCTCCGGTGATCAGCAACCCATTCGTGCTGACAAGAGCGCCTCGGATTCTATGAGGCGAAGCCTCCGATATGTACAGGGGAGAAGTCATGGATGCCATCCCGACCCCGAGGCCTATAAAGAGCCTTCCAACGATGATGATCATGGGATTCGGAGCAAATCCCATGACCAACGCGCCAACGAAGAAGAGAACATCAGCGATCAACATCGTTTTCTTCCTCCCGATCCAATCATTCATCACTCCTCCAAATCCTGCTCCGAGAATTGCAGTCAAAACTGCAGAGCTCACAATCCATTCCTGCAGATATCCAAAGTTCATACACCAATATGAAGAAAGCACGCAAAAATACGAATTGGGGTTTTTCCTTTCCAGAAACTCACTTGTAACATCGTGTTCTTGTCTACTTCCTCGAAGTCTTCACGAATATACAGAAGGGCGCCGGAGATGACTCCTGCATTTTAGGGGCGTGTGATATTTAGTTATAATCGAAAACTAAATCATGTCAAGTATCATAACATAAGATGACTTATACACACAATATCGAGACAATTACCAGTATCATAACCGAAAAGGAGGCCTCCGATGCCAGCGGAGAGGGCAAGCTTCATGATGTAAGGAGTCTTCCATGTCGTCTTCCAGCATTCAGTGAACTCGGTCTTGTCCGCGTGGGCAGTAACACCCCCTTCAACCATTTCTGATGAGGCTTTGTTTCAGTTACCTCAATAACATATAAAGAACAATCTCTTCTCTGCTCAAAAGGGCCAATGGAACTACAAATACACAGATCAAAAAATTAGACACTCAAAAGTCAAAAATGAAAAACCCATTTCACAGATTCAGCAATGCACAATGAAAATTACAATTACCTCAAAAATATACGAGAACCCTCTCTTCTCTTGCTTAAATGGCTAATGAAACTAGCAACACAGATCAACAAATCAGACACTCAGAAACCCTTTTCACAGATTCAACAATGGACATGAAAAATGAAAATGCAGATACAAAATCAATAGTGGCATAGTGGTGTGTACACACTGCATGTATATGTAGACATGAGATCAAGCAATAGAGTCTGAACATGGATAAAAATGGAAACTTTATAGAGGGATAAGGATAAGGTCAGATTAAGATGCAAAACCCAAATCCCATCCCCAAATTAGAATTGAGATTTAGGGTTTCAATTCTGATGCCAGCCATTGAATCTGAAAATGGCTAAAAATGCTAACTTTCTGGAGGGATAAGGATAAGATCAGATTAAGACTCAAAACCCAATTCCCATTTCCCTAACCAGAATTGAAATCTAGCTAGGAAGAAGCTGGCAGGACCAATATTATGAAGAAAAAAAAACCCATTTGAACCTACCAAGCTATGAAGATTAATGTTGAAGCCATTTCTGTTTCTGGGTTAAATCCAAGAAGAAGAAAAGCAATTACCTTATCCAGAGACTACCCTTCTTCTCTACTCTTTCCCTCTTGACTCTCACTCTCACCTATTCCTCTCCTCACTATCAGTGTTCTTATATTAACTTTCAAAACTCTAAACTCAACCCTGTGGAATTTTATTCATTAATGAGCAATATAGGACAAGATATCAAAACTGAGATATGGGTCACTGAGAAAATTACCAAATTTATGCATTGAGTGCTTATCCTCTTTTTCAAAATCAAATATGATCTTTTTTATCTTTTTAGGAAAATTTTGATGAATCAAAATCCACAAAAGTGGTGACACTGTTGAGTGAGGCTAATTCTTATCTACAGTAGTGTGAAAGCAATGATCTTGTTAGACCCACAAAATAAATTTGAAAATATTTCTCTGAAACTTTTATGGAATGTTTGAATTTGTGAGCTCAATCCACTGACATATAGACAATTAAAAATAATATACATAAATAATAGTCTATAATAGATAAAACTTACTGGAATAAGGATGAAATATTCTGAATCTTTAATCTGATGATAACCAAATGCTACTTCCCAGTCCAAAATATAAGTTGTTTTTTCCTGTAAGAAAAAAAAGGTAACTAAGGAGAAGATAAATGAGAAGTTAATTAAATTAATTAATGAGCTCACCAGAATTATGAGAAGAATGTGTCACTTTTGTGGCTGTTTAAAAGGAGAACACAAACCAAAGAAACTGATCGGTAATTGAAATCTGTTAAGAGTAAAATCATCTGAATCTCTCTGTAAATAATTTATTCTTCTTTTTTTTTTTGGTTTTTTATCTGAAGATATTATCCAAAACAGTGTGAGTGCTCTCCACTTTATAACTCAGATTCAGCGTATCAGTGTTTGTTATGTCAAGTACATTTGTTTCGGAAACTTATGGTTACAACGTTATTTACTCCGAAATATTTTACCATTTCATGGTCATGAATTTTAGATTATCAATAACAGGTGTTAAAAAAATGCTAAAATAAAGAAAAAAGAAATAGCACCATGTCTTTGATTTGATTGAGATCGAAATTGAAATAACTTCAAATATTAAATATGTTTATGAATAAATTTAAAATCAAGATAATTATATTTCAATTGTTTTTAGATAAAAACGCGATATATAATCAAATTACAAATTATCTAACCAACACTACACTGAACAGTCAAGGTACCAGATGGTGGGACGGACCATGCACCATGATCCGAACTACTGTTAGTTAAAACAAACCTGAGTAATTCACGAGTCTTAAAATTATAAGAATAACGAGCAAAATAAAAGATAACGCAACGACATATCTCTTGGAACGTCATAATCTTTGATTTAATTGAGATCAAAATTAAAATAACTCCAAAAATAAATATGTTTATAAATAAATTTAAAATTAAGATAATTATATTTGAATCTATTTTGTATTTAACGTGTGTATAAATGTAGCAAACGTTCATTTTATTTATTTATTTATTTTAGGTAGAACATTAAATTGGTATTTTAGGTATGAATATTAAATTGGTAAGTACTAGTTTCTACGTCAAGATGATTTTAAAAAATATAAAAATGTATGCGTAACCCACATTCTATAATAAATACAAGAAACGGATTTGATTTGGGACAAAGATAATTAGATAAGAACACGAACATACGGATAATGTGATTTAACATTAATTCTAATTCGTAATTCCAATGTAAGTAAATGTATTTAATTTAAGAAGATTAGAGAATCATTTTTAATACTGCAATATTTTACCAACCAAAAAATATCTTTTAATTAGTAAAATATTTAATTATTCAAAATATATTTTCTTTTAGCACAACGTTAATATTTCTAGCAAGGATTGCTGAGGCAATCCAACGACATCAACCAACGACACCCTCGTTCGCTAACTCAATGTCGGTGCTAGCCTGCCCGCGATTCTAAGAAGAGAAAAAGGTTCTAACGACGTGAATATTTTCATCGACACCCTTTATAATTGGAACGTGTCGTTGGGATGTTGAATTTCATATTTTCTGCATCAATTGTCTTTTATGCCTCTAAATTTGTATATTACTATATAAGAGTTTTAGGACATTCTAAATAAATAGTTCCCTCGTTAAATTTTCACATTTTCAGAGTGTAGAAAGAGCGAGGAGAGCTCAAGGAGAAAATTGCTAGCTTAAAAAAGTTAGAAGGATGATATATATAAAATTTGTATTGATGAGTTGAGACTGAAGATTGTGGCTTTGAAGTTCCTAGCTATTTTCGTGTAAAAGTAAATCGGCTCGAACTCCGCTACTAATCTGGCCTCTCATTACATACAATTAGTGGTAGTACAATATATTTAATTCTTACCTTACTGTCCAACTAAAGGATTTCATTTAACAAGAAAACTACCTTCTAAGTATTCTGATTAGGGAAAAAATTTAATAATGATGTTTGAAAAAGATTTGATGTAAATAATGAGTAGATTAATTCGAATAAAAACCAATAATAAATCATGAGATGAAAGTGATAAAAATGAAGATTTGATAGGGTTAATCACATAAACTAAATGATCATCAATCATAAGTAATAACAATCATTATGTAGATAAACTGTGAAGTAAATCTGAAATATGATCACTATGTATTAACTTATTCTCAGAAACCCAGAACTTGAAAGTTTCACACAACCAGACATTTCATACACATCTGCAGAAGAATAATATTGTAAAGAAGCAAAGCCTGAACAATGGAGAATAGAGCAACAACCCTAACAAGAACCAGCAACTTAACTTGCTGGACATTACGATCGAAGACCGAAAACAAAAAACAAAGCGAAGAACAATGAAAATTACGCTCTTTCTTCAAGACCTATACTAAAAAAAACCCGAGCTCAAATCACGCTGGAAATTCCCAGTACCCTATATCCGATATTCATTTCAACGAGGAAAATGTATGAAATTCACAAGTTCTTCACATTCACCTACGGTAACCTTTTCACTTCTGTATCATAAAGCTTCCTATGCAGCAATTCCTGGCAAAATATCACGATCAAGAATCTATAAGTACTGCAGCAAGGTAATTGAAAGACATGTATAGTATAGAAAGTGAGGCATATGAACATTTTTCTTATCTTTGACCCATTATCTCGGTAGTTTTAAGGAAATTATGGAACGACCAAAGCTAAGATCTACATTTATGTTAGAGAAATTGATGCCAGCACAAAGAACCGGTTGAAGAATATAAACATTTTCCAAATCTTTGACACATTAGCTCGGGTGGAGATGGTTTTTTGGGAACTAATCAGGAATTAATTGGAAAATATATTTGATTGAAAAGATTTATTGGGAATTATAGAGGATTGACCGGACAAGTCGGGGATTTTCAGAACATTGCCCACGTTTATTTCAAGGAAATTGATGCCAGCACAAAGGACCGATCACCGACCCACATTTAGTCTAGAGATTGAAGCATATAACATTTCCCAGATCTTTGACACGTTAGCTTGGTAATTTTAAGGAAATCACGGAATAGTCAAGCTAAGATCCACATTTATGTTAAGGAAAATTGGCGCGAGCACAAAGGACTGATCACCAGCCAACATATAGTCTAGAGATTAAATCACATAAACATTTTTCAGATCTTTGACACATTAGCTAGGTAAATTTAATGCTACAGTCAAGCTAAGATCCTATTTTAAGGAATTTGATACCAAACCAAGAGCTTTTACTATTAGATTGTTAATTTGCAAATGAAAAATATATATTAGATTCATATATGAAACAGTAAGTAAATAAATGGTTACCTCTATTTGCTTGTCTACTATAACCACCAACATAGCCAACAGGGTTTTTACTCATAATAGCATCTGAAGCGGCGTTTCCAGCTCCATAACCAAACGAGTTGGACCTATCAAGTGCTGAAGGTGACGATCGCCAAGTGAGGTCATCATAAACCGAGGCGCTATCAAATAAGTCCATGTCTGCTCCGTCATATCCAGCATTTGGAAAGTCATTGGTGTTGGTACCAATGCTTACACCAACGCTTCTCCCGTACCCTCCAATTGCTAAACCAGGGTTGGCGTCTCTGCTTCCTAAGCCAAGATTATTACCGATACTGTTATAAGGAGAACCGACCCTACCATTTTGATCGGAACTAGGAGAAGAGCCCCAAATTGCTCCAATGTTTCCGAAAGAACCCGCTCCGGAGTTCCCATTTCCAGATCCCATGAGAGCAGAAGGGTTTGGAGCGTAACCCAGATTCCCGTTTCCCCACATGTTTCGGCTCGGTGAACTTAAGAGGGACCCGCTTCCCCCGTTGCTGACATTATACCCGATTGGGCCACCGAATTTGTTTGCGCTACCGTTGTATAAAGGGGTCGGTTCTCGTCCATAGCCAAGGTTAGGGTTAGGGTTGAAGTTTCCATTCCCGCCATAGCTTGGACTCATCCCGGGTTCAAAGTTCACTCCCATTGAAAAATTCGGACCGAACGGAGAGAATCCATTCCTACCAACATTAACCGGACTATATCTACCACCGTCCATCCTAACTCCAAAACCGGCGACTGAATTTGGATTGTAACCCTGAGTGTATCCATTAAGAAAGCTACTGACTCTACCCATACCGGGATTGTATCCACTTACCTGAACTCGGGCAGGACTTGGAGATAACTCTTTAGGAACGGCCCGCTTGACCTCTACCATTTTCCCGTTGAGTTCGTGAAAGGTCTTGTGCAAGACCTTTTCCACTGCTTCCTCTGAATCATAAGTGATGAATCCAAAACCTCTAGGCCTTTGAGTGTTGTGATCGTACATCACCACCACATCTGTAATTGTCCCGAATTGATCAAAGTACTTCTTGAAGCCGCTCTCAGTGACTGTGGATGCTAGTCCTCCAACAAATATCTTCTTCGTGCGGGTGGGACCGGGAGACCCATGAATGCTACTGCTATTGTTTCTGTTCAGCGTGTTCTGATCATCCCTAGGAACAGCCTTTTTTGCCTCAACCTGAGAAGAGAAAATTCAGGAACAAAATATGAAGCCGATGAATATGACATACATCACAAGTCCCGCCAAGCTAACCGAAAATATTTCAATGTTCTATTTTATCAGCGTGCAATAAAATGAACAGTCATCAGCCTGACTCGAGGCACATTTTCAGATAAAATATTTCAATGTTATATTTTCAATTAAAGCACCAACTTTTTCCAACAAATTATAGCAAAACAATGCAGGAAAATATTCTCATGTTGAATTCATATGCACCTAAATCATATTGGAGTTCCCGATTCTCTGGAGGAATTAGAAATGCTTAAAGGAACTCTGTACTAGCATAAGTTTTAAATGCAAAAATGATCTAATTGATACCAGTAATTTGTAAGCAACCTACAATGGCCGTAGTTTTCAGTTTATAATATGGTATATTCATTGAGTTGATTCTACTCAACTGTGAAAAGTACATGTAGCCAACCAGACCCTGTCTTTCACATTAAACAATTATCAAGAAATTTACAATCAAAACTAATGTAATGCACATATTGTAATTGTATTGGAAATGAAATATTGCTCTAGTCATGCGCTAATTCAAATTATAAGGACTAAGAAAGCGTTATTTAAAATCCAAAACTTTATTCAGATAAAAATATAAGAAGATGGATCTGGTAACTTACAGTTCTACCATCTATTATGTGCTTCTCCATGACAACTTTTTCTGCAGTGGCGGGATCAGCAAAGACGACAAAACCAAAGCCTCTAGCACGACCTGTGGCCCTATCCTTCATGATCACAGCTTCTACTACTTCGCCAAAAGTCTGGAAGTACTCCCTAAGACGGTCTTCATTCGTGTCCCACGAAATCCCGCCAATGAAAAGCTTTCCGAGCTCAACCTCCATTTTTCTGATCCAATCGGTAATCACCACATCAGTTAAAATTCCCATCAATGAAATGCAAAATGACGGAAATCCAACAAACTTGACTCAAAGAAAACTAATGAACAAATACGATCATTGCTTATATTTTCAACCGAATCAATCAAAGAACAATAAGAGAAACACTGAATCAGCTGGATCTAGGCATCAACTCGAATCCGGACGACTACAAAACAAAACTCTATTCAACAATCACCTTCCCAATTACCAAACAACACACAAATCAACGATACAATCGTCAAAATAGAGCATCCAACATAAAACAACATAATGCTGATTGAACAAAGAAAACTAACATACCTTATCAATCACAGCTCACACACTCACAAGTCACAAGTCACAACAAAACTTGGATACAATTACTAAAATACGTATAAACAAAAAGGGTGTCCTCCGATTCAATCCAGCAGCTCAGAGACGCTTCACCGATCAATCACAGATCGACCCACAACCCAAAGTCCCTTCAAAACAAAGAAACCCCATCAAAATCAGCACGAGAACAACAAAACACCCAAGACCCAGAAATCACCACGACAAAACAGAACCCAGAAACAAAAAAGATCAGATTTTTATACCAAACGAAATCGAACCCAGATGAGAAATCAGGAGAATCTTAAGATCTGAGAGGAGGCATGAACAAAATAGAGGGCGAGAGGCCCTCCTGATCCTCTCTCTCCGTTTCTAGCTCCTTCTGTTCCAATCCAACACCTGCTGATGTTGACGACGACGACGACGACGACGACGATTCAATCAAATTCAATTCGTTGAATATATAATGAATGGGTCTTGTGATGCATATCAGAGCAAATATGTATGTGGAGAGAGAGGAGCTCTGGGAAAATGGAATTGCATCTCTATGTTTGGGTTTGTAATAAAAAGTAAATCTATTTTTAATTTCTTTTCAATTTTTTTCCATTATATTATATAAATATAGAGAAGAGAGAGAGACACGCAGAGAGATCTTCGGCTATCCTCTCATGTAAGAAAGGAGGGCACTTCCCCAAATTTAAACTCTCATTTTTATTTTGTAAAATGAAAAAAATATTCAAATAATTATATTTTATAAAAAAACATTTTTATTCTCTAATCACTTTGTTTAATGTTTTTTACCAAGCAATGTGTACGAGGTGACATGTGAGTTGGTGAAAGACACTTCATTGTTATTATGGTTACGAATGAGACATCATTTACGAATCGAGTGTAGAATCTAAACTGTCATAACGGGTGAAATGTTTGTGCAAAATGGTATAATGCTTGGGACATGAAAAAGCAGTGCGGGTCAATTTTCTGGCCACGTGTCGTGCGTTGGGACAGCGTGCACGCAGATTTACACTGATCCAACGCCTCGAGATTAGTTCGGACGGTTTGGACGTTTGTGCTTGTTTGTATTGAAGTGCATCCCATTATAATTATATGCATTATTACACTAATTAGACATAGAGGGTGTTAGGAAGACTGATCGGAGATTAATAAAAAAATCAAATTAAAAATTTAATCAAGACTTATAAAAGGTTAATCGAACAAATTATATTATTTTAAGCATTTAGTATATTATTTAGTTACCACATATTTTTATATCATAACTTAGGTTACAACCAATATGTCATGAATTGTCTCGAAACCACCTAGAATTTCAAGAAACAGTGATTTCGATTTGAAATCAAGTAACGATATATTTAAGAAAATATAATAAAAATAATTAGTGTTATTATAATTACAATTAAATTTTTTGAATCCATCTCGAATATTTATTAAGATATGTAAAAGTGTTTGATTTACCTTAAGATCAAATGAAAATATCATATTCTCTCAATATTCTAATCATTGCATCATTTATAAGTTGAGGAATGAGAAGTTAAAAATACATCATTTACATTTCATATTATTTACTTAATTATGTATCACGATTCTTGTTGCCTCAATTCAATGTCATGACTCATGCATTGCTGATAATTTCACAATAATCAATGTGATTAAATATTGTATATTTGTTAATCAAGAAAAGATTGTTTTGGGACTTGTGAAGTAAGAAAATGCAAAGAATGAGATGATTTGTGCATCAATATTTTTCAATACAAAGATGATAGGTTGCTTCATATAAAGGGAAGGGATGGGCCATTCTTGAAGAAAACAAACTGTTTGGAGACAAAAATGGCAAAATCAGAATATAGTTTGTGGATAAAGCACAAATGAAATTAGAAGAAAAATAACTTTTATCAGCAATAATCATACTTTAAGACAAGATATTACATAAATAAAAGAAACATTGCTTAAATTTAAAATAATGGTTTTGAAAAAAAAAAGCAGTGTGAATGTGAGAAAGGTTGTGGATATTGGATCGCGGGGATATATCGGCCAACCGACGAAAAGGGAGATCTGTCAAACTCGGGGAGATCACAAAAAAATCGCGAGATGATCGCGGCAAAACGTGTTTTGTAATAAATAAATAATTAAACATATATATTATTTATTAAAAACAAAATGAATGATATTTAATTATTTTTAATTTCAAACTTCTCAATAAACTCGAAGTTCAAACGTGAAATTGAAACAGATGAATGAATGACGGTTTAACTTTTTATTTGTTGTTTATTAACCCAAATTTCAAACTGAAATTGATCAGGTGGACCGAATAAAACCGGATTAGATCGGACAAGACTGAAATTAATTTATTTAAGTTGGAGTAGACCAAAATTAATTGATTTGGACCGGATTAGATCGGAATCAATTTGAATTTTGTTGGGTCAATCGGTTTGACCGGTATTTTTATCTATATCACCCATTTCATCTCGAGAAGCTTAAATATCGATATATCGCCGATATGTCGGCCGGTTGCGAGGATATTTATGACAGTGAATGTGAGGGACACGAGGGATTGCATTTGCTTGGTCTCCCACTAATCAAAATAAATAATAAATAACAATTAATTACAGGTAATTTACACTAATTAGTAATTACTTGTATTAATTAATATTATTTGGTGTACCATTCCACGTGTCTGACGTTTACACACTGACGGTCCCATGACCACAGCCACTTGATCAATGCACTAATTTTTTTATTCGAATGAACAAGATTTTTTTCCCGAATAAAAAATATATCCAAAATAAAAGAATCGCCACCGGACTTCAATTTTTCTATTTATAAATGTCATAATATAATAGTATGTATTATTTAAAAGTTGACTAGTCTTTAATAAAAATAGGTGGTAACATTATGTGAGATATATATATATATATATGCCCACAAGGGTAGGTACAAAAATGTTCCAAGAACACACAAAACAAAAACAAATTGACAAGTTCTGTTCTTTTGAATAACTAAAAGATCAACATAATATCTAAAAAACTGTAATTTAAATAATGAATTACAACCCTTTAAGGTTATTATAAAATTTGATGTGCTAGTTTTAGAATTTTGATATTTATACAAAATTATATTACTAGGTCGTCCGATTAAAAAATATAAACAAACAATAAATAAGATGAAAATTTCTAAATAATATTTTTTAATAATCAGTACATTTCGTAAAAGTGGGCCGATTGATATATTTTTCGTTACACAATCACCTTAAATATTTTTCTCGAAAACAAAACAGCAATTCTAATTAACATAATCATTAATCACTACGACACAACTTGGTTAACTCTTGACCTAGTTCTAGTCTATTCTTAATTTCTTAAACACATGAGATTAGTATAAATACATGTGATAAGATGAGAATATTTGAGGAGTAACAATTTTGTTCATGTGCAAATGGAAGCATGACAGTGGTTCTGTATAGTTAATTACAAAATATTAATGATGATTAAGACATGTACAGTTGTAATAGGGATTATAGGTAATGGACAAGCACTAAAACAAAGCTTTGGCTGTGGACCCAATCTACTATGCATTGTTCAAGCTCAATGTTACAACTCATGATAATGCAGTTGTCTCCTGCATTCATATGATCATCATTGTGAATTTTATATGAAAAAGTAAGAGAAAATATGGTAAGAAAAAAGTGTGGAACCTTGTTTGTTGGCACGGTGCAATGTATTTGATATTTGAGATAATCTTATATAGCTACAAGTTTGACGTTATTCTCACGTAACTACAACTAGTTTACACTCGAAATAAATAATAAAATAATTAAAATAGTATTAATAATATACTGAAATCGAAGAGAATCGGGCTCGTGGTATATCAAATCGAAGAGAATCAGAAGATCAACAATTTTGAAAAAATAAAATTTTGTTTATATATTATCAACAACAACTATGAATGCATTTTCTTGTCAAATCAAATTATGGCCACTTGTACACTTTTTATCCAAAACCGAAACTGAACTGGGATTCTAATCGAATTCGAACTGAAGAAACAAGAACTGTGAGTACCAGATCAGATTTAAGTTTAAAAATTAAAAATCGAATCAATTCGGTTCAATTTCGGTTCTGAGAGTGTATAACCGGTGATTAACTGATTTAGGACCGAACCGGTTTTGAGGGTTTTAATTTGTAATTTTTGTATTTCAATTTTATATTTTTGCCTAAAAAAAGTTTAATTGCGTATAAGTTTCAACATAATGTGAACAATATATGAATATCACATTAATTTGATTTAATTGAGCAAAATTATACAACTATCCTAGAGGACCGGGCCCTTAATTTCACAATTAAACATTCAATTGGGTCTAATTGAATAGAACGGAAACTAGACCATAGAACTGCGCTTAGAACAAGACCAATACTCACTTATTGGGTCCAGATTTGGGTGGTCCGGTTCCAGAATCGTGCCCAGCCCTATCACAATGAAGGTGAAGTAAAGTTCATCTACTGGGCCAAAATCAGGGTTTTAGCTTATATTGGGCCCATTATCCAGACCCAAAAATGTAAAATGACTAAAATCATGGGCCAGAAAGAAAATTTGCTTTCATTGAGAGTCGAACTCAAGACCTCCCGCTTACTAAACGGGTGCTCTAACCAACTGAGCTATGAAAGCTGTTGGATTTGTTATGAACATAGAATTATTTAAATCAAACATCTCGGAATTAATTTCTCGTAAACTATTACTGAGATGTATAGGTTAATTTCTGGACTACAATAAAGATTATGGTTTGAGATAATTTAGTGATTTCTCCTTTCTATTTTGTTAGACCGGAAACATTAGGTATTATTAAGGTTTAGAATATATTTTTTCTCTGTGAAATGAAAATAAGGTAGGTTCAAAACAAATTTAGTGGTGGAAATTTGATTTGCATCACAGGTCTCTGTCGGGTTCAAACAATTTTGCCATCCGGATTTGTCGAGTTTGGACTCTCGCTCACCAAGTGCCACTACCTTTGGTTTATAAACAATTTGAACTCAAGACCAATCATTTGAGGCTAGTTCATTTAATCGATTGTTGTATTTTAATGTTTAAGGCACATTTAGCCAAATTCAGTCGAACACTCAAATTTAATTATATAAGTTCGTTCGGGTTTGAGCCGCACAAATTTTTTTTTTCTAGCCTTGGCTTGTTTTGGATACCCAAAACCTAAGTATAACTGTGTTTCTTAACAAAGGCAACACTATTTTACACAATACATCAACAATAACTATAATATGTCCATCTTACAAGACATCAACCTTTGATCTTATTAACAGGTTTTACTATCAAAGAGGGGACATTTAGAGTACCCAATCACAAAGTGTTTCTTATCAAATATCAATGGCTACTTAAAACCAAAGCTCAAGTCACTGCTTAACAGCATATGCAATTGCCAGGGAAAAATACATCCATGATGATAATTGTGTCAAATTCTTCCATAAAACAATCATTGTTGTGACATTGAAAGGCCATTGTATTGGTTTGCATGCATATCTAGCAGCTGTTACATATATTTCAGCAACAAAAACCTACATTACCATCTAGCAGTAAAGCTCCAAGAAAAAGCATGCATAATAAGAGTTATCAAAATAAGAGTGTGCATAAAAAAGCATGACGAAAACAATATCAAACTCAATATGAAGAAAACTGAAAATTGCTTTCGCCTTGGTGATAGAACATTGTTCCACAATGCTATCGATGTACATTGCTCAAGGTACTAATTGTTAACAACAAACCGATAGAGAATCATATTTGCATATTTCAGCAATCAGTCTCAACAAATTTATGCAAACAATGTAAAGCATGAAACAAATGACATGGAAAGAGTTATATATTATCATACAGATCACAAACAAGAAGCAAACAATAGATCCATAGTCAAGCAAGCATGATATCAACGGGACAAAAAAGAAGCACCGTAAACAAACACTTGGAATTCAAATTTCCACAATGCAATGACCCATTCCATTCCTCAAGAAACTTAGTTTTCAAAACAATGCAGCACCATGCCTAGAATAGAGAATCAACTCAAGATTAAAACTTCAGCCGAAAAATGGGTCAAATCAAAATTCATACACTAACAAACCTTGATGTCAATCCCATTCACCTGCCTCGTCTTTATCTCTTGCGGCCAAGCTGCTATGAAAGCACGAGGCTTTAGAGACCACAAATACACTCTCATACTCCATTCATAGCTTTATGCAATTAGCCTCTAAAAAAAACTCGACATAAACAACATAAAACATATAGCCAACAATCACGACTAAGGAGCAAATGCAGATCTAAACCAACCAAAAATGTCATTAACGAGCCAAAACAACAGCATTGCTCACAAGTTCAATTCATTAACAGCAACAAGCTTGCAATAATGCAATAACAGAATTTGATTATTGAATTCTCAAAAAAAAGTCTCAAGAGCAAGAAATCGGGAATTGAAATCAAGAAAACCCTAATTTCTGTTTTTTCTTTCAAAAACCTCTTTTGCTGGATCGAGCCACCTCGGCGTCGTTGGGGAAGAAGCCCATGAGCCGACCCGCCGAGTTCTGGTAAGCGTACATGAACCCGCCCATCACTCCGATGAGACCTCCGGTCACCATCGACGGTCCCTTGATTCCTGGCTTGATCCCTAAAACCACAACATTTCTGGGTAAGGAACTGAAATTGAGCGAAAAGGGTCGAGGAATCGATCGATTCGGAGAGTGACGGAGAGGTTACCGGAGAGATAGCCGACGGTGACGGCGACGCCGGAGATGGTGGTGCAGCGGAGGTAATCGAGGGAGCTGAAGTTTCCGACGACCTTGGTGAACGGAGGGTTCCGATCTACCACTGGGTACTCAGGCTTCGCCGACGCTGTGATGTCTGTGTTCATGGTTTCTGTCACCGAGCTGTGGCTCTATCGATGACGAGACTGTGTCTGTGCTTCTCTGTGATGTGAGCGTCGCTGCTCTGTGTGTGTTGAGGTTTTGGATTCTTCGTTCTCGATCGCTGGTCATGGCAATAGCTCTGTTGGGCCTTGGCCCAATGCTGCATGGATTGGGCTCTCTGTTTTCTATTAAAAGTGGTGCCACAAATGTTTGATTATTTTGAGTTATTTATGGGTTAATATCATATATTTTCGCACGTTAGAAAACTGATTTTAAGGTCGGTGAAGTTTTATTTTGTATCAAATTAAACAAAAATATTTGATTTGAGTTAGTTTTTAGTGTGAAATGATAAAAATGCCCTTCTATTTAAAAAAATTTTAAAAAAAATTGGCATTTTTGTCATTTCACACTAAAAACTAACCGAAATGTAACATTTTTGTCTAATTTGATACAAAATGAAACTTTGCCGACCTTAAAATCAGTTTTCTAACTTAATTATATTTAGCTGTAAAATATGTCAACTTAACTGTATCTATCTGAGATTAACCATTTATCTATTTGGTTATTTAGGATGAAAAAAATCTTTAAATTTCGTAAGACTTAGTGTCCCTAACATGAGAAGGCATGAGATGAATGTTAGAAACTCAACTCATGGACAAGTTTGAGCTACACCTCCTCTTAAATGGAAGTCGAATTTAAAGGCACACGGGCAAGAGAGTTGGCCTTCAACTCGAAACATACGGTACGGATGTCACGTCCGTATCCAACCAAACTCTATAAAGTATGAGTTTAATTTTATAAATTAATGATACAAAAAGAATGTCATCCATTTATATATCAAATCACATAAACATAGTTAATCAATCAAACATTTCTAGAGCAATTGAAGGAGAAATTGCAGTCAAATCTCCATAAATTGGTGAATTATTTGAGTTTCTTGTGCAGCAAGCTATGATGTGATTTGTAGCACATGCACTGTGTTTGGTCCATGCATGGTAGGGCATGCAACAAACTATTCATTTCACAGTAAATTTCCATCATACTCTGCAAGATTTGGTTTCTTGTCCCCGAGCTCCTTTCGAATCCATAATGTTTCGATGTATATAAACACTACATGTCACTATTCTCAATTATAATAAAATCCAGCTCCTGGTTATTTTTGAAATATCGTCTTTTTCGAACACGACGTCAGATTTAAAATTCAAAATTGTGAATTCGGGTCAAAACTGTACATGAATTTCTGACAAGCACATATATAAATGAGGAATAAAAATGAAAGGAATGAGGGTGGATCAGAATGTGCACTTTATTGAATTCAAATGATGCTAAATAACAAAACTACAAATGGGTAGATGATATAATATATATAGTAGATACACTACACACAAGCCTAAGTTGCTAGTAACTTATCGACTGTCTTGTACATATAGGCTCCTCCCAAATTCAAAATTTGTGTATAAATACTAGTATATATTGAGGAATGATTATGAGTAAATGATTTTAGCATTGCTATACAAACGTTAGGTCAGTAGGGCAGAGAGTTTATGAAGATTAATCGAGAACTAATAGAGTACTGATTGAAAATTAGAGATTTCAAGAACACTCACTTTTTAGATATATATTGAATAGAAAAAGTGTTCTTTCGTTTGTCTTCTTAACTCACCGATCTCTACTGAAGCGTGAGAGAGAATAAAAAAGTATGTAAGATTCTCTTCTTACGACGAGAGAGCCTATTCATCGACTCATGCAAGATTGCACGATTCATAAATCGGAAGCATATATATTTTAGGCAGATAATGTATATTTTTGAGTTACATTCATCTGATATATGTTTTCTAATCTAACAAACGAACTTTCAAACTGAAAGATCTCTCATTGCACACGACACGTAATTTATGGTCGTGACTCTAGAAAGTAGGGTAAAATGGTGAGTTTTAGCTATAAGCTAAAGGATAAAAGGTTTGCTAGGGACCAAGGAGAAGAGATGGGAGAGTGATCTGTTTTAATTGTGGGTGTTGCAATGCAAAAAACAAGCATCTAAGAGCCAACAAAAGCATTGTTGTGCATGCCATTATCATCCAACAACTCCAAGACAAGGTGGCACATCCATGAGAGAATGAGATCATTTGTATATTTTAAGAGGAAAAGAAGAATGTTGGTATGTATGTCTTTCCCTTTGTCTTTACACTACATGGTTGTTCTTTTGCTCATTCAACAAAACACACTATGTGCCCTAAAGTGAATGACAATGAGAGTTGGGTCATATATTTTCTGGTTCTGATTTATTCTGGGTTTCTAACGTTTAATCTTCAACGTAATTAAAAGATCTGATCGTTTTGAGTCAAAAACCACTCAACCTAGCCAAGCTCTGACTAGATAGAAAACATTAGCTAGTTTGGTCTCAAAATCGCTACATTCAGGGATGACAACAAGATTGATTAGTGTTTTTCAGCTCTGTTTTTATCATCACTCGTGTGTCTTGTTTTAGTTTTTGCTGCGGGTGAAATATGAGTCAAAACTCACGTGGGAATTTTGAATTTAATTTAATCAGCGTAATTTTCGAAAGCGTTCGACCTGGGCAACTGTAGCAGATAAACAACACTAAATATTCATTCATTTACTGAGGATTATGAATTTAACACAACAAGATGGGATATGACCGTTTTGAGTCAGAACCCAATTGAGAAATTTGAATTTATTTTGAAACCAACGTAATTTTCAAAAGCGTTCGACCAGATAAATAACACTGAATTTTCGTTCTGCTCGGATCATTTTATCGTTCTGTTTTTAATGCGTGCCTTCTTCCTCCGTGCACCGCCTCCTCCCAAAACCCTATCTCCCCCATCCAAACAAAAGGCTCCACCAACTCCAAAGCTTCATGGGGACAAAAGGACATAGCAACTTTGGAGCTTTACCAATACCAATAGTACTCAACATCCAACCATTTATTCCTCCAAACACACCCTCCCATGCACAACCCTTCAACATTCCCTTGTCCTCTTGCCCTCACCACCTTCCCCAAAAACCAATCCCCCCCTTAGATTGGACACAAACCACCCTCTTCCCATTGGACCTTCCATTTTCTTGGCCGATTCTCCGTCTCCCAAATCACTTGGAATTTTATCAAACGACTCAATATTCCATCTTACGATGAAACATAACGCACCCGACAATTCATCTCCATCTCTCCTAAGCTCCCTCACTCTCTATAAATACGTCGTCACACTCGTGCATGCACATAAACAATAAGGCCCGTTTCTCCCCAACAGGTGTATAACAATTACTTATTTTTAAAATGGGTCGTCGGGGAGGCGATCACGAAGCTCGAGCAACGTCGTCGATAGCTTTGCTTCAGGAGAGGTTCCGGAGGCTGCAGAGAGCTAAGGAGATGAGGGAGGAGAGAGAGTTGTATGGTGGGAGTCGCGTGCACTCGGAACATACGGGTGGTTTTTTCTTACAACAAGATCAATACGTGGTGATGATGTCTTCGTCGCCGTCGCCGTCGCCGTCTCCTGATCCTCTCCCTCCTCGTACTCAGGCTCATCATCAGGTTGGTTTGTCTCTGTGGCCTAATGATCACGAGTTGGGGTCGTCGTCGTCCAGGTTGAAGCGGAGGTGTTATAAGGAGAGGCCTTTGGTTTGGTCTCCGGCGAGAGAGAGTCGCGTAGCGAATAATAACGTTGTTGTGCGTCCTCACGATGATGTAGACACTTCTCTTCATCTGTAGAAGGGCTTTCGATATTGATGCTATGTATAATATATTAATATGGGTAATATTAATGTGAGAATTAAGAGTAGCTGGTGAGAACTTGTGAGAATCACCCAAATGTAACGAGAGGACGTGTATTTTTCTATATCCTAGAAGGTAAAGTGTTACCCGTCAATATGAAGGGTGTTACGATGAATTAGAAGAAGAAAAAAATTATTATTTTATTTTTTTAATCTTCCATAATAATGTTTATAATAATAGAAACATATACATGATTTAATAATTTAAATACATGACATAATAATGAAAACACAGTTTGCGCATAGTCACACAACCCTGCTTGATTCGCACATGATCACGTACGTATTAATATGTGTGATATATATTATGGCTACTTTCGGCTATGTTTCTGATAGGTTTACATGATACTAAAATCTAAGCGACATTGTTTTCAAAAATCATAAAAATAAGGTTTTAGAGATTAAATAGAAATTAACAGAAAATTGATCAGATGCAAAATTAATTTAGAATTATAAAAACACGATTAACAAAATACCCGCAAGCTCGTTCCAAGAAGCATGCCAAATAACCAATATAATTCAAATCAATCATCTTTAATATGTGTGTATTGAATTCAACAAAACTTTAATACAGGTATAATATTGTATTGGGCTATATATGTGTATATTTTGTTTAATTACATAAATAAATACCAAGTTGTTATCATCAATTTTTTTTTCAAATGAAATTTATGAATATTTCAATTTCAAAAGATGGATATTTTTGTTAGTGATTTGATGTGTGAGCATATAAGATTATAATTCTCATATGATCTCCAATAAGCAATATTGTTCTAAAATTTCGGAATATATGGCTTAGTGATTCAAGTCTCGCGGGTATCCAGTTCTCGGGAGAAGCGCTCCCTCAATCCAGAACCGGTCGTTTTGGGTTTGGATTAAGAGTCTAAGGACTTTGATCCAGATACTGCACCGGTAGAGGACCGAGCTGAGAGGGGTCGTTGAAACATTTGTAAACGTTGTGGCACGAGGTGTAGAGTCAGTAACCTAGATTGGGAAGTGATGGTTCCAGAAAATGATCAGACTAACATAGGAGATTGGGATGATGGTCGAACAACGAAAACTCGTTTTCATAATACAGTTCCATCGCACATTTTTTATGTATTTTTTTTTGGAGTGTATCATCTTAATTGTACTATTTAGTTGTGTTGACCGTCTTTGCTCACTTTGGACTCTGTTTTGAAGGCAATACGCGGTAGGTTAATTATCATATCTCTCTATTTGTAATTTGTGCATAAAATTATTAATAATATTGTTCTTTTTATTTCAAATTTTGTTTCTCATATGATCATATTTTATTTGGTAAATAAAAAATATTTATTATTTATATCCTACTCAATTAAATACAAATACTACATTATATAACTATTTTTTAATACACAAATTCAAAAACAAGACTCATGTTAAATATTTTTAAAAATACGAAATACGGTAACGAATTCAGCGGGAGAAGGGTCAACGCTGGTCAAACCAGTGTCGCGTTTCTCTTTCAGCTTTCTTCTTCAACATTTGATCTCTGCGACGATGAGATCGATCTACACAGTTTCGGTCTAGCGTTCGCTTCTTCTTCTTCTTCTTCTTCTTCGGATCAGCAAATTTATAGCATGATTTGGCTTAATCGGGTTCGGGTGAGTGCTTTCGCTTCGTCAGTCGTTGATTTCATTCCGTTTTCAACTTAATTTTTGCTAATAACTTGCATTTATGTTTTTTTCTTTTCAATTTGTGCTTTCTAATTCTAGCTCTGTGTTTTTGTTGAGTTCTTGCCTGACGGATTGATGTTTGGGGATTTTCATTTTCCGGCAAAGTTGTTCTGGTGTTGTTTGGATTATATTTCCCCAATAAATCTGTGATTTGATTTCTAGCCGATAACTGAACTAGACATTTACGTTCCTGATTTTGAATTTAATTTTGAAAATTGACAGAAAGTCATGCCCCAATTTGAAATTCCAGTTCTTATCTCAAAAAATGGAACTCAAATTGTAGAACAGCAAAGTCATGCCCAATTTGAAATTTCAGTTTATTTTCTCTGCTGATTGATTGATTGATTATATATTCCTAGGGCTGTTTCTTAAGGATTAGTGAAGTTAGTGTTCCACAGTTCCACTTTAGCCGCAAGCTTCATTGAGCAGTGTAAACATTAAGATACATGATTAGAAGTCAATGTCTCGAGTTCTGAATGCTTAAATCTTACAAAATAGTCAAATTAGACTCTTGTTTAAGGATTAGGGTTGTATGGCATCAAGAAACTATTGGGCTTCGGGGGAGGCGACTTGCTCGGGGGAGGGTATTTGCCCGGGGGAGGGGATTTGCTCGGGGGAGCGATAGCGGGGCGTTTATCTACTCTGTGACCGGATGAAGGAGTTTCTGGCTTTCGGCCAGATGAAGGGCTATCGTAGTAAATTATCGAATCGATTCCGTGGCACTTGATTATAGAGTTGGAGCAGACATTCGGCGTGGTGATCCGAGCATTGTTGACGAAGAAGTTCATCCTCCCGCGGTTGTGGATCTTTAACACCTTGTCGTGCCTCCCGGACGGGACAACGGATCCGGTCGGGAAATGCACGAGGTCGTTGAAGAATAGTGGCATGGGGATGGAGTGGCCCAGCAGGAACTCGTCGAGACGGGATATTGGGATAGAGGCTTCGGACAGTTCCCGGTCACCGGGAATGAAGAAAGTCAAGTCCCAGTTGGGCTGCTCCGTGACATTCATCATCTTCAGAAGCATGGCGAATCCGAAGAAGGATTCGGATCTCATGTCGGCTATGGCTGCGTCGAAATCGGCCTGGATGAAACCGGTAGCGCCTTGTTGAGACTGCGAGGATGTGAAGAGAGACAGAAGGATGAGCAAGAAATAGAGACCCATTGGAGAGTGCAAAAAGGAGTGGAGATTAGGGAAGGATCTGAATGAGCTTATATTGATCATAGGGAGAAAGCAGATTGCTGCAAGTCTTAGTTTCTGAATCAGGTCATGTGCATGAGAAACCTTGATCACACAAGTTAGCTTGAGAGTAGGTTAAGCACAAGGAAATGATTGTCCTCCAATTTTCAACATGAATGATTAATCTGTTAGACGTGGGTTAGTTCATAAGAATAAATACGAACAAGTATCGTTCACAATATAACGAGAGATAGATCACACGGAATAAATAGATTCAAAATATTTCATTTTATTAATATAATAAATCAGTACGAACAACCATAGCAGTGATCGACAGCGGGGTATCGGATCTGTCGAGGCCCGGCGATCCGGTTTCCTTAAGATGTGTATTGCCCCATATGGACAATCGTCTCCTCCGATACAATGACAGACGTTGAACGAACTCGAACCGTTCGTAGATAGTCGCCCTACAGATGAAGAATTTCGACAGAGAAAACAGCTAGGATTTCTCGTATGTTTTCAGCTCTGGTGGTAGGTTTTAACTTAAAGGAGGAAAATGAAAATGAAAAGTTTGCCAATGGCTTTGTCCACTTAGCATGCAAGTTCAAGCTCGCAGCCCCGCCGATACAAAATTAGTACGTGCGAGAGAGAGAGTCTTCCCTCTATGCTTCGGAAGAATGATACTACTATATTTACCTTAAGAAAGGTTAGTTATCTTTCTATGTGGATCTTTGAAGAAAACACTGAGTACGCAACTCAACCTCACATCAACATCTATTCAAGTGGCAAACTCTGAGATTCAATTTCTCATTAACATATTGCCCGTTTCGAGCTTGTGATATACCATTGCAAAGATCTCATTATATAGAATATTTATACGTTTTTCACATTATTAAAAGTCGACTCCTAGCGTTCCAAAATCAAATCTCAAATTGACAGTCACAAATTATCAATATGCGGAGGAGGCTAGTATAATTGCTTACTTTAATACAAGACAAGATCTGAAATTGAAGGAATGTGCATATGAGTACTAAGCTGAGAATATCTTGACTTGATGTTCCTGAAGTAACTCAATAAGTGTGTTCTATTTCTGTTCACTGACAGAGAAGCTGCTCCAGGGAAAAACTGTGTCTTCTGCTTTGTTGAGGATTCTGCAATGCAAATATCAGGTAAACTCGTCATCAACATCTGTTCTCTCTTTGATTCTCTTCAATTATCAGCCACTGTACACTGTTTCATCTGATGGTACCTGATATTGTATAACTGTAAGCTATGTGCTAGTTTGTTTCTGATTTTCTTCTTCTAATGCAATTGTGTGAATGGTTAAGGGGTGAATCGTCCATTTGTAATTGGTGTTTGTTTTATTTTTCCTTTAATACGTTGTGGCTATGTTGATATTAGTCATTTAATTGCTTTATTCTGGCGCATATCATCCATATTTGAATCCATAATTATCCAAGATCCAAAAGGCACTGCTGTGAGGTCTTCCAATCTTATTATGATATTTTGGTTCTGAAGTCTGATACGTTACATAAATATGATGTAGCCTTTTGTTTTATATAAAATTTGTACTTGAAGATGGAATTGAAGTTAGGTAACTCCAGAATCATGAAACTAACACATTGTTGTTAATTTAATACTCCCTCCCTGGTTCTCTAGTGTAAGACAATTTGTTTGCACGTGTTTTTTTCCTTTGCTTAAATATATATATTTATAATAATGTTTCCTTTATGCATTTCTTACACAGGTCATGATTTATGCAAATTTCAGTTTCTCCCCTGAAAACATCAGCTAAGTTAAGGCTCTCTGACTCTGTATTTGTCTTAGTTTAAAGGATCTTTTTTTTAAGTTCTCAATAGCAAGATTGACAATTACATAATAAAATCAAGAAAAAATTATCATGTCGGTCTACATTGTGGGGTGGGTGGCCCAACAACCCATTAACCCAACAATGGATCTCACCAGAAACCAGAGAGTAAGGATTGTAGGAAACATTAATTTTATATGATTTCTTACATTAAACTCATGCATTACATCATAATGGTGATATTTAATCGTCACAACATCCTTATCACTTACCAATTCTACTTTTTTTCCTTGTGCAATGCAATGATAACATGGCCACCATGGACCATGGTACACCTTTTCTAATGTGAACACCATTTTACATCACCACAAAGGAACAGAGCATCTTCATGGTCCACCACCACAGAACCCACCAGAGCCCAACCCAGACCATGGATTGATGAGTCAGTCATTGTGTTGTGTGATTGTTAAGATATGTTTTTGCTTTACCAATACCATTTTCACCAGAAGAAGGTAGCAAAGCACCATAATTGGCTAATCATCAGTGGTTTTTGTTGACAAGCTGTGCTGTTAAGGGAAATGGGAAAGCAATGAATGAGAAATTTAAGCCATACCCACAACCAGACAGTCCATTTTGTTCTTGGGACAATAAACTTGTTGCCTCTTCCCAGAAAAAGCCATCTTTCTCTCTCCATCATCACTACCCTCCTTAATTGCAGACCAATAAGATCACTAACCAGCCCTTAATTGATCTGCAAGAATCAGTGGTTTCTGGAACTCTCACTGTTGGCCACGCGCCAGCACTCACTAAAATAGCCCTATCACCAAAAACTTGGACTTTTCAAATGCAAAGCCCCAAATTGCGCTGGAAAGTGAAAAAAAGGCTTGTGGGTCTATTTTTATAAGTAGTCCTCACTCTTCAGCTTTGTAATTGATCTATGTGTCTCTCAGTCTCAGCTGGTTTTAGATTTTTTTTGTGGGTTTCTTTTGTTTTCTCTTCTGGTTGTTCTTCGGATAAAAAGATGAGTTCTTTGGGTGTTGGGGTTAGTCATGGGTCTGTTCCTGTGTTCCATGGGAGCAAAATGAAGGTGATTGACAGGAGGGTGAAGGTGGTAGAGCTTGTTTTGAGGTGGGTGATTTGTGGGTTATGTGTTGTTGCCGCTGTTCTTGTGGCCACTGATACCCAGGTTAGGGAGATCTTCACTATTAGGAAGAAAGCCAAGTTCACAGATATGAAGGCTCTTGTGTAAGAGTTTGAACTCCCCTATCTGAATCACAGACAAAATGATGTTTTTTGTGTACTGATCAGTATTATTCTTTTTTTCCTTCTGTTGTTGCAGATTCTTGGTGGTGGCAAATGGGTTAGCTGCTGGCTACTCCTTGATTCAAGGGTTGCGCTGCATTGTGAGCATGGTTAGAGGAAGTGTGCTCTTCAGCAAGCCCTTGGCTTGGGCCATCTTCTCCGGTGACCAGGTATTTCGTTGTATGCTTTTCAGTTTTTGAGCTAAATCAGCTATAAGCTTGTCTTGGGGTATGTAGCATTGCAATTGGGCACTCTAATTGCTTATGAGTAGGATTGTGCCTTGTGTGGATATAGCTGTTGTCATGTTAGCACTCAGTAGCCACATAGCCTTCAGATTGTGTTTTGAAATTCAAAGTCTTACATGTATTGCAGAAACTTAATTCTTGTCTATATTGGGAATCAGAAAGAGATTGTACTTCAGCCATCCAAGTTTTAGCTGCTTGGGACATTATAGACCATTTGAAAAAAATTTGATGGAGTTTGTGTCTTTTACTTGCTCAATTTTTTTTATAGTTATGCATATTTCACCATTGGAAATAGGTACTGAAATTTGGGGCGACCGGTTTTCCCCTCTTTCTCCTATTGACCAAATATTTTAATGTTTCCGACAAAATGTACATCTTCTGTGAAGTTTTGGTGGCGTCTTTGCATCACAGTAGATTAGATTTCCACGTACGGATAGATATATAGCAATGGGACCATATCAGCAGACAAAGATGAGAATGGCCATCTCTCTCTCTCCGGGACCGAGTTTCATTTATTTATAATCAACAAGCATTACGCACCTTTTGTCAAACAATAACCCGTCATCAAGTGACACGACACCTTCCATCATAAAACATACTGTCTGTGCCTGAAAAAACACGGGGATTTGCAGTTTGAAGAAAATTCAGACCTCGAGTAACAATCATTAAACTGGTTGGTACTAATGTATAAGCGCTGATTCATTCATGCCATTTGTTTTTGTTTGTGCAGTTGATGGCGTATCTGACCGTGGCTGCCGCGGCAGCTGCAGCGCAATCTGCAGCGTTCTCTAAGCTGGGGGAGGCTGAACTGCAATGGATGAAGGTATGCGACTTGTACGGGAAGTTCTGCAACCAAGTAGGCGAAGGACTGGCCAGTGCTGTCTTTGCGAGCCTCGGCATGGTGATAGTGTCTTGCATGTCCGCTTTCGGCGTCTTTCGCTTGTATGGAGGAAACAAAGGCAAGACAGTTCCGAGATGGTAGGTTCTGGCGAAGAGAGTATGGTTTAGTGAGTGTTGGAGTTTAAGAATGGAACAACAATGTCCTTGTGGTGTTCATATGTATAGGTTTGTACTGTGGTTTCATGCAATGAGATTGGAAATTTTCTTTTTTCTGAAACGATCCAAATAGATATAGAATGGTAATGCCATATAACTCCATAACTAGGTGAGTTCTTCATATACATAGAGATGGAAACTAAAGGGAAAAAAACATATTAAAAATTAGAGAAAATGACAAATAACTATCATAATTGCACGACATTTCAATTTAGCTACACAAAACTGAGACTGGGTCATTCAACTACACTAACATTTAAGTTTCATAAATTTTCATCAATTAAATTTTTAGATGGAACATGTTAATTTCGAAAGTGAAAATACAAAAATGACTTTTGACTAAAAATCAAATCATTATACTTAAATATCTAATTTTAAAATTAAATTTTTAAGTCTTGAAAAACTAGATTTTTAATCGAAAGTATTTTCGTCTTTTTATTTTCAAAATTAACATTTCCTACTCTTAGTTGGGTGTAGTGTTATATAATTGGGATAATTGTCTGTACCTTTTCCTACAAATTAAAACAATCAACCACAAAATTATTAATCAACGATTGTTTGACCAATTGGTTAAACACTTTAACTTGTGGCCAAATGTCTTGGGTTTGAGTCACGCCATGGTATATCGTCTTTGTTTCCAACTTCTGTTGAGCCTTTCTCTCTCGATGAGAGTCAAGTGTCAATATTAGGCCTCCTACGTAAGTAGGGCTGTCCATTTTTACCCGAGACCCGACTCACTCGACGACTCAACCCGACCCGAACCCGACTAACCCGAGACCCGACAAAACCGTGTGGGAAGTCGGGTTGGATCAACTCAACCCGACTTCAAGTGAGTCGGGCCTCAGATGTGATTTCCAAAACCACCGAATAACCCGACTCACCCGACACCCATGTAGTAAAATGACCCAGCCTTTTATCTCGCAGAAGCCCAACCCAACACAAGTCCAACTCCAGCCCATCACAAATTTGATTGTACCCAGATGTGAAGAGTTGAGGCTTATAAAGATCACAAATCATTCTTCCGCTTCCGATGTGGGATGTGCAATATGCATATTAGAATTGTAGAGTGACAAGCGACGTGGCAACTTCTATACCCTCGATCTCGATCGATTATCTTAATCCCATCCGTCCATTTCTGTTATACGTGGCACTCGACGACTAAACTCTCCGACTCCTCTCCCTCTCTCACATCGCATTTGAGCGATTTCTCTAATTCAACCTTTACCTCTCCTCTCTCTCTCTCTCTGAAGCCCTAACAGTTCCCATCTCGTCCTCTCATCTCCTCTCTCGTCATCTCAGGCGGCCTGAGTCAGGTCGGCGTAAATCAATCAAGCATCAACCACTGTGAATCGACTGTTGGTGAGCTTCATCTTCACCACTGTAAATCAAGTAATGGTGGAGAGGAGACTCATCAACCACTCGATTCTCTAGTGGAGCTGGAGATTGAAGATTTCACAGTGCACACAACGCCGGCCACATGTCTCCAAATCAAGTAAGTATGAGTTTCTGTTTTAGGGTTTTTCTTCTCCCTTTTCTTTTTTGGGGTTAGGGTTCAGGTATCGGATGACTTTAATTTTGATTTCAGTTTCCGATTTGGGGGTTCATGATTTCAATTTGGGGATTTGAATTTTAGTTTTCAATTTGAGGTTCTCTATTCAAATTAGGGTTTTTATTTGGGGGTTAGAGTTTTTAATTGAGGATTTAAGATTCAGTTTGGGGGTTAGGGTTTTCAATTGGGGATTTGAGATTCAATTTGGGGGTTCGAAATTGAGGATTAGGGTATTCATCTTACCTTCAATTTGGGGGTTTATGGTTTAGAATTGGGAAATGGGGTTCAATTTGGGGGTTCTGAATTTTGTTATTTCAATTTTCAGTAGTCATTTTACCTTCAATTTTCAGTTTTAGGCTTCTGAATTTTAGGGTTAGAGCTTTTATTGGGAATTTGGGTTTAAAGTTACTCTAAATTTTGATTACGGTTTCAAATTGTGTGAATTTGGATGCAATTTTCAGTGATGTCGGGTCTGTCGGATTGGACCCGACTCACCCGACAACCCGACCATCCGAACCCGACCACCCGAGAGCCAAGCCGAGTCGAGTCTCGGGTCTGACGAACTGGACCCGACATGAGCCGAGTCGGGTCCAAAACCGGTCGGGTCCATCCGACCCGACCCGATGAACAACCCTATACGTAAGGGTGTGTTTAGAGCCCGTTATTGATACAATAATATCATCAAACCATGGGCCGGACGGAGGTGCGGCTGAACGGGCCCACCGGCGGCCCAACCTTTGACAGGCCGAAACGACACATCAAATCAAACACAAGTCGGCACAATCAGTGGACCGTGGCCGCCACGTGCCTCACAGTCCAGACCCGACCCGACCCAAATCCCACCACCCACCCGCTACGTTTTGACTCCAAAAATTCCACACTTCCCTCGAATCTCATTGGCCAGCTCCGGAAAAGATCCTCTGCTCTCGGCTCCACGAAACTATATATACGGTTCCCAAAATTCTCAATCCCCTCCATTTTTGCTCCGATAAAGTCACCGACTTTCATTTCTCTCTATCTCACCTGTTTCTTCTTCCAGAAATTTCGGAGCTGTAAGATTGAAGAACCATCAATCATCGAATCGAATCGAATCCTCTGGGAAAGAGCGATTTCTGATAGAGAGAGAGAGAGATGTCGGAGAAGTTCTCGGCGACGCTGAGAATCGGAGATCTCAACGACTTCATCGCTCCGTCTCAAGCCTGCGCTCTTGGCTACAAAGCCACCTCCAATACTAGTTCTTCTGCTACTACTGCGTCTACTGTTACGAATCACGCTAAAGCGAAGGTATTGAGATTCTTGTTTTAGGGTTTTTTTCATTTGTTGAATAGATTTTGAATTTTTTAGTTGGAACTGACTCTAGGTTCAAAGACTTGTGCTTTGAGCAAATTGGGCTTATCAAATTTTGTTTTTTTTTGAAGGTTGTAGCTGCCAAATCCTTGCAAACTGATCCTGTGAAAATCTCACTGAAGGATTGTTTAGCTTGCAGGTACAGCCAGCTGAAACTCTAATTATTATTGTTATGCTGTGTGGTGTTCTAGATAGCATGTTCAGTATGTGAGAATGATAACTTGTTTATGAGGGTTTTTTTTTGGGTGATTTGGGTTAGTCCATAGTACTTGTGATGACATGGAATTGGAGGTTTCAATTTGGAAGAAGATGATTTCTGATTTCAATCGAATAACACGGTTTGGGCTATGGTTTCCGTGTATCGGTCTAGTTTGTTACTAGGTATTGCTCCTTGATCTTATTCTTGAAATTAGAAAAAATAAAAACTCAAAAGCCTCAATACGGCCATGCATGGTGGACATCTTTGTTCTATGCAGGCCAAACGTATTTCTCATGTCATTGCCCAATGACCCGTTTTATGCATAATTTTGTGCTGGACAAATTACTTCAATATTTTTGGAAGTGTTCATTTGATACATCCTTAAGGGATACCCTACTTAGAGTTTTGATTAAATGGCATCTTCACATCTGATTAAATGCTGCACAATGTTCTTCTGACTTCCCTGTGGGATCAGTGAGGCAACTTGTCCCTGTGAAAGTTGTTAACTTTTTTTATACAAATTTTCAGCTTAACATGTTTTACTATTACTTGTGAGTGCAGTGGGTGTGTAACATCGGCAGAGACAGTTATGCTTGAGAAGCAAAGCTTGGACGAATTTCTTTCTAATATTAATAAGGGGAAGACTGTGATTGTATCTGTCTCACCCCAATCAAGAGCTTCTCTTGCCGTACACTTTGGAATCTCTCCTCTTCAGGTAGAAACTGAAACTATGCTACTTGTAATTGATTTCCTTAACACGCTCTAAATTACTCACTCTGGTCTCTCTTGACTGGTGTTGAAGCCATCTTACCTGTATGTATGTAACTAGCATTTCCTTATGTTGAAGTTCCTTATTTCTGCAAGTAACACTTGAAAATTTCAGGTTTTCAAGAAACTCACTACTTTCTTTAAGTCCTTGGGGGTAAAGGCTGTATTTGATACAAGTAGTAGTCGAGACTTGGCACTTATTGAAGCATGCAATGAGTTCATCACGCGGTATAAACAAAGCCAATCAAATGATGACGAAAGACATAATTCTTTGCCTATGCTTTCTTCTGCATGCCCAGGTTGTTATTCTTTGATAGCCTTGCAATCTTTTCCAATATTTCCCTTCTTGCCTGGGAATAGAGATACACAAGAATTTGAGTCAGCGTATTGATAACTCTAAATATTGTTGTGGAGTTGTAGAATAATTTGATAAATGGAAGAACATCTCTGTGCAATTGCAGGTTGGATATGTTATGCTGAAAAAACTCAAGGATCATACATATTGCCTTATGTTTCTTCAGTGAAGAGCCCCCAGCAAACAATTGGATCTGCCATTAAGCATCACGTATATAAAAAGATGGGTCTCAGGTAATACTTATATATGATATAACCTTTCTGGATGGATGAATTCTTTGTTATGATGTGAACACTACCTTGCTTAGGGTTTATATGCTAATAAGAAATTATGTACATGATTTATGCTACTATTTTTGAAGTTTGTAAGTGGAATGATCTATGTCAGTAACAAAATCACTTCCCATCATTCCAAAATAAAATTAGAAAAAAGGCATTCGAATTCCAGTGTAACATATGGAGCTTGTAGCTATGGATCAATTTTGTGATGGATGAACCAAAAAGAAAACAAGAAACTAAAGTATTTCTGAATGCTTCATCAATAGATCAGATGATATCTACCATGTAACTGTGATGCCTTGCTATGATAAGAAGCTCGAGGCTTCCAGGGAAGACTTTGTTTTTCAAGCAGAATCTCATGGTGAAACCACTGGGATTATGGAGGTAGATTCAGTTTTGACATCTGGTGAAGTTCTAGATTTGATAAAGGTGAGACAAGACTGCTTGTTAATGTTTCGTTTAATTTCTATCATCTATATAAAGATAATGATATAGTAACCGTTTCTCTGTGCAACAATTTTTCGCAGTTAAAAGCTGTTGATTTTAAAGATTTAGAGGAGTCTTCGTTTGATAGAATGTAAGAATCACAAATCTTACCCTAAAAGCTTCCTGCATATTCCACGAGTTTTTATCTGAAAATGAAAGATGATCTAATCTTCCCGCAGGTTAACAAATGTTGATGAAGATGGACAACTATATGGGGTTCGTGGAAGCTCTGGAGGTTATGCTGATACTATTTTCCGATATGCTGCAAAGACATTATTTGGAAGAGAAGTTGAAGGGCCTCTGAACTTCAAAATAATAAGGAATTCAGATTTACAAGAAGTAACTTTGGAAGTAAGTTCATTTACATATCTCCTAGTTTCTCACCTACTTGCATATGAATGTCATTGTAGTTGCAGTGTACATTTGACAAGACTACTGGTTAAGTTCTTATGCTGCTAGTCTCCTCTAACTAGCGTTCCATCTTTGGGTAGTTACCGATTTGGCAGTTGGTATTCCAATGCCATGCATTTTATCTGAATTCTCCAGTTAGATAACTTTCTTAAAATCTCTATCATTTGGCAGTACTTTAAAGTACACCTTTGCACATTAAATCCTTACTTGCACTATAGAGAGTATTTTCTATGCAGGGTAAGTATTTCAAGGGACGTAAGTTTGTAGTGCTCCATTGTTATAATTCAAAATTTCCATATGCCATTTCACAATGCAGGTTGAGGGGAAAACTTTGTTAAAGTTCGCTCTATGTTATGGCTTCCGAAACCTGCAGAATATTGTCAGGAAAATTAAAATAGGCAAATGTGATTATCATTTTGTGGAGATTATGGCATGCCCTTCAGGTACCTATTCTTTCCTTCCGTTTCCTTGTGTGTAGAATCAAGTTATACAAGTTTGCTATGGTCGACTTTTCGTTTTATATCAAACTGATAAAGTCATTTTGGTTGAACAGGTTGCTTAAATGGGGGTGGTCAGATTAAGCCAAATCCCGGGCAATCTGCAAAAGATTTGATTCAATCATTAGAGACTGTCTATATGGAAAATGTAAGTGTTCATTTAGACTTCTTTTCATCGAATCTGGAATTGTTGGGCGCTACTAAAATCGAGCCCCAAACAACATGTTCAAATGTAACAACACATCACTTCTTGAAGTTTAGCTACCACGTTTGCAGTTAGAAAATATTTAAATATCTTGTTTATCGATTGCTATAATTTTCCATCCTTGACTGCTAATGATTATGCCGTACAGGTTTTGACAGCCGATCCTTTTGACAATCCAATTGTAAAAAGCTTATACGACGAATGGCTCGAGCAACCAGGTTCGGAGAAAGCCAGAAGACACGTGCATACCCAATACCACCCTGTAGTAAAAAGCATTACTTCTCAGTTGCACAATTGGTAAAAAGAAAATCCACCCACACTACTTCTGATAGTTGTATTGTTCGGATCTTCCCTACGTTGTTCTCTCCGGGTTCATCATCCTCCAAAGCTATTTTGCCTCTCATTTGACTTGTTGCTTCTGCACATTTTGGTTCTTAATGCTGGGATTGCAATTTTGTTAAGAGAACCAGAATTTATGAGGAGCCAGTTCTCAGCTGTGTAACTGTATAGATTTTGAGATTTTGAGCCATGTTTTACCAAAAAGGTTAAAAAATTTATGCTCATGTTGTAATCTATACATACATGTGATCTGATTCACAGAATTTTGTTTGAAGACAAAATTGTGTTTGGCTGCACACATTCTTTTGGAATGTCCTGTTTTGATGAGTCTCAAGTATTGTCTGTTCTTTGTTGTACATGAGACATCTGTTGCAGTATGTGGAATGTGTGTGGCCCTTTCTTGAAATAAATTGTTTCAGTTCTTAAAGATATAAAATACTATGTTAATTCTTGATGTCAATTTTGACTCTGTTAAAATACTGAAGTGGTGGGTGAAAATTTAAAAAGTGGACTGAGTAACCATTTAGCTGCCATGTCAACAAAGTTACAATCAAAATTTTAAAATAGAGTAAAATGAAAGTTCAGTTCAGTTTCAGTCTATCCAATTTGGCTCATGAAAGTGAAACCATATATTTAGATGCTAAATAGTAATATATATATATTTTTTGTTTATTTTCTTCTTCAAAAAAAATATTTTGTTTATTTTCCAAGACCAGAAACAGAAGTTGAAAGTTGATAACATAAAAAAGAAATTAATTAATTAAGGAAAGAGTCAAAGACAAAGAGGGTTGGCTTGGTCTGAAAAGAAAACTAGGGGCAGTGAAAGAGTCGTCACAGGTTTTACTGAAACAAAACTGCTACTGTGTTTTAACGTCTTTATTGATTTCTGAATTTGGGAACAAAATAAATAAATAAAGAAACACTACAAAACGGTGATAAAAAGAAGCTGACAACAATTCAGTTGCCAAAATCTCAACTTCTTCAGTCCTTTCAGAGAGAAAAATGGTAAAAAACTGAAACTTTCTTCTTCTTCTTCTTCCTGAAAATTTCCATCAATTTATGTTTTTGATGTTAGATACATGCTCTGAAACTGAAAGCCTCTTGCTTTAAGCTCCTTGTTCCTTCTGCTGTTTGGGTTTTGCTTATTATCAATTGGGTGTTTGTTTTTTTTGCATGTTGATCAACTGTTTTTGTTAGGGTTCTCTGTATGGTTCACTGGTGATTTTTGTGGGTTTTTTTTGTTTGTTTATTGTTGATGTGGTTCTAGGGATTTAGGGTATGTTTGTTTCTGGGTGCTCACTGGATTGTCAACTAGATCTAAAATATTGTAACAAAAAGAGAGCTCTACAGTGACCTCCTTATTGAAAGTCAGAATTGAAATTAGGGTTTCTGATGTCTATTTTGCTGCATATGAGAGGTACTCTTGTATGGACTCAACATTAAAATGTGTATATTTTAGGGTTTCTGTATTCTGTCTCTAAGCCACAAAGTAATGACTTTGTTGATTTTATGTGGTCATTAAGTTGTGTACATTTTAGGGGCTTTGTCTATGACCCACAAAGTAATTTCTTTTTTAATTAGCTGCTCTAATTGGCATCACAGAGAGGATCTTGTAGCTCAGTTGGTTAGAGCACCCGTTTAGTAGGCGGAATTTATGGCGCGGTGGTCCTCATTTTAAATCTTGCATGATGTTTTGATTGACTAATTGTATTTTTAATGTTCTATAGCTATAACAACTCCTTTCTTAGTCTCTCATTAACTCCAATATCATTTCTATGAAAATGTAACCACTTGTATTTGAATTTGCATCAAAGGAATTGCAGGTCAAAATTGAGAATAGTGTTTTGTGATGTCCTTTTGTTGCATATGAGAATTGGGAGGTACTCTTGTAAGCACTCAACAGAAGATGACCAAGGACACTTAATTGTATATATTTTAGGTTTTTTGTGTCTCCAATCCACAGTAATTATTTTGGTAAATATCTGTTTTGTTCTTGTTATGGAGAGGCTCTTGTAGCTCAGTTGGTTAGAGCACCTGTTTAGAGAGGCTCTTGTAGCTCAGTTGGTTAGAGCACCCGTTTAGTAAGCGGGAGGTCTTGAGTTCAGCTTTCAACAAGAGCAAAATTAGTTTTTTTTTAGATGTTTTGTTTGACTGATTGTACTTTTCATGTCCTAGATCTATAACAACTCCTTTTTTTAGTCTCTCATTAGCTCCAATATCATTTCTATGAGAATGTAATGTAACCACTTATATTTGAATTTGTTTAGACTACCTCAAAGCGTGTTGCCGAGCGTAAAGTTGCCAAGTTCCAGAAGAACATCACTAAGAGGGGGTCCGAGACTTCGTCATCTAAGAAAGGGTCTAACTACCCAGTTGGCCCAATTCTACTCGGGTTCTTCGTCTTCGTGGTCATCGGGTCATGTATGCTTCTATCTTGCTCACATCCTTCTTTATATGCCCTATCTAGAGATCTTGATTCTTCTCTTATCGTGCTGCAATGACTACAAACTTCTCTTCATACAAATGTATTTTTTTTCCTTCTGTTTGACTTGCATTTAGACCTTTTAGCCGTTCCCAAAAATGGGTTGGACTTGGATTGGTAGCCTGAACGCTTTTGGTAGCCTGAACTTGGATTGTTTAGAAGAAACTGATAAAGAAAAACCAACTGTTATGGTGTCATAGTTTAAAACTCAACATAAGTTCTTTGATTTGCTATTTGTGATCAGTGTAGTGATCACTTTTATTATTTGCAGCTCTGTTTCAGATAATTAGGACTGCTACAAGTGGAGGGAGGGCCTGAGGTAACACATGAAGTTTTGTGTAACTCTCACTCATGTTTGTAATGACTACTAAACCCAGAAAGTTTCTATCTTCTAAAATAAATGGATGTTTGAGTATGGCATCTCTTCTTAATAAATAATGAGTAGTGCTTTTTGCTGAATAAATGTTTTTTCTTTCTTTCATATTTTGCATTTCTGGAAACTTTGGAATTTTTGAATTGGTACTGCATTTTGTTATCTTTTGTTGATATCAACCAAATTTGAAAAGATTTTAACCAGCTTTGTCTCTCCGGTCACGAGTTCAAGTGTTTGAACAGTTAGGCTAGCATTGATTTGATCTATGTGAACAGTTTTCATTTTTATTTACATGTTGTTGCTCTTTTTAACCTAGGGCAGGGATAACAAAAATCCTAAGGAGACCGGCCCAGTGTATTCAATCCTGCGGGGTAGGGCTCTTGATCACTAAATTCGTTCCGACCCATCTTGTTGTCATCTTAGATAGAGACAAATTATCCCAAATTCGACAGGGATCCAATGTCTCCAATTTGATGGGACAGTGGATGAGTGTATTCCAAATTCAACGAAGACCCGATGTTCTTGATCTGATGGGGTAAAGGATGAGATCACTAAACTTACTCTGCTGTCATCCCAGCAGGACTGTCCTAGAGCACAGAATTGACCCGAACCAAATCGACCCAAAAAATAACTTAGTCGAACATAACCAAACTGGTTCACTTATATAAAAAAATTGAAATTGTCTTGGGTTTTTTTGAAGGAATTGAAATTGTCTTGGTTAGTTTTAATTTATAAAATTGAATCTGATAAACAAAATTAAATCAAATTGATGGTTTGTACACTGGATTCTTCTTAAGTCTATCGGCAAAAAATGTGAACTTTATTAAATTTGGTTCAAGATCAACCAGATTAAATAAAAAACCAACCGAATTATTCATGCCAATATTGTTCACCCGAAATTTTTTGAGGATTTGGTGATTTTTCTCAAATCACTTGTTTCGTCATATGAGTTTTAGTTTAATGTCAATACATTGTTTGACATCGGTATACATTTATATTTGTTTCCTTAATAATTATTGATCTACGTGCAAGACTCGGGTTATACTTTTGCGCTAATTAATATTACTACAGTAGAGTTTTGTTTTATTACATATAAAATCCCGTTTTCTTGTTCAATTTGTATCTCCTATTATATTTCAACATCAAATATTCATCAATAATACAACCACATTTTAGATGTTCACACACACACAAACTTACCAGGAGCTAGCATTTTATGCTCAGTAATGAAAGTACAGAAGCAAACTAAAACAAAACACAAGAAACCTCCCAACCTTTTTTCTGTTTCACAAACCTGAAACTGCAACATCATCATCAACAACAGATATTCATGTCTTCAAGGCAGAGGGTACCGAACGGTCGGAACCAAATGCAGACTTGATTTCCTGAACAATGTCATGCCACAAACCTCATCCATGTCCAGTTTTTCAGGTTCCATACCATCAGGCAGCTTCCAGTCAAAATGGTAGAGCAAATTAGCCAACGCGAGCTCCATGTTCACCACAGCATATGATATCCCGGGGCACACTCTCCGGCCAGCGCCAAATGGGATGTACCCGAAATCTCGGCCCTTGAAGTCTCTGGCGCCAACGTCCATGAACCTCTCCGGATCAAACACATCAGGATTCTCCCAGTACGCCGGGTCTCTACCAATTGCAAAGAAGTTTATAATTGTCCTGGTTTTCTCGGGGATGTCATAGCCTTTGACTTTACACCTCTCCATGGATTCTCTGGGTAGCAGCATTGGCACTGCTGGATGGAAACGCAGAGTCTCCTTGATCACTGATTTTATGTAGCTCAATCCTTGGAGATCATTTTCCTCCACGGTCCCCTTCCCTCCCAACGCCTGTCTCACCTCTGCTTGCGCTCTCTCCATCAGTTTCGAGTTCTTTATCAGCTCTGACATTGCCCATTCGATCGAGTTTGAGGAATTCTCAGTGCCCCCAACAAATATATCCTGGATCAGGAAAGAATTTTATATGGTACTTCCAAAATGAGTAAAATTGTCACATGGTAAGATAGGGAAAAGTATAGATAAAATCTAATTTTAGATTTTCAAATTAAATTTTTACGCCTGAAAATTAGATTTTTACCCAAGGGCATTTTTGTCTTTTCCCTTCAAAATTAACATTTTCATTTAAAAACTTAACAACGGGCACTTATGAAACTTGAATGTATCTGAATGACCCAAACCTTAGTTAGCTGTAGCTAAATGGAAAATATGTATAATTGATAGCTCAGCTACGTTGTGTACTAGTTTTGCAGGTTCATGTGGTTTATAATACAAATAAGAATCATGGGTCACTTACCAATAGGACAGACTTTATGTTCTCAACTGTGATAGGCACCTGAAGTTTTCCACTGTCCTTGAGATGGAGGAGAATGCCAAGCAAATTGCTCTGCTCCAATTTTTTCACTTCAGTTCTTTGGATATTTGCTTGGATGATCTGACTCATGATGCTATCCATCTCAAAGAAAGTCTCCTTCAAGCGCTTCTGCATACCAGTCATCGTGCTGATAAACGAGAGAGAAGGGAAGAAGTCCCCGATTTGGAACCCTCCAGCCAATGCTGTCCCTTCCTTCATGGCTGCCCTGAACCGCTCCTGGTCTGCAAACTTCTCTCCAAAGACGATTCTTGTAGTTACGTCGTGATTCAGATTAAAAAGCTGCTCGACCAAGTTCACCGCCTCCCCAGGGCGCGCAGAGGCGATGGAGCGAACGAGAAGTGATGTCTCCTCTTCTCTGATGGAAGAGAATGATTTCACCTGTTCAGCATTCAGTGGTACATATAATTAAAGTAGGATTTTCAGAATTATTGCTGATAAAAAACCCTGCTTAGCATTCAGTGGTAAATATAATTAGAGTAGGATTTTCTGAATCATTGCTGATAAAAAAAACCTGCTTAGCATTCATAAGCTCGAAGATGCAAATCTTTCTCAGTTGCTTCCAGTAAGCTCCATATGGCGCGAAGGCAACGTCAGAGTAGTTGTAACCCAAGAGTTTTGGCGCTACGAGTTGAGGCCTGTTGGCGAATATTGTATCCTTGTCCTTCATGACCTCCTCAGCAACTTCAGCAGAAGAGACAACAATGGTGGAGACGAAGCCAAGCTTTAGGTGCATGAGTGGCCCATACTTCTTGGCCAGTTCATAGAGCACGCGGTGTGGCGTTGGACTGCAAAGCCGGTTCATATTCCCAATGAATGGGAGTTTTGGTGGACCTGGAGGAAGCCCTTTTTGTTTCCATAGGTTCAGTAGCTTGAAAGCGAAGAAGATCAAGAAAAGAGGTGCCATGAAAGTCTGGATCATTTCAGAATATTGGAACTCCATGAGAATATGATACTTGACAGAGCTTGCAGTTCCTGAGAAAAAACCAATGGACTCGTATCAGTATATATACTGGTTTATCCTGGTTCATGCATGGTGTGAATCAGAAAATTCAAACATGAGGAGCATCAAAAAAATTTCGAAGAGTGACAACATGACAGTGATACAAAGTAGAAACCTTGGCATTGTCTGATTGTAAGTACTCACAACACTGAACAGGATGATGGACTAAATATAAAGATACAGAAAAATAGAAACATGGATACTACTTCTAAAATGGGGGAAATTGAAAAAAAATAGATCTGGATAGAATATTTCTCAGGTGAACAGATCAAGGACAAGGAAGGTTCACAATAATTGATTCTTGTCAATATCTGATGAGGTTAGCAGTATTGGTTTCTAGTGACTGTATTCATATCTTTGGGCTACATGACAGCAACAATATTCCTTTGATTTATTTTTGATCGGCAATTTTGTATCAAGAATTGGGCTTCACTAAGCCACAATATTCCTTAAGACAGTTCTCAATAGTTCATACGTATAAATTTATAATGTTTCCATGACAAACGGGGATAAGATTCGAGCAAGCTGCAATTGGCAGCAAATAATAATTCAAATCCTTAAATGCATTCAATAAGAAAATGGCAGTTTCACACCAGCAGTGTATAGAGCTGTTGGCTTAAACCTTTTTAAAACACACAACTTGATTAGTTGAGACAAGGGAAAGATATTAACAATCTGATTAGGTGAGACAAGGTTGAAACATATATATTTAATTAATTCTGATCAAAGCTTGGTTTTCCCTTCATCATTGGTGATTAAAAAAAGTGGGGCTAACAACCACATAAATCAGTCTCTAGGCTCATTCTTGATGCCATTCATGGGATTCTCAAACTTCTAATTCAGCCTCCATGTTTACATACAGAAATTAAGAGAACAAAGCTTAAGCAAAAAACCCAATGATATATTTTCCTAGTAAACTACAGGGATCCAAATTAGGCAGTAAAACAGAAAAGTAGGAACTTCTTCTAGTTGTAGCCTGTAGGTCCATGTTTCTATCTAAATCTCAAAGATCGAACTGATATAGCACTGTCCTAACGGTAACACAAGAATAAGGCACTCAGTTTATTTTGGTGCAATGAACTGACGAGTTTTATAAGATTTGATGGAATTTGACAGATTATGATTCTCCAAACCGTAATGAGATTGCATATTGTTACATGGACTCATCATTTTTCAGAAATAATCGGCTGGCAAAGGCTAGCATCATTGATGATGTGTCTATTTATTTACACACTTATAGAAACCACCATCCTTATTTTACACACAGTGCAGTAAACTACAACAGGTTTCAGCAACAACATCATTACCTAAAACCATCAAACCTATTTTATTCTCATCACCATATCAAAACTACAAGTGGGTTGGGCAACATAAATCATTACCTCATATCCTATGTACTAACAAAACAAGATTCCACAGAGCATACAAACAAGAATCAACTCAAACATGTCAATTTGAGGAGTCTGACCTTCGTTTGTTTTGCTTGTCACAAGAACCCTCTTATCTAAGCTAGCTATTTTGTTTCCCGCCAATCAATCTAGCAGGGTTTCCAACAGCTGTAGACCAAGAAGGCACTTCCTTCAGAACCACCGACCCCGCGCCAACCTTAGCTCCTTCTCCAATACTGATATTACCCAAAACTTTAGTTCCCGCGCCGATAAAAACCCCATCACCAATCTTAGGATGTCTGTCACCACAAGATTTCCCAGTGCCTCCCAAAGTTACATTATGCAGAATGGTGACATTGTCTCCAACAACTGATGTCTCTCCAATCACAATCCCCGTGGCGTGATCAAACATCACGCCCCGCCCAATCCTGGCTCCTGGATGAATGTCCACTCCAAACACCTCCGAAACCCGACTCTGAATCAGCAATGCCACCATAGTCCTCCCCTGCGACCACACCTTGTGCGCCACTCTATGAGCCTGGATCGCTTGAAAGCCCTTGAAGAACAACAAGCAATGAACATAACTAATACAAGCCGGATCACGCTCCCGAACAGCCTCCAAATCGTCTGCAATGTCCCTCCCGATCTCACGATCATCAAAAACACTCGAGAAAAGCTCAAAAAGTGTACTGCTTGGAAGATTCTCGTTGCTCAACTTCACAGACAAGTAACTCGCAAGAGCCCTTTCCAGAGAACTATGACTCAGCACCGAAGAATCATAGAAACTCGTCAAAATCGGCTCTTTTTCCTTACCCAGCTGAGCTTCAGCTCGAATCTTCAGCCACAGTTCACAAGCTACGACCCTCGAACAATCTGGGACTTTCTCGCCGACCCAACTCGTGGAATCGCAGAAAGCGAGATTCGACGAAGTGGGTGTGCAGAATTTGGCGAATCGGCACAAGGTGCGGCGAGTCAAGCAGTCGGATCTCGAATCGTAAACGCAAGCGGCCATGGAAATGAGTCAGATTTGGTTCAGGCAAAAGGTCGAACAGGTGGTGTGCACAAGCAGGAGTGAAGACACTGAAATGAAAATGGATAGGAGCGGTTTTGATGAGTGAAGAAAGGTTTTGAATGATACATATATATATATATACATACACTTTTGGTGACTGTAGATGGACGAATCTGCAAGGAAATTGGTCAAATGCTGATAATGAGAAGCTTTGACTTCCACGAGAAGTGACGTTTGCTATGACGTATGTGCTCCGTCGGCGGCGAGACCAGACCACCCAGGAAATTAAAGACACCATTATTTGTTGTAATAAAATAACATCAATTATTGTTCTGTTGTAATAAAGAAACATCAATTAGTGACTCCATTAAAACAATTTTTTAGTAACTTTGCTATTGATTAAGTATCTGCCCATAAAACTCATAGTCCAGTGAAAAACATATGTGGTTAGTCTTAAAAAAAATGTATTTTTAATGACAATGAGACGGGTTTTATGATCCTCAGCTACAAATATCATATCCGTGTCAGATTCAGACGACCTATTCATCATTTCTAGTCATATAAACCCTTTACCACGTTAACTTGAGAGAAGCAACAAGATTTGACTAAAGATCAGTTTCTTCATTTGCAGGCAATGGGCTACTATTCTTCAAAGCACCCTTTCCCCAAAGTCATTACAGATCCATAAGGTCTCAACACATAGAACACAGAGCTGTACCCTTTTTACATCTTCATGTGCTTTCACATAGAAACAAAACACTATCTTGATTCCTAAGATTCTTCTTGAGCTATATTGCCTTTTCTTGACATATCCACCGCAGTTACATACATCTATCATTCACTATATATTGCTGTACAATTCCTTCCTTCTGCTGATTCACATTTCAACTTTCAAAATCTTACTTCACCCCATCGGCCGCAACTGCAAATTCATCGCCATTGTCACTAATACTGCAAGGCTGTGTCTCTGAGTCGGCTCCTTTCACATTTGCTGGGAGCAATTTGTGCTCATCTTCTTCAACAGCCTCAACTCCGGGCATTGTAGGAGGTTTGTGTTCCACCAGAGCAGAGACATCGCGTGCAGATGATTCTGCGGTTCTGGAAGCTAAATATGAGACTATATTGGTCTTTGCCTTTACAGTGATCCATCTGTCATCGATCCAGTCTTTGGAATTTCGCACATTCTTTTGCTGAACGCTTACGAATTTTCCTTCGCCTAATGCAACAAAAATAGTCATGAGCATAGTACAATTCCGAACTTATACCAACTCCGGGACTATGAAGCAACTCTAGTTAAATTTCGATTTTTATCACACTCTTCATCTAATTAATTAGATGGAAGGTCGATAGAGTAAATATCGTACATTTTGTCACTATGCGCCTACTTATTATAATTATAATTATAATTCCGGACCAAACAAAGTACTTTATATTCTATGACTCGGGATTTTACATTTTCCCCTTCCATTTTCACATTCATCAAATTTCACGGGGAAACACACTTTCTGGGGGATTTAGTTTTCTAAACGATGCCTACATTAAAACATACCAGGGATGTAAACTTGGAGGATGCCGTTTTCAGAGATGTCAGCATCGGTTACAATACCTTCCCACCAGCCCTCACCCAGCCATGCGTCAACTGCTGCTCCAACCTCAAAGGTACTACTGCCTGTAGGGTCCTCGGGAGGGTATGGCCGGATTGTTCTACGTCCTTTGCATCTCATGCCCAGTTTGTCAGGAACTGCCACTCGAAATGCAGGGACCCATTCCTGTGTAGTGAAAAAACTGTCCAAATTAATTGCCTTTTCCTGGTTATTCACATAGAATAAGAACCACTTGTACAGAAAACACACACACACACACACACACACACATATAGTGCAATCAAGATCACCAGTGACATTATTCAGACATGACAAAACAATTATGTACTGATAAATGTTGTCTGAGCCAAAACCTTAAAAATCCTCATCCTCTTATTGAAACAAAAACTCCGACGGAAAATAAAGAAAACACATTTTTTTGGACTCCGTACATACCTCTAGATTTCCAGGTCCCTCTGCGTCCTGCACGTCATTGTATTGAATTTTAAGTTTTATAGGCGATGCCCGCAAAACCTTACACCTGAACCAGCAGCCTCGCATGCCACTATCTTGACAGAGCAGCTCTATCTTCTCACCAACTTTTAAAGGAACTGGATGTCGAGTTTGGGAAGCTACAGCCTGACTGCTCGTTGTTTTCCTTGATAGCTTTAATCTCAACTTCAGGTTTGTTTGCTCGGATTTTGGTACATGGTTTTCGGGTTCTGAGTTTCTGACACCATAATAACCTGTTTCAAGTCCTCCATTACAATTGGAACTTCTATTCCTCTTGGCACTCAAATTCTCAGACTCACCAAATGCAGATTTTTGCTTGCCTTCTTTGAATGGTTTGTGGGACTTGACATTTTGCTCAGAGACAAAAGAGTTGTCGATACATGAGAGGATTGCTTGATTAGAGTACCCACGCAGTTTGGTGAGAGTGAATGGCTTGAGCCTATTGTTTTTAAACTGCCTAAAGCATATATGGGCTCCAGATGATGACAATTCTGATATTACTGCCACATATTTCTCATAATGCTTAGGAGTCAGAACTGTTGCCGGACCATCAACACATTCTGCGCTTATCACCTGAACATGAGGTGTCATGAATACTTCTTTGGGGTGTGGATTCAGTTCGGGCATTAACCCCTTCACTTCCTGATTGTGGTGAAACCACCGCACTTTCACCTTTTTCAGTCCCTTCTTGTCTTCATACAGATCTTCCAAGTAACAAAGGTAGTGACTCTCTTCTTTTGCCATAATAAACACAAATGAGTGAACCTGATCATCAAGAGTAAAGAAACAGTAAACAAAACGAGGGGACAAAACAAAAGCAATCTTGTCGGAACACAGAGAGAAAGAGTAGATAATATAGTTACAGTGATGGTTATTTCATGGCGGTAGAAAGATGGATAGTGCTTAAGTTGCTTAGAGCAGATCCAAGGACCACCAGACCACTTGATATCTGAATTATGAACTTTCAATTTCCTTGGCACCTTGATTGTACAAGATATTTCAACATTAAACAATCGAGCACGAAATATCTGAACACAACCTAACACTTTATGTTAAGCAAATACCATTTGATCTCGTAAATGTGTTAGTTCAGTATTGAGTCTGCTCATTGATACTTCGAGGTATTCTTCATCTTGATCTGAATCGTTCAACTCTAAATCTGTTTAGAAAAAGTGAATCAATCAGAAAGGTTCACTCTGATTGCAGTAGGGTACTAAATCGAGCATTCAATAACATTTTTGAGTTGTTATTTATCTGTATGTCGTCTTTTTTTATCTGCAATAAGTATATTATATAAAATACTAATTGCAAGTTCCCTATTGTAATAACAGCTACAAAAGCTTCCCATCAAACTCATTGCAGCCCTCCCCCACCTTTGCCCTAATTGTTATGGCAGCTCAAAAATCTCAAACCCAAACGGAGATCTCTCTCGGTCTCTAAATATGGTTTTGGGACATTCACCCACTTGCAACGACAACTCGCAGATCTAGTAAAAACCCTCAAACAGAACTCACTCTCTCTGAAAACAAGTTCAGAATCAACAAAAATGATAGAAAACAGCACGCCGATGAAAACAATTTATGAAACGATACATACAAAGCAATTTATGACCTAGGCTATGTTTCTTGTATAGATGGAGAGATATAAATTCCCATGTCAGCAATAACGTTTCTGTAAATCAACCGCGCATAGACAGACACGTCAACATAGCCTCTTTTTATAAACAAGATGACGCAATATGATTGGCTTTCATTAGATACGGTTTCAAAAAAGATACGACCCAATGAAAGTAGCATGATAAAGCTTAATTATAAATTGCAATAAATGAGATTCCATTTCTGCACACACGGAAAGGGGTAATGATTAATAGTTCTTTTGAAGCAAAAAATATTTTGGGGTTAGAAATCTTACAATGATCTTTATCTTGACTCCCTCTTCAAAGTAAATCCTCAAGATCTATTGTATTCTATTGAGGGTAACTGTAACTTCTTAGTACATCATCATTAACTTGAAAGCTTAAGTGCAGCTGCCACAACTATATTTTTAAGTTCACTTACACCCAACTTTTGCATACCATAGTTGAAAAAACAGTACTCATAAGAATGTATCTATAAGAACAAAATGTAACTCCCAAAGCAAAATCCTGTTTTCTGATATAATATATTAGCTAATTGCTTGCGCAGATGTTACTGCCATACTGCACACCACGTCACCACCTAATTCAGTAAGAATCTCACAACATATAAAATCTCATCTTCGGTTTATGGATTGGGAAACAGCAAAGACTCAAGTATGGCCTAGCTATTGGGCCAAAATGTGCAGAACATCAAATAAATTGTTAACCACTTCATTGGAACCCGTCATAAAAGTGCAAAGGGAACCCCTGATGATGTAATGGTTTTACATGAGAAGTCACATAAAAATATCTGAGTATTAAAACTTGACTTTCTAGGATGCATTATGATAACTTAACTACTCTAAAGTAACATGACAACTAATCTATAAATCGTGAAAAATCATGTTTCACCACTCTTAAAACACTTAACGAGTTAAACAATGAGCTGAGTACCCGTCTTTTGAGTGGGAGGACAAATAACCTTAAACTTTGAATTCAATGAAATACATGAAGAGACATTGGCTGCACAGACAACAGCCAGATGCAATACTATTACCTAATTCAACCGAATGAAACTAAAGTAACAACACTATCACAATCTAAAGAACTGATAATCCTGTGTAAATCGTATGTCTACAAGAGATTGCATCTTCATAGTAATGAAGAACCTTCCAAAATTCATGGCACAGAGACTGCCATCTCCAGTACAAGTTATCTTTCAACTAGATTATCATGTTCTGTATCCCTATATCTGTGAACTGTTCAATGTGAGTTTGATAGTAATGATCCAATGAATTAAACAAATAAAACCCAGCATACAACCGTACATACTTGCAACATATGAGGATGGCCGGTGCTTGAAGACCAACAACGTGAGCCAATCCACAACCTCCCTTCTAGCCCTCCATTTCTTGCTAGAACTCACCGAAACCCAAGACCCATACGCCTCGACGAACTCATCAGGCACAACATACAGCATGTGCCTTATACTCCTCTCAGTCCCCACAACAGCAAGGATCAACAAGCCCGACGTATCCTTCAAGAAGAAATGAACCACTCGGTTCCCACGCTCGTGGCATATAATGTGCTCCTCCCACGACACGAAACGAGGATCGTCCACAGACATTCCGATAATCACAGAGAGCCAAAGACCAATCCCAAGAACACCCCCTTCACAGCATCAGCTGAAACGAACAATACTGAAACAATCAAATAAATAAATATATCTAGCACTTAGTCACTTGACAAAGCAAGAGGCGGCTACAAGCTGCCAAAAACAGCCACACTACACTCACTCCCCAAAAACGGCAAAACCCTAGAGTGCCACTTTAGGGTTCTTAAATCTCACACTCATGCGGCATTTAAGGAAAATCCCAAAAAAGTAAACAAATTGGAGAAAACCCACCTCAGCAAAACTCACCTCTTCTCAGAATCAATCCCCAGAACCCAAACAGCAATCGCAGAGCAACCCAGAAAAGCTAGGTTTTGAAAGGTCCAAAAACGGCGGCTTCAAGCTCAAGCAAAGCTCGAGGGACCCAGAAGGGTCAGGTGAAGCAGACCCAACACAGCATTGTTGGTAGAGAGAACAATGGATCACTCACATTCACATTCACCTAGAACCATTACCAGAAGACCAAATTGGTTTCAACTCAAAAACAAAAGGAACAGCTCAGGCTTGGCAGTGAAGGCTCGAGGGTCTCAGAAACCGCACCAGAGCTCTATTGACACTCACATTCACTCGCGAGGACTTGACACTCACAGAGACCTCAGTGACGGTGACGAGAGGGCATGAGTCACAGTTGCAGAGACCTTGGTAGAGACCAGAGAGGACCTGTGGAGGCTTGCGGTGGGTAAAGAGTGATTTCGGAGAAAGAGGAAGGGTATAATCGGAAACGAAATGTATATTTGTGTGTACGACCCGCACGAACCGGACACAGATCGTACCGTCCGATTTTCCACGTGTATTTGGATTTGTGGGGCCAGCTGACTCGGATCCGAATTCTGGATATGCTCCAATTTTGTAATAATAATTAGTTGATACAAATTATTCGATGAACATAATTTAAACACCTTCTAATAATTTAATTTGTATCTCATAATGTTTACAGGTCAGCATTTTATAACTAAATTCAGAACCTACATGTTATATCGTATGATTCATAATTTTATAAGTTGGTTTATATTTATTAATAATTTCAATTCCATACAAGAAAATACTGAATATTTATATAATCTGAAACCGATCAAATTTAATATATATAATAACATTTCTATTGTTCATCTCAACTCTTAAATGATATTCGTAACACTAAACACTAATATAAAATGTAATAAAAAATATGTTTTAATTTATTTAGCTCAAATAAAATTGAATGTGTTTAATCATCTTTTGATATTTAACGGACACTAGTCTGGCGGATAGAAACGCCAAAAATTAATTATATTTAAATTTCTCTATTTTTATCATTAAACCACAATTAAAATAGAAATTATAAAATGTGGTCATTATTATAAATATTTAGGATATAGAAAAATATAAATTTAAATATTTATTACCTTCATTACCTTAAAACAATAAAAGTAAACAATGGAATAAATTTGCAAGTAATTATAGGTATCAAAAAAAATATTAGTTAAAATCATCAACTAAGCAGTGAATTGCCGAATTTGCCCTTACACAGTCTTGATAGTCTCAACTGTGTCCGTGACCTAGCCGAAGAAGTCCTGAACTCCTTTGCCGGCGAAGACCTTATCGGAGAGCTCGGCCAAAACGGCGTTGACGGTGAGCAAAACGACGCTGGAGCCGGCGATGACGGCGAGCACCGCGCCGGTGGTGCCGAGGACCTTCCCGAAGGGCGGCCACTCGATCTCCTTGACCTCCTCGGCGACGCCGCCCCAGAAGTCGACCTCACCTCCCTTCTCGGCCATCTTCTTCTTCAGCTCCTTTATCTCCGCCCCGAGCTCGGCGAGCTCGTCGGCGGGTCCCGGCTCGCCGATCTCGGATCTGGGCTTCTCTTGGCTCTCTTCTATGGCCCTCGCGGCGGTGGATCGGGATCGGGGTCGGAGCGTGGATCTGATGTGGAGGCGGTGAGGTTTGAGCGGCGGCGGGACGGAGGTGGTCGCCGGAAAATGGAGGGTCGTGAATTGCAGAGACATTTTTTTGAGCTCTGTTGCTGAATTTTCTGAATGTGTGTGTGAGGTCAAGAGAGTGATAATGCGCTGAAGAATGTGGATAACTGGTTGATTGAGTTGGGCTGGGCTGACCGGCCGGCCCATTTCTTGTCAAGCCCAAATTTCAGTGGATAAAGATAAACCATTGTTATAAAATGTACAAATAATAATGCTCCCTTCTAGGGCCGTAAACGAGCCGAGCTTTTAACGAGCCGCTCGAGCTCGACTCGTTAAATATTCGGTTCGGGCTCGTTATAATCGAGCTCGAGCTGAATTCAAGCTCGAGATTGGGTCGTTTAATAAACGAGCCGAGCTCGAGCCTAACATTTTAAGAGTAGATAGGTTCGCGAGTCGGCTCGTTTAGTATTTATTGAATTATATATTTATATTAATATATTTATAAAATACTTATAATAGAATTAGACAAACCGAATCAAGTCGAACCAATTTCAAGTTGGCTCATTTATTATTTAATGAATTATTTATCGTTTATTTAATTTTTAATTAACATTTATATTTAAATTTAAGGGAACCAAATCGAGCTGAGCCGAGCTCAAGCTCGTCTATTTTTTTTCGAGCCGAACTCGAGCTTAGTTGTATAATCTCGTTCGAGCCCGAGCCGAGCGAGCTCGAGCCGAACACTTTTTTCACGAGCGGAGCCCTGCCAAAATGAGACTCGGCTCGGCTCGTTTACACCCCTACTCCCTTCCATGTTTACGATTTGGTTTTGAACCAAATCAATCGTTCCGCTTTGAGAAAATGAAAATTGAAATCGAATCGATAAAATTTGGTTTGATTCTATTTTGGATGCATCAGTTTTTGATTCAGTTTGCTTTCTCACACTTTGCACCGTTTTGACCTGTTCATTTTTCGACCGGATTTTCTAAAATTGAATCCTCACGTTCTGGGCTGGTACTGACTGTCATTGACGACCTGGAATGAGTCGCGTGTCCAAATCTATAAGTTTCCATTCGGCTTTTTACTGGCTCTCGTTTTATAAACTGAATACCAGGCAGATGGAGTTTCAATTCGATTTTGTTTTGAACGGAGAGAATCATTCAATTGAGATTCACATTTGATTCTTACACTAAATTAGAAAGGAATAAACCAATGGTTATTAAAAGCATAATGCTTGATTTTCGTTATTATTTTTAGTATTTGCAATGCATAATTATGCTGAAAATAACTTCTATATATGCCTAGTTTAACCAAAGGAGACCAAAAGTCAATTGGTCATGTCTAGTTCAAATCGAAGAACCACTAGCGGTCATGAGTAGTTCCAACTGACCCGTCAAGTATATTTGGTTCCGTATGATTCTCTATCATCGGGAACCGTAAAGACCAAATCAATTTATTTTTGAGCTGATTCAATTTGGTTATTATGAAACTACCAATAACTTTAAGTTTGGCTTTACACTCAGGCCTATAGACGAGACCAATATTTGTTATATATATATATATTGAGGTCATGAGTTTGAATCTGGATATAAACACGACATGTACACTGTAAAGTAAAACTTATCTATCTCAATTAACCATATACAACATTCACATAGTAGATGCAGAGCTTAAAATTTGCTCTGCATCAAAACACAATACACATCACAAATTTACATCTCCGGAATGTCAGATAAACAAGGTCTCCATCTCCGGAACTCACCTCCGGACCGGAAAACTCCCCGCGATCGCGCGCCGGAACCCGCTTTTCCCGGGATTTTCTGCAGAAATTCCAAGTACTGCTGCCTAGTCATCACCATCTTCACCCTCCTCGGCCCCGAATCAATCACCAGAGGCTTCATCTCCACAGACTCAATCTCCTTTGTTGAACACAACATGCAATTCCCCATTTATTTTTTCTTTGATGTTGTGAAGTGTGAACCATAATCAAGGCTCTCCACATATTTATATGTTACTTTTCTTGATTTTTGTTCTGGAATTAACGTGCGAGCCATGAAAAGCTTAAACTATACTAGGCAAGTCAATGGTGTGGACCGACATGGTGTTGTATATATTATCATTGAAGGGTCAAAAAGCTACATTATTCATTGTACTCAAGTCAAATATGTTGATTTTATTTTCTATATTTTTTCAAAAGTCAGCTCCATATTAAAACGGCTAATATATACTTTTATCTATTTGATTATAGACATGATAATTAAGTTTATTCATGGCTACTATTGTTTAGTCATGTTTCTCCAATCGTCAAAATCAATAAAAAAGAAGTAATAATTATACATACACGGGTGGCGTGCCAAACTGTCTGAACATGTAAAATTTTTGCGTTGACGGTGAAATATTTAAGTTCATGTGAAACTTTTGTGCTGGTAAAACTTTTGCGACCCGAAAAAATACTGTGGGTCAACCATCCTGACCACGTGTCGAACGCTGGGACAAGGTGTGCGGAAATGTAGTGTGATTAATTATTACTAAGTATAATTAGAAAAGGAATCGGAAACAGAATCCCACTACTTTGCAAATTAGTGTTACATATTTTAGCTAAATCTGTACAAATAAACCCTTAAACCCAAGCAATCGATTAAATATTCACAATGGAATGGACATTACTATTTCAGAAAACCCTTAAACCAAAAGACAAGTCCACCTCGAAGCTCAAATCCAGGAACTCCAATTTCACCGACTTTTACAACTCCATCCCCACCGACTCTCTCCGCGCCGCCTTTTTCACCGCCGCCAGATTCCCCGCCCCCGTCCCCGTCGAGACCAAGAACGGGACCGCCCCCGCCGCCGTCGAGGCCCACGGCGCCCCCCTCCTCCGCCCCCCGGCGGCGCCGTACGCCTGCAGCCTCTGGATCCTCTGGCCCGACGTCCTGGCCCGCACCGACTTCAATCCCGACCGCGAGATCTTCGTTTACTACCGGTGGGAGGCCGAGGTAAGGCAAAAATCAAGAGTAATTGACGAAAATTAGGAGTGCTCTTCAATAAAACGGTTCAGTTTTGAATCAAATTGATTAATTTTGTTTTTAGAAAATAAAATTGAAATCGATGATCAAATTTTATGAAATTCTTATATTTTAAAGCGTTTTGATTTGTTGAGTTTCGATTGAATTTTCTTTTGACTAAATTTTATGGAATTCTCAGGCTTTTATTTATTTTGATGTATTATTTAACTGTTTTTTGTTAGCTTAGTGTTTTTATTCTCAGTTAGTAAAAGCTGATGACTTAAAATGAGTGACGTGTTCATCATCTCGTTTATATTTGCAGGAGAAGAGTCTCCGGCTGAAGATCGAGCAGCCGGAGACGCCGCACGCGGTGGACCTGGAGCAGGATCCGACGGAGTGGCGGGAGCTGGGGCGGAAGAGGCTGGTCCGGTGCGAGATCGGGCTCGGGAAGCTGCTGATCCCGCAGTCGGACGTCAGGGAGTTCGTCGGGAGCGCGCCCACGGCCGGTCTCCGCCGCCTGATGGCGGGGAACGGCAGGATGGACGTGGAGATCTACACGGCGGGAGGGGTGGCGGGAGGGCAGGTCAGCACGGTGGATTCGTGCAATCGGGATCTCCGGTCGACGGCGGTGGCGGTGATGTGGGGGCAGGCGGCGAGGCTCATGAAGGTCAGGAGGTTGGGAGAGGGCGTCACGCTCGTCGTGTGGTACCGTTGGGCCTTTGGGATGTTGGAGTTGGCCATTTTTGAACTTGGTCGCTCTCCTCCGGTTCATTAATGAACCGATTTCCAATTTTGGGGAAAACTGTATTTATAAATATATAGGATAATGTCACTTTGTTACACTTAACTATAGCAACATAACACTTTCATACCTTAATTATTTTAGTCTCTTTTTTAGTACTGACAATTTTTTTTTGACAACCTATCTCTAAAATGCCTAAAATACCTAAACTATCATTGGTTTAAGAAATAAAAAATTGAATTAATTCAATTTTGTTTATATTTAAGATGTAATTACAATTAAGCTCTCAAATCTAAAATTAAATTTGAACCATTTCAAATCCGGTTTGATAAATCAAATTGGACCAATTTTATTCTAATTTCTTAAACCAGGGGTATTTTAGTCATTTTAGCGTAGGTTGTCACAAAAAATATGCCAGGGTACCAAAAAAGAGACTAAAATAGTTAAGGTATGAAAGTGTCATTTCGCTATAGTTAGGTGTAACAAAGTGTCATTGTCCCTAAATATATTTTTTGGGCAGAGTTTTATTAAATACATTTGTTACGAAAAGTCTCTAAGGCTGTCCACAACAGAGTGCTTCTGTGAGAGTCTCTATGTCAGCTTTTGAGCTACTACATCAGCACACTCACTCTCTCTACAAGCACTCATTCTTTTGAAGCCAAAACAGAGTGCATCGTGTTTATATTATTAAATTCAATTAACATTATTTTTATACAAGTAAATATTTCAACATTATTATTCATTTATAATTATAAAAAACAAAGAATGAGACCGGAAAGACATCACAAATTTTGCGAATCAAATATGAGAACACGAGATATATATATATAGACAATAAATATTAAATATACTCCATGAGTATTTTATTATTATTATAATTTTTTTATTAATAAACATATTATATATTTATCAAATATGGAAATATATGTAGATAAAATAAACATTTATTATATTTTAATTAATTATAAAATTATGCAATAAATATAATTAATTATAAAATTTGTATTTTTCTTAAAAAAATAAATATTAATTATATTTTATGAATATATTTTATATTGCATTATATATTAACAAACATATTATACATTTGATAATATATATTTATGATTTAATGAGATTGCATATTACCTATTTAATTTATTTTTATATATTAAATTAAGGAGTTCTCACTACTTTTCTTTCCATCATTCTATTGACACATGACAACATTGAGAGTGCCCACTTCTTGCCCACTTCTTGCCCACTCTTTTGTTGTGGACAGTTTAAAGGGATAATGCAACAATTTGAGTTCATCTAATTAATGAAAAAGTCTGAATTTCGAACTGCTATAATCATTTAATTTTCGGGAGATTTTTTTAACTTTTGTAAACTTCTCCGCAAGTCGGGTATTGCGAATCTCTGTATTGGAACATGGACTTATGTGTAAAGTTGACTTTAGCCACCCAACTCAAGCTTCCTTAACAATCTTCCCTTCTCTTCTCTTTTAGCGTACCTTGCAATACTCCCACAAATCTATATATATAAACTTCAAAGCACAACCTCATCAAAAACAGAACTACACACTACACATTGAAATGTCTTGTTCCTCCTCCAAAATACCTCGGATCCTCCAAAACTCCACACCTCAATACCATTCCTCTTCGGCCGAATTCATTTCCACCAACGAAGATGTACTAACTCTAATCCTTCTCGGCCTTCCCATAAAATCTCTCCTCAAGTTCAAATCTGTCTCCAAGCGCTGGCTCTCTCTCATCTCAAACCCCGACTTCTGTCGCCGCCGCAACCCCGCTCCCGCCTCTCCCTCCGGCCTCTTCGTGCTCCTCCGCTCCCCGCCCCGCGCCAAGCCAGCGTACGACTACATCCCCCTACGCAACAGTCCTAACAGTAGAGCTCAAGCTCCGTTCAGGTCCCTCACTTTCGCCAACCACAGCTCCGGAATAATAATCACACAATCCTGCAACGGCCTGTTCTTGTGCCGCGCCTCTGATCCGGAACGATACTATGTTTACAACCCTACTACGAAACATTACACTCTGCTTCCTCCCCTCGAGAACCCCTCGTCGACCGTTCTAGGCCTTTGCCTAGCACACGACCCGTGCAGGTCTCATGATGCTTACAAAGTCGTTTGCGTGAGAACACGTGACGATGATCACAACCTCGACGATTACTGTCAAATCGAGCTCTACTCGTCCGACGCGGGCCCCTGGAGGGCCTCCGGCGCTCCTTTCGCCGCCCACGGCGCACAGTTCGCCAACGGGGTTTTCTGGAACGGCTCTGTTCACTGGACTTCTGATTTCGGGCCTCTCGTGGTTTTCGACGTTGAGAAGGAGACGGTTCGACGAGTGGCGACACCGATCGATCAACACGGGCATAGGGGAGAAACCGAGTGGCTTCGGTACTTTGGAGAGTGCCGGGGACATTTGCACCTCGTGGAAAGCGTCGATGACCCGTACGACACACAACTGAATGTGTACGAGGTGTCACGCGACTACTCTCGGTGGCTCGTCAAGTACGAGGTTAATGTTTGGAGGGTTATTGATGGATGCTCTGGGTTTTCGGTACTCGGGCTGATTCGAGAGGAGGAAGGATCGTATTTGGTGCTGTACGTACCAAGTTCGGCGATCATCCGATACAATTTAGAAGACGAGACGCTGGTGAAGATGTGTGATTGCGCTTTCGACCGAACTCAGGAAGATAATATGTTAGCACACGGGTGGTACAATACTTTTCAGTATTTCGAGTCTCTTTCAATTGTGTAGACATGTTTTATATGTGTAATAAAGGCGAGATATCGCAACATGACTCGAACTCAGGTCTTTTGAACCCAAAATTAAGTGCTTAACCAATTAGTTAAATAAATTAAGTGCTTAACCAATTAGTTAAATAAGAGTTGATGTTATTTAATTAGTTTGTGAAATGACAATCATGCGATTTAACTTGATCTCAGATTTGAGACGTAATAGTCATTTCACGTTAAATCATATTTATGATTTTTAATTAGTAGTATTTTTGTTGTTTTCTTTTCAAATTTTAGTGGAATATGTTAAAATTTTAACAGGTTTATTAATGTGAAAAAAATAGATAACTAATGTAATGAGATTGAAGATTAAATTAGATCATAATAAAATAAAATAAAAGGTGGGATACACTCCGAACAAATCCTATTAACCAACTAGCCCGGCATTATTTTGGACAGCTGAAGTAACAGAAGGTGGGATACACTTCGCACCGTGATCCCAGCTATTGTTGGTTAAAGCGTACATGATTAGTTTATGAGCCACGAAATCACAAGAACGACGGGTAAAATAAATAAAAACACGTGTCCTCGACTCTTCCCTCCACACCCCGCGTCGACGACGACACAAACAAGAGTAATGCGATATCTCGATATTTGAACCAGTTCCACTATTATGAACTAAAATTGAACCAGTTCTATCTCAATATTTTATTCAATTCGGTTCTCTCCGTTTGTTATTTTAGCAACCCTACCCTGTACATGTAGAATAAGACCATGGTAAAGTACAAATGACCTAAAAGCTCGAACAGCTGATTACAAAATGATTCCAAGATTCACATATTTTCAGGTAACAAGTATTGAAAATCAAACAGTTTTTAATGGCTAATCTAATCCCCTTTTGTTGATCCTTGCTCATAAGGAAATGCAGCAGATATATAGAATATGAACAAAACTTTGATGACCAATTCATGGGAAGGTTTAGCCTCACCAATCCCACAACAGCCCAACAACAACAACCATTGTTGTGTTAGCTCATGTCTTTTTACCATGGATGCTTCCTCAACACAAACAAACTCACTGTCATTGTCACAACTCTCTTGGCATGAATAAGCATAATGCACAAAACTCCAATAACTTGCCATCACCTTCCAATTTCCTCCATCTTCAAAAGAACCTGCTTGATGTCCGGTCTGAGCGAAGGAGACGGGGAGCAACAAGCCATGGCGAGCTCGAACAGCTTCAGAACCCGATCTTGATCTTCCACGACTATGTCCGGATGGAACAAGTCTGTGACCTTGTGGTCGAGGGCCGCGGTTCTGAGTGAATCTGGCAGATAACAGTCCTCATCACTCACAGCCTCTCTTCCGGTGAGCAATTCGAGGAGAACGACCCCGAGAGAGTAAATGTCAGTCGATTCGGTCACTTCCTTCAGTTTCATCAGCTCGGGCGCCTTGTAGCCTTGAGCTGCAGAAGCTTCCAGCATTTCCTGAGCAGCATTTGGATTCAGGAGGAGGTGCAGCCCGAAATCGGAGACCTGTGGGTTCGAGTTTCGACCCAACAGGATGTTCTTCGACTTCAGATTGCCGTGAATCACAGGCTTTGGGAGTCCTGTGTGGAGGTGATCCAATCCCTTGGCAATGCCAGTGGCAATTCTGTAAATAACCTCCCATTTCCTGCAATCACCATTCCCATCTGCAAAATCACAAACAAGTGAGGTAAAGGCGCCAAATTCAACGAACCCACAAAGAAAGTGACATGGGATTTAACGATCAGCCCTTCAAAATTCGAAATCGAGATTTTCTCGGCGGCCAAACAGAAACCCAGAAAATAAAAATCACATTTTTATCAAGCAGCATTACCCTGAATCAAAAGGGTCAGATTTCCGAGCTTGAAATAAGGATGAACCAGAAGCTTCTCGCCTCTGGGACCTCCATAGAACCCGAGAAGAGGGACCAAATTGCCGTGCCTGATCCGCCCCAAAACCCGAACCAAACCCTCAAAGTCCCGAACTTTCTCGGTGCAGACCGGCCTCAAGAACCGGAGCAGCAGGACCGAGCTGACCCGGTTCAGGACCGCCCTGTAGAGAGTCCCGTAGTTCGATTTCCCGATCACCTCGCCGGGAGCTTCCAAGATGTCGGCGATCGTCAGGTCTCCGCCGCCGCGAAAAGTGACCCAATCCTCCGTCTCCGACTCGCCGCCGGCGTCTCCGACCTCGGGCTTCTCCAAGTCGCCGTCGAAAACTCCGTCCTCGGACCTCCTCCTCCGACAGAGGTAGACGACGGGTACGAGGAGGATCAAGAAGACCAAAGAGGCCACTCCCAGAGCCAGTTTCAGCACGTGGGTCGTCGTGGGTCTCATTTCTGAGAAATTTGGTCTGGAAATCTGGGAAAATTTTGCAGTTTTGTGGGAAAATCTGGGAAATGTGAGATTGCTCTGGAAATTGGAATAGAAGAGGAAGAGAGAAACAGAGAGAAAAATAATATAATAATAATATAGACGGAGACAGAGGTGGGCTTTGAGGTTGATGTCTGAATGGTTGTGACGTGGCTTTCGATTGACCGTTGTGTCCTCAACTAAATAAGTAACTGTTTATGTTTTTTTTATTGCAATCTTTTTCGGATGAGAATTTTGGTGCCACGTCAGAGTTTATATATTTTTAAATAAAAGACGAAGTGTTTAGACTTATGGTACACTCTAATTCCGATTGGGTCCATCGGATCGGATCTTGTAGTGTGGGTTGGAACAAGATTTTATTTATATTTTTTAGTATGGGAGTACTGGTCGGGTTTGGCCAAATTCGCACCGGCTTACATTGAATGGTATCAAACTCGTTCGAAATTGAATGATATTATAATATTTGAATTATAATATCAGATTTCATAATATTAATTTAAAAAAATACTTTACGGTGTAGGTTGACTTTGGATCAGGTGTAGATCCATTTGCACCCGCCTAAAATCCCAATAATAAAATCGTTCCGAATTTTATTGAGTTTTACTCGCTTCGATGGGAACGGGTGAATCAAGTATTCATCCGGTTTAAATTTTTTTCCAACCTAAATGAGAAATTATTCTAATTAGGACAAAATATTATAATCAAAATAAAACAAGAAGATTAAGATATGAATAAATTTGAAGAATCTATTTAAATTGAATATGTAAGAAACCAAGCTCGGGGGACTTTGGAGGCGTTGAGATGGGTTCGTGAGGCGTTCGACGGGTCAGTGGTTATTGACTCTGATTGTCTTGTGGTTGTGTCGGCGGAGAACGGTACCTCTCCTCTCTTTTTTTCATTTAAAATTTTGACTATAAAAATTAGACGATCGTTGGATATAATGTCGTCTCTTGTTTTTATTGTGTTTGTTAAACGCTCAAAGAATTAATATTTCATTCCTTTGCGAGATAGGTCTGAGAGTCCGTTTGATGAGAAAATATCCCGATTTTATTGTTGATATTTGTATCTCCGATCTTGCTTAATCTACTAATTGTCATTTCTCTAAAACAAAAAGATGTGATGCAAGTATAAATGGTTAGTGATATTTTACTTTTTATTAAAAAACAAACTAATATTATATGATGAGTGTTCAACTTCACCAACCAAATAAGACAAATGCAATATGAAAGAGCATTAGTGTGAAAAACAAATTAATTAATGTTAGTTGTTGTGTAAAACGTACGTATTATCTTTGTTGAAAATATAATGACAACCGAAATAAAGACGTAGTTGTGTGCAAATTAAGGGATAATGACATTTATTATAAGTTCTTTTAATTATTAAAGTCGTTAATTCAATTAATGGGTATATAACAATTCATAATATTATGCAAGTCACAGTTTATTTTGGTTGACTGAAGACTCGAACTCTGATTTTAAGACCATAGAGCAAGTAAGTCCGTAATTACCAGGACACACTCAATTAGTTATAAGTTTCTATTTAGCTCAACGTTTTATTGTACGATAACTGAGAATTCAGAAAAAAGAAATCAATATTTTAAAGTGTTTATTTGTTTATCTGAAGTATCATTTACTCGATAAAGTCTAAAATATATTTTTTTCCCCACAATTTTGTCCTCCAAAACACGTGTACGCATTTGATTATATAAACAGAGTACACCAATACACAAGGACTTGTAATTCCAAGGGTACCCTAATATTGTAAGGATCACAACTCCATAATGAGAAAATGTATTGAATGGGATAGAGATGGTTCAAAGAAAAATAAAAACATTGTCTATAAAAAATATAAACAAATAATGAGTAGAAGAAGATAAATGATGATGGCATGAGCATGATGGATGATGGACCACAGAATCGATCGATGGTCCCTAATAAACATCATGATTATCATCATCTATCATAGCAGCTGATCAAAGTAAGGACCCACATTTTCGATGTCCCAAAAGTATATTTGGCCAACACATGAGTTTAGGGGTGTAAAAAAAATCGAACCGATCGAACCGAATCGAATTGAAAAATGGTCGGTTTTGGTCGGTTCGGTTTCGTTTCAATGAAAATCAATCAAAAATTGAACCGACCGACTCCGGTTCAAATTATAATGAATTCTCCGGTTTATGCTTCAATTGAGGGTGTTTTTCAATTGGATTTTTCTTTTTGGGCTTTATTAACGTTTTATTTTAGTTCGTGTAAAATTATTATACATAACTCCTCTAAAAATCGATCGAAATCTAATCATTTTTTGCTTGATTTATGATTTTTTTGGTTTTGTGGCTGATTTTCGGTTCAAACAAAAAACCGACCAAATTTTTTCGACAGATTTTGGTTTGGTTTCTTCAAGAACCGAACCGGTCGGTTCGGTTCGATTTTGGTCGGTTCGGTTCAAAAACCGAACCGTGAACACCCCTACATGAGTTGCTGTATTACAAAACCTCATAATTCGCCCTGGTCTTCTATAGTCAATAATCACCTCCTTTTGGGTCAGCCATTAAATTTTGAATTATTTCGGTTGATATGTTCCGATTCATCTTATTATGTTCAAAACAAAATTCGCAACTTAGACCTCTTCATTAAGAGTGTGAAGTTGAAACCGTTGCGGTGTCCTCGAAGACACAGATGTGTGGGTGCTTGCATTAGTTGGTGGAGCCATGTGTGAGATGGTCTGGTCTCTAGCCATCATGTGGTCAGTGGTGTCCCTATTATTGCACTCTCTACCGACAAAATGTGCTACTTCTTTTTACACTGCTCATCAATTATTTTTCTTCATCAATATCTCTATTATTTTATCCTAACATCATTTTCATGCCATGCGACAATCATATATTAACTGTGCCTTTGTCGGAGCTTCTCCAATCACATGATTTCTCAAAAATTAGAAACATAAATTTCTTGATCTTGTTAGAATATTTAAGAGTTGTTGTTTATATAGAGTTTTTGGTTCAACACTATCATTAATAACTCAATTCAACTAACGCATTATTATTGCCTTTCAAAAACTAAATAAAAGTTATTTTAAATATCTTATGTCGAAAATAAATCAGGAATGACGACGAAATATGTTTGAGACGAATTTAGTGACGTATGTGTCATATACATCTCATTAATTTGAAGATATTAAATGTTTGTCAGGCAGAATTTGAAAAGAATCAAGTGATTTACGTCCCCTATGATCCCTGTTGAATCGTGAAGACCATATCTTCGTCAGATTCAGAAAAAAATAAAACATCTCTAACATCGACTTACGCGTCAACATGGAATATTTTAAGCACGAAAAATGTTGAAGTAAAAAGACTCGTGTGTACATCAGCGTGGAAAAAAAATAAGTCTCACGCGTACACAAGCATGAGAGGGTGGAATTAACTGAATCCCACACGAAAAAAATATTAAATAAAATGTGCGTATAGAAAGGGCTGGAACAAACCCAACTAACAAGATTGACATTTCAGGTGTGGAGTCCGGTCTAATATACACAACCTAATTTTACATGATATCAGAGTGGGTCGATTTGGACTATGTGTGAGATCTCCGTGTCTATACATGCCTCTTGTGAATTTCTGTCCAAAAGAAAATAAACCTCAGGCATACGAGAGGGATAAAACCCAATTATACATGGAAGCAAAATCAAAATAATTGAGAGTAATACCAAACAAAATCAGATTAAAGAATAAATAAACAAATAAACTCGACACAAATAAATGAATTTTTATGCTATAAATTAAAAAGATAATTCTAAAAATTTACGGTCAACTCCATTATTTGAACACACAACAATTGGCGGGGTCGTGGCTCAAATTAACCGTCAATAACTGACATCCCAGTCAGCATCGTGAGAGAGAAAAAATCCACTACACCCAAACACACTCAACCCCTCCAATCACAACCCGCCACGCCACCATCCTAACCAATCACCAAACCCTCCCCATCAATCAACGCACCAAAACGACCACCCACGCCACCCTCCCTGGTCCTCACCGCAGACGATCCAAACACCACGTCACATATCCACGAACCCATCACACTCCCCAGAAAATCGAACCGAATCGAACCAAATCGAACCATTCTCAGAGAAAGAAACAAGAATCGACCGAATCGCAGAGACAAACAGAGAATTGAGGGAATGGAGAGGAGGAGGAGCGACGGAGGGTACGTCAAGAAAGGGCCGTGGACGGCGGCGGAAGACGAGATCCTGATGACCTTCGTCAACAGGAACGGCCCCAGAGACTGGAGCTCCATTCGATCCAAATCGCTCCTCCCCAGAACCGGGAAATCTTGCCGCCTCCGTTGGGTCAACAAGCTCCGACCCAACCTGAAGACGTAAGTCACGTTTTTTTCCATCAGCAAGTCGTGTACTAAGATTTGGACTCAACTATATAACACAACAAAACAGCATATAGAGTGACAGTGACATTTTTTGTCACGTGACAAAAAACGAGACAGTATCAAACTCATGATTCTCAAGTGCTTATACAGTGACATTTTTTGTCTGGGACAGCTCAAACTCGTGATTATGTGTGACATTTTTTGTTTGGGGACGAAAAAAATGCGTTTTTTTTTTCAAAATTTTTAGCAGAAGCAAGTTCACGGAGGAGGAGGAGAGGGTGGTGATAGAGCTGCAGGGGCAATTCGGGAACAAGTGGGCTCAGATCGCGACGTATTTGCCCGGAAGAACCGACAATGACGTGAAGAACTTTTGGAGCACGAGAAGAAAGAGGCTGGAGAAGAAGAAGGAGAAAGACAAGAAAATTGAGGTTCATACATTAAAGTTTTGATTTTTGTGTTGTTTGGTGTTTTTCGTGTTCTGGGTCGGTTTCTGAATTTTGATTCATGTTTTGGTTTGAAGGTTTCTGATAAATCAAGTTCCATGCCATTGCTATGCAACTCTGTTTCTGATTCTGGGAACAACAAGTTTGAGGAATTGGAGATGGTGACATTACCAGATTTGCCTGCTGTTTTCGACCCGTCGATGGCACCGTTGATTTACGAGTCTCCGAACTGCCCTTTTGGTCTTTTTCCTCCCCAGCCGCCTCTAGAGTTCACTCCTCTGTTACCGGAGTGTCCGGCGCTCGGTGCAGACGAGTTTTTGTTGGACAAGTTTGAGGATGTTATCGGAACCTGTAAGGCGCCGGAGATGATGTTGATGGAGAGCCCTTCCACGCCGGACAGCTTCTTCGATGACTTCCCGGCCGACATGTTCGATTACCTCGAACCTATTCAGCCCAGTGGCAGTTGAAGCTTGAAAGACTGTCTGAAAATGTATCTTTCTTTTAGTTTGCTTATGTTATTGTTCATGCAATTGTCCCAACTCCAAACTCTTTTTAACACATGCTCATTTAAGTGTCTGGACCAGTATTGAATCAGATGAGTGCCTGAAAACGACTGATTAGGCCAAAATCGAATCGGTGGGCACGATTTTAGCACCTAGTTGAGGCATAGGCGGCCGCCTGGGCCGACTTTTACGATATTGGGCTTGTTTTTTAATGGATTACAATGGTTAGAGTTTATCATGAAACAAGTGTTTTTTTTAAAAGCAATATGAAATGGATATATTAAGGATAATTCGCGCGAGCGGCCTCCAGAAAACAGGGTGGGACAGACCCCTCACCTATTGTATGAGAGAGGTTCTAAGCCCTATTATGCATTAGGTTCATCTATTATTGGAGCATTAGAAATCACAATGGGACTCCTCACATAGTGAAGCCCATCAGTCCACACAATGTCCCCAAACACATTCTCAGAGAGCCCTCTTGAGCTCTTCACTTTAAGCCTCAGCTTGAACATCTTCTCTTCACCCATTTCCTTGAACTCCAACACCTCAGGCTCAATGTCGACCACAACACCGCGCGGGTGACGAACCGACGCTCTGTACTTCCCGGGAGTTCCCACATTCTTGAGCTTTCTTGTCACGGTGACTGGGTCTGAGAGGCGCGAGACTGTGATGGAAGGATAGTTGAAGTCGAGGAGGCTGTTGGAGGATGAAGGCGGGCACTTGTGGCCTCGAGAGAAGGCGTTGATCATCGTGTCGTTGTACCCCAGAGCGCACAGGAAGTTGAGGTAGTCCTCGGCCGAGAGGTCATAGACCAGGCCAGGGTCTTGCGCGCGGTTTGGCCTCATGTGTCCACTCCCATAGTTATATGGCGTTGCCTTTTTGGATTTCCAGTCTTGAATAGGCCCCGGGACGTTGTTTCTCACGCTGGCTGTCGTCATGATGGCGGATTTGATGGCGGACGGGCTCCAATGAGGATACAGGGTCTTGAGGAGGCCCGCGACGCCCGAGACGTGGGGACATGACATGGAGGTACCTTGCAAGAGAGTATATGGACTCCACTTATACTCTCCAGTGTATGCTGCTAAAATTTCAACTCCAGGTGCTGTAATATCTGGCTGAACAATGTTTCAACAAAATCTATCAACAACTTAAAGTACAGATAACTATCTCTAACTATACATCCTTACATTTAACCATGATTTGAGTTATTCTGATGCATCCTACTGTTTATTTTCGTATTTTTAGTTCAAAATGAATATTTCATCCGGAAACTTAAGAAGTAGGAATTTATGAAACTTAAGCGTAGTTGAAACAGAATGTGTACGAAAACCTTGAGAATCTCCGGCGTGATGGTGTTTGGGCCAGGAGAAGAGAATTCTGCCATTTTCGGAGCAGGCTTCGCACCAAACCCGATATCTGAGAATGCGATGTAAGCCAATGGGTCGTCTGTAGAATTGATGTAGCTCAAGACATCGAGACCGTCTTTGTAGGTAATGTGTATGGCCGGAAGACGAGTTTTGTCATCAAAGGGGCTATAGCCTTTGTCTCGAGCGTTATTGCGAAAAACGAAGCCAGCAGCACCAGCAAGATAAGCTGCATTGCCTTTATCAGCCATTTCAGTCTCACCACTCAGACACAGCAGAATCTTACCCTTCACCTTCGTCGGATCGAGAGACCCTTTCTTGCATAGCAAGGCATCATTGTCACTCGCATTGGAGGCTTTTGCTGATATTGCATTTACAAGTGGATAAAATCTTCTTTCTGGGAAGTAAGATGATGATATGCTCTCTCCCTGATCGAAACAGAGGAAAAAAAAGGTTAGCAGAAAGATACAGAGCATAAGGGCTGCCCAATGATAACTGAACGGACGAAACCGAACCCGAACAGAACAAAATATCGGTCAGTTTGGACACATGATTCATTTTAAGTCGTAAATGTGATAACTTCATGAAAACTGGTTCAAACAAGATTGAATCGAAGATCAGCGAGTCAGATAACAAGTCAGAACGGTCTAAAATCTGAGAAGATGCTTTGTTATGTTTGAGTGAAGAAAAAATTTCTTAGCTACCTTCAATCTGAGGCCATTTTTGAGCTCGAGATAGGTGACGGGCCCTCTATCGGTGGTACTAGCTCCAACGGTGATAACCCAGGGCGATACATTCTGTACAGTGCCCAAATGAGGTCCTGTGTTCCCTGCAGAGCAAACCACGACGATACCATGCCTGGCAGCATGAAACGTCCCGATCGTTACGCTGTCAGTGAAGTAATCCCTGGGACTCCTTCCAATGGACATGGAGAGGACATCAACGCCGTCATAGATAGCAGAATCGATCGCTTTCAGGATGTCTGCATCGGAGCATTCTAGATCCACGCATGTCTTGTACGCGACGACTCTGGCTCGAGGAGACCCTCCCTTGGCCGTCCCATTGTAAATGCCGTCGCTTCCTGTTTTCACAAAGTTGCCTCCTGCAGTGGACAGTGTGTGCGTGCCATGGCCTTCGAAGTCTCTAGGAGAGCTCTGGTTTGGCCCGATCGGGTCAATGGAGCTCATACTCAAATACCCTTCAAGGTAAAAACTTGCCCCAATCAGCTTCCTACAGAAAAAAACAAGCCAAAAATCAAAACTTCTAATTTTATGAACTGTACATTCAGTTATAGCAGAGAATAAGAGTGTGAGAGAATGTGAATCACACTTGTTGCAAGGAACACCTTCCTTGGTGTTGTTCTGGCAAATTCCTCTCCATTTCTTGGGGACGGGGCCATAGCCTTCGTCGCTGAAGCTCATCGACTCTGGCCAAACACCTGCCAATAACAACGGGTCATCGTCTCCTTATAAAATTTAAGTTCATGATAGTAAATTTGATCCAGGGCTGATTTTCTTGACATGACATAGAAATCGATTACCAGTATCGATATTGGCGATGATGGTGTCTTCGCCGAACCTAGCACTCTCCCAGATGGAGCCATTGGTGGGCTTGCCGGCTTTCTCAAGCGACATAAACTCCCATGAATGTGTCGTGTGTAATTTCTGCAGCTTGTTCAAGAAAACAGAGACGACATTCGGATTTTCTGCATGAACATTAGTCTGTCTGATCAAACGCATAAACAAGAAAGAATTCGAATCTTAAATTAAAGAAAAAAGATAGTTTTTTTTTACTGGCAATTTGTGCGGCTTGGTCATCTTCAAGCATAGCAGCAAAACCATTGATGTGGTGCTCATATGAGTAAAATATTGCATCTCTGGCCTTTACAGTACTGCACATACAATACCCACAAAATTAATTTAACCAAATTTAATCACTTGTTCTTAAACAAGTGTTTGAGAATCATAAACTTGCCTTCCAACAAAAGAAGCAAGAAACTGATGGTGAGATTCACGAACACGATTAACATAGGCCAATGATTGTTCTTCTTCTGCAGGATGTTCATGGGCTCCCATGTACACTACATAAGACTTGACAATCCAAGAAACAACAAAACCATGAGTCCAAATTCTGAGAGCCTTAATCAACACAAAAAACAACAAATTTGAGGACAAAAAGAAACAATTAGCTCACCCTTTTCTCTGCAAAAGTGTGTGCATGAAGAAGAGCTATGGTGAGTAAGAGAAGAGCAAGTTTTGGACTCCACATTGTGTGTGTACTCATGAAGATCTCCAAAGACTTCCTCAAGCTTAGAGGCTGATTGATACAATTTGTGTGGAATAAGAGACTTCTCAATTTATTTATAAATGATCCATCCATACATGGATAAAAATCTCTTAAGTTTTAGAAACATGTTAATCAAGATAATATTTTAACTTTTAGAAATTATATTTATTTTAGTAACATTTTAATTATTATCATTAATATAAAAGATATATATATATATATATATATTTAATATTGGTAGATTTCTAAAATTATCTTTGTAATACTATTTAATACATTATTAAAAATTAAATTTTTTCTTAAAACTAAAAGATCTTCATTGATAGTTTCTAAACTTAAGGATTTTCATTAATATATGGATCAATAATTCCTAGATAAAATTATAGAGATCGGAATTGTAGTATTAAGTCGAAGAATTTAATGAAATAAAAAAGTGTATTTATTTATTTATAATAAAGGCTTGTGAATTTTGTGACTCGATCCGTCTGAATAGCAGCATATCAAATCGTAAGTTTTGGTTATTTATTTTAATTTTAATTCCTTACTAAAAAAGACAAAATCAGATTAAAACTGTCGTAACAACATTGTAATCGAGACACTTTAGCGATTAATTTAAATATCAACCCTCTTTGGTAGCCGAAAAAACAAATTACTATGAAATAATCGCCTTAGATAAGAGATAATTTTATTAAAATATTCATAAACACGTCATAAATTTAATATTCTAATTCGTGATATTGTTCTTTCTTATTAATGGATTGAAAAAATGTGTATAGAGATTTTAACAAATAAACGAAAGTGACAAGAGTGTAAATGGACTATTCACTCTGTTGTTGCTTGGTTATCGTATATATTTGGTGACTCGAGAGAAAGATAGAGAGAAATCGAGGGAGACGAGAGCATTGAAAGAAACTACGGATGGATCTTTTTCGCATTATAAAGATACAAATCTCAATAGGGATGGACATTTTAGACTTGAAATCGGTTTTAAAATGGGAATCAAATCAAACAGGGAACTATGCTAAAGCTAGACAGTATTAATTTTATGATTACATTTTATATATATAACATTGTAGGGATGTATTTAAGTGATATATTTCTAAAATTATCTTAACAATACTATTCAATGCATTATTAAAAATTATTTTTTTCTTAAAACTAAAAGATTTTCGTTTAATATATGAATGAATAATGTGGCTCTGCATAATGTGGCTATTCATGTATTAACTGTTTGGAGTCAATTGGTCTCTGGGGTTATCATGGTAAAGCATTCTGCAGCAGGATCACAGAGTTACTCCATTCGTATGAGGTGGAGGCCGTAGCTTTACATGATGCTAAACGGGTCGAGCTGAACATCTTTGGAGGAATCATTAGCGAACGGTGTTGCGTACTATCCACTATCGGAACATGTGTTCTTTGTTTTACTCGTAATCAAATAACTCACGAACTGGACAAGTTTATTTTAACTAACAGCAACTGAGATTATAGTGATGAGTTTATCCCACCATCTGTAGTTTCAGTTGTCCGGCTTGATGCCGGGTTAGTTACTATTTAATTAATAAAATTCGCTTTTACCTTCAAAAGAAATTCATAGATAAAATTATAGAGATCGAAAATTTAGTTTTAATTAATTTGAGAATGAGTGAACATGTTTGTAATGTGTGAGGGTACTTGAAAGACTTCATTACTAAATACTTGATGCGAGAATACATAACATACCTCTCTATTTATAGAGAGAAAGTTCTAACACAATTTACGCCGATAAAACTCCAGACTAACACATATAAAACCCTAGTCGTCATATTTTATGAAACATTTCATAAACACATGGGCTTAACCACGGGCCTATTCTAACGGTATTCTCAAATTTCAGGATCGTCTTTTGTCGGCCCATTAGAAACCACAATAGGACTCCTCACATAGTGCAGCCCATCAGTCCACACAATGTCCCCAGACACATTCTCAGAGAGCCCTCTTGAGCTCTTCACTTTAAGCCTCAGCTTGAACATCTTCTCTTCACCCATTTCCTTGAACTCCAGCACCTCAGGCTCAATGTCGACCGCAACACCGCACGGGTGACGAACCGACGCTCTGTACTTCCCTGGAGTTCCCACATTCTTGAGCTTTCTTGTCACGGTGACTGGTTCTGAGAGGCGCGGGACTGTGATGGAAGGATAGTTGATGTTGAGAAGACTATTGGAGGACGAGGGCGGGCACTTGTGGTATCGAGAGAAGGGGTTGATCAGTGTCTCGTTGTAGCCAAGAGCGCACAGGAAGTTGAGGTAGTCCTCGGTTGAGAGGTCATACACCAGGCCAGGGTCTTGCGCGCGGTTAGGCCTCAGGTGCCCGCTGCCATAGTGAAACGGCGTCCCGTTGCTGCCTAGTGAGTCTTGAATAGTCCCACGGGCGTTGTCCCTCACGCTGGCCGTTGTCATGATGGCGGACGGGCTCCAGTGAGGGTACAGGGCCCTGAGGAGGCCTGCGACGCCCAAGACATGGGGACAGGACATGGAGGTGCCTTCCATGAGATTATATGGACTCACCCTCGACTCTTTTATTGGTTTCTGAGGATTGTATGCTGCTAGGATATCAACTCCAGGTGCCGTAATATCAGGCTGAACAAGGTTTCAACAAAATGTGTCAACAAGTTCGTGTCAACGCGCTGTATGATATGATACTTTTATAGAGGGCGATGTGTTGTTTGTTAACAGCAAAAATGCGTTGTGCTGTTTGAATTTACCTTGAGAATCTCTGGTGTGATAGTGTTTGGGCCAATGGAAGAGAAGTCTGCCATTTTCGGAGCGTGCTTTACACCAATCTCGATACTTGGGAATGTGATGTAACCAAACGGGTCGTCTGTAGAATTGATGTAGCTCGAGACAGCAAGACCGTCTGCGTAGGTGATGTGTATGGCAGGAAGGAGGGTATCATCACCAAAGAGGCTATCGTTTTTGTCCTCGACGTTATTGCGAAGAATGAAGCCGGCAGCACCAGCAAGATAAGCTGCATAAGCTTTTTCAAACATTTCAGTCTCACCACTCAGACACAACAGAATCTTACCCTTCACCATTGTCGGATCGAGCGACCCTTCCTTGCATAGCAAGGCGTCGTTGTCACTCGCATTGGATGTTTTTGCTGCTACCGCATTCACAAGTGGGTAAAATCTTTCTTCCAGGAAGAACTCATCAGGTGATATGCTCTCGCCCTGATCAAAACAGGCGAAAAAAGGTTATCTGAGAGATAGAGGATAGGGTTGTCCAAAAATAACCGAACCAAACAGAACCGACTTGATTCTGTTTAAAACCTGACCGCATCTTAGCTACCTTCAATCTGAGGCCATTTCTGAGCTCAAGATAGCTGACGTGCCCTCTGTCAGTGCTGCTAGCTCCAACAGTGATCATCCAAGGCGATAGATTCGACACAGAGCCCATGGCAGGTCCTTCGTTCCCCGCAGAGCAAACCACGACGACCCCATTCTTGACAGCATGAAACGACCCGATCGACATGCTGTCATTGAAATAAGGGCTGGCAACATCTCCAATGGACATGGAGAGGACATCAACGCCGTCATAGATAGCAGAATCGATCGCTTTCAGGATGTCTGCATCGGAGCATCCGTCAGTCCAGCATGCCTTGTACGCGGCAACCCGGGCCCTCGGAGACCCTCCTTTGGCTGTCCCGTTGTACATACCAAAGAGGTTTGCTCCTTCCACAAAATTGCCTCCAGCAGTGGACAGCGTGTGCGAGCCATGGCCGCTCAGGTCTCTTGCAGAACTCTGTGTTAGGTCAATCGAGCTGATACTCGAATACCCTTTATGGTAAAAGCTTGCCCCAATCAACTTCCTACATAAAAACAAGCCAAAAACCACAACTTTTTTTCATGAATTGTACACTCACTAGCAGAGAATCAGAGTGTGAGAGAATGTGAATCACTTGTTGCAAGGAGCACCGTCCTTGGTGTTGTTCTGGCAAATTCCTCTCCATTTTCTGGGGACGGGGCCATAGCCTTCGTCGCTGAAGCTCCTCGACTCTGGCCAAACACCTGCCAACAGCAACAACATGTCATCGTCTCCTTATAAAATTGAAGTTCATGATAGTAAATTTGATCAAAGAGTTGAGTTTCTTGACATGGCATAGAAATTGATTACCAGTATCGATATTGGCGATGATGATGTCTTCACCGAACCCAGCACTCTCCCAGATGGAGCCATTGGTGGGCTTGCCGTCTTTCTCAAGCATCATGAACTCCCATGAATGTGTTGTGTGTAATTTCCTCAACTCGTTCAAAAACACAGAGACGACATTGGGATGTTCTGCATAGTACAGACATTGACACATCAGAAACAAGAACAATTCGAATCTTAAACTGGAGAAAAAAGATGGTTTTTTTACTGGCAATTTCTGCAGCTTGGTCATCTTCAAGCATAGCAGCAAAACCATTGATGTGGTGCTCATATGAGTAAAATATTGCATCTCTGGCCTTTGCAGTACTGCACATATTGAACCCACAAAATTAAAATAACTAAATTTGATCAATTTTTCTTGCAAAAATTGTAAAAATATGTAGTATAATATAATATTTTTGTAAAAGAGTGTTCTGTTGCTTTTTTTAACAACAAAACCCGTATCACATATTATTCTAGATCTTGTTCGATGCATACGTAAAATCGAGGAGGACAGACCCCTCACCGGAGTGCCAATCAGAACTTGAAAATGCCGCTTTAACCAATACATACATTATTCTATTCACTGATCTAAGCACAAAACAGACCCTAACATTTCAAAATTGCCTATGAAACTAATGGCAAAACGAGACACTGTTGCGTTGTTTGTTAATAATAAAATTACCTATAAAATTAATATTAAGACATTTACAACATAATTTAATAAAAAAAATTAACTTAAAACATTAAATTACAAAATTTAATCCTACAAATTTTAGTCAAAGATAAAAACAATACAAAAGGGTGCTATTTGTTTTTTTAATGAAAATAAGTCAACACTTATTTTCATTAAAAAACAAATAGCACCCTTTTGTCAAAATGTTATATTTTAAAGATTTTCCCATTATTCTTAAATAAATGTTAAGGAATCATAAACTTGCCTTCCAATAAAAGATGCAAGAAACTGAAGGTGAGAGTCACGAACACGATTAACATAGTCCAATGATTGTACTTCTTGTGCATTATGTTCATGGCCTCCCATGTACACCACATAAGACTTGACAATTCAAGAAACAACAAAAATCACGAGTCCAATTAATTCCGAAGCCTTGACACACAAAAACCAACAAATTTAAGAACAAAAAGAAACAATTATTAGCTCACCTTTTTTTCTGCTAAAGTGTGTGCATGAAGAAGAGCTAAGGTCAGTATGAGAAGAGCAAGCTTAGGACTCCACATTGTGTGAAGATTCACAGAGGCTCTGATTGGTACAATTAGTGAATGAGAGTAGAGTTTGTTTACATATATAGGTGTGGAATAATAGTCTTTTGAGTAGTTTTATTTAAATATGAGAGCCAATAAAGGCTGATTTTTGTAATTTTATTTGTACTGACCCATCCATATATAGAGGCACAAATCTGTTAAATTTTAGAAACATTTTGATGATGACATTTTAATTTTTAGAAATAACATTATTTAGAAACTTATCAGGTTAGCACATTAAAGTTAGATTTTGTATTAAACCCTAGTCGGCGAGGATTTTTTTGCGGTTTGTACCCTTCGCCTGTGGCGATTTGGGTTGTTCGTCGAAAATCGACGATGTCTCACGGCGGCCCGACGACGTCTGTGAGGGCTTCTAGTACGGCTACAGTTCCGGGTCTTGCGGTGGTAGCTGCGACAACAGCTGACGGTGAAGGAAACAGATCTAGTGGGATGGCAGGAACGGAGTCGAGTGCGGTGGGGTTAAGGACGGAATTGCAGGTGGGGCGAGCTTGGGTCGCGACGGTAGATCGCTACTGGGAGGGAACTGGTGTTATCTGGCGTCGGTGGGCAGACTCATGTAAGCATACCGAATTAGGGGGTCTTGGCTTGCTTAAGCTTCAATACGTGGGAACCAACGGTTTTGATTGGTTGGTAGATCGGTATTGGGAGGGATATGATATTATCTGGTGTCGGTGGGCAGACTCATGCAAGCACACCGAACTAGGGGTACTCGGCTTGTTTTAGATTCAATACGTCACTTGTGTGTCCTATTGTGATCGGTACTGTAAGGAAAAGAGGGGTCCCTGGTGTCGATGGGTTGATCGGGTTAAACCTAATGTGCTGGGAGAATTTGAATTTCGCGATGCCCATATTGATCGCAGGGTTGATCGAGGAAGCTGGTTTAAAGCGGACTGCAGCAAGATCACGGGGTTTCTCCATCCGTATGAGTTGGAGGCCGTGGCTCTGCATGAAGCTAACTGGTTCGAGTCGATTGGTCTCCGGAGTTATCATGGATGCCTGTGTAAAGCATTTTGCAGCAAGATCACGGGATTTCTCCATCCGTATGAGTTGGAGGCCGTGGCTCTACGTGATGCTAAACAGGCCGAGCTGCACAACTTTGGAGGAATCATTAGCGAACGGTGTTGCGTACTACCCACTATCGGAACATGTGTTACTTGTAATCAAATGGCTCACGAATTGGCCATGTTTGCTTTAACTAACAGTAGCTGTGATTATGGTGAGGGGTTTGTCCCACTAACTATAACTTCAGCTGTCCGGCTTGACGCCGGGTTAGTTGCTATTTAATTAATAAAATTTGCTTTTACCTTAAAAAAAAGTTAGATTTTGTATTAGAGTTTGCTAATTCTCTATAAATATAGAAATACAGTGACTCAATACAACATCTATTTTATAATTTATTATTATATTTTTTTATACGGTATCTATTTAATAAATATCAGCTTATATATTTTAAAGAATTAGTATGATAGGGATGCACTCTACTAAATTTCTTTTTTTACAAAAAAATATAAGAAATAATAATACATATAGAATGGTTAGCATCTACTATTCATGATAATCACCATAATTATTATCAAAATAATTAAATTAATTTGTGGAAAGGGCAAGATGGTCAAACCATCTGCTTCTAAAACCGGAAACCCTCACTGGCCATATATTGCCGCTTGTGATTTATGTAAATTTTGTAAAATCATATATTTAAATTTAAAATATATATCAATTTTTTCCATTTGTTATTTTCATGTTCATTAGTGATCACTTTCTAGTACCAGATTTTAAAAAATCACATCATAATTTTGTTATATTTATTTGATGTACAAATTATTGTTATTTATTTATGAAACAAGTTCATATGAGAAGAAATGGTCAATAAATTATGAAATCACGATTAAACAATATTTAAATTATATATGCACTATGCAATATTAATTAATAATTAAGTAAATAAAAATCATGATTAAATAAATAAATTATAAAATTGAAAAAAAATTATGAAACCACAAAATAAAATCATGAAACCGTATAAATGAAACAAAAATTCAATGAAATCATGTTCAACTAAATGAAATTATGTTCAACTAAATGAAATTTTGTAATCGTGAATATAAAACACGAATCATGAAATCGTAAAAAATGAACTCGATCATTAAATGATTTTTTTTTCAATAATTTACTTGTATGAATAAAATTCTCAAATTGAAAAAAAAAATCTTTGTGTAAGTATTAACTTGTGAAAATGAAATCGTGAAATAATATATTATTGTAATTAGGAAAATTTAATAATGTTAAAAATATGAAAATACTCTTATATTTATGTCAAAAGACAAAAGTAAATAAAAAGTTGTCGATAATTACATATCTTTGTCATTAATATGAGTCCGCACAAATTCAAACAATCTATATTTTCGGATTTTACTTGAATGCAAGCCTAGTAGAGTATTGAATTTATATTTTATTTCATTTGACTTCTGTTTATAGACATTTTTTCTCACCACCCATTCTATGGAATTTGAATCCCAGCAATTAATTGATATTTATGAAACTATTTAATGTGTTGAACTTGAAGGTGCATGTTTTGTATCTACATTCACAATTATTTTTCACTTTTGGATGAGTTTCAAATGGAAGAAAAATTATTGTATTTATAGCTTCATTTGTTTTAAAAGATCAAAAAATCAAAAGTTCCATAACCATACATGAATCACTTGTTACTAGAACCCCCCTCACATCTCCAATTTTATATTTTAGAAATTGATTAACTATTAACATTTATAACATATTAATTAGTATCCGCAAGATAATTTTAGAAATTTATTAATGAAAATCCATTTTTATAATTTTTTACCCATATATTAGTGATAATATTTTATTTTAAAATGTATTAAATAAAATATTTTAAAATTTAAATTTATTTATCTTTTTTTGATGGAAACCTCTAAATCTTATTAATCAACTAATATCAACTAATATCAGTTAAAATAAACATGCATATTTCATGAGTCGCTTATTTTACCTGTAAAATAATCTCATTTTCTTTAAATAAGTTTCAAACTCATAACATCCTCATTAGATATGTGAGAATCTCTTATCCGGGTCAATTTTAGATATCATATTTTTATTAAGAATAATTGCACTCCCCCGTATTTTATGATGTGTTTTACAACTTATTATACCTATTAAAACAAAATTATTTTCACCTCACTTAATTCGTTTTGTTTTACTGTTTCTTTTTTCCCGTCCGTTTTCAATTGTTTTGTTGTTATTTATTTGAAAAAGACAAAAATGCAAATTCCTTAAAAATATATTTTCAATCCTCAAAATCCCAGTTATGGATCTCATATTTCCAGGATTTTTCTAAGATCAGAGCTCCCCGATTGTTCATGATACGACGACAGGTTTCATCAACAAGAAGACCTTGTCGAAGTTTCAAAGCCAGTACCGACAGTTGAACCAGAACCGATCAACGGCGAGTTTGTTGTAGCAAAGGTATGGGGTTCCTCTGCTACATCAACTTGGTAAGTGACACCCTGAGCGGATCTGATGTCCATGGACGGTGCTAACTAAGGGAGAGTGTGATCGATGTTCGTCAAGTAATAATTATCGGTTAAGATTTGTAGGTCCTGTCCCACAAGTATCAAAATAAGGGCGAAATTGTGAGAAAGTTTGCTTCAAGTATAAAGTGAAAATTAAATTGCATAAATAGTTGGTTTTGGTGTGTGTAGTGCAAATAATATCAGTCAATAGTATAGATCGAATTAAACACGAACACAATAATTAACAAGCAATAAGTAACGGGATATTCTTAATAGTGATCGAATTAAACATAATTAAGTGGTCTGAAAAATTTAACTTTTAACACCATAAAAATCGTAAACATTATGATTATAATTATTGAATTGTCTAGGACATGTAGAAAATCAAAATCAAAATCAAAATCTAGGATATGTATTATATTCAGATAAGTGAAGTAAACATTAAAAATCCAATCCAACTAATATTTTTCCAAACTAGTAAAATAATCCAATCTAATATACCCAACAAACTAATATTTTCCAAACTACGTAAAATAATCCAAATTGCTTATAGAAGAGAGGCAAAGGCTCTAGACTTCTCTATGTGCAGTGTAGGTTCATATTTACTTGGAGCATAGAAGCTATTAGAGACCACTATGGGACTCCTCACATAGTGGAACCCATCAGTCCACACTATCCCACCAAAAGCATTCTCAGAGAGCCCTCTTGAGCCCTTTACTTTAAGGGTCACCTTGAAGCTCTTCTCTTCACCAATTCTCTTGAACTTCAAGACCTTAGGCTCAACAGTGACCACTACACCAATTGGATGATGAACAAAGGCTCTGTACTTCCCGGGAGTTCCCACATTCTTGAGCTTTCTGGTCACTGTGACTGGTTCGGAGAGGTATGGGACTGTGATGGAAGGATAGTTGAAGTCGAGAAGACTGTTGGAGGACGAGGGCGGGCACTTGTAGCCTCGAGAGAAGGGTCTGATGGATGCTTCGTTGTATCCTAAAGCGCAGAGGAAGTCGAGGTAGTCCTCAGATGTGAGGTCGTAGACCAGGCCAGGGTCTTGCGCGCGGTTCGGCCTCACGTGCCCGCTGCCATAGTGAAATGGAGTTCCCTTGTTGCCTGACGAGTCCTCCACTGCATTGTGGACGTTGTCTCTGACTCGGGATGTCGTCATGATGGCGGATTTGATGGCAGACGGGCTCCAGTGAGGATGCAGGGACCTAAGGAGGCCTGCGATGCCAGAGACATGGGGACAAGACATGGAGGTGCCCTGCAGGAGGGCATAGGGACTCTGGCGCTTGTCGAATTCAGAAGATGACGCTGGTTTCAGAAGAGTGAATGCTGCTAGGATTTCAACTCCGGGCGCTGTAACATCAGGCTGCACAAGGTTTCAACAACAATTTGTCAACCACTTCAAACAACAGTATCGAAAAATCGAAAAAAAGATAGTCCAAACCTTGAGAATCTCTGGTGTGATGGTGTTTGGACCAACAGACGAGAAGCCTGCTATTTTAGGAGCAGGCCTTGCATCAAACTCGACTTTTGGGACCGTGATGTAACCCAACGGGTTGTCTGTGGAATTGATGTAGCTCAAGACAGCAAGACCGTCAGTGTAGGTGATGTGTGTGGCCGGAATGAGATGGGCATCAGCAACAATGTCGCTGTCGCTGTCTCCAACGTTGTTGCGAAGAATGAAGCCGACAGCACCAGCCTGAGAAGCTGCATAACCCTTTCCAACCCTATCTATCTCTCCTCTCAAACACAACAAAATCTTACCGTTAACCTTCACAGGATCCAGAGACCCTACCTTGCATAGCAAGGCATCATCATCGCTCGCATTCGAGGCTTTAGCTTGTAAAGCATCCACAAGTGGATACAGTCTTGCTTCCGGTAAAGCACCTGATCCACTCGCGCCCTGATCGAGATCAAGACATACAACAATAAATCTCAAGAAAAAAGAAAAAGAAAAGGATTTGGTAAGTTGAACAAAATGTCTGAACTCTGAAGTACCTCAATTCTCTGGCCATCTCTGAGCTCGAGATAGTTAACTGCCCCTCGATCAGTAGTGCTAGCTCCAACAGTGATCATCCACGGCGATAGATTCGATACAGTACCAAAATCCGGTCCACTGTTCCCTCCAGAGGAGACCACAACAATACCATGCTTGACAGCATGAAACGACCCAATCGACATAGCATCGTCAAAGTAATCGTTAGGACTCCCTCCAATAGACATGGAGATGACATCAACGCCGTCATAGATAGCTGAATCAATTGCTTTCAGGATATCAGCATCAAAGCATGTCCCCGAATCAGGGCTTATCTCGGGCCAACAGACCTTGTAAGCAGCAACTCTAGCCCTCGGAGACCCTCCTTTGACCGTCCCGTTGTACATACCGAACAGGCTCGCTCCTTCCACGAAATTGCCTCCTGCAGTGGACAGCGTGTGCGAGCCATGCCCCTCGAAGTCTCGTGCAGACCTCTGGTTTGGGGGAATGAAGCTGAGATCCGGGTACCCTTTGTTGTAAAAACTCGCCCCAATCAGCTTCCTACAGAAAAAAAAGCCAAAAATCACAACTTTTTCTTGTTTATGAATCATACATTCATTACCAGATAACAAGAATGTCTGAGAGAGTGACTCACTTGTTGCAAGGAGCACCAAGATTGGATCTAGTGTTGTTCTGGCAAGTTCCTCTCCATTTCTTCGGGACAGGGCCGTATCCTTCGTCGCTGAAGCTCCTCGACTCGGGCCAGACACCAGAATCGATATTGGCAATGATGACATCTTCACCAAACCTAGCACTATCCCAGATGGAGCCAACGGTGGGCTTGCCGTCCTTCTCAAGCGCCATGAACTCCCATGAATGTGTCGTGTGTAACTTCCTCGCCTTGTTTAAGAAAACAGAGACGACATTGGGATGTTCTGCATAGTACAGACATTGACACATCAAAAAACAAGAACAATTCGAATCTTGAACCAGAGAAAAAAGATAGTTTTTTTTTACTGGCAATTTGTGCAGCTTGGTCATCTTCAAGCATAGCAGCAAAACCATTGATGTGGTGCTCATATGAGTAAAAGATTGCTTTTTTGGCCTCCACAGCACTGCACATAATAAACCCACAAAAATTAAATTACCCAACTTTCATTTAATTTAATCACTATCTCTTAAATAAGATAAGACAATTAAAAAAAAATACCTTCCCACAAAAGGTGCAAGAAACTGATGGTGAGAGTCATGAACACTCTTAACATAAGCCAATGATTGTTCTTCTTCTGCATCATGTTCATGAGCTCCCATGTACACTACATAGGACTTCAAAATTCAAGAAACAACAAAACCATGAGTCCAAATTCTGAGAGCCTTAATTAACACAAAAAACAACAAATTTGAGTACAAAGAGAAGCGGTTTTAGCTCACCCTTTTCTCTGCAAAAGTGTGTGCATGAAGAAGAGCTATGGTCAGAATCAGAAGAGCAAGTTTGGAACTCCACATTGTGTGTGTCATGAGGATCTCCAAGAACGTACAGAAGCTTTCGAGGCTGATTGATACAAATTGTTCACAAGAATAGAGTTGTTTATATAAGGATTTGAACAAGAGTCCTATGAGGATGATTAATGTTTGTGATTATTCTTTTCTGATTAGAATTCGTGTTAACAGAGTTTAATTCTTATTGGAATTTTGCTTAGTTGATATAATTGTTGACTACATTCAAATTAGTATGGGTTTGGAACACTCATTTTGTGAGTTCAGATTTTTGTTTGCGTTGTTTTTAGACTCGAACTCTGATTTAATGGCTGCAAGTTTAATTAATTGCAAGAGATATATAACGGAATATTGTTGTGTACTTTTAATTAATTAATTAATTCAATAACTAGAATGTAGGAATGACAGCGGGTTGGTTTGGGTCGGGTTTAGCCAAACCCTCACCCGTTTACTGTGAGCGGGTGCCCGACTCGCATAAAACCCGTCGGATACGGATTTTATTTGTAACCCGGAATCCGACCCGAAAATTCAAATATTGATTCAATTAACAAATTTCTTTTACCATACAAGCTCAAAAGTTAATATAAATATATGTTGTATTATATTAATTTAAGTTTTTTGAGTGGGTTGGTAATTAAATTTAGTTTTTTACCTTTTTTATAATAAGAATGTAAATTATATTACATAATATTAATATATAAATTATTATTATTTTAAATTCGTACGTGTGCATGTCGAAAACAAATTGGGTATTGGTCAACTCGCGCCCGACTCGCATCCGCTTAAAAAACCCATTCATAAAATTCAAACCCGCAAAACATCGAATTTCATCCGTTCCGAATAGAACGAGTCAGTCAAGTACCCGTCAAGTTCGAATTTTTTTGTCATCCCTACTAGAATGATTCATAAATATAGTTATTATTCTTTCAATAATACAAATGGTATTTCATAATAATAAGGACAAGTGTGATAATGCTAAGTTACTATTAGTAGTGATGTAATAATGGCCACTAAGTGTGATAATGGCAAACAAAGAATCTATTCTTCGTGGATGATGCCAAAATAGGTAATGTAGATGTCGGGAATAGTTCCCTCCCGAAGTAGTATAAATAGAGGTGCTTGGCATAACCATCTTCAAGCTAAGCCATAGCAAGTAAGAAGTGTGAAGTTCTCTCTAGAGTGTCCTCTTGTAAACCTTTGTGAGATTATCAATAAAAGCTTCCCTTTGTATATCTTCTCTTGTTCATACCTTACCAAATTCCCTATATAGTCTTTACCTTAATTCCTATACCTCCTTCGTGGTTGTACCCACTATGTGTCTGTAAATTTGAGAAATTCTCTCTAGAGTGTCCTCTTGTAAACCTTTGTGAGATTATCAATAAAAGCCCAAGAGACTCAGAAGAAACCATTCTCATAAATGTGGATTCCCAGCATGGCCCCTCGTGTGTCCACATCCCAAAACAAATCCCAAGAAGCGAGCTAATCAAGCTACTGCCAGAGTCATGGGTCACTCACTACGAACAAGTGTACCAGAATGACGAACCAATCCAATCTACAGAATCTTCCATGATCAAAAAGAAAGATGGCGTTGTGCAGATCGTTTTTAAAGGAGAAGAAGAGAAGGTCCGACCTTCAATATTCTGCACGGAGATAAACTCGATATCTCCATTACAAGAAGTGTCTATAAAGCAAGAAGATGTCTCTGAACCTGGCATTCCAATAGTATCATTCGATGCTGATGGAAAACCAATTTATACCTTTGCTGACAAAGATGGGCATAAATTCTTCGACGTATGTTTCTGTGAAAGTTGCACCCGTAGTAGCTCAGAAGACGATGAAGAAAGTTCCAAAGGAAGGAGAAGAAAGAAGAAATCTCAACAATTGCTGAAAGAAAGATATGAAGCCGGAGACCCGGAGGTTGGTCTTCTAGGAGAACCTGCAGGAAAACCATTTGAGTACTACGTACTATATTCAGATTCAAAAAAGCATGCCATCTCTACAGAGCCCAAACCTATCTTTATGTTCGGGCCATCTTCCTCAAGGGAGCCAGATTTCCCTCCGGAAGAGTTTGAGCAAGACAACGTGATGCATACTTGGAAGGTCAAAAACACCAAGGCGATAAATGCATATGGCTCTGTACTCAAGCTCAGTGCAGCAAAAGCAACACTCAATTGGCAGACAGAGAATGCTATGGCCTAAAATCGCTACCTAAAAAAGATTAACAAAAAGGTAAGCGTCATGGAGCTGGTCATTCAGGAGCTGAGAGAAAAGATCCAGTCCTTGCACGAGGAGCTACTCCAGATAGCATGCACGGTGAGCATACACTCGCCAAATCTACTAGCACAAAAGGAGTCTGAGCTCAAGTTCCTGAAGGCGCAACTCAACTCAATACAAACCCAGCCCAAGCCGCAGGAATATCCACAAGATATATTCACTCCATATCCTATATACACTCCGCCCATGACAACCCATTCACAACCACTGAGAATCCCACAAGGACCTAGTCCTTTTAGAGGATCTTCATTTCTCCCAACTAGAGTACTAGAAGAACAAATAGCCAAACGAAAGTACTCCGTAGAAGAAAGAATACCAAAAGTGTCACGGCATGAACCACCACGAAAAGAGGGAGAAGAAGACTACCCACAATTCATGATGGAGCATTCTAATCCTCTTTCAAGATTCCTAGAGAAAGTAGCAGCTCCCAATGGAGAAAGAAACCGAGCATGCATGGCGGTACAAACCATCTCCTCTGACAGCTCTGACAATTCTTATGAAGCAGAATCAGAATCATCAGGAGCGTCGAGAGTTATGTTGGCGGAACCATATGTTGAAGAAGAGTCAAGTGACGCAGACAACATGACGGAAGTACGAAACGAACGGCACCGGCAACAATCTTCTTCAGGAGGTGCTCCAGATTTCAAGAATGACTCATGCCAGGGGTTTTCCTTTGACAACATAGCATCCTCAAAATGGAGGGACAAGATCTATGAGATGCATGCCTGGTGCGCAGAACAGATGCTAAATCCAACAAACCACCTCCCTGCTGTCATAGACAAATTAGTGTCTCGTTTTCACGAACGTCTCAGACAATGGTGGATCAACCTTGGAGCATATCGACAAATGCAAGCAAGACAACTCCATACCATAGACGAATTCATAACCTTGGTTCACAGTGAGTTTCTTGGCGCCTGGGATCATTACGTTATTCGAGCAAGGGAAGAATACCTCACCGAGAGATGCTGCTCATTCAAGCCGAAAGATCTGGAGAAACATTATGAGGTCATGTCTCGATTATTTTATTCCTTAAACGGAATAGATGATGTCAATCTCAAACAAGCCTATCTGAATTCACTTCCGGATCCACTAGGGAATGAAACAGCAAAACTGTTATCATTCAAAAACATGACTGTTGCGGCGGCCTCGCTCGGAGAATTATACCAAGCTTCACTAACAGCTTTAGAAAGACTATGCAATCACCAGAAGTTCTTCAGACAAATACATGAAGAAGGGAAGCTCTTAGGGAAGGCATGTGACCATCCAGAGTACTTCATCAAGTGCAAAGAAAAGAAATGCAGCTGCTCCACCAGCAAGAAAAAAGACAGGAGGTTCCCCAACAAATGGAGGAAGAAGTTCCCCCGACTTCCTAGTAACAAAAAATGGAAGTTTTTCAGAAAGAAAGAATATAGAGGGCAAAGGAAGTCTGATAGATGCTACATCTGCAGAAAGAAAGGACATTACGCCAAGAAATGCCCAGATCGAAGCAAAAGAGATAATCTTATGGTAAAGGTCATGCAGATCGAAGATATAGACGATGCAGATGTCGAGTCAGTATTCAGTCTCGATGACGAGCCAACAGAAGAGACGGTTCTAGCCATGAGGATAACAGAAATCCCAGAAGACTCTGAATCTGACTCTGATAGTGATTATGATGATAGAACCATCCCATATGTTCTAACATCAGACTCCTACAGAGCTGAAGAATCAGAACCGGAAAAGTCTGCCTACCAGCTCCAACCATCTTCAAATGCTCAAGTCAATATTTTACTGGGTAAATACGACAAGCCAATTCCTGTCATTGCTTATTTGGATACTGGAGCCGCATCATCAATCATGAAGCCAAACATCCTTCCGAGGTCTCATTGGGAACCATGCTATAAGGAATTCAAGGCAACAAATGGAGAGGTGTTTATTGTTGACAAAATCAGTAAATCCCTCTACATACAACTCTTCCCAGACTATAGAGTAAAGGCAAGAGTATATGGGTCCAACCTTCTCGGAAAAGATTTTATACTTGATTTTGATATCTTGCATAGTCTCGAAAGAGTCTCTTGGACCAGAAAAGGACTCAAAAAGAAGAACCAGCTGTTGAAGTGGTCATTAGTCTCAAACCTCTACTCTCTGGAAGTACTAAATCCGGTAAAAGAAGAAATGGTGAGGACGTCATGTGTTGAATCTCATTCTGAGTTTCTTAAGAAGTGCTCTTCGCCACTTTGGAAGAACCCAGAATTCTTCATATCCCTCCCATTCAAAAAGAATGAAGACATAAATCCTACAAAGGCGAGTCACCCGGGAATGAATCCAGACCACTATACATTGGCGATCAAAGAGGTTGACCAGCTGCACAACGAAGGTCTAGTCGAAGCAACAAACTCACCATGGGCATGCCAGGCATTCTATGTCAACAAAAGAGCTGAGCAAGTCCGAGGAAAACTACGATTGGTTATAAACTACCAACCTCTCAATCACTTCCTCGCCGATGACAAGTTCTCATTGCCAAAGAGAGAGGCCCTGTTCCAGAGGCTCCCGCAGGCCCAAATATTTTCAAAGTTTGATTTAAAAACATGATTTTGGCAGCTCGGAATCAAGCCCGAAGACAGGCCCAAGACAACATTCTGCATCCCAGATAGGCACTACCAATGGAAGGTCATGCCCTTTGGGTTGAAAACAGCGCCATCACTGTTCCAAAAAGCGATGACCAAGATATTCGAGCTCATTCTATCGGATGCACTGATCTACATCGACGACATACTACTATTCTCTCCTGACGTAAACTCCCACATGGCGTTGCTAAAGAAATTCCATGACATAGTCCAAAAATATGGAATTATGTTGTCAAAAAAGAAGATGGTCATATGAGAGACAGAGATAAATTTCATGGGAATGCATATCTCAAAAGGACAGTACCAATTGCAACCACACATTGCCACGCAGTTAGAAATATTCCCTGATGAAAAATTATCCTTCAAGCAAGTGCAACAATTTCTTGGGGTGGTAAACTACATGGCGGAATTTACCCATAACCTGGCCAGGCATAGGACAGTCCTATCAGAACAATTGAGGAAGAACGCACCCCCATGGAGCCAAAAGTGCACAGACGCGGTCCGAGAACTCAAGCGTGTATCAAAAACACTACCGACGTTGAAGATCCCATCAACATGGAGAAGAATCTTGCAAACGGATGCAAGTGATTATTATTGGGGAGCGGTCCTTCTAGAAGAAGACGAAAAAGGAAAAAGGAGAATCTGTGGCTACAAGAGCAGAGCCTTCAAAGACAGTGAAAGACACCACCACTCCACCTACAAAGAGATTCTCGCAGTCAAACGAGGAATAGAGAAGTTTGAATTTCATCTAGTCGGCCAGCACTTTCAGATCGAGATGGATATGTCATCCTTCCCAAAGATGCTCCAGTTCAAACAGAAGGTCTTGCCACAAGCCCAATTACTCAGATGGGCTAGCTGGTTCGCTCAGTGGAAGTTTGACGTGAAACACATAAAAGGAAAAGAAAATTTCCTCCCAGACTTCCTCTCAAGGACACAAAAGCAAATAGCTCAAATCATACCAGTCATCTACATGGCAACTGGTGAAAGCTCATCTTCAGACCCCTTGGGAGCCATGATCAGAAATTTGCCAAGAGGAATCCAAGAAGATATCTTAAGCAAGACAAAAACATCCAGAGACTTGGATGCCCTGCACGGTTTTCTGAGGTATTACGTGTACAGGTATGGTTTAGACATGGGACCATTGAAAGGACTGCCTTATCATTCGGTATTCCCATTCATGACTACCATAGACATGAATCCAGCCTACTACGACAATTTTCCTACAGAAGCCTACCTGCTTATGTGGTACCTAGCTGAGCTATACAACATTGGAGCCCTTGTGGATAAATTCACACTACTGCAATATTTGGCTAAGTGCATCATGACAAGAAGGAAAGCAAAAAATAAGATCCTTTGCAAGTGGCTCACTTTATTCCATGACGAAAATTGGTGGCTGACAAATATCCGTGTCCAGAAGGAGAGGACTATCTTCATCACATTCAGGATTACCATGAATCATATTGAAGATGGCGATGGAATCAGAATCTCCAAAGAGTACACGGCAATAATCCAAAAGAGCTACAAGACGTCGGCAGAACAGAATGATGCGCATCTCCCAGCACAGTTTCATGAAAGGGCAACCCACATGGCGCGAATAAATGGAATCGATACTCCTGACATCGACTCCAGACTCTTTTGCCCCCATTATGCAAAATGGCACATCCCAGGGCTGTACCCTGAGGATTTCGTCCGTGAGATACGAGATATCCTGGTCCGATTTCATATGCAAGATGAATGCATGTCCCTAGATGACCGAGATCACCCACGCTACAGGCTCGGAAGAAAATGGAGAATAATGAGAGACCTACATGGCTCCACCATATACTTCTTCTCTGCCTACAAAGGTGAACTAGACTGGTCAGACACAAACGGCAGTGACCCAGAGATGCCTGATTCAGATACTGATGATGATGCGGGATAAGAGAAGCCCGCTCATTTGGATACAGGGGGAATAAGGACAAGTGTGATAATGCTAAGTTACTATTAGTAGTGATGTAATAATGACCACTAAGTGACATGATGGCCACTAGGTGTGATAATGGAAAACAAAGAAGCTATTCTTTGTGGATAATGCCAAAATAGGTAATGTAGATGTCGGGAATAGTTCCCTCCCGAAGTAGTATAAATAGAGGTGCTTGGCATAGCCATCTTCAAGATAAACCATATCAAGTAAGAAGTGTGAAGTTCT